>BSBN01000161.1:0-1200000 GCA_027924645.1 Cunninghamia lanceolata | reverse complement strand
ACCACCTAACCATGTGGAACCCTAAGGTCCACCCCCCGTGCTAGGAGATAACAATGAGGTCCCACAATGACAACAGTCAAGAAGATAGTAGGCTAAAGAGTGCAAGGACTACACATGACTCCAATACAACATGGATCAATATGCAAATCACAAGTAACTTAAACAACACTTCCAGAGGCAACCACACTAGGGAATGCTAAGCTACAGTAGGGGTGAGTGTCATCGCATGGTCCTATCATGGGTTACCCTAACAGTCTCTAGCTAGATGTCAGCCCCCATCCATGGGTTGCCCTGACAGTCTCTCGCTAGGTGCCGGCCCCCATCTATGGTTACCCTGACAGTCTCTCACTAGATGCCGACCCCATAGGGTGACACATGTGGAACCAACATTCCTTTAATGAGGATAAGGAAGTTGATCTTGCCAACCAGGCCTTCTCATCCCATCCTTAGCCTGAACGAGCACTACAGGCATGGGTGAGGAATTCAATTATCTTAATTAGTGTGAAAACTACCCAACCCCTAGATTTATTATTACATTATCACTTGATTACAAAACTCCCAATGGGTTACCTTGGCTACCCACTTTGGGTACTGGCCCCACATTGGAATCCACTCCCCCTTCCCTGCACCTAGATTCTCACAACCCAAAACATACACTACGCATGAACTATCACTTTGCTCAAAATATACATCATTTGACATTACACAAAGCAATGCATTCACATCTTGCATGCTCATTATAATCACATGAATAAGAACCCTGAGCAAGGCATTATCCATCTTGCTCACGTATCAAACCAACATGAAATAGTAGACAATATTATAAGAGTGCATTTCATTCAACTCACATTCACACCCTCCTAGGCCTCTGGAAACAACTTCTACAACACTTGACATCATTAAAACATAATCGTCCCACATCACATTCACTTTCCAAAGCACATCCTAAACCAAGAGCAATAATTCAATAACAAGACCACAAATGTGACATATGCTCTGATGCAATAATAATGGTCTTAAAGAATGTAACATTATTCCAAGCATGATAAATCATCTAACAACATAAGATAGCTCTATCCCAACAATGGAAAACAAAAAGGGTTACCAATTATTCTATAACAGAAAATTTAGTCAAACAAGATACTACCCGTTATTAGACTAAACCTCTTTCTACACTAATGTGGATCTTATTAAAATTCTTGACAATTTTGTGATTTCTATTCAAGATAATTGTATAAGAAAAACACAAAGGATCATAAAGTAGATTAAAACCGATCATCCCTTTTAAATCTTTAGAAAGTATATGAGTTAAATGCTAAATGTTTCATATCAAACGTAACCTCCACTTACTCACCCAATTTCATAACTAAGCACAATCTTTAATTTTAGTCATAAATAAGATTAGACTCCATTATATGACCACAAAGTTCCTTAAGGTGAAGAGGAAGCAAGATATATATATAAATACTTGACAAGTCTTACTAAATCTAAACTAAATGTTATCTTCCACCAAAAAAATATCAAAGATATCTAAACATATAACAATCATAAATTAAATTCATAGACTAACTCTATGCACACTACTTAAAATATTATAATTCATACTAAAATTAAAGACTTAACTAAGGTCATCATACACACCTTATAACTAGATCTAAAATAACAATTCAACATTTATAATATGATAATTTACATCAATTTGACTAAGACAAATATATATTAAGAAGCCTTATTTATTATCCATATCCTACTCTCTTACAATAGATAAAACTACTAATATTCTTAAATATACAAGATAAAATAATAAATCAATAAATTATTTTAAAAAGATTTGACTTTTTATTTATAAAGTAATGCTTAAATATAACATATCCCTAAATAACATGGATGAAATAAAATAATACTCAAATATAACACATCCCGGGATTTGATTTCTCATAAATGAAATAAAATAATACTTAAATACAACACATCCCTCAATAATAAGGATTTGATTTCTCATAAATGAAATAAAATAATACTTAAATATAACACATCCCTCAATAATAGGGATTTATTTCTCTTAAAAATAAAACACATCCATAAAATTATTCTTCCCTATTAAATAGGGAGTTGACATCACACCTTCAAAATAATAAATAAAACTCAAATTAAAACACTAATTTATTAAAGGACAAATTTAAAGATAAAAAAACTTTATAATTAACATTATGCAACAATACTTAATATTTAGCTAATAAGGTTTAACCAATATTTAATTACTACATAATAAATCTATTAACTAACTAAATTTAAAATAAGTTATAACATTCTTATCTAACTACCACTTCAAAATAATACATTTATAATCCTATTATTTGAACTATACTATTGATTCCAAGAACAAGTTAAACAAAAATAATGATTCTAATATCAAACCAACACTAATGTTACCTCTATATGACATTTAAATTTTTACAACAATCTTCCACAATAAAACAATATTTTTTGTATATGATACTCATATAGCAAGAATTAGATTCTAAACTAATACTTAAAACTTTCTAGGAAATTTAATTAAAGTCCACATTAAATTATTGTTAATTTTGTGAGAACTCATAATATAACTACATTTTTTTTATTTTCTATATATAAAAATTACTACAAAGAATAGTTAAATTATTAATTACCTAAACTCAACACAAAAAGATAATTTCTATTTCTAACTTAATGCATTATTTCCTATTAACTAAATCTACAACCTATGAGAATCCCTAAGTTTTCTCTAGTTAAACTCAGAGATTTTGTTGATTGACAAAATTGCTGAAAATGATTAAAATATCTATCTACATATTCCATCTACAAAAGAATTCATATTGAACAATAAATTAAGTTTTCAGGCAAGGAAGAAAAAAATGATGAAGCTCGCTGAACCAGGCAACCAAATTTCATAGCCAAGAGCCAAGGATTAGAGGAATTTAATTCAGGTAAAAAAAATTCGTTGTTTTAAATGCATAAACTACAAACTAAAATTCAATTGCATTATTCATAATTTCTGGCAACCTTAGGAGGAACCCTCAGTGTCGTACGGCTGTATGGAAACTCCTAAGGGAAAAGAATATGCATAAGTTTTAAAGTGTAAAAGCTGAAATTGTAATATCTCTTATCCTAAATTTCATTTGGTTTGTAGATACTAAAATTTCAAATGCCATTTTAGACATGATTCAATGCATATGGAGGTCGTACAATGTAGCCAGGTAGGCTAGAGAAAAAGAAAATATTTAAGAGTTTTGATAAAATGAAATCATCTTTATTAGTCTTATTTCAGCAAGTGCTCAATGAATCCCATCAAATGGCAATATATTATAGATAAATATAATTTGTTTGATATATAGATCAATGAATGGAAAGAAAATAGTTTGGGCCTAGCAACAAATTTTGATCTCCACAAGCAAGGGTGACACTGTAGAAGTTGAGTTTTCTTTTGATAAAAAGAAATTGGCATTCTTAATTTGACACAGGAATGCAACAACAGAAAATAATTTAATTTCTACCAGTGGCAAAAGATTTCATTTAACTAAGGTGTCTATAGGCAATATGAGAATACGACAACAGTGAAATAGCAAGAGGAATAGATGTGAAGAAAGATAGATAAGCGTGAAGATGATTTAGAGTAAGGTCTCTTAAAATGTCACAATGGGTGGTTGAAGAGAATATTCAAGCGAATGCAAATGGCAAGATTAATAATAATGGGGTTATAGAAAAGAATATATACTCATCAAGCAAACAGAGAGAATAGGTTGCAGAGCTTGATCAATCATTTCAATTGACGGGAGAAACTTGCATTTGATTGCAGATGGACACTTATTTTCAAAAGGGTTTACTATTGTCTGGAATAATTCACAGAGAACCACACTTCAACCAGAATTTGAGAAATCATAAAATTGCACAGACTACTCACATATAGGATTTTTCTTCATATAAAGACAAGCAGAAGAACTTTTGTTTAATAAATACCCAAAAATTCTTCAGATCTCCCTTGCTCCCTTCTCCTCTTCCTCTACCAATTCATCTTCTTTTCCCCAAATTTATGTTATCTTTTCTAAGAGCTCTCCCCTCAAATAATCTTCCCAAAACCAAAATAGACAAAACAATTGATACCCACTATCACCATTCTCTTCATTATAGATCTCCACAATCCAAAATTGCATTCATAACACCACTAACAGAAATAATTTTCAAATTTCTGACAACTCACTCCAACAATAAATTAATGGCAAAATAAAATAAAATCTCACATGTCAGATAAAATCAATAAAGTACTCAATATTGACAATATTATTATTATTGCTAGCTTTCAAAGCTACGAATTTAATTTAATATAAAAATCAACTAATTAATATTCTCAATTTTCTACATTAATTAAATAACTAATATTGATGTATATATATAAACTTATTATTATTATTACTATAACAATTAATAAATCTCCAACAAATACACATTGACTATATAACCAAAATGATCAAACATCAACACATCTATACACATAGATCACTTATTCTATAAAATGAACCAAACAACTATAATAAAAAACTTAATACCTTGGTCACTAAGTTCAATAAAATGAACCTTAAACTACAATAAACAAACAATAACAACCACATACCAAAGGATGACCAATACCTGAGGACAAGTACCAACTGAGCGATAGCTACACCCATGACTGGAAATACATGGATGATGACAAACTGAAGACATTGGCTAACAGAGGGAACCCCATGTTATCTCCCATCCACATTATCCATTGGTGTAAAGGCACACTTAGACCTACTAATTTAGGTGGAGATAGTACCTGGTACCTGCAACCTGTATCAAACCAAGGGGTTGTGTACACACACACACAGACATATAATCAAACACACTGTGACAGGGAATCGCGGCATAGTAGGGTGCTCATTATGAGTAATACTACACTGTCTCTTCACAAAACACATCACAAATATCCACATTAAACAAGTTTATTAGTAACTAAACAACCAGACAACACATAGTCAGATAGTCACATAATTCACATAGTAAAACAAATCTACATAATCAATTAATCCATAACTGATCACAACATAAGCATAATGTACTAATCATAAAGTATCAACAGTGTCATCATAGTAAACATCAATGAGTGTCATCAACTACATCAAAACAATAAACCTGCCATCATCATGTCTAACATACCCTAAGTATTCCAGGTATATTACCTTTATCTTCATGCAACTTAACCTGACCTCCTACTCATTCAAGGTGAGAATGGAGGGGCACTACAGATGCTCTTAGATTTCCATATGCACGCATGCAATAAGAGGCTATGGTGAACGGATGAAAGATTATGATCTAGTATCAATTCTCTCTCAATTCTGTATATCCATGGTGAGAAGAAAAAAGAGGGTTTAAATAGATGTTCTCACAGAATCAAATTTAGGTTGTGGGAGAAGATGTGGAATAAATGCAGAAACGGATAAATGGACATTTGTCCATATTGCCAGGGCTATTTTTGAAAGAAATAAATAGAGCGTTTGTGGAATGATGGAATTTTAGCATTTTATGGTGAGAGTGGGGTTTGTGCATTGAATATGCAAGAGGAAATATTATTAAATGAATTTATACATGCAAATGAATATGTAATGGATAATGATTTATGAAAATCAATGCATGGATATTTTTAATTAATAGAGTATGCATGTAATGGATAAATGATTTTATTATTTTAATGATTTAAATGATTAGAGGAAATCATTAAATGAGTTAATTAAATAGATGATAATATCTATTTAATTAATAGAAGAAAAATAGAGGAAAGTATATAGTGAATTAATTAAATAGATAACAATATATATTTATTTAATAGAAGAATAATACGATGCAATATTAAATGAATTAATTAAAAAAATAATAATATCTATTTAATTAATAGAAGAAAAGTAAGATGATCATGAGGACAAATTTAAGTGTCTACACCACTTTGTCCGTGAATTGATTACTAATGGACATATTAAGCTAAAGAAGATTGACACTCAAGAGAATGTTGCAGATTCACTTACTAAACTTGTGAGCACAGAGAAGTTTACATGGTGCAGGGAGGCCATGGGCCTTGTTCCTAGTGTTTAATTATTTTATCTTTTTCTATGGATGAACTTGCAATGTATTATGTCAAGTGGGAGAATGTTAGAATTAAGGTGACATCAATCTTATAAATCCTATGTAATTAATTACTCCTAATGTCACTTGTAAATTTCCATAAGGTAAGATGTATTCGCCAAGCAACAGTCTTCTTTCAACTACATTTGGATCCTAGTACTTGAGGGGGGTCTAGAGGGGTGACGTTACCCCCTAGTGGGGGTTTGGGGGCATCACCCCCGAAGAATTTTTTGTTTTAGAAAATTGCCTTGTAAAATATTGTAATTTCATATTCAATTTGGACCATTCATATTAGGTCATAGATCTAACGGTAGAAGTTATGTTAGGGTTTTTTTCCCTAGATGGCAACACTCTTTTAATGAGGGCATTGTATTACAATTGTGGAGTTGTAAAGAGTTGAGACTGAAAATAGGTGGTACTGGATTGAAGATTGAAGAGGTCATTGTTGACATATTGTAGACTCTATTGTAGTTAATAGAAACTGGTACATCTATTCTTATGTGGATGTTTTCCAGAAAGGGTTTCTCCACGCAAACACTATGTTATGTTTTCAGTTTTTTGTTTCGTTATTTATTTGTATTGCTGATTTGATTTCCTATAATCTCCATTTGGTTCTGCGCGGGATTATTATAATAGTTGAAATCATGTTTCTATTCTATAGGTGTACACCTTCATTTTTAACAGTAATGATACATCTCTAACATTCTCTTCCACTATTACACATGACATGCATACATGCATATGGGAAGCATGTGCATGGAGATAGGGGATCAAAAATAGACAAAAACACATTTTAAGGCACAAAGCAACACACTAATAAAAGCATGACTACACCTTAACATGATTGTGTTATGGATTTCTAATTACATAGCACAATGCATTCACATTATTCTAAAGTAAATAAAGGGTTGTGAGCCCTCATTTTTCCTTCTACTTTCCCTTAAAGCATGAGTAGAAAAAATAATGTGAGTGTGTTTTGAAGAATTGAAGGTTGATCAACCTTTAAGTCATGTTGCAATTCTATTGCACTAGAGATGAGGTAAATTTCTTCCATTTTCTTTTGTCAAATTCAGAAATTCTTTGAATTTTTCATTTATTATTAAATTGCATTCCTCAAATTTTAATTTTGGAAACTGCCTATTAAAACCCTCAAGTTGAGAAAATGTAGAAGAGGAACAAACACAAGAAAACATTGGAAGAAGTGACTTTCATTCCACACTTCATGTAAACCCTCTACAAATCTAAGAACACCTTCTAGGGAAAATAGGGGAAAATAAAACTCAAATTACAAAATTGGTTAGGACATTGAGAGAGTCCACACCAAATCCCCATCATACATAATTGGAAAATACCTTAGAATCATTGATGAATCCAGTTGACTTGGTGATGGACCAAATTGATTAGTAGAAAAATATATAGATAATTTTGGTGTCAATTTTATATGGTGATGTTATCCTATGATGTAAAAAGGAAGAAAATAACAAAAGACAAAAATCCTATTGAATGATAAGAGATTCCACATCCATTGTGTTGGAGTCTTCGTTAAAAATCTTGCTCAAGGTAAATCCTTTGGTCATATTTAGGAGTGATGTGGCAATAATGGAGTATTTTGGTCTCGAGAGTGTGTTTTAGTTTTTAAAATATTATTTCTTGTGCTCTCGCGCACCAAGTCATTTGGTAGCTTGACATGTCTTAGTGCAAGCCTGCATAAGGTTTTTCCACCCCCAAAACCTCTCTTATTTGAAAAAATTAAATTAAGATTTTAAATAAATTAAAATATGTATATTTCATTAAAATATGCACATGTTCTCTCTAAAAAATTTAAAAAGACAATAATTAATAATACTCAAAACTAACCCATGTTAATTTATTTTTTAAAGTTGAGTTATATGAAATTTTATATATATATATATATATATATATATATATATATATATATATATATATATATATATATATATATATATATATATATATATATATATATATAGTTTTTTTGAAGTTGAGTTGTAGAAATAGATGTTTCTAAAATATAATTTTTTATTTTGAATTAGATTTTTGAAGTTGAGTTATAGAAATAGATGTTTCTAAAATTTTATTTTTATTTTGAATTAGATTTTTTTGAATTTGAGTTATATAAATAAATGTTTTTATTTTTTATAATTTTGTATTGGATTTTTTTGTGAACCTTTTAATATAGAATATAAATTTACCCCCCAATTTTTGTATTATATTCCAATTAAAATAATTTTAAATTTTTTAATATTTTAATTTTTTATTATATATATAAAAAATTTGCGACATAAATAAATAAAAATTAACATGCATATAAAAAAAAATTAAAATAATTTTTTTAGCTACTATTACTAATATAAATGCTACTATTGCATAAAAAATAAATTAAAATATTTTTTTTGTTTTCATAAATTCTTTTATTTTTACAAAAAAGGTGCAAGCACCTAAACTTATATTATAATATATAAAATCCCAAAGGGAATTATAGATGTAGCAGGGGTTACACGAGGACATTGAATAGTCCCAAAAACATACAAAATCCTTCAAGATATATGCTATCAAAGCATGAGGTAACAAAATAGTAAACCCCAAAACCATTACAAGTAAAATGATATAGCCTATGCAAACGAGAGTCCCAAAAAACAGTATAGTCTGCAAAACCAAAAGAAACTAGGCCATTTCATTCAAATCCTTAACCAGGAATCCTTGAGGATCAAGAACAGGAGGAGCAGCCACACCCATCACCAGAGGAGAAGGAGGATTAAAGTGCAGTAGGAAGTGAAGAGCTTGGAAAACATTCCTCACAGAATCCTCGAACTCTTCCCCAATCTCTCCCTCATGACAATGCAAAGAGTTTTCAATGGACTGGATGCAGTTATTCTGTAACCCATGAAAAATAGTAGAATAAACATAGTGCATAGGTGTCTGACGACTTAGCTCTTTATACAAAAATAGACCTCCAATGGGAGCCGACCTAGAGTGCAAATCATAATTTTCAAGCCCCTTATCAAGATGAGCCTCTGAGAGTAAAGCATCCTAATCAAAATTAATGGCAAGACCTTTCACCTTACCTAAATTTTGCAAAAGATCCATTGCATTGGAAAGGAAATGCGAAACCATTTGCGATGGATAGAAGGTACTAGGGAACTGAAGAACACCTCTACCACAAACTGAAACAATAGTGTTCTCCACATCTTTGTCATATAACTTGAATATTTAAGCCAAACGATTAGAGTGAAGCATTCCTTGACTAGGCACTTCCCATTTTAGAATAGGGAGAAACAACCTTTTGTTGCACTAAATTGAATCCATGAACACCAGAAGGAGAGACGATAATAGACCAAGGAGAAGAAAATAGTTGTAGAGAAATCTAGAAGTGAAAACTAACATAGAAAGAATTAAGAATAGGGCAATTATAGCCTGATCCACATGAGAGACCCAACTTATCACAGAGATTTCACAATACACAACGATCCCTCGAAAGCCAAAAATCATCCCAAACATAAATGTAGCTGGTACTCACTCATACCAAATATTCCAATTCTCACGCATGAATAGTTCGCCACTCATATGAAGAAATGATTAGGAGGATGCATCAAAAAAAGGAAACCTACCAAAGAAAACAAAAAGTTAGAAGTAAAAGCCCACTTCTCTAAATTAGAGAAGTAGAAATTCAAAGGTGGAATATTCTGAGCTTCCTCCTGAATATACTCAAAATCAAACTGCCAACCAGCCCACACTAGCAAACACAAGAAAGCCTATGTTTATCACAACAAGCTAACCACCACAGAAACACATCAATGACTCTTTCCATCATTTGATAAAATTTTTTCAACTCCATCCAACTGTAACAAAGAAATTGAATCCCACATCAAAGAATCATCCTCCTGATCACAAGCAACATTGGCTAAAAAATCTGCTAGAGTATTCCCTTCTCTGTACGTATACAAGATTTGAAAAGATTCAAACAAAATCAAAATACTCACAACATCTTGAAGAAGATACCCTATCTTCCAACAAGGAGAGGAACTCATTCTAATAGCATTTACTATATTCAAAGAGTCAAATTCAATTACAATGTTTTTAACCCCAAACTTTACAGCAAATTTAAGACCTGCCACTAAAGCCAAAGCTTCATCTTCATTATTAGAGCAGATTCCTAACCACAAATAAAGAGCCTTAACAAAAGAACCCCTATAATCCCTTAACACACAACCAACTCCTGAAACCCCCAAGTTCCCACAATAGGTACCATCAAAATTGAATTTAATATGATTCTCTGGAGGAGGTATCCAAGAAATATTACTCCTATCTACTTTTTGCTTTCCACCAAAACAACTAGAGTTAGGAAGTCTCAAACCTCTCCAAACTTTTAGCATATGCACATCCCAAGAAGAAAACAATAATGAACCAACATCCTTAAAGAGAAGATGAGAAGAGACAACTTCAACCACTAATTTCTCAATTTTGAAAATGACTTGTTCTAAAGAACACTCTAGTTTTCTAGATGTTGTTATTTCTTTCTAACCATAAGTTCCTGATCACAATGCAAGGTGAAACCAACCAAAGAGTGGAGAATGTGGAATTCTTGTATAGAAGTGGCCAACTTTGAAAGACTTGCAAGACTGCATTAGGAAGAGGGCCATACCATCCCAACTTAGAACTTGAAGCCAATACCAAATTTGAGAGGAAAAAGAATAACCAACCAACAAATGATTCACATCTTCTTCCATCAATAAACAAAGAGCACAAAAAGGGTTGAGCGATACCAAACTTGACAAGTCTACCACTTGTGAGAATCTTTTTTTTTAGGGCCAACTAGGTAAAAGCTCCTACTTTTGGTAGACAAGAACTGCTCCAACACAATTGAAAAGGCCACTTGGACAAACTCCCATAGTTTCTTCCTATAATGCTTTGATACCCTTGCTTCAAATTATACTTACCAGATTTAGAAGGGACCCAAATAAGTTCATCATGAGCACTAGACACACATACCTTCCTTCCTTTTAGAGTTCTTCTTAATAGGTCCTTTTGAGCATTGGGAAAAGGCAAACTAGAAAAGTCTTTCCATTTAGCTCCAAAAGAACTATAATATGTGTCAACATAAAGATAATCTTTAACATTGTTATTCCAAACTTGACATAAGACTTCCTTTGCCTCTTGCAATCCCTCCACATGAGAAAGAGAAGGATAACTATTCCAGGAATCCTCCCAAAACAAAGTTGTACATCCATCATGAACCACCCAAGAAAGAAAAGGAGTAATTACCTCTCGACATTCTATGATACAATTTAAAATCTTTGATCCTGACTCTAGATTTTCAATTGTAAAGATTCTTTCTGGAGCAGAAGAATCTAAATATTTTTCTTGCATGATTTTACAGCACTTAGAATCAGACTTAGTATACATTTGCCATGCTAGTTTTGCCCCAAGAGCTCTATTTTGAGCCTCAATGTTATGGCTACCAATCCCACCAAATTGCTTGGGTGCACAAACCTTGTCCCATGAAATGAAAGGAATTTTTTTACCTTCAAGTTTCAAGCCATTCCATGGGAATTTTTGAAAGGTATTGCATATAAAAATAAATAAAAATGAAAAAGTTGTAATTACTCTTTCATTTTTTTAATATTAATATATTATTTATTAAGTATTTTATTTTATAATAAACATAAATAAACATTAAAAATATGTAATTACTTTAATTTTTTATATTAATATATAAACATACACATACATTAATATATTATTTATTTATTTGATTTATTTTATAATAAGCATAAATAAAAATTAAGAAGTTAAAATTATTATTTTTTATATTAATATATATACATATACATTAATATATTAATATTTATTAATTTTTTATTTTATAATAAAGTAAAGTTGGATAATGGGCGGGGGCCCTGGCTCGATTGGCTAAGTAATTTTGTTGTGGTAAAGATGGTCATGAGGTCCAGTCTCCCCCCGTCCCTGTGGTACCGGAGGGTGTGTTGTGCTAGCATCACCGGTCATGTGAAAAAAGTTTACCAGGCACATTTAAAAAAAAAAAAAGTAAAGTTGGATAATGAACTTTCATTTATTATTTTAGACTTACTTTACTTTTTTCTAACTTTTAACTTTTTGTTTTTATTATAATTATTATAAATCAATTAACTAAAAAACAAACTGAAGTAAAGTTTAAGAAAATAAAACAAAGTTTAATCTCCAACTCCAAATTGCTATAAAAATTTAAATATTTTAATTAATTTTAATAATATTTAACTCACATTTAACCCAAGTTTTTCCATAAACTTACAAGGTAGTTAAAATGAATTATTTTTTAGAAAGTAAAAGAAAATATCTTTTGACAAAATAAAGAATCTTTTATTTTTTAAATTGATTAAATATTTAATCATTAGGAGAGCTCAATGAAGGTGATATAATCTTATGTGCAAAGACACTTTATCTTTGGCATATGTAACCAATCGCTAAGCATTTGTGCTCTCTTATGTAGCCACTGCCTCTTAAACCTTAGAAAACTATGTTACCTTCCTTCCCCGATCACCTTTGTTTCTTCCTCATGTGAGTAATCAACCTGCACATGCCCTTGCTTGCTGCACTTTAACTAACCACCGAGAGTAGCCTATCCCCCCATGACCCCACAATCATATGTTGCATCAATGTGTGGTGGCCCTCGCATGTCCCATTTGTGTCCCAGCACAAAATGTTGTGTCCTAACACTTGTCCTCTAGTTATGTCATTGTACATGTGGGTATTTCCCATCATCATGCACCAAACCTTCCCCTTTCTCTAAAGGGAGGGACCCACTCTCCACCTTAATGTATCAATACACAAACAAATTATTTAATGACATTTGGTTGTCCCATCATTCATATGTCTAGTGGAAATCCAAGTTCATGAAGTGACTCGAGTGGGCCAACAATCTTGTTGGCAATATGATGGTACCTTATGTGGTGGATGACATGTAAAAATAAACCAATGGCCAAGCCACACTTAGCTCTATTCTTTGTGCATCAACTCACAATCCAATAAATGTTGATCATGCATGGATGTGTAGGATCATTAATCATAAGATAAGGTGGAAAATCAATGGTGCATTGGCTCTTAAATTTGAAATCCTTAACCCACCTGCCAAACTAAAGGAAATGATTGCACATTTGAAGTATTTGTTGTCTAAACATATGCATATAAACAAGTGTGATTTGGTGCTCTATTTAAAGGATTGGTTCACCTTCATATAAAATTTACCTTGCCCTATCATAATTTGAAGGACTCTTGAGAGCCAGAGTTGTTGTAGATAGTGTGGGGTGGTTGTGGTAATCTTGAGCATATTCTCCTGGTTTCAGTCTATCAATGTTCCCTACCATTGCAAAATTTTAGAGGTGAGTCCAAAATTGTCTGATATCTTTGGTTAGTTATAAGCAAAGTTTCCTCCATTATAGGCAACAAATATTGTTTGGTTTTGAAAATTCTTTCTTAACTGTCTGTAATGCATTTCAGAGTTTAATCTAGAAATTGTAGTCTTGAGAGTTTGGGTCCAAGAATTCACAGTCATAGAAAATAAAAGAAAACCTGTACTCAATATTTTTTTAAGGTTTTCCCTTGGGCTTTAAAATATTTCAAGAAATCAACTAGTCATGGTCCCTTGACTATCCTTTTTGAGGATAGTAAAGTAGAAATCTAATATGTTGCGACCTTTACTAATGGAGGAGAATTTTTTAATGCATTTCACAATAAGGATGAGGGATACATTCCTATATGTAATGGGTGGAGATTCAACATTGGTAAGGTGGTGGTCCCAAATTATTTCATTGAATCTAATTTAGTTGAGTTGACTACTAGGATATATAACACCAGGGATCATGGTGTATATGACTATAAAGGAAACAAAATTTTCACTATTTATAATGCCTTATTTCAGAAAGTTTTCCTCTTAAACCCTCAGGCTCATACTCAATTGGATTTGAAGATGTTGGCCACTAAATATAATAGGAACATGTTTAGCTATAGAGTCAAATGGTTGCCTAATTTTAGGGATAGACCTCACGGACAACGATTAGAACCAATTCCAGACTAAAAAATGGAACCATTTGATGGGAGCATGTTTTCTTGATACTTCAAAGAAACTTATGACTTGCAATGTGCCATGCCATGGTGATTGACGTGGTCGGGATAATATCAAAATGTGCTCTATTATTTTCCTATCACATTCAAACGATGCATATAAACACCCTCTACGAATATGCTAGCTTCCTTACCAAGCACTTGAGGGATGATCTAAACGAAGTAAAAGAGAATGGACTAGTAAATTCATTCAAGTGGTATTCATTCCTATGTCATATATATTTGTATGTTGGTGTCAATAGTTGGGGCCCAGAGCTGTAGGTCTAGGTGTATTCAAAAGGAGATAAAATGGGATCTTGTAGGCATGTTCAATGGACCCCTCACTTGAATAGACATGATCCCAAGTCTAATATTTGTATTTTTGAAGACCACTTCATAACCCCCATTCTTAGTAAGTTGGGTTATAATAGGCCTAGAATTCCTCATAACTTTTGCGAACTCCTCATACCCTTAAAATGTGAAAATAACCCTAAAGGATTTGCACAATTGGGGTGATTGGTTCCTTCATAATGGATACACTATAATCAAGGTATTTAGATCCCTCTATGTGCCACATAAATTGCCATCAAAAGTTCCCACTAGGCTTGCCTACTTGGAGGCCTTATGGCAAATGGTTGTTGCTAATTATTATCATTTGAAGTAGCATAAAATAAATATGCCTCCATCTCAATCCAAGGTCTCTGATTTCAAAATAGGAGGGCCTGAAGGTTATGACAAGTTGGTTGGTCTGATTAGCAGATATGGCCTAGAGTTTGGTAATGCAAGGTAGTATGACCCTAAAAAATTCATTCATGAGTCCAGAAAGGAGTTAGGCATGTCTGTATATCTGCACCAATATGATAAGCATGAGGATCTCATTATAAGTTACAAGGATTAGAAGGAGCAAATAGATAGGAGGACCACTCAATTTAGGGTCAAAAGTATTGAGATAAAGAAGTTGGTGCTTGATCTTCTTGGCTTCAAAGGATTTTATATGAATTTTGTAGACCCAATATAAAGGATGCATGCTTTTTTGGATAGTTGGGCCACTCTATGTGTTGACTTTCCAAAGATTGTAGCTACCCAAATCCCTACTCCTAGGTTGCTCATTCAAGGAGGTGGAGTAACTAAATATTTTGCCTCAAGAGGACCCCAGTAGGCATGTGATGTTGTGGGTCCTAATTCCAAAGGTAAAGGAATATTGGTAGAAGAACCCTTTGAGATGCCATGGTCAAAGGAATCGATGATTGATGTTCCATGGTCTCCCATGTAGCCAAGAGGCATAAGAGATGATGATATTGTTATGAATGATGAAATCATTAAATTTGTTCTCTCTTGAACATTCATGGAAAATACAAGCCATTGCCTTTGATGCAGTCATAGTTTTGAGTGATCTAAAGGGTAATGCCATGGTTAACATGATGTGTGAATTGAGGCTTGTGAAGCTTTTATGGCTTGGATGATCAGTTCATCAAGACTAATGAATCCAAGTACTTCGTGTTCAAAATGAAGAATTATGTCATGAATGACCTCCAACCTAGACAAGACTTTGCTAAATTCCTTAGATATGATACAAAAGAAGGGAGTAGTAATTATGCATTTAATGTCAAATGTGAAACAATCACTCCTAAATAAGCTAGGAGATTAGTTAGGGAGAGTGGTTGTCTATTGCTACTTGGCTGGGATATTGCATTATCCTTGGCCTTTGACACAATAAGAAGGAATGTGGAGGCTAGAGATGTCTTCACCGACATTGAGCAAGCTAAGAAGTTCTACTTAGGTTCTACATTCAGCCTTGATGATGATGCACTAGCAATGTGGGCAATTTCACCTAATCATGACAAACCAATTATCCACGTTGACCCCCCAAGGATTAATTAGATATTTGATAATAAAAAGAGTTGTAGATAGCCCTACCCCTAAAGTTGTAGCCTTAACTATGCATACCGTACAATTTAATGAGGTTGTAACCAAGAAACTACAAAAGGATCGTGACCTTTTGTCTAAGGATAACATAAGGTTACACCAAGAGTGAAACGAGGAGAAGGTAAAATTAGAAAAATTATGCATAACAAATCAGGGAAATAGCTTTACGTACCCTAGTCTCCTAGTTTTAATTAATTCATAAAGATGACATATCTTAGGATGAAAGAAGAACATAAGAGATATAGATTGAAAGGTCTACATGAAAAATTAGTAAGTTTGATTAAAAAAAAGTGAAAGAAAAGAAGAGTGCGGAATACGCCTTCCTAATACTAATCTTCAAGGAGAGAGATACAGAAATTTCCAAAACTTTACAATTGCATTTCATTTAAGATGCACAAACAAGAATAACAGAATAAACAATAAAGATTGAACACCATATTTTACGTGGGAAAACCCTTACAAGAGAAAAACCCACACACCAAAGCAAGATCACTTGTATTATAGTAAAATGTCAATTACATACAATTTACAGAGCTATGCTCTTTCAGGTTTTGATTCACAGAATGAATCTAACAACATTTAATACAATTCACTCTCGAATCATCATGTGTTGACTCAATGCACTACAGCATTAAAATACTGACTTCACACAAGCGTTTCAGGAATCCCATCACTTCAACTTCCCCACCAGACAAAATTATTACAAAATGTTTTAATTGTCTTTATCTGTTATTTCTAGTCTTTACCACACTGTCGCAAGCTGTATGACCTTTCCTTTGTGGGACTGCGAGATATACTGCAACACCGTAGACTTGTTTACTATCCATCGCAAGGCTACAGGGTATACTGCAGTACCGCAGACATCTTAGACTAACCTTCGTGGTGTGGCAAGATCCATACTGCCCCACCGTAAGCCATCTCACGGGCTATCATGGGGTAGCAATAAGACTTGTACACTCGCAAGCCTCTACACTGGCTATTGCAGGGTGGAGAGGTAACTCCTGTTTTACTGCAAGCACCATCAATGGACCACTACAGGGTTGCAGGTTAAGATTCCTCCCATGCTACTGCAAGTCTCTTTTTGAATAGCTACAGGGTGACGGTAAGTCCCACACTACCAGAAGTCACTTTACTAACTTCTACGGGGTGGCGGTAACATCGTACTACTGCACGCTAGTTTATAGACTCCAGCAAGATGGCGGTAAACACCTCCAGCCCGTACCTCACTAGACTACACCTTGTTGTACTGTAGTAGCTGCTCCCTGTGGTACTGCAGTAACTGCTCCCTATGGTACTACGGTAATGACTAGGGTTTTATTAGTGAGTTTGAGACACATATTCTCAACATTCTCCCACTTGACGAAGAACTCACTAAACCCCTTCCAATGCTTGGAGTTACTGAACATTCTAGACCCCAAGGCCCATCGAACCGATACACCATTTGAACTTATCTTTGCTCATAGGCTTCGTCAATGCATCATTAACATTTACCAGAGTATCCACCTTTTCCAAAATAACCTTTCCATCCTCCACCATATCACGAACAAAATGGTATTGCACGTAAATATGTTTCGTCCTAGCATGGAAAGTTGGATTTTTTGCCAAATAAATACCACTCTGATTGTCACAACAGATAACAATCTGCCCTACATCAAAACCAATAGCAGAACACACTATTCTAAGCCAAATGGTTTCCTTACAGGCATGAGTTCCTGCCATGTACTTTGCCTCAGTAGTAGATAAAGCGACTATAGCCTACCATTTACTCATCCAACTAACCGCACCACCAAACAATGTGAATACATATCCACTAGTGGAACTTCTACTGTCAATGTCCCCTGCCCAATCAAAATCCACATATCCATGAATGCTAATTGAACTCTGAAATCTAGTAGAGTAAACATGTGATAACACAAGGCATACTCTGAGGTACCCTTCAAATATTTGAAGACCCTCTTCATAGCATCCCAATGCGGCCTTCCTAGATTAACCATAAATTGACTAAGCACTCCCATTGGTTGTGCAATGTCTGGCCTGGTACAGACCATTGCATACATTAAACTCCCAACTACACTTGCATAAGGCACCCTGGTCATGTCCTCCATCTTAGTAGGAGATTTTGGACAATCCTTAACAGAGAGTTTCATTCCCTGCAACACTAGAACAACTAACTGCTTGCAATCTGACATATTAAACCTCTCTAGGCTAGAATTTATGTACTTTCTCTAGCTGAGCCAAAGTTTTCTGTTTCCCCTATCCCTTCTGATTTCCATCCCCAGAATATACCTTGTTGCACCTAGATCTTTCATTTCAAACTGTGCTGACAATTGAGATTTCAATTCTGAAATCATACCCTTACTATTCCCAATGAACAACATATCATCCACATATAGGGCAATAATAAGAAGATAACCATTTTCAGATTTTAAAGTAAACACAATGATTAGACTTTGATCTCACAAATCCCAAAGACAACACATAGGTGTCAAACTTCTGGTACCACATTCTAGGTGACTACTTCAAACCATACAGAGATTTCTTTAATTTGCAAACCAAGTTTTCCTTACCTTTTTCAACAAAGTGCTCTGGCTAGGACATATAAATCTCTTTGTCCAAATCACCATGAAGAAATGTTGTTTTCACATCCATTTTCTCGATCTCAAAATCATATGCTATTGCAAGTGACAACAGAAATATGATAGACGTCAGCTTAGCTACAAGAGAAAATATTTCTCCATAATCAATTCCCTCCACCTGGGTATATCCTTTCGTGACCAACCTTGCTTTATGCTTCTCAACACTGCCATCAAGACCAATCTTCCTTTTAAACACTCATTTACATCCAACAGGTTTTCAACCTTTAGGCAAAGGTACCACATCCCACATTTCATTCTTCTTCAATGACACCATTTCCTCATTCATGGCTTCCAACCATGAATCTGAATTAGACATACCCATAGCCTCTCTAACAATCCTAGGCTCATTAGTGTTAGCAATCAAAGCATAGGCACAACTCGAATCCAACATAGAATAACCAAACTTTTTAGGTTGCCTCTTCTCACGTGTAGACCTCCTCACTAGCTGAGGCTGAGGTTCTTCATCCTGTTCAAAATTTTTAGAGCTTCTCCTCACTAATAGGTCCACTAGGAGTACATAGTTCATCCTTATCTAGAGTAAGAGGAATTTCAACTACCTCCTTCTTTTCTGCTTCTTTCACCTTTGGTTATAGATCAACTATAGAAGGTTTCAGCTCATGAAAGATCACACTTCTACTATACAGCACCTTCTCTAAAGCTAGGTTCCAAAGCTTGTACCCTTTCACACCAATTCCATAACCGATGAAGATACATTTTACAACCTTATTTTCTAGTTTAGATCTTTTTTCACTAGGCACATATGCATATGCCTCATAGCGAAAGACTCTAATGTGTCTCAAAGAGGGATTCTTACTAGACCACACTTCCATAGGTGTCTTGTCCATGAGCACCGAAGTGGGAGATCAATTATATAAGTAACATGCTATAGCTATAGCCTCAACCTAGAACTTCTATTCCAGACCAACACTACTCAGCATACTTCTCACCCTTTCCCTCAGTGTTCTATTCATTCTTTTTGCAACTCCATTTTGTTGTGGAGTGTAAGGAGTCATCCTATGTCTTTTAATTCCGTGATCCTTGCAAAACTTATCAAAGTCTGCAGAACAAAACTCACCGCCATTATCCATCCTCAAACACCTAATTTTTCTACCAGCCTGATTTTCAACCAAGGTTTTAAACTCCTTAAACCAACTGAAAACTTTAGTTTTACTTCTGAGAAAATAAACAAGTGTCCTCGAATAATCATCTATGAATGAAACAAAATACACAGATTTCGGTAACAAAGGAACATTAACTGGACCAAATACATCAAAATGAATATAATCCAGAATTCTAGAAGATTTATGAGGACTAGAATAAAAAGAAACATGGTGTTGCTTTTTATATATGCAATGTTCACAAAAATTGACCTCAAGATTACAATCATCAAGCCTTTCAACCATATTTTTATTTTTCAAGGATTTTAATCCTTTTTCACCAATGTGGCCGAGTCTTTGATGTCACAACATTATCTTCTCCACTAGGAGCTTCATCTCTAAAGAATTATCACCCACAAAAACAACTTCCTCCTTCTCTAGATGACTAGATTTACTTGACTTTGTAGAAGCACTATTACATTGAATTGCATGTGCATCTAGCTTATACAGAGTGCCAATTCATGCACCCTTAGCTAGCACCATAGAGCCTCTAGTCATTCTACAAATACCATTCAAGAAAGAGACCTATACACCAGCATCATTAAGCTTACTTACAAAAAATAAATTTTGAGCCAGACTTGGTATATGCATCACACCATCGATTCCCTTCACTCTTCCATCAAGAAACCAAATTTTGACTCTTCCACGGCCTACAATTTCTAGGTGAGAATCATCGTCCAGATACACCCTTCCACCAGCATACTTCTCATACTTTGAGAACAAAGCCCTATGTGAGGTCATGTGAAAGGATGTACCTGAGTCAATCAACCAAACATCATCTAATGCCTAAGTCGCCAAGGTTGTAATGAAGGCATCTGCATCACTCTGAAAAGATTCATCATCAAAAGAATTGTTCTTCTTTTTCTTCTTCTTCTCCTCTTTGCATTATTTCTAGATGTGTCTAGTCTACTCACAATTCCAGCACTTCACCTTGGACTTTTTACCAAGAGACTTTGATCTCCCCTCTGACTTGGATCTAGACTTCTTGTCTTTCTTCTTGCCTTTCTCCTTTGATCTGCCTTGAATAGCAAGGGCCTCCTTGGCCATCTTAGAAGATTTCCTCTGTATTTCTTCTAACAGCAGTGAAGCAACCACCTCCTCCATCTTCAAAGTGGTTGTAGTACTCCCAATAGCCATTACCAGGTGATCCCATGTGTCAGGAAACGAACATAACAAGAGCATGCAATGATCCTCATCTTCTATCTTCACACCCACAGATGCCATCTGAGCAATGATCATATTAAATGCATTTAAATGATTTGCAATGGACGCTCCTTCCTCCATCTTCAAAGAATACAACTTCTTCCTTAGGAATAGCTTATTTACCAGATATTTCCCTTGATAAATGTCACCAAGCTTCTTCCATAGAAGTTTCATAGTCTTCTCTTCATGGACATTTAGGAGAATTGAATTGGCCAAGCATAGTCTGATCAGACCCTTGGCTTTCCAGTCCATTGCATCCCAGTCATCTTGTGAGGTTGCTGATGGTTTGGTAGAGGATACTACAGTCCATAACTCTCAATCCATGAGCAAATCTTCCATCTTGAGTTTCCACAACTCAAAATTGTCACCATTGAACTTCTCAATCTCTATTCTTTTGGATGTGCTCACCATCTTAAATCTGGAATAAAATTTCAAACTTGATTTCTCTGCAAAACTCCCACTGAACAAGATCAACACAAAAAACCTGTCTTACTCACAAGGACAACAAAGCTGGCCAAGCTCTGATACCAACTGAAAGGAAAGTAGAGTGTGGAATACGCCTTCCTAATACTAATCTTTAAGGAGAGATATAGAAATTTACAAAATTTTGCAATTACAGTTCATTTAAGATGCACAAACAAGAATAACAGGATAAACAATAAAAATTGAACACTAGATTTTACATGGGAAAATCCTTATGGGAGAAAAACCCACACGCCAAAGCAAGATCACTTGTATTACAATAAAATGTCAATTACATACAAGTTACAAAGCTGTGCTCTTTTAGGTGTCAATTCACAAAACAAATCTAATAGCATTCAATACAATTCACTCTCGAATCATCATGTGTCAACTCAATGCACTACTACATTAAAATACAAACTTCACACAAGCATTTTAGGAAGCCCATTACTTCAACTTCCCCACCAGACAAAATCATTACAAAACATTTTAACTATTTTTATCTGTTATTTCTAGTCTTTACCGCATTGTTGCAAACTATATGACCTTTCCTTTGCGGGACTGCGGGATACATGCAACACTATAGACTTGTTTATTATCCATCACAAGGCCACAAGGTATACCATACTACCGCAGGTATCTTAGACTGACCTTCACAATGTGGCAAGATCCATACTACACCACTGCAAGCCATCTCACGAGCTGTCGCGAGGTAGCGGTAAGACCCGCACACCCACAAGCCTCTCCACTGGCTATTGCAGGGTGGTGAGGTAACTCTCGCTTTACCACCAGTACCATTAATGAACCATTGTGGGGTTGCGGGTTAAGATTCCTCCCACTCTACCGCAAGTCTCTTTCCAAATAGCTATGGGGTGGTAGTAAGTCCTGCACTACCGCAAGGCACTTTACTGACCTTTATGGGGTGGCAATAACACTGCACTACCACATGCTAGTTTACAGACTCCCACTGGATGGCGGTAAACACTGCCAGCCCGCACCTCACTAGACTACACCCTGTGGTATTGTGGTAGCTACTCCCTGCGGTACTATGGTAACTGCTCGGGCTGTGGTACTATAGTAATGACTACGGTTTTATCAGTGAGTTTGAGACACATATTCTCAACAAAAAGAAGGGTACATGATAGTGAGGAGGGAATTAATCTCTCTTGGGAAGCACAACCTGAGTGGTTTCTGGAGGGAATTATAGCAGACTAGAACGATCACTAAGAATAGTATCACAAACATCTAGTGGTTAGAATATGGTAAAATATTGTATGAAAGTGACCAAGATAAAACCCTTCCTCCAATAGTTAACACTAGAGCCCAACTTTTCTTTACAAAGGATATCAAAACAAGAATTAAAATGTTGGCAGTGAGCAAAGCTAGGGACATAGATGGCTTAAAGGCATAATACTTGAAATGGAGTTTAGAAGCCTTGGCACCGCATATCAAAAGGATTTTCAACAGAGTCATTCAGCATGGTTTCCTAACAAAATGGACAAGTGTTGTCATCCCTTTCCACAAGAGTGGTTCAATGTCAACAACCCATCAAATTATTGCACCATAATGATTAATCCTATTTTTGGAAGCTCTTTGGAAGCATGGTGGAAAGAAAAATTAGCCTTTGGGCTGAGAAGGAAGGTAAGAGGGTGAAAGGGCAAGTTGGTTTTAGGCTTGAAGCACTCTATAATTGATCACTACATCACTCTCAGGTACATGGTTGAAAAAGTTTGGGATAAACAGGGGGACAAAGTTTTTTGTTATTTTGTTTACTTCAAAAAGGCATTTGACACAATGCCTAGAAGTAAACTTTTGGGCATAATGGAAGATCTTGGAATACTAGAAAAGTATAGGACTACTATCCACAAGCTTTATGATTAGGTTCAAGCCAAAATCAGAACAAGGGATGGTTGATCTAAATGTTTTGTAAGTCACATTGGTGTCAAATAGGGTTGCCTGGTGTCTCCCACTTTGTTTGGTTTATACAATGATAAGTTAGAGGAGTGGTTAGACAAGCAGGGTGAAGGGGGTGTCTTCTTGGCCACCTATGTGGTCAAGTTGTTGCTATATGCAGACAAACTCACTTTAATGGCAAAAATGACAAATAGTCTACAAAAACATCTAAAAGATCTAGAGTTATTTTATTAAGAATTGGGGATGCAAGTGAACATTAACAAAACCAAGGTCATGATCTTTACTTTGAGAATAACTAGGAAGGAAATAAATTTTGAGTTCAAAGGAAACTCCTTGCAAGTGGTAAATGAATACAAGTATCTATACCTTAATTTCTGTAACAATCTCAATTGGGGGACTTGTAGGACAAAAATAATATAAGGAGGTTTGAAAGCTTTATACCTACTTCAAAATAGATGTAGATCGACTGAGTTGTAGGATTGGAAAACAAAGAAGAATCTATTTGGGCTGCTTGTTACACCTGTGGTTTTGTGTGGTTGCAAAGTTTGGGGCAGCGACACGTTAGTTTCAAAATGGAGACAAGTAGAAATATTACAAAAGCACCCAATCACAAGCAATCTCAAAATAAAAAAGCATGATCCCATATGAGATTGTTCTAGTCAAAGTTGGAGCCTTACCAGTTGAAGCGGCGATGCTAATTTGGTTGTTAGGCTATTTGAAAAGAATTGAAAATATAGGGGGACACTGTTGGCCCAAAATTGTGGTGGAGAAAAACTTAACTAGAAGGAAAAACACATGGATGAAGCAAAATGCCAAGTGGATGAACAAATGGGGAATCAACATGCATGAGTGCCGAAAAAAAAGTGTGGAAATTAAAAGGTATGTAAGAGAGAAAATCAAAGCAATCATGTGGACAAAACAACTTGGGTGAAAAAGAGAATATTATGTTAGCAATTTAATCCCACATAAGAACACAAGCAAAAACATTATTTCAGAGCAAATATAAAATGGAAAGCAAAAATGCTAATAGCTCAGCGAAGAATTGGCTCACACCATCTTAGGTGTGAAACAAGAAGGTGAAAAATACCCAAAGAGGAGTGGATGGATATGATTTGTTGTTTCTGCTCATCGAGATTAGTGGAGACAGAATGACACTACATCATGGAGTGTAAGGATTATGAGGACATCATGTTCAATTATATAAATATCTTTAATGACCTTGATTGAAGAGGAGAAGATAGCAAAAACAAGTTACCTGATCAAAATCTATAGGAGAAGAAGCAAGATCAGCAAAGAGTTAGAAAACAGCCAGAAATAATTTGTGTGTTTATCAATTGGATAGTTTGTTTTGGGCAGTTCAGCTTTATTTCTGGATCCCATAGAATAGCTGGTCTAATAGACGTTATTAAAAGATCTCATTTCAATCATCCATTCCAATAAATAAAGTTAAGAGGTGACCAAACGCATACATAATGGGTCTGATAGCCCGTGTTTGCATACGAAAGAGCATGGAAGAAATGCATAAGCAACTCACAGGAGTGTTGTACAAGTTTTGTTGAAACCACAAAGTCAATCAGGAGTGTTGTACTAGAAGTTTCTAAACAATTATTATACCTACTTTCAAATACTGTCACGACTAGTAATTTAGTTGTGTCTTGCTTTAGAGCGACTGCTAGTTTTGTCGGTTGTATGATACGTTTCCACTAAGGGAGAGGGGCCAGTAGCTGCACACCCTAACTTCACGCACATCAAGCACATACCTAGACATGTCAAATTTCGACAATTTTTTTTGGGTTTCTCCGTATACGAGTGAAGAGCTTAAAGCTAATCTTTTAGCTTCTAGGCATTTATACATTTCCCTATAGGACGTGTTATGTGCACATGGGTCGAAAAAGTGTCATTTCAACATGTCGCCCCATACATGTGCACTGATGTGCCGATAACCGCTCGCCATGGCCCCCAAAAAAATTCCCAAGTTCACTAAAAAGGCAACACACTTGATCATTTTTATAATTAGGGTAGGTTATAAATATGTTTATTAACACCCCACCATTAATCACATTGGTGGGGCCTTCAAACTTACCCACCCCCTTCCTACACATCCAGGCACCCAACTAAGTGACAACATGCGTCTTAACGTGTTTGCTTAGGCGCGGATGGGAAACAACATTAAATCCATTCAATGTTCATTCGGGTCCGAATACATATTCCACTTTCCACCGAAAAGTTAATCATTTTACCGACTTCTTTCCCTGTTCTCCACGGTACGATTGACAAACGAGGGTTTGCTGGCTATCGCTCTCCATGCAGATACGTCTCCTCTCCGTGCAAGTAACAAGTAAACGTTAGACTCTCCATGTGATTTAGGCCTTAGGCCTTGCGGTGTTTATACAATCATTTATCTTCATTTTTCTGTCATGCTACCCATGATTTGGGTACTGCTATGTAATTTACTTTCGATTTTTCATTATTTTGTCTGAGGCAACCCTTGTCTTGTGATAATTTCACTATACAGAAGAATATACTATTGTAAAATGATGGTTTTTATGTTATACATACAAATGGGGTCATATATTTTTATGGGTATATACTTTTTAGTGTTCAATGTCAATGGTTAAGGGTTTCATTATTTTGTCTTGTGATAATTTCACTTTACAGAAGAATATACTGTTGTATAATGATGGTTTTTTGTTATACATACAAATGGGGTCATATATTTTTATGGGTATATACTGTTTAGTGTTCATTGTGAATGGTTAAGGGTTTCATTATTTTGTCTTGTGATAATTTCACTGTACAGAAGAATATACTATTATATAATGAGGGTTTTTTTGTTATACATACAAATGGGTTCTTATATTTTTATGGGTATATATTTTTTAGGGTTCATTGTCCATGTTTAAGGGTTTCATTATTTTGTCTTGTGATAATTTCACTGTATAGAAGAATATACTGTTATATAATGAAGGTTTTTTTGTTATACATACAAATGGGTTCTGATAATTTTATGGGTATATATTTTTTAGGGTTCATTGTCCACGGTTAAGGGTTTCATTATTTTGTCTTGTGATAATTTCACTGTACAGAATACTATACTTGTATACAATCGTTTATCTTCATTTTTCTCTCATGCTACCCATGAATTTGGGTACTTCTATGTAATTTACTTTTGATTTTTCATTATTTTGTCTGAGGCAACCCTTGTCTTGTGATAATTTCACTGTACAGAAGAATATACTGTTATATAATGATGTTTTTTTGTTATACATACAAATGGGGTCGTATATTTTTATGGGTATATACTTTTTAGTGTTCATTGTCAATGGTTAAAGGTTTCATTATTTTCTCTTGTGATAATTTCACTTTACAAAAGAATATACTATTATATAATGATGGTTTTTTGTTATACATACAAATGGGGTCATATATTTTTATGGGTATATACTTTTTAGTGTTCATTGTCAACGGTTAAGGGTTTCATTATTTTGTCTTGTGATAATTTAGACTATTATATAATGAGGGCTTTTTTTATACATACAAATGGGTTCGTATATTTGCATGGGTATGTATTTTTGAGGGTTCATTGTGAACGATTAAGGTTGTCATTATTTTTGAGGGTTCATTGTCAACATATCTGGTACTGATTATACATATGTATACATATCTGTATACATATCTACATATCTGTATACATATCTAGAAATACTTTCCATCACACCATTGAGAACAGGGAAAGTAGTCGGTAAAATGATTAACTTTTCGGTGGAAAGTGGAATATGTATTCGGACCCGAATGAACATTGAATGGATTTAATGTTGTTTCCCGTCTGCGCCTAAGCAAACATGTTAAGACGCATGTTGTCCCGTAAATCATGTCTGTTCAATCATTCAATAGATTAAATCATGTCTGTTAATGTAATATATATATATAGTTGGTTCAGAAGGATAGATATTTGGCCACTGAATAATGCTGCTGTTACAGTTCCTAATGCTGCTGAAACTATTTCTAATGCTGTTATCATGTTGTTTCCAATGCTGTTGATACATTGTCGAATGTTGTTGATACAATTTGTAATATGGAAGGTCTTAGTTTGCCAATGCTGTTGATACAATGTCTAATGTTGTTTATACAATTTGTAATATGGAAGGTCTCAGTTTGCCAAGTCAAGTTAGCCAACCAGAATGGATGGCTGAAGCTGCTAGAAACATGGGGATACAAACATTAGTATCTATTTATTAATTATTTATACATTAAAAATTTACAATTGTTTTACTATGTTGTAATATAATACATTGAGGGTTTCATTTTATATAATCTATCTAGGGTTTATATAAAAATCTTCTACATATATTCGGATTAGTCTGTTAATGTACTATAAATATATACAAGTCTATCTATATATACATGTCTATCTATATACATATGTATATCTATAGACACATGTTTATAGATAGACATATGTATATCTCTATACATTTCTGTATACATATCTACATATCTATATACATATCTCTAAATCTATAGACATATGTATATTGATATACATATGTATATGTATCGACATATGCAATGTAGACGATGGAAACATTTCAAGCTGGTACTTAACATTTCAACCTTTTACAATTGTAGATATACATGTTCAAAAGATTACTCCAATTTGTTTGCTAAATTTTACATCTTTTCTAGTTGTTTGCTACATGGGAGATATACATGTTCGAAAGATTACTGCAATTTGAATGGATTAAATCGTGTATGTTACTGTAGTGATTATATATTGGAAACACATATTGCTAAAACCCTCAACCGTTGATAACAAGTCTAAAATGGAACAACACAATGAAACACTAGAAAATGGAACACGTGATGGTTGTTGTCCATGCCACTGCAATAATGATGCCTCAATCTATTTCCAGTCATTGCACTAAGGATGCCATTTTGTCTACAAATCACTTCTCGTACTGATTATACATATGTATACATATCTGTATACATGTATACATATCAGTTTGATGCATGGGTAACTTCATTGAATGGATTAAATCGTGTCTACAATTGTAGTCATTATTTTGTTTGATGCAACCCTTGTCTTGTGATAATTTCACCTTACAAAATAATATACTATTATATAATGATGGTTTTTATTTGACACATATAGATGGGTTCGTATATTTTTAAGGCTATATATTTTGCAGTGGCATTCTTAGATTGGCACTTAGCATATAATGTCTCAATCTATTTTCAGTCATTGCACTAAGGATGCCATTTTTTCTACAAATCACTTCTGGCACTGATTATACATATATGTATACATATATACATATCTATATACATATCTATTTACATATCTGTATACTTATAGACATATGTATATTGATAGACATATTTATATACATTTGTATATCTATAGATGGACATATGTATATTTATTGATATACATATGTATATCTATAGATAGACATATGTATATCGATAGACATATGTAATAGATAGACATATGTATATCTATAGACATATGCAGCCTAGACAATGTTAACATTTCAGTCTGGTAGTTAAGATTTCAACATTCAAACTGAACAATCAAATTCAATTCTGGTTATCATATCATCGAATACAATAGCTTCTACGCATTTAATCAAATTCAAACTCAACAACCAATTTCAATGCATTTCTTTTTGAAATTCGGATCCATTATAAGAGGAACATTATGCAGCGTAGACATTATTTTTAGCATAAATTTTCTGAAGGATCACTGCAAAACCTGTCTGGTACTTAACAATGAAGAATTGAACAATTGTAGCACATCTATATGGTAGAAATTGTTGAAACCCTCAAACATTTATAATGCACCTTCAAAAATAAATACACATGTCATAATATTTAATATATATATATACATACAAATATATGAATACATGTATATATTATACATGTATTTCTATATGTGTGTGCATAAATTATATAAATTCGAACATGTTATGTTTGTAGTCCATATGTTTAGGAAATGGGTGGGTAACTTTGAAGGCTCCACCAACTTGATTTATGGTGGGGTGTTAATAAACATATTTTTAACCTACTCTAACTATAAAAGTGATCAAGTGTGTTGCCTTTTTAGTGAACTTGGGAATTTAAATGATATATACACATATATGGATACATGTAAATTTTTATTATGTATAGATATATGTATATGTATCACTATATATGTCTGCAATATATAGTTGTATCATTGCACTGCTTGAATTTATTTGGATGATTTGATGTTTGTTTGTTACTACCTAGATGACTACCCATCATATAATATCTATGATTGCAGGCATGTGAGAGGTTTGCAGAGCACCTTGCATTACAAACACTCGATGAAAGTAAAGTCTTATAAGGCTTTACTTACATCACTGGTTGACAAATTGTACTATGCATTTGTATTTGTTAACACACCACTATTCATGGAATATTTTGCTAGACATAAAATATTATAGTCTTCTTTTGCAATTGTATGTGATTATTTGAAATAATATGCCTGAATGCAGTTCATATTTTCTTTTGCAAATGCCTGAGATTATTTGGATGATTTGATGTTTGTTTGTTACTACCTGGATGACTACCCGGCTTTTGATTTCTATGATTGCAGGCATGTGAGAGGTTTGTAGAGCACCTTGCAAGGCGAGCACTCGATGAAGGTAAAGTCTTATCAGACTTTACTTAAAATAGTGGTTCATGAATTCTACTATGCAATTGTGTTTGCTAACACACCAATACTCATGGAATATTTTGCTCTCATGCCTAATTATATACAGTCTTCTTTTTCAATTATTATATTTTGGTCAGTTCAATTTAATGATTTTGTTTTATGATGTATGTTTGTTACTGCCTCGATTATCGTTTATATGTTTGTAGGGATACAACCATGGTCAGTGCTTTCTAGAATGCCTTTGATTGGGATTAATCATTTCAGGTAAAGTCTTATAAGACTTTACTCGGCCAATGACCCACTAGGCTTTAGGTTTTTCTTCTTAGTGGTTTATGTTCTTTTCAATCATTTTCCTTTACTAAACTTTAATTTACAATATTTTAATTTATAATAGTTTAATTTAGGTTCCTTTGAATAGTTTAAATTTCCTTTTTTCTTAAATGGAACTACATTTACTTGGATGCTTTAATGATTTCAATTAAGGTAGAATTATGTGAACAGAATGCTAAAACAACATGCTATTTCAGTGCAAATTATGTAGACAACTTGTACTACCATGCTGAGAAACCATTCAAGTCTTTTTTTTCTAAAAATAGTTATAGTCATACAAACATACAAACATAGAAACATGACATCAACACATAGATATTTCAGAAATATCCATTCAACTCTTGTTTTTTTCCAAAAGGTTACAAACATATAAAGATTACATCGATCTATTCAATTTTCACAAAATATTACAAAAAGATCAATAGAAAGACATGACATCGATTTGTTGCTTTTTTTTCAAAACAGTTACAAACATATAAACATTACATCAATCTGTTCCCTTTTTCAAAAAATATTACATAACGATATGACTAAATCAAATGTACACAGAAATTTCACTAATGTCAACTATCTCCATAAAAAAAAAAGTTCTTGAATTCTCCATAAATCTAGGAAAAGGAATAGGTTGTTCAGGTTCTATAGTAGCACATTCATTTGCAGTCTGAGTTAAACTGAGTGGCTCAATTATTGTCTATAGTGATGTAGCAATCTGGGCAAGCAAAGCCTAATTAGAATCTCCATTTACCACCAGTTCATTTAAGCTTCCTGGGCTAGACTTTGCCTGCAGATTGCTTAGAGCTGCAAAGGCTGGGCTCAAGATGGCAAACATGTCCATTAGAATGGGATGTTGCCCAGGTAGAGGAGAATTTGGGGTACTCAATGGTCTCTCATTTGCTGATTTTTTCCCTTTTTTTTTTGCTGTCTTCGTCCCCGAAGCACTCTTTGCCTGCTCACATTGAATTTCCTTCTCTCATTTTTCCTCTGTCGCTCTTTGTTTTTTTAACACTCTTTCCAATTTTTTTCTCTCTTTCTCTTGTTGTTGGGCTTCTTTTTCAGTTTTCCTCTCCAACATTTGTTCCCTTTTCCTCAGCTGCAACTCTTCTCAATGAGCTTTCTCCCTCTCTTGTTCGTTGAGCATTTCAATGTATGCATCGGATGTTAAGATCTGGGACTGCCTACTTAAACGTAGTACCCCAGTCTTATTCTTACCACCCCTTGCCTGTACCCTTCGAACTGGGAGCTTGAGAAATCGACTAACTCCCTGTGGCTGAAACTCACTATCTTGGGTGCAAGGCACATATTCTGGTTCCAAATCACCTATGCATTCTTCTTCTTCTGCAATGTCCTCATTTTGTGGATCCCAATTTGATGCAGTAGTGAAGTAATGTATGATGTCTGATGGATCATGATCTGGTGGTGAAGGCATTGAAAGGCTGACATCCACCTGACTAAAATTTGTTTGTATCCCCATGCTTCTAGCAGCTTCAGCCATCCATTCTGGTTGGCTAACTTGACTTGGCAAACTAAGACCTTCCATATTACAAATTGTATCAACAACATTGGCAAGTCTATTAGTAGTATTACACACTGTATCAATAGCATTGGAAACAACATCACCAGCATTAGGAAATGTAACAACAACATTATCAATAGATTCAATAGCATTATGAAATGTAACAGCAGCATTAGGAACTGTAACAGCAGCATTAGAAACTATAACAACAGCATTAGGAACTGTAACAGAAGCATTACAAACTGTAACAACAACATTAGAAATAGTTTCAGCAACATTAGGAAGTGGCTGTAGAATATCAGCAGCATTAGAAACTGTTTCTCTTCCTGGCATTTCAGTGCATTCTTCTTGTACTTCCATTGGATTATGTACACTTCCACTTTTATTGTATGTTTTGATGAATTCCTCAACTTGTGCATTTGAATATCTAGCTAATTGTAAGAAGGATTCAACTGCAATTATCTCAGCATCCTCTTCCATTGCGAAGTCCTGATTCTCTGGTGCACTGGCCATAGAATCTTCACTCTCTTCATTTGATACTTGGAAGCCATCACTTGGCCTCATGTCTTCTTGAAGCGCAGACCTATTCAGTGGCCAAATGCCTGTCCTTCTGAACCCACTAATTATATTAGCAGGGGTCAAGGCCTGCTTGAATGCCTTGCTAGCAAGAGTGGCCAACTCTTCTCTTCCAATTTCTATTTGCGGGTGGCTTGCCATCCATGCAGACCTTTGCTTTTTGAAATAGTTTTTGAATGGTGAAAAAAGACTCACATCTAATGGCTACAATCTATGGCTTGTATGTGCTAGGAGGGTGATGAGGTCAATCCCTAAATCACGTGCTTCTTCTATGGTCTTGAAGGCAACATGGCTGCCATGACCATCAAAAATTAGAAGAGCTCTATTAGTTGGTGAAATCCCTCCGGGGATACATGCGGCAAAATACTGCAACCAATTCAGAAATAGTTCTTTTGTCATCCATGCATGCTCTAGAGCTACCATGCATGCACCTGGCTCATAGTTGGCTATGTAGTTTCTGATATGCCTTTTAGATTTAAATAGATAAAAACTAGGTATACTGCAACCCGATGCACTAACACATGCCAAAATAGTAATCCACTCCCTGCTTTTTGAGATGAGGTGGGGCACACAACGAGATCCCAATTTTTCTATTACCTGCATTGACAGTTCCTACCAGCTTGTACCCCAGTTTCATCGCAGTTCCATATTCTGATGGACCCATACTTATGTGTCTTGTAAAGACTTTCTAGATTGTCGTAGAATGAATTTACTATGCTTGGCCTTATCATAATGGCTCTATTGGTATCCATACCCTATACAGTGCGAATAGTTAGATCTGGATGCCTTTTCCTAAATCCCTCCCACCATGACCTCCCTGGCATCCCATCCGTGAAAGGATTTGGCCTAGACTGAATGACCTCTGCCATAATAGATTTCAGCTATGAAAATTTAAGCCCATGGCCTATGTCAGCCATGTCCTTGCACCATTAAACTATTTCTGCCTCTTCCTCATTAGTCAGGATGGTTGGTGGCCCCCTGCGTTTGGTGCTCGTGAGACCTAGTAACCAGGCCCTCAAACTACTAGTAGACACTCTCCACTTCTTTGCAGCTGCTCTGATTGACATATGTTTGTCTTCGACATTAGCCATAGCACTTTGGATGTCATTGTTTGTCCATATATTTCTGTTCAACCTTGAAGAACCTATTTCCACAGCGGTATTTTGAAGGCAATCGGTATTGGTTTCCAAATCCTCTATATGTGCGGAGGGAAATATACATTCCACTGCAACATGATCTGGTTCTATGGTATGTGTATCTTCATCCCCCGACACCACATTAGGAAACTTGCACCCCCCAGGTTTTCTGATTGTCCTCCTTCCAGAAGTTCTCCTCCCCTTTTTACCTCGAGCCATAGGTATCTATACACCTGCAATAAATGCAAACAACATCAATACCAGAAGTGATTTGTAGAAAAAATGGTATCCTTAGTGCAATGACTAAAAACAGATTGAGGCATCATTATTGCAGTGGCATGGACAACAACCATTACGTGTTCCATTTTGTAGTGTTTCATTGTGTTGTTCCATTTTAGACTCTGTATAGATATATAGATATGTATACAGATATATATTTGTCTATCTATGTACATATGTGTATATCTATACACATATGTATATATATATAGACATATATATATATAAGAGACATTAACAGACATGATTTAATCTATTGAATGATTTAACAGACAACATGCATGGTAACATGTTTGCTTAGGCGCAGATGGGAAACACCATTAAAATCCATTCAATGTTCGTTGGGTTTTGAATACATATTCCACTTTCCATCGAAAAGTTAATCATATTACCGACTGCTTTCCCTGTTCTCAACGGTGCGATGGAAAGTATTTCTAGATATGTATAATCAGTACCAGAAGTTATTTGTAGAAAAAATGGCATCCTTAGTGCAATGACTGGAAATAGATTGAGGCATCATTATTGCAGTGGCATGGACAACAACCATCACGTGTTCCATTTTCTAGTGTATCATTGTGTTGTTCCATTTTAGACTTGTTATCAACGGTTGAGGGTTTCAGCAATATGTGTTTCCAATATATAATCACTACAGTAACAGACGTGATTAAATCCATTCAATGAAGTTACCCATGTAGCAAACAACTGGAAAAGATGTAGTAAAATTTAGCAAACAAAATGGAGTAATCTTTCGAACATGTATATCTCCCATGTAGCAAACAACTGGAAAAAGATGTAGTAAATTTATCAAACAAATTGCAGTAATCTTTCGAACATGTATATCTCCCATGCAGCAAACAACTGGAAAAAGATGTAGTAAAATTTAGCAAACAAATTGGAGTAATCTTTCGAACATGTATATCTCCCATGCAGCAAACAAATGGAAAAAGATGTAAATTTTAGTAAACAAATTGTAGTAATCTTTTGAACATGTAAATCTCCCATGCAGCAAACAACTGGAAAAAGATGTAGTAAAATTTAGCAAACAAATTGGAGTAATCTTTCCAACATGTATATCTCCCATGCAACAAACAACTAGAAAAAGTTGTAAAATTTAGCAAACAAATTAAAGTAATCTTTCGAACATGTATATCTCCCATGCAGCGACCAACTGGAAAAAGTTGATGTAAAATTTAGCAAACATATTGGAGTAATCTTTCAAACATGTATATCTATAATTGTAAAATGTTGAAATGTTAAGTACCAGCTTGAAATGTCTACGCTGCATATGTCTATACATATACATATGTATATCAGTATACATATGTATATAGATCTACATATGTCTATAGATATACAGATATGTATACAAATATACTAATATGTTGACAATGAACCCTAAAAATAATGACACCCTTAATCGTTGACAATGAACCCTAAAAAATATATACCCATTAAAATATACGAACCCATTTATATGTATTAAAAAAACCCTCATTATATAAAAGTCTAAATTATCACAAGACAAAATAATAAAACCCTTAACCGTTGACAATGAGCACTAAAAGGTATATACCCATAAAAATATACGACCCCATTTGTATGTATAACAAAAAACCATCATTATATAATAGTATATTCTTCTGTACAGTGAAATTATCACAAGACAAGGGTTGCCTCAGACAAAATAATGAAAAATTGAAAGTAAATTACACAGCAGTACCCAAATCACGGGTAGCATGAGAGAAAAAAGAAGATAAACGATTGTATACAAGTATAGTCTTTAGTATAGATATGTATATAGATAGACATATGTCTATTTATATACATATGTCTATAGATATACATATCTATATAGATAGACATGTATATATATATACAGTACATTAATAGTCTAATCTGAATATATATATAATCTTTTTATATAAACCCTGGATAGATTATATAAAATGAAACCCTCAATATATTATATTACAACATAGGAAAACAATTGTAAATAAGAAAAGCTGTGGGATTCAAAACATTCAAAACATTCATAAAAGAAGGTGAAGTAAAGGTGAAGTACCAACCTAAACCTTAATGTGCAAGTCTGCAAAATTCCTTTTGGCAGCAGACAGGGTTTGCAGCGCTCCTTGCAGACAGGGTTTGCAACACTCCTTCAGGAAATTTATGCTTAAAACAATGTATATGCTGCATAATGTTCGTCTTATAATGGATTGCTATTTGAAAAAAGAAATGCATTGAATTTGGTTGGTGAGTTTGAATTTGAATAAGTGCGTAGAAGCTATTGTATTCGATGTTATGATACGCAGAATTGAACTCAATTGTTGAGAATTGAATTTGATGAAATGCGTATGAGCTATTGTATTTGATTGATGTGATTTACAAATCTCATTTTTTTATGTAAACTGGTTTAATTTTATTTTTTTATTAAATAATCTCACTTTTTCTATGTAAACTGGTTTAATTTAATTTTTTTATTAAATAATTGTCTGGATGGGGAGCCTGATACCATTATGTGTTTGTGCAGGTGCAAGTGGATGTGATAGCAAGTATGGGAGAATGTGACAGCAAGTGGGGGGGATGTGATAGCAAGTATGGGAGAATGTGTGATTAACAGCCCTTTGGGATTGGGGTGGTGTGTGTTTATGGTAGCTTAGGTACCAATAGCTGTGCATAAAAGTATGTCAGTATGACCAGTTTGACTTTATTTGATGTCCAAATGGGTGGTTTTTTATAAACATGACATATTGTAATAAAAATAATAAAGTGTATATTTAAATTGGAAGTTCTCCTATTTGCATCAAGTTGGCTTGAAAATGCAAGTGGAAGAGCATGTGTATTAGTTTGTTGCAATGGTAAATTACTCATCCAGTTGTGAACATGTATTGGTGCATGTGTGCTAATTTACTAGGTATTCTTTTTACATGTAATGGTTCTTTTTAAAAAAATTATTGGGGGGTAGGGTGCACAAAAACATAGCGGTTATTGGGGCGTGGGCAGCTACTAGCCCCTTTCCCTTATGTGGGACACTGTCTTGTTCATATTATGTTGTAATAATATAATTTTGTTTTTAATGTTCACTGCTTCCGTCGACTAAACCCCCGCGCCTCGGGCAGCCTCGCCCACTAGATTGAGACTAGATGTTTCTAAACAATTTGTCATGTCATGACTAGTAATTTAGTTGTGTCTTGCTTTAGAGCGTTTGTTAGTTTCGCTGGTTGTATGATACGTTTCCACTAACTCCATTGCACTCCATCTTTAGCTTTCAATGATCCAAAAGTCTTTCTGCTATTTATTTCCATGGCAATTTTGACAAAGCTAGCACCCATAGAATTTCGAAGAAATTTGCACATCCAAAAGTCTTTCTGCTATTTATTTCCATCGCAGATTTGAAAAGCTGGCACACATAGAATTTTGAAGAAATTTGCACATTTTCAATCTTGTTAGCTTTCAATGATCCAAAAGTCTTTCTACTATTTATTTCATTACCAATTTTGATAAGCTGGCACACATAGAATTTCAAAGAAATTTGCACATGTTCAATCTTGTTAGCTTTTAATGATCCAAAAGTCTTTTTGTTATTTATTTCCATGGCAATTTTGACAAGCTAGTACGCATAGAATTTCGAAGAAATTTGCACATTTTCAATCTTGCATCAAACACTTGATTACTAGAGATGATGTCGCCCCTGTCCATCCGTTTTGCAATGTCTAAGAATATGACCCACTTCATTATTACATGGCCTGCATTGGCTTCAAGCCTACATTTTCTCTTGCAATTGGATACCTACCCTCACAAAATGGTTGCTCTAGAGATGAAAATTGTTTCTAGTAGAGATGAGTATAATATTTTGTAGTTTTTTATTTGTTTTTGATTAAGTCAGTTGGAAAAGAGGGTCCAAATCCCTATACAAAATGGCCCCAAGGGCTAAAGAAGGCCTCACAAAAGATAGAAACAACACATTAACAATTCATAAACAACTGATTATAACAACAACAAAACATGAATATACTATAATCAAAAACAACAAAAGACCGAGAGACCAGCTAGGGATTCTCGATAATCCCATACTTGGACATGAACTTGAGCATGTCCTTTTAATCCCCCAGACTATCAACTCCAATTCCCTTAACCTTATCATCAAAATATTTGACATCAGAGAACATAGAGGCCGCATAGTGAAGAGTTTTAGCAACAAATTCCAACATAACTTGCCACTTCTTTTGAAGCTTCTCCATCTTGGCTTCAAGCTTAGCAACATCTTTGGTTGTTTTGGTACACAAAGATCAACCTCCTTTATCACTTTTCTATTCCTAGACTTCCTCATCATCAGAGTATGGTAAATTCAGCTCAGGGAAGTGGTTGGTCCCCTCTTCCTCATGATAAGACTAGGTAAGAGTCTCATCCTCCCCTTCACCCAAAGTATCTTCAACAAATTTAGAATCACAACAGTTCCACACCCTACAGATTGGCAGAAGGGATGCCATCTATCTAATTTGATCTTCTAACACCTTGCATAGGGTTACTAGTAACACTTGAATCTCCACCTTCCCCCTATTTAGCAATAGTCTCTAGATCAATGAACTTCGAAGCAACCACTTCCTTCTGAACTTCTGCCTTCCAATTTTGGCCTTTTTGTGAAGCTGAGTTTCCTACTCCTCCTCCTCTATATCCAACTCTGTCTTCCCCATAATAACAACATCCTTCTTAACATCTTGGGCTAAGGAATTGTTCTTTTTGCTAGACTTTTTGGGTGTGGTTTTACTTTTTGACTTAGAGACCGACTTGGGGACAAGGGTACCCACTGGTGGGGAATCACAAACTTCTTCAATTTTGGGCCCCTCATCAGGGCCATTGGTGGAGGGGGTCATGATTTAGGGGGCCCCAATGGATTTTTTGCCCTTGCCCTTAGACATGGGGTCAACAGCAGCCAGAACCAGAGGGGATTCTTCAAGAAGGCTAACCTTAATCTATTTGAGAGGACACAAAGCTAAATGAAAGTGGTAGTGCAAGAGAATGAGTCCCTGGTGTAGGGGAATAACCAAGAAGTTAGGGTTCTTGGTCTGGATATCTTTGGCATACCAGATAGAGCTTTCCAAGGATGACAACAGAAAGAAAGGGAAGCTTAACTCCAAGCTATGTCTAAAATGATTTAGCAAAGAAAAATGATAGTGGTAGTAAACCCTAAAAGGTCCCTCAAGGGTGAAGTATTTCATAAGCACAAGAAAAACCTAGTCCCACGAGGGGGGAAACTTCTCCCTTTCGAATCCTCCCTGGAGCTTGACTGCGGCTTCACCTTCCTTCAAAAAAAATCCCATGTTCTCCAGGTCTAGCACTTTTCTCCTTTGGTGGTGCTTCTTTCCTCTAGTAGGCATACCAGTGGCATACCCAATAACTTCCTTTGACACCTCAAACCCAATACCCCCATGCAAACTTGTCTATTGTCCCAAGATTCCACGAATTGCCCGGATAGGTTCTCATTATAGCCAATCAAAGCTTCTAGGAAGGAAGCCACCTCACCCTCCTGGATAATGTGCCACATCATAGGAATGTGTGTGAATTCATTCGGTGAGGAAGGCTCAATTTTCACAATATCACCCCCCATGTTGGCCGTCTGGAACTAGTGCAGTAGTAGAAGCAAGTAACAATCGTTAATGATTTTATTATATGAGTGAGGCCAAATAGAAGACACTTGAAAATAACTAATATCACTCGTGCTCTCCCATCTAATCTATAGCCTGTGAATCTTAAAATTAAATTCACTGTCATCATAAAATTGATGCAAAGGGTCCTTGCCACCCTATTTCGCCGCCTTAGAAAAGACCTCCTCTCACCACCTCGTGTGGGAGTAATTAACTCAAACAATAGGGATGGAAAGATAATTATTATAGGCTTCCTAGCCTATCATCCATCCTTCATCACATGGGACTCCCCTCCACTACGACATCTAGTCAACGGCCATCGACTAAGTCAGCCTCTACCAATCGATGTGATCACCTTCGCCTCGAGGATTTTAAAATCCAATGGCTCCTTCAACAATTTGAATTTTGACTCCCTCCCAATTATTTGAACTAGCCTTTTGGCTCCTACTAACAATGCAGAGGTAAATTAGAACACACCTCCAACTGATCCCCCTCCCCCATTAAACACAGGGTCATGAATATTTTTATCCATCATTCTCAATAAGGGTTTGTATTCTATGAGGGAAGTTAAAGGACTACCTCTAGCATCTCCAGCCAGAACTATTGATGCCCAAGTTAGCCATGGCATCCACCACAACATTACCCTCCCTATAAATGTGGGACACTTTATACTCTTCGAACGCATTGAGGAGCAATCTGATATCCCCCACCACATCCATTAAATGCCAACCCAGGTTGGCCGAGCCTAAGACAACATTGACAAGGAACTGGGAATCTCCCTCAACATGCAATTTTTTTATGTTTATAGAATGAGCAATCTTAATCCCCCAAAGCATAGCCAGTGCCTCAACCTTTTAATCCCTATCCCTCCAGTATATGCAGCCACAAGAATTCCAAAATTAGTCCTGATTATACCCTCTTCACTAGCCACTCCTGGGTTGCCTTTAGCAGCCCCATCAAAGTTCAACTTACACGAATTCTTCTATGGAGGAACCTAACAGGTTTTGGTCCTAGAAATCTTCTTAAAAGTATTAATGCTGGAGATATTCATATTAACAACCCATTATTTCAGTATATTCACTTCATCTTGCCCAGGAGGGTTATCAACAACTTTGAATTTGCAAGTGTTAATATTTTCAGTTAGGAGCTTAGAAAAGGCCTGGAAAACCTCCAGAGGGTTTCTGAATTTCTCCCTAAAAATTCTATTATTTCTCTCTTTCCACAAATTCTAAGATAAATCTGAGGGTATTTGGTTCCACAATTCCCTTGTCTAGGAAGGGGGACCTCCACTCCCTGATGACAGTAGCCAAGCTAACATTGAAAACCCAAGACACATTTAGTCACTACAAAATAAGGCTCCAGACTTATCTTGAAATTTATAGTACAACAACAAATGTGGGACAGTCTCCACTTCATCACAAAGAATGCATCAATTGGGGATTTGAAACCCTCTCTTCTTCAAATTATCCAAAGTGAGGCTCTTATTGTGAATGAGGGTCCACCAAAAATGTTTATTTTGGGAATGAGCTTCGGTAACCAGATCATACCCCACAAGCTATCTTCTCCTAGGTCTAATAGTAGACCATAGGCAATCTTCATAGTGAACAAACCCCTGTTGTCCTTCTCCCAAACAATCAGATCTTATTTAGGGAGAAAAGTGAGACTGAGATTGTTCAATTCCCCCTGAAGTTGAAGAGCAATCTATCTATCCTCATTGTGAGAAAAGCCATAGTTAATAAGGCCTTTCCATCTTCTGAGGAACCCATTGTGGCTGATATAATCTAAAACTAGGTTGCCAAAGAAACCATTGGCTCTATCAGTAAGCCTACCAGAATTTAGTTCTCTGAGGGGCAAGTCTTTCAACCATATGTCCTCCTAGAAGCTAGTGCTCCTACCATCCCCCACCTTCCACCTGACTCCTTTATGAAGAAGACCCTTGGTTTTAAGGGTCCCATTCCAGATGACCGATCCTTTAGGGATATTTTGCTCAGAAAGCATTCTACACACCTGGTCCCCTCTAAAGTACTTAGCATACATGATATCTCCTCAGTCCTTGTTAACTTGGATTAGGTTCTAGCCATTCTTAACCAGTAGTTTTTATTTGTTTTACATTTATAGTAAATATGATTTTGATTAATTTGATCACTTTTAAGAACAAATTGTCTTCAAAATACTTGATTTCAAATGGACACAAGTCTTCACACAATAAAATATATGTTAGATCTATATTATGTATCTTTATGTCACATGAAAATTGTTTCTAGTAGAGATGAGTACATTTTTTTATTTGTTTTACATTTATTTTAGTGTACATTTATAATAAATACAATTTTGGTTAATTTGATATCTTTTAAGTACAAATTGTCTTCAAAATACTTTATTTCACATGGAAATGACTCTTCATACAACAAAATTTATGTTAGATCTATATTATATATCTTTATGTCACATGAAACACAAGTGCATCACACTGATGTCCACCTAGACAATAGTGTCTTGCACATTCAAATTTGACTTTCTACTCAAACCTCTACCTTTTCACACAACACTTAAATTATTGTCTTTAAAGGTCAAATTGGTCCTAAGAATGTTTATTTAAGTGGCTTTGCCTAAAATATAAATCATCTATCACATTTCACTTCCTCTAACACACACTTACCATTTTTAGACACCTAGAGCATCTTTGATTATTGCACACACCTCCATCCATAGCTATTACTTCCTAAACCTACACCTAAGGCCACACACTCCAAAATTCTTTTAACTACTTTTATTGCAACATGTCTATGGGTCTTATTGAGGTAAATCCCTAAACGTATCATTGGAACCAAATTTTTTCTTTCAACACTGATAAGTATTGTAGTAGGGGTATAAGAAGCTACCATGTGAATGGATTTTATGCCAACAAGTACAAAGGGTGTGGCTTCCCAAGTATAAGACATGACTGTTCCACTTCATATGCCAATGTACCATACATGTCACTAACTTGCAAGAAGACACAAACACATGATTTTGTTTTTCACAAATTCTTGACAAAACACAAAATTTTGACTATAGTTCAACAGTGCAATCATCTCTTGTTCTATCCTCCAACAAACTCACTAACAACAAACATCCAAACATGTTATTTATCTCTCTCATCTTTCTTTTCATATCATGTTAGTTCAACCTCCACTCTCTTGTTCATTTACTTAAGTAAAATCTCGATTTGATAAATCCTAAATATTTCATATTTAAAATCAAATTTTAAGGGAATAAACATAATAAAAGTAAAAACTTTCTTATAGTTGTTTATTTTTATTTACACCTATTTAGTACTTTTCCCTCTTCATTAGCATTTACCTTTAATTCATTAATTTTAATAATCATTGTAATGTCCACCTATAATCAATTGGTGTGCAATTTGATCTTTGATCCATCAGTTCACTACACATCTAACTTTTTTGGCTTCTAATAACCCAACTCTACATTAGTTTTGTGTCATTGGTGCCAAATTTTCTCCTTTTAGCACTAACAAGTATTGTAGTAGGTATAGAAGAAGCTAACATGCACATGGTTTTTACATCAAGTATAGAGGGTGTGGTTGAACAATAACAAGACATGATTGTTCCACTTCATACATCGACATGACATACAAGTCATGAATGTGCTAAAAGACACAAACACACACAAGTTCATCTCTAACATATTCCTGATAAAATAAAAAAAATTGACTTCAGTTTAGTAGTGTAGTTATCTCTTATTATCCTCCAACAAACTCACTAACAACAAACATCCAAACATGCTTTCTATCTCTGTCATCTTTCTTTAAATATCATGCTAGTTCAACCTCAACTCTCTTGTTTATCTACTTAAGTAAAATCTAAATTTGATAAATGCTAAATATTTCATATTTAAAATTAGATTTTATGTGGATAAACAAATATTTAGTTATTAAAAGTAAACTCTTTATTCTATGTGTTTATTTCTATTTACACCTACTAAGTACTTTTTACTCTTGTTTGGCATTTATCTTTAATTTTTTAATTTTAATAATTATTAAATAATGTCCACCTATAATTGATTGGTGTGTAATTTGATCTTAATACCTCAATTCACTACACATCCAACTTTCTTGACTTTTGATAACCCAATTCTACCTTAGCTTGGACTCTCTAAGCACCCTAAATGGCAATGTTTTCATGGTTCTATCCCCTAAACAAGACTATACATAGCAACATCTTCATTGGTCAAAAGCTAGTTTTTTCCAATTCTAACATCTGCCTTTTTACTCAAGTTTGCATCTCTATCCTCTTTTGCACCCAAATAACCATAAAAAATCACAACGATTATTTATTAAAGAAAGGATTTGTTGCTTAAACATATAGAAGAAAATTATATGTAGGAAGCATATGGAAAAATAAATAAAAATCACATAGCAAGTAGAAGTTGGAAAAATACAACATAGTAGAAGTCATTATTACACAAACACACACACACACACACACACACACACACTCTACGCATCTCCTAAATGAAATATCCATCAAATGATTTTAGATATTTTATGGTGCTTGATTGTAATTAAGGAAATATAGTAGTCAACCTCCTCAAGACAAGCCCCTAAAGTTGTAGCTACAACACCATCTAGTTTAGACATTGAGCTTTCATTGCAAGTGATAAAGTTTGGAGTTCTAAGGATAAGCCTACAATCGTACATGAAACCTATGTAAATGAAGGATACCATTACAGATATATAGACATCGTTATGCAAAAAAGACATAATAATGCATGCATTATTAGTTTAGTTTTGTATAGAGGTCAAAGTAGAAGATTCAGAGAGAAGATAAATTCTAATTTTGACATTAGAAACACACTGCAACAACCAAACAAATACTCTCTAGATAACAACTACATTTTCTAAACCTATATTCTCATTTCAATTCTATAATACAATCTCTTGTCTTATTTAATTTACAAAAGTGTAATTATTGTTTATTATGGTTTATATTCATGTCTAGATTTAAGATAAAATACCTAATTAAAATTATCTATTATACCAATAGTCATTATATTAAAGTGGTTGTGAGTATGAATCATATGGATCTTATTTGGTGATGACAAAACTTGATTTTCAAAATAGTGTGATATAAAAGGATAAGTTCTTTTGAGTAATGAAAGAGAAAAGTTGGTCATTTTTATACATCTCTTGTACCTATGAGTAATAAGTACCACATACTAGTTTGTCCCTACGGTTGCAAGATGTTTGAAAAATAGTTTATATGGTTGAGATATTTCTTTGTAATTTGCTTAAACTATATAAGTTTTGAATATCAAAATATAATATTTTAAACACAAGTTATATATAATGCACTTAATATGGAAAGTCTTTCTTATGATGAGGAAAGAGAAAAGTCCTTTTGTTAACTATTTTGTAGATGTAAATTACAAGATATTTTTTACAAATACTAAATACAATGAAATTTACATTTCTTTACAATGGTGCTTTTCAATAAGGTATTATGTTAATCAATGTGCAAGATGACATCACTGTTATCCAAAGTGAAGTCACCTTACACTTGAAAATCACATAGCATGTACACAACAATGGATATGTTTCTTAAATATTTCTCATAAAATTTCACTTGTTCATGTGTTTGTAACAATTGCTTGAGAGGATAGTCTTGAAGAATGCATTGCAATGCTTTCATCTATAATTTTAAAATACGAGAGCCAATGGATGTAAGCATATGCACATGATTGATGGCAATTAACACAATATAGAGTTGTATCATGTTATAAACTATTTACCCAAAAAATGAAAATAAGGATTATTATATGGGTTAAAAATATCCCCAAAAAGTGAAAAAGATATAAATATTATTAAATTGGGTAAAATATAAAGGAGATTAATTTATTTTAGTAACCTAACAGTGAAAATCATTTTCCTATTTTCGGAGTGTAAACATAAAATAGAAGCAAACGTTACATGTGAATCATTGATTAAAATATATGTCAAAACCCTATTTGTTATTAATGGGTATTGTTGAACGTATGGGTATGTTGGTTCGATAACTACTCGAAAACTATTACAAATATGTAAATTTGAGAGTGTTGGGTAATGTAGAAAATTTTATTGGTTGTTTGATTGATCAAAAATCAAGAATGGGCATAGGAGAGGGACATGTAGAGTGTGTGGATGGAAAAAATGGATTGAAGATAATGCAACAAACCCAATACCTTTACCTTCAAATCACATCCTCAACACATGATAGAATGGAGTAGATGCACCCTAATCTACTAGCTATGTTCTAGATGATGAATGATTGATAATGAGATGTTGATTGCTCAAATCTGTAGGATAACAATGATAGACAAGAGGACCTAGAATGATTTGGACAGCATAATGATACTTGAAATGTCCCCCTCTCCAAATGGCTTGGGTGAGGCTTCATTTATAGGAGATGAGTGATATGAATGGATATTTAGGATAAAATTAGGAATGGATGGATAGGATTAAGTGATACAAGGAGTTGTAGTCATTTGACAAGTGTCTCGTGAGGGTTGAATGAGAGGAATTAAAGTCAAATGGGTTCCACCTTACAAGGATTAGAAGCTTCTAGCCATCTAAAGATAGAGATAAAGGTGGAATTAAATAATAATTTTTTTAATTTTGGAAAAGAATGATGTGGAATACATTAATTAAATAAATATTTAATTAATTTAATTAATTTAGATGAGGGATGATGTGGAAATTAATTAAATAAATATATAATTTATTTAATTAATTGGCTATGGAAGGATAAATGGGATTATGATGGGATTAATTAAATAAATATGATTTCTTCAACTAATTAGGTGATGGAAGGGTTATTAGGGGAAAATGTCTCATCAGGTGTCTCAAATGATGTATCAACAAGGCATGGTCAATTTTAGGTGTCTACATATTGCTCCTCTTTGGTATGCTATTGTGACTAAGAGAAGTAACATCATTTCAAAGAAGATAAGGTATGGATGGAGGAAAAGGATGCCCTAGCCACTTGAAAGAGTGACAAGGATGAATGGATGTAAAGATGGGATGATGATGTAAGGATATGATGATGATGATGTAACGATATGATGATGCCCCCTTGCGAGGATAGGTGGGTTGGAAGAACATGGGTATGCTCTCAAAATGGATGAAACAATAAAGGATGGAGATGGAAGATACAAGATAAGGGACGGATGAAAGAGATGAATGATAAGCTATGCTACAATGAAGTGAGCAGCCACATAGTTTGATATAGCACTAGACATTATGCACCAAGGTATATGGACCAAGGTGACGATGTGTCTTGTGCACCCAATGTAATACAACCTTGTCTAGTCATATGAGGAAGTAAACTTAGAGCATTAAAGTCCTAATGTACAAAAGGTATGATATGACCATATATGCAAAGGATAATGTAAAAGACTATTCTAGTATACACAAGATATGAATATTAGCTAGAAAGATATGGATTTGATATAAATGCAAGATAAAAATGATAACACACACAAGAAAGCAAGAAAGCATGCACAAATGATACAAAAATAAACAAGGTATTGCCCCTATCAAGCTGTAAACCAATGATTAATAGATTAATTTATTGATTGATGATGATAGTGTTGTCATTGTGGAGAACAATATATCCCTAGATCAACACAAGGATGTGGGAAAGGCATATCCCATTGATGATTAAATAATGATTGATTGACACTAGTGTTGTTGGTCATGCGAATCAACACCAGGATTTAACTAATTGATTGAGTTTACAACAAGGTTAGGATTAAGACCAAGGATGTGATTGGACAATTTGGCAAGATTTATTGACCTAATTGGTATGGATTAAGGATGAGTTGCATTTGGATCATTTCTTGGATTTATTTGATTGATTTTTTGTATTTTGTGAATTTTTTTAATTTTTGAAATGTTTTAATTTTTTTTGTATTTTTGAATGTTTTGGGATGGCATTGGATGAAAATTTGTATAGGTTTTGTTCTAAACACAAATGATAAGGGAAAACCAAATCTAGATGCAAGGATGGAGGTGGGATGGGATACATGGATAAAAGGATGGGTGATAGTAAATAGGATGGAAGACTCGGTATAGATGGATGGATAAAAGGATAGGCTATAGGGGATGGAAGACTTATGATAGATGGATGGATAAAAAGGATAGGCCATGGAATGGAAATCTCATGGTAAATGGATGGATAAAAGGATAGACAATAATAGATGGAATGTATATATGCGTAAGTGTGCAAGGATGTGATCTCCAAAGACTATGTCAGATAATGCTTAGGATTTTACATGACAAAGCTTATGCTAAAAGGGATGATAAGATGGATTGGTTTGGAAAGGATATAGGTATATCAAGAGATATCCAAAGCATTTGTCAACATATTGCCCCCATATCTTTATCAAGATCAAAAGGAGGAAGGGTAGATGGATGGACTCAATAGGCTGGGTACGTGGGTATAATGGTGAATGATGGTAAAATAGGATAGGATAGGATGGTATGGTATGATGGGATAGATAGTTTAGATGAGACAACATGCCCCCAAGTGTAAGTGACATAGAAGATCAACCTACACATGACACCTATTTTCTAGGTTTTCATTATGGTACTTATCCAAGGCACCACCAAGGGTGGTTTTCACCAATGGACAAAGGGATTTCTAACTATTTTGATATTTTTAATTTTTTTCTTTCATTTTTATGGGGGATATTTGGATGGGATAGGTGGATATGGATAAGAGAGACTCTAGCATCTAGTTCCAAGAAAGGTGATAGTCCCACTAGAGATGGATTTCATCGCATGGACCATATCAAATGTCATTATGCTCATAGATGTTGGTAAGGGATTTCTTGAAAGAGGGAGATAGAATAGGTGGATAGTGGATTATGATATGGATTATGATGTGGATTATGTATGGCAGGATAGAGGATTGTGATACGGATTATGGAAGGTTTATTCAAAAGCATGGACCATAGGGATATGATTGGGGATATATGTAGGATAGTGGATGAAAGATGGGGATACAGAGGTATGTGGAAATGTTATAGAATGGAAAGGAACCAAGACAAATGGTTGCACATACCATGATAAATATTGAAGCTTTTGATTTGGAGGAGTTGTAGGAAGCAATGGATATTTTCTTAGGGGATGGTCGATGTAGGAATTTAGGTACCCACATAGACTTAGGATTTTTATGATTTTTGTTTTGCTTGTGGGATAAAGGAATTTGAGATTTTTGAATGGAATGGCATTTTTGGATGGAAGAGGATAGTGGGATTTTTGAGATGTGGATACGTAATTTGACTTGCTTTCTTTTTGCTTAGGTACCCAAACCATTTTAGTTTTGGCCTTTTCTTTTGGAGGTATGTGCTTAGGTAGCTTTTTGGATGGATTTTTCTTTGACTCTTTGTATTTGTGATGTAAGGCATGAGGATTTTTATGATTTGTTGCTTTATAGAAGGAGGCATCCAAATTCTATTTTTTGAATCCCTTGGGATTGGTGGAAGCTACATGTTTAGACGATGTGTGCATTGATTGGTCATGATTAGGGATTTTAGAGGATTTATGGATGGATGGATTAAAAGTGGATTTGAGGATAAATGGATGAGGGGATTGGATGATAGGGATATTAGGCATTGGGAGAAATGGTGGTAGAGTCGATGGAGTTGGAAGTAGTGGAGGTACAATGGATTGTGGAATATTAGGAGATGGAAGTAGTGGAGGTACAATGGATTGTGGAATATTAGGAGTTGGAAGTAGTGGAGGTACAATGGATTGTGGAATATAAGGAGTTGGAAGTAGTGGAGTTAAATTGGATGGTGGAAGGTGTATGGTCACATGCTTTTGGGATTTGTAGGATAATAGAGGTGGAATGGCAACATATGTTTTGGTGATATGATAGGATGCATGGGATTTGAGATGGAAGGAGGTGGATTTAGGAGGCATGGAGGTAGTACCAACATCTTGATATTGTTTCCCTTGGGGTGTATATCCAAGGCCATATGATCATGGAGGGACCTTGACATGGATAGGCTCCAAAATACCTTGTTCATAAAGGCCTAAGCATTTACCTTGATAGTTCATTTTTTGGAGTATGTGATGGACAATGGGACTATGTGTGTTTTGAACATTAGACACGAGCTCATTATTTGATGAAGAGGGGAAAGTGGATAGAGGTTGTTGTTGTCCTAAGGAGGAACATTCACGAATGAAGGTAGTAAGACCAAGGTGGTATGATGGATTTGCAACATAGTCGATAGTGGATGAGGAAGGATCATTAGGATCTTATTTATCATTATGCTTACTAAAATCCAATCTATTTGTTTGATCATCTATGTGTTCTTGGGAGCCAAGTGTCTCATCAAGGGAAGTGGATGTTCGTACATCATGGGTAGGGCTAGATAGAAGATGGATAGAAGTAGTTTGGATATCTTGCTCATGGATGGTCATGGGATTATGGATAGATGGAGTAGTAATCTCTTGATCATGGAATGCATAAAGTTGACTAAGAGGATCATCATGGTTTTCTTGATCATAGATAGGATCTTGATCATAAATAGGATCAAGTTTCTCATGGATAGCTTCTTCATAGATAATATCTTGATCATAAAGAAGGTATAGGTTGTGGATGGGTTGAATGGAAGTGCTTTGATCTTGATTTGTATTAGGGGCTAATGGTTCCATATGCTTAGGACTAGGCTCTTGACATATCTTTTGATTTTGGGTGGAAATGGAAGTGGATGCGGGAGACTCTTGGAGAGGCTTGATAGATTCTTGATGGTCAACAACATGAGGGTCTAATGGATCTTGACTTGGACTCATGGGGGGAGACTCTTCAATAGGCTCAATGGGTTGTGGACTACATGATAAGTTTGGAAGATTAGGTATGGTATTTGAAGGCTTTTTTATAGGCTCAAGGTGTTCGATGTCATAGTTGATTCCTTACTAATAGCCATTGGATCACATCCTTCATAAGTGTATGGGTGGATGGACAATATAATGGATGGATAATGAGGGTGGATGGTGTAGGCTTATGATTAGGATTAGGTGAATTAAAAATAGGGGTACTGGATATAATAGTGTTAGGAGTGGATAGATCCCATGATGGAGGGATAAAAGGGGTGGAAGATGTTGTAGGCTTAGGATTTTGATTTTGATTCAATGGAGGGTAAAAGGGATTAAATGGATTGGTATTAGGATTGCTTGTGCTTGATGGGTGGATTTGAATGACTCCATAGGTTTACTTTTGTAATATTTGAATTTAGGGCATGGAGTTGATGGAGGATTAGATGATGGTGAGGGTAATGAAGGGCTTGATGGATTAGAAGGTGGAGGGACCAATGAATTAGGATTGGGAGTACATGGTGGTGTTGGTATAAGACTAGTAGGCTCTTGGATTGACATTTGATTGGATGGTGATAGAGGATACCCATAGGATGCATAAGCTAGAGTGGTGTTCCCCTTGTCAAAGGTAGCATGAGGACTTAATGATGCTTGATCTTGTTGCATAGGGTAACTTGGGCTCACATGTTCTTGTTGTGAAGGCACTTGATAGTCTTGTGAATGAATTTGGCAGTGTGATGAAATGGTGGGATATGTAGATGGAAGATCTTGGGATATAGATTGATATGTATGTTCTTGGGATGTGAATTGATAAGGATGTTTTTGGGATATGAATTTATATGGATATTGATTAAAATTGAAAGAAGTGGGATAGGTTGATGTAGAATTGACATGATATGTAGATGGACTAGGTTGGTATGATGATGAAGGTGACACATAAGATTTATTCATATGTTTAAGTCTTTGTATTTCTATTTGTTCCTCTAGATATGCATCATAATCAACAAGATTCTCATCATCATTGGGGCTAGGAGGAGGGCCTCCTCAGAGTATGAGTTTGGATCTTAGACTTTTCTCATCATTGCAGTTAGGAGGGCCTCCTCAGAGTATGAGTTTGGGTCTTGGATTTTTCTCATCATTGGAGCTAGAAGGAGGGCCTCCTCAGAGTATGAGTTTGGGTCTTGGATTTTCCTCATCATTGGAGCTAGAAGGAGGGCCTCTTTGGAGTATGAGTTTGGGTTTTGGATTTGACCTAGGCTTGTTAATGATCATAACCATTTTGACAAGTGATGGACTAGAACTAGAATGATGATGTAGAATGATTAGGATATGAGGTGGATAATTTGATTAGAAGTGAAATTGATTAGATTATGATGAAGGATTAAAATGATTAGGATGATGGTGATTGGATGATGTGGAATGATGCCCCCTCGAGAGGATAGGTGGGGGAGAAAGACATGGGTAGACTCTTGAAATAGATGGAGGTAGATAATGATTATGGTGATGTGAATATGACAAGTAGGATGATTAGGATTTGGATTTCCATGAGGATGACTTGGCTTAGGATTAATGTGATGACAAGGATACTTAGAATGATGTGGAATGTGTTGATGTTGATAGCTTGACTTTGGTAAATTTCAAACATAAGATTTCACATGTACATGCATGAATCACACACACAAGACACAATAGAAAGTTTGACTTTGAAAATTGATGGTTATGATTATGAAGGCACTTGAAGATACATCAAGAAGCCTAATATTAATCAAGTGGATGTGGCCAATAGGTCTTAATATAGGATACACAAGTGATCTAAGAATGTCCCTAATATACATGAGGTACGGGGGGCCTAATTTCATGAAATGAAAGTGAAATAATACCACACAGCCAGGAGAAAAGGGTAACCCACCCTTCACCTTCACTTCCCCAAGGTATAAATTTCCTAGGGGCTTAGACCGAATGACAAGATTTCAACTTCCAAGAGGGGTGTCTTGCGACTCACTCCTCTCTTTTTAAATTCTGCTAGTTTGCTAGAGTTGAGGTCATCCCTTGAAGTGGTGTGTCTCCAAGTAGGCCTCCTAGGAAGGGTGGAAAAAGCAAATCAAGTGGGTGTTTTTGATCTCCAAGATCACCTTGTAGTGTGAGGAGAGAGCATACACACACACACACTAGATTCACACTTGCAATGTTTATTTCCCCTTAGAAATTGAAATGTGTGTTGTGAAAGTGAATGGATGAAAGGATGTTTTTTATTCTCAATATCACACAAAGTGCATGAGAAGAGCATAGACACCCTCAATCACACTCAAATCTACCAAGCAAAGAAAGTACAAGTTCATTTTTAAACCCAAAGCCAAATGTGATGAGGAAGACACAAGTTTATTTTAAGCCCAATTTCAAAGTGTGATTGCAAAAAAGTTGTTTGTTTTAAAGCCCAAATCAAAATGTGATGGAAAACAAGTTGTGTGGTGTAATGAAAAGATGAAAATTGTGTTGAGTACACCTAAAAAATTTGTCTTCAACTTTGATGATGAGGCACATGCTACAAGCTACAATCAAGTCCTCAAGACCAAGAAAACGTAATGTTTCAAATGATATCATCGACAAGCGAGAACCTGTAACCCACTTGTGAGTATTTTGAGAAAATTGTCTTCGATAAGGCGATATAGCTGCAATGCCTCCCAGACACAATGGTGAGGTCAGATCTGGGCTGGGAGATCACCTGAAAAAGTTGATTACCCAAACTTGACAAAAAAGATGTTAGAGTTACAAATTTAAATACACAAACTTGCAACAAGCGAGGGTTAGAGCTATGGGCATGCTAGAAATGTAGATGGAAAAATGGATAGAATATAATATGAAGATAATGCAACAAACCCAATACCTTTACCTTTAAACCAAGTCCTCAACACACAATAGAATGTAGTAGATGCACCGTAATCTACTAGCTATGTTCTAGATTCTGAATGATTAATAATGAGATGTTGATTTCTAAAATTTGTAGCATAACAATGATAGACAAGAGGACCTAGAATTATTTTGACAAAATAATGATACTTGAAATGTCCCCCTCTCCAAATGGCTTGGGTGAGGCTTCACTTATAGGAGATGAGTGATATGAATGGATGGCTAGGATTAAGTGATACAAGGAGTTGTAGTCATTTGACAAGTGTCTCATGAGGGTTGAATGAGAGGAATTCAAGTCAAATGGCTTCCACCTTACAAGGATTAGAAGCTTCTAGCCATCTAAAGATAGAGATAAAGGTGGAATTAAATAATAAAATTATTTGATTTTAGAAAGGAATGATGTGGAATATATTAATTAATTAAATATTTAATTTATTTAATTAATTTGGATGATGGATGATGTGGAAATCAATTAAATAAATATAATTTATTTAATTAATTGGCTATCAAAGGGTAAATGGGATTATGATGGGATCAATTAAATAAATATGACTTATTTAACTAACTAGGTGATGGAAGGGTTACTAGGGAAAAACATCTCATCAATTGTCTCAAATGATGTATCGACAAGGCATGGTCAATTTTACGTGTCTATAGAGTGCATCCAACTTGGGGTACATAGTGCACCTTACACTATCCTGGCCAGGAATTGTGGTGAATGGACTCATCTTGTGCTTGAACACATAGATTCCTTCTAGAGTGGACCACAACTTGATACATCTTGGGTCAAATCAACAAGAGAATAGAGTAACCCACTCAGTGAATAAAATAGATATGTATTTCAACTCTTGAAGAATATAATTTATTTGATATTATTCAAATGATCTTTATATTGTTTTAAAACATTTATTTGCATGTTTTGTTGCACATTTACTTTAATTAATTTTAGTTGGAACTACATATAACTCTACATGACAATTTAGATATTACTAAGGGGAAATAAGCTTATCACATATTATTTATTTCTAAAATATTCTATTATGGAACAACACTTTGCACAAATAGTTAAGAATATATTTGTGTATGTATTTGGCACTATGAGTTTGTTGTGTACCTATTGTCATATTTTAGCCAAGGCCAAAATAGTTCAAAAATCCCACCTTTCTTCCATTAGAAATATCTGATCTAAGAAAGCTTAAATGGAAGAAGGCCTCCCTTCAAAAATCCCAAAATTTATAAGTATTTTGCCTTTAATTTCTTCCTTAGTTGGCATAATTTAGGTTTGGTGAACCTTTGGTTCACCAATCGGCAAGTTTGTCGATTGGTCAATTCATCGACTAACGAGACCAAAGCCAAAAAATTTCTCCCGAGGCAAAGAAAGGAAGTAAAGAAGGCTTTTTCCAGTGAAATGTTTGGTTCATGAACTTGCCAGTTCCTCGACCAGTGAGTTCATTAATGGAATAAATCCCTAACAAGAAATGAAGGTAAAAGACGTAGGCAAAAGTGGCAAAAGGTTGCCTTAGTCAGCAAAGTTGAAGTTAGGTGAACTTAAGGTTCACCGATCGGAAAGTTTGTCGATCAGAGAAATCGATGACTAAGGAAGGAAGGAGCAAGGATAAAAGGGGAAAAGAAATAAGATCTGATAGAAGATAGAAAAGAGCAAAGGAAGCACCTTAGTCACCAAAATTTAAGTTTGGAAAACTTAAATTTCATCAGCCAGCTAATTTGCCAATCGGTGAAATCACTGACTAAAGAGGAAAAGGAGCAATGCAAAAGGAAGAAGTTACAAGAAAGATGATAGTCGGCCAAAGGCAAAGGAAAGGGAAACTGAGTGCTTGATCAATAAGTTCATGAAATAGTAAAATTGCTGACAAGTTTGTGGTTTTCCAATTTCACTGATAGGGTGATGGACCGAGGAGGCGATGAAATAGGAAACATAAGGTAAGAAGAGGCAGTTTTCCAAGACAAGGTTTCACCAAGAAGGGAAAAGAGGAGGAAGACCCAATGGTTCACCAAATGAAGATTTTATCAACCAAAGAGGGATAAGAGAAGGAAAGTAAAGAAATCCAAGGAAAAGGAGTTTTCCAAATGGTGAATTCATTGATAAGGAAAATTCAAAGGGCCCCAAAGGTATAATTGAAAATAAACACTTTTAAAGTATTGTAAAAGCTTGCAGGGCACGACTTCCTAAAATTATGCCATTGTTGCAGAATATGAATTAAATACCTAAAGGACAACGTTACAGATCAGCCATATTCAAGTAGTTGAAATAGTTAAATTCTTTAATGTGCTAGTACAAACAAGCGACAAAATGAATTTGCAAGTACCATGGAAGGATTTTAGACCTTCCTCTTCAATGCACCTAGCACCCATGCATGTAGGAAATCTTCTTATATATCTTTTGCAGACCTGTTAGGGCATGGCTGTCGTCTAATCTTGCAAGATTTCCTGACATGGCCATGAGATGAATTAAATGTAGCATGGGCGCTTGGGAAAAGTTGTTGACCAAAATTTAGTGCCTATAGTTGCACAAGAATTGGAAAAGTTATATATACATTTAAAAATATGTAATTGTTGTTAGTTGTTTTTTTGGGTCATTCCACAGGCAAGGGGAGTTCGTTGTAGTTTCAAACATTATAATGGATTGCAAGAACCAGTCAGATCCAATACATTGTGCTTGAGGTTGAGCCTTTAATGTCTCTGATTATGGTTCACCTATGAATGTAACTAGTTATTTTGTGTCTACTTCTCTTGTAACAAATTGTCTTTCTTCTATAATGGCTATTTAGCCTTCATGATCAATACAATCACTAATATTTTGCCTCTCTTATGCTTTTACTCTATGTTTACTTGAAATCTATAAGCTCATTCTGTGGATAAAACGGTCCGTCCTACAATTACAATTTTCTAATTCGAACCTCTGTGAAAGTTGTAAGTCTCTGTGAGCCTATTATCAGTATTTGAGATCATTATTGTGTTATGTCAATCCCAATTAACACTCTAAACCTGGTACATCACCTCTTTTTAATTTTAGTTTCTCCTTCCCCTTTTCCCTATGAACATTAGCATTAGATTTAGCTATAATTCTCTGGACCTTAAGTCCAAAAAGAGGAACCAACCTTCTCTAGAGGTTTGGTCTTAATTGCAAGGTTGCACACCTTGAGATCAATCCCATGTTTCACTAAATTTGTTGGAACTGCCAAAAGCTTCAACAACAAGGTGTAAATTCAGGTGACAATAGTTTCTGGCACGCCCGCTGGGACTCTCTGCTCTGAGTAAGAGCTAACCTGAGAAAATTTGGTGCTATACTTAGTTTACGTACAGCTATGAAAGCATTCGACAAGTACCATGGTGACTTTGTTGAATAAATATGCTAGTGAAATAAACCCAAGTGCTTAAAGTTGCATCAAAGATCAAAGTTTGGTGATGCTCTTGGTCGTTTCCATCCTTTAGGGTTCTCAAATCACATGACAACTCTCTTCTGGTATGTTGAAAGTCTCCAAAGTAGACCTATTACCCTTATTTTTAAACAAAATTTTGCTGCATCTCTACTTTTTCAGTGCTCTAGTATGTCAAGCTATTATGGAAGTCATGGTCTTTTCCCTCCATCAAGAATAGACTTCCATACAACCATCATAACATTCACACCATTGTCATGGCTCTACAAAGAAAAAAAACCTTTGTGGCCTTCAATGGTGGAAGCCCTCTTGACCTTGCATAATATGATGACATACTAGTTTCAGATCTAAAGGCTATCCACTTTTTCACTAGTGAAAATTCCACTACCCTTGCCAAGCACATCCAAGACATTGCCAATAAATTCTCTATTCACAATGTTACCAAAAACAATGTTGCAGTAGGGATCCTTACTTCTTCCTTAAAAGGAAAATCTCTCTAGTGGTATAGGGGGTTACTTATAAATTCAATTCATGAATGGGATGAGTTAGGAGATAGGCTCTGTTAGTGTTTTGAAGATAACTGTGATCATTTGTCCCTGATAATGCTACTGACCACTATTAAAAGAGATCCGTATGAATTCATGGTGGATTTTAATTTCAAGTTTCAAAAGACTTGGTATAGAATCTCACCATTAGTGAGACCTTCCCCTAATGCTGCCTTCTTGTATTATTTGAGATCCATGAATAGTGATATCGTTGTCATGATCTAGTATCTGGGAGGAGATGCATTACCTGATGCCTATGAGGTAGCTATTAGGGAAAAGAATTATTTGTTTCTGGCTAGAGAGATTGCTCCCAGGCCTCCAATACCATTATTTCCAGAGGTCCCGGTCCTTTAGCCAATTATGGTACCAATTCCTATAGCTAATGTGCCATACCAAGCTACCAATCAATGCTATTAGCCTAGCGGCAACCTTGTCAAGGGAATAGTCAAAGATAAAATCAACTGAGCTATGTTAGGCCCCTGAACTCCATAAACACAGTTGCTACAAGTACATCAAGCGTACTTGATCCAATTCAGAGCAACCTAGCTCAGGGTTATGACTGGCACCATCCATGCAATCAGTCCCATAGCCACAACATAGGCTGAAATGGAAAATTTAATCAAGCTTCATTGGTCTAGAATCCATCAACAATTCCAAAAAAGTAGATTGGACCTAGTCAACAGGATATGGGAGGATACAGAAAAATGTATGATGAATGTGTGTTTTTTAATTGGCAAGAGGATGACAACACTGAGGAGGAAGTTGCGGCAGAGATTACTACTAAGGTTGATGATGCCACTCTATTTTAGGAACTGCCCAGTTTCAATGAATATGAAGAGGACAAGTAGATGCCAAAGGTTTTGAAGTAGCATGGGGGCATCAAAAATGATGGCAAATTGTTATAGGTTGAGGCCAAGTATAACAATGAGGTCCCATCTCATGAGGAGTAGCATATAAGTAACCCTATATTGAAGAGTGCAGAGGACTTGGATGAGGCTCATTTCTAGGATGAGTTTGATGTTTTTTTCTCAAATCTAGATAGTAAATCAATTCCTCTTAGTGAGGCAGATCATGAGCAGTTTGAGTAGATTGAGGAGGCAATCATTCCTCCAATTGATAAACAAGAGTCACAACATTCAGACCAATAGGAGAAGATAAAAATAAAGTAGAGGTATGAGATCAACTTGTTGTGATGTTCAGAACACACCCTATTTTACCCTTTAGAAAAATGAGGACCCCTGTTGTTGCTTTTGTTTTTTGCTTTTGTGTTGGTTCGGTTCTGCTTGCTTGGTGGTATGGGCAAAATGTCTTTGATGCATAAAATTCAACTTGCACAGTACTTGGTAAAGAACAGTTGTTATTAATGAAGTATGTGTTAAAATTCAGCTAGGGTTGCTTTTTGAACGATTCAAAAATTCCATGTATTTCTAGAGTTATGCTAATTTTTGTGAAAAGGCAATGTTAAAATTGTTTTGGTCAATATGTATCTCATATACATTGATGGTTGCATGTATTTCATATGCTTTGTGTTTTTGGGTTTGTCGGGTTATATTATACATTTGGTTTAAATCCCGCTTTACGTTCATCCTTGAGTAGTCAAAACATTCTTATGCAAATCCAGACCCGATAGTGTTTTATATGATGAGATGTATAATGGTAGAAATCTGCATTTGTATTTGTATATAACAATGCATGTATCTTTTATACAAATCCAAAATATACATAGGCGGATGTCAAAGGAAATCCAAAAGTAACATAAAGTTGCAGTTGTCTCATTCGTATGGTTAATACATTGTCAAGAGCATACTTTTTATACAAATGCAGATACGGACACAAAATAGAATTCAATTGAGTTTAAGATGCGGAGGAAAATGGTTATGTTGGTTTGTATCTTTGTATGTATGAGCACATGTATCTAATATGCAGATACAAATTCGGTTACGATGAGAAAGTTTAAGCTTTATGTGGGGTCCGTGTTGGTATGTTTTATGTTGCATGTATAAGATATACAAAAAAGAACAAGATACAACCACAGACGTGAACTCAAGTTAAATTGTGAGGTAAAGTGCATGTATACATAATGAAAGAAAGGCTAACATCATGTTTGCATTGTTAGAGATTGTATGTATGAGATATACAAAAAAAGGTACTACAAATGAAGCATATACAAAGTTGGATTCGAGGGTAATTCAAAGTTGTTTCATAAACCCAATGAAGTCCGCGCTTGTATGTTTGGCTTTTGTATAAGACATACAAAATGCATATACAAAACAATGTACAAAAACAAACGAGAGGAAAAATGGCGAAGGCATAAAAGTATCTCATGATGCTTAAGATACAAAAAGTGAACTTAGTGCGAAAAAGGTCATTAATTCGACCATGTTTGTAATGACATCATCACCTTTGTTATGCATATTAGTGAAAAGTGCATTTATAAGATATACAAATGCAAAAGCTGCAAAAGGCAAATGAATTCAAAATTCAAAATATGCATTAAGCGGTAAAGTAAAACGAAAATCAAATTGCGTATACTTGTTATGGAATTTAATGCATATCTACTACGAGAGATACCTAATTTGGAAAGAGTAAAAAGGAAGTTTAACTACATAAACATTACGATTGCATTTAGAATTTGCTTGCAGAGTATTCCACAGAGCTAAGGCGAATCAAAGGGGCGAATTACGAATCCAAGATGGTCATGGTGAGCTCGAACGGTAAAATCTCTTGTAAATAGTATAACGGTCAATGGTTGTGAATTGAGGTATGTATCCAAGGCTCTTACTTGTGTTTAATGGAATGCAAATACGATGAATAATATGGTAATTATAGTAGGGTAACAAAAAGAGTTTAAAATCAGTTAATTGTTGTGATTAATTATGAAATTTAAACATAGTAGGATATCCCATACAAGATTCAGAAGAATGTGAATAGGAAAACACATAGGGTAAAACGTTAAATGGTAAAAATGCATGGTAAAAACCTTAGGAAACATGAATATGGTCGTGAAATGAATGTGTTCCTTGGTAGGATGCCAGCCAAAGGGAAGAAAATTGAGAAGATCACTAGAAAGGGGGAAAATAAAGATGCAAGAAAAGAAAAGAAGATATGGAAGGCAGGGTACAGAAAGTCCAAGATCGAAGGTCAACCAAAGAAGACATGGTGATATTTCAAAAAGATTCTAAAGGGCATCTTTACGCTTGAGGAATATTCTTTCTAGATATTCTAGAGAATGACAACTGGCAAGAAGAATATTCCAAGGATACTCCCCACGTGATAGATGGTGCACAATTGGCAAATATTTTTACACCGTTCATTTTGTATTTTGAAATTGAGCCCTTGATGGGATTCTGTAACCGTAGCAAAGGATCTAGGCCTATATAAGGATCTCTGTTGTTCTATTTTAAGGATGCATGTGTGTACTAAAAAGTTGGAGAAAGTGAAATTGTACCTGAGCGTTGTGGAATTCACATGTGTCTACAAAGATAATGATGATGAAATGACATATCTTATCTTTGTATCTAATAAAGCACTTGTATTGTGTAACCAAATTGTATCTTTTGACATAGTGAAAGTCATATCCAATTGTAAAATCTAGGTGACATTTGCATTCATTAATGAGAAACTCAAGTTGTTGCATCTTAGTTAAGAGTACAATTTGAATGCTTTTGAGTTATTGAATGTTTCCTTTGAAGCTTGCATCTTTCTTATGGTGGTTGTGATCTGGTCAGGCTAACTGTGAGAAGGATTTACTGTCAATTTGTATAATTCTACATAATGCATTCATGTAAGTACTAGAAATGAAATTCCAAAGTAAGAATTATTTCTAAACCCTATCTTTTGTTTTTATTTGATCGGATTTCTTATAATTAGCCTAAACATGAAAATATTAAGGAAATTGTTTTAAATTAATGCAAAGATTGTGCAAACGATTAAAGATTTAGGTAATTTTCATAAATATAAGTAAATGAGAATGCAAAACTTAAATATTTGAGAAGATTCATATGAAATGTCTAATGTTTGTGCCAAGAAGTCCTAATTTGCAATTTATTGTTATATTTGATAATTTGGAGCCAATAAGCAAAGAATATAATAAATCAAGTGCCCCTTGAATAAAAAGCTTCACATTGAACTACTGAGTGATCTAACACAGTCATGACTTGACTACCAGAGTTTTGGGACTATAAATTCCTAGTGAATTTATCATATCTTTCAAGAGAGATCAAGTTCCTTTCTTAATTTTATCTGTGTTGTGTGTAACATCTGCATCAACATCTTTTTTGTGCTAGAAGGAGGGCTCGATAGAATTTAGGATGGTTCTTTTGCAAACTGGCTAACAATACTAGTCTAATGACTTTGTCTAAGTCGAATCTGGAGGATATTTTTGTGTAATTATCTGACAAAAGAAGAAAAGGTACAAATATTGTTCAATTTTTAAGTTTTCAAACCTTTCAGTTAGGGAGTTCATCACATACTCCTCCAAGTCCAAGTTCACCCTTAGTTCAGCCTAATTTGATAAGTCCAAATGTCTCCATGTTCACACCATTGAATTTTGGCTTAAATCCTCAAAGTCAACCAAACTTTGGCTTAGTTCCACCTAGAGCTCCTGTCATGGCATTCTTTAACATAGAATCACTTATAACTTTTGTTGCATACCATGACATGCCAAAGAATCTAGACAAGATATGTCCAAAGTATCAATTGCATCGAGATGCTGAAGATCACATAAGGATCTTCAAATAAATTTTCTTCAAGGCAAGGATCGTACATGAGGATGTCGTATGCAGGTTGTTTCCTTTCACTTTATCTGAACAACCTTATGGCTGGTATGTTAATTTGCCAAGGAATCACATCACAAGTTGGCTAATTTTGGAAGAAGCATTCCTATCCAGGTTTAGGGAGCCAATAGATCCAGCATCCTTATATCATAAATTTTCTAAGATTAAAAGAAGTGAGGGAGAATTTAATACTACATTTAATGATCTCTTTCAAAAGGCTTATTCTAGGTTAGTAGCTCCTTATATTGTAACTGATGATGCAATACTCCAATTATATTATGCTACTTCGGATCCATTAACTGCGATGTTTGTTAAGAGACAGGTACCTGTAGTGACAAATTTGTCTAAAGGATACAAAGAAGTGAAAATAAATTAGGAGATGCAGCAAACAGGCCATGGTCCTTTAGTGAGCCTTGGAAGTGCTGCAACTCCCAATCAAATGCAATAGTTGAATGGTGCACTGATGCATCATACTCCAGTATATGATCTAGTCCTACTCATGCTCCAGTGTATAATCCAATTCCTACCCATGGTATAGTGCCATATATAGGCAATGTTGTTAATAATGAAAAGCTCTATGGAGACTCATTCTTTCAAGCTCCACAAGATACTTTTGTAGCTAAAGCACAAGAAGATAGAGATGAATTAAAAGAGATCACTGCTCATTTGAAAAGATTGACTACAGAAGTGGCTCAAATGAGGAATCATAATTTCTATGGCCAGAGTCATCAAAATAACAATAAACAGAATCATGGACAAGGGCTGTATAATAGAGGTCATATTGGAGATAACAAAGCCTATGGAAATGAGAACTAAAACTCAAATCAGCCTAGACCTCCTAAAGTTTGGAATACAAGGCCAAATAATGGTACTTTGGTTTCTCCTTTTGATAATCCAGATAGTCAAGAATCTAAATAACCTGCTAGAGTGCTAGTAATAGATGTGGCTCTTAACAATTGGTGTAGGATCCATAACACAAGTGCTCATGCTTAATTATATTGTCCATAATTTCACTTAGCAATGAGTATTTTCAAAGTAGTGGTGCAAAGCCCTACTACATAATTTTAGATACCTAAAGGGAATGAGATTGTGCCTTCTGGTCCAGGATATGAGTCAGGAATGTTCCTAGAAAGTTTTACCTTTGTACAAAATCAAGATCAAGGTGAAAGTTGTTAACCTACTGAGTGTTTGAATCCTGAATCAGCTCTGGTATTTGAAACTTTCTAGTTTCCCTTTGAGACTGAGAATGAGATTGAAGCTAAGGTAGATGAGGTGCAAGATTTATAGCAGTCGCAAAAGAATCAAAGCTATAATTTGAGGAACAATAATAGGTCAGGAGGACCTTTTACCTCTTCTATTCCACCAAACAATCTTAACAGCCCACCAAATCCTAATTCAAGTAATAATCCTCAACCTCCAAAGATGACTACGCAGACTAGTACTGCTTTACAACCAAAGGTACAGACTGGTACTGCTTTGCAACCGAAGACACAGGTAAGTAGATCTAAACTTAAGGATGTTAATGGATTGGTTGATTACTTATCTGATGAAATCAAAAAGGTAAAAGTAATTGTGCCTTTGTTAGAATTACTTAGAAGTTCTAAAATTAAAAATGCTTTCATGAAGTCTTTTGAGCAATCAAGTCAAAGAATAAGTAAAAAACACACTAGTAGAAAAATAGAAATAAATGACTAAGAAAACTACCAAAAATTGGTCATGTGATCATTAGTTTGGTCACATGACCATTGGTAGTTTATTGCCAGTCATTTATCTCATGACCAAATTTATGACCAAACAAATTTTAGTCATTAATTTGATAGTATATTTAGTCATCAATTTGGTAGTATATTTAGTCATTAATTTAGTCATTGATTGTTGTTAACAAGTCATTTATTTAGTCATTGTAATCATTAATTGTCGTCAATTGGTAGTATATTTAGTCATTGATTTCCATTGGTAGTATATTTAGTCATTTGTATTAACTAATTTCCATCCATTCGTAGTATATTTGGTCATTTTAATCATTATTTTTCCATCAACTGGTCATATATAAACAACTAGTACATGATAAACATCAACTATGCCATTTTCTGTTGATAAACTTCAATAAATCTACTCAAAGGATTGAAACAACAATGCTGGAAAATAATTCACTATACATTCAAATTGTATGAAAAATATGTTACAAAGAACTCGTTTATCAACAAATATGCTCAAAGGATTGAAACAACAATGCTAGAAAATAATTCACTGTATATTCAAACTATATATAAAATATGTTACAAAGAACTCTATATATAGAGTTTTCAAGACATAATCCTTTTGCAGTATGCAAATTGCTGATTTATTATGCTTTTAAAACTGAAAAAAACTAAAACTAAAGCTAAAATGCCATCGGTGTGAATGCATGTCTTTAGTGATGTCATTGTTGCACATGGTGTGGGCTGTAAATGCATCTAGAAGGCATTGGTTTTTCATTTTCTCCTTGCTCTGTACCTGTCCACAATCAAAAAACTCAAAATTTGTTAATATTTAGTCTGGCAACAATTTGGAACTCAAGAAAAGTCACAAATTCAGATATCAAACTAGACTAAAACCAAATAAGATGCACAAAGAAAATGTATTGAAAAATTAAATGAATAAAGAACAAACACATGGATTGTAGTCTTAGATAAAAGACTTACATCTTTTACAACTACATCATTTGGGTGAACAAAGGACTACCTACAAATGGCAAATTCAATATCTTACATTAAAATAAGACTAGACTCCAAAAAAACCTACTTCTTATTGCTATGCACTGTGGATTCTTTCAAAACAAATTTTTCATAGATGTATATTAAAATAAAATGGATTACAAAGAAAGTCCACTAAGATAAGAACAAAAAACTTATAAAGTAAACAAATTTTGTATTCAAACTTACGTAACATCAACATAAGCATGGTTGTCATGCAAGGGATTTGGATAAGTCTGTAGAATACACATAATCCACCAAAGGTCCCTAAATTAGTAACAACCATGACTAATCTTGTCCATATTTTTAGTTCATTGATATTTAACAACCTCTAAATAATCATTTGTAAAATGAAGAAATGTTTTGAGTGGACCATTTTGAAAAATAACAGGAGCGCAAAGAATATATATAACAATAATAATGCACTATACTTTATAAATAATAGGCTCAGATACACAAGCATTCTAGATAGAACCATGGTTAGTGAATTTAGCATGATGCAAAACTTCCAATCTCACATTCACTGATAAATTCACTAATACAAAAAATGTAAAACTGGATGCATCGGACTTTGGAACTAAAAGGACAAATTATTTGTTTTCAGAAAATATTGCCATGCTTATACCAAAATATATAAATGACAATAGGAAATGTGTAGAATGGGGATGCCCAAGAGATTGAAATAAGATATTCTGATGAAGATGGAGATGTCATATCTATGTTAAATGATGGGGATTCAGTTTATGCATTCAATCATGGATCCTACCCTTCTCGTCTAGAGGTTGCATGGAGTAGAAAGCACTTAACTACTTTGCAAAGTTGTTGGAAGCCACATGGTGGAGGAGGTAGAACTTACTGGCTCCTTTCTTTATCCCCCAGTATTCCCCACTCTCACATCCCTGAACCATTAACTCCATAAGAGCTCCTCAAAGATATAGGGTGGCATGCACATCAATGTTTTCATATAGAGTTCTATATATGGTCTCCATGTTTAGTAGTAAATCCATTACCCAGGCTGAAAATAGATGTTCTTTATTGTGGCCAATCAATGCATTCTTCATAATCCAATTGGGTCCCACGAAGAAGCAAACCAGCAAGAAGATTGGTCAAAGATCGCCATGTTTATTGCTATGTCGAAGAGATCACATTCGGATTTAGACCAATATGGCAAGGTTCCATCGATGGAGGATATCAGGATATCGAGGGGACACCAAATGGACTCCCACTGATATGCAGATCTCCTTCCAACGTCGTTCCCTTCCCATCATTGAACTTCAAAGCACATCCATTAATGATGGAAATGGTTCACAACTCTCACAACAATTTCTCATGCAATAGTCTTGGAGATAAGTTTCATTAAAAGAACATTGTCTCTCTTTAAAATGATGAAAATGGTTCACAACTGTCACAACAATTTCTCTTGCAACATTCTTGGAGATAAATTTTGTTGCATTGTGACAATCATCATATATTTGAAGGTTCTTAACAAATCTAAGAGCTGTTATAGGAGGTGTGTTTAACAAACCAAATGCAATTGCCAACTTTTCACCATGGTGCCAGAGAAATATTTCCTTTCCCCCTCTTCCACATCATTATGTAAATGTCTTGAATTTGGAAAATACCATACTGCCTTCATCTCCCAAGTTAATTTCTCCATTTTTTCATAGATCTCCCATATCTTTGGATGTGATTTGTCTCGTACACAAAAGACATTACCATTTTGTAGCCTTTAATCCAACTACACCTTGGGATCTTTTTAATTCCTCTATCCTTCATCAATCTCCTTATCATTTGAACCTCACCCCAACTACCCACTTCTGCATAGATATTTGAGAGAAGAACATAAGTTGCAGCATTTTTAGGATCCAAATCAAAAAATAGCATCACTGTAAATTCCTCTAAGCTTATATTCATATGTAATCTACAGGCACCAACAAAACACATCCACACAACTAGCACAGGTTTAACTAGCATCTTAATGATAAAGTTTAGGGTGTCCTCAAGATAGCCAGCATAGGAAAGAAGGTCAACCATGCACACATAATGATCAACTGTAGGTGTAATGCAATAAGGGTTACTCATGTGATTGAAGTATGTACAGTCCTCATCCACTAAACCTGCATGGCTACATGCACATAGAACACAAGCAGGCTTACAATGTTAGGATATGTTCCAGAGTGCTTCATTAATTCAAAGATTTTAAGATCATCCTTGCAAAATCCATTTTGTGCATATCCTACAATCATGGCATTCCATGAGACCACATTTCTTTGAGGCATTCTGTCAAACAGTTCACGTGGTTTGTCTATGCTTCCACATTTTACATACATGTCTACCAAGGCAGTTGCAACTACAACATCTGATAGAATTTCTCTATCCTTTATGCTTTGATGGATGTCCATACCTTGTTCAAAAGCACACGTTTTGGCACACGCAGGAAGAATGCTAACAAAGGTTGTAGAATCCAGCTTTACTTCTACCAATTGCATTTGTTTGAAAGCTTCTAAATCCTTTTCAACAAATCCATTTTGTGCATATCCTACAATCATTGCATTCCATGAGATGACATCTCTTTTAGGCAATCTGTCAAATAGTTCACATGCCTTGTCTATGCTTCCATATTTTGCATTCATGTCTATCAGAGCATTTCCAACTATAATATCTGATAAAATGCCCCCTTCCATTATGCTTTGATGGATGTCTATACTTTATTTCAAAGCTCCCATTTTTGGCACAAGTAGGGAGGATGCTGGCAAAGGTTGTGGAATTTGGCTTAACACCTGCCAGTTGCATTTGCTTGAAAGTTTCTAAAGCCTTTTCAATAAATCCATTTTGTGTATATCCTGCAATCATTACAGTCCATGAGACCACATCTCTTTGCGATATTCTGTTAAACACTTCATGTGCCTTATCTATGCTTCCACAGTTGCAACTACAACATCTAACAGAATTCCTCTATCTTTTATGCTTTGATGGATGTCAACACCCTATTCCCCTCCACCAATTTTGTCTCCAAGTACTCGAGAAAAGGATGGTGTCAATTTTCTAGTTTTACCCTTGGTTGTGATGTAGATCTACTGGCAGGTCTAGAAGTTGTGGTAGTAGTATGTTTTTCTGCCTATTCCAAGAGACTAGCAAATTTTCCTTGTAAGGAAATGCTTGGGTTAGCATCTGTACATACCTCTAACATCCATAATTTATTAAAATTGTCTAGGGTAATCTTTTGTGGTGGTGGCATAGATGTGGCAGCTATTTTTACTGAAGTGAAATCCTTGGGTAGCTGCAAATCATTAATTACTTTTATCTTGTCTTGATTTGTTTTCAATCCAGTCTTACATACCACATGATACAATTTTGTATCTATAAATTATTTAAAACAATTGGTTTGGTTGAACAGATATACTTCTTGGTTCAGGAGAAAAAAGAAGTGTTTCAAGCATGGTTTTGATCTCATTTGATAGAATTGGGCAAGGCAGATTTGCAAATCATGTGGAATGGGCTTTTGACATGATCTAGAAAACCCCCAACTACACAATTGGAAGAAATTGTATAAATTTGAGGTCTTGACCAGAAAGGAAACTATTCAACAGTTTCAATCAAAGTGGAAATTATCGTTATGGAGCAGGATCACTAGGACAAGTTCAAACACAGCTAAAACTGTTCCATATGAGACAAAATAATAGAATCTGAGCTGCCAAAGGGAATTTAATTAGTTCGTCTTCCATTTATTTATAGGAGACTATTCATATTCTCTATTTCAACCTTTTGCTCATCCCTTCTTATTCTATATTCATAGGCCACACACACTGAAAGTTCAATTGTAGCCACTGTGAGAGGATCAACATGGTTGACTAGTATGCAACACTAATGAGGAAAGTACCTCTGTTCTTCCTGCTCATGGATATGCATCACAAATCTGCTTCATGTTTTTGGAAAGTTTAAGCAATTTTTTTTGTTTACAATGGCCATACCAAAAATGAAATATCATTTATGAAGTTAGGGTAATGGATATGGCGAATATATTATTCTAATGTAGATGGTAATGTGTAATCATGTAGTTTACCACTAATACTTATAGTTCTTCAAGGATTTTAGCTATCATGAGAAGCAATAGCAATGACTATTACCAGTAGGTTAAGAGGAAGGCATCAAAATCAGAGGCTCCTTTTCCAATGTAATTTTGATACATATCTTTAAAAACTCAGATTTCCTAATTTTTGTCTTCTCTTGCATCTGAATGTTGTAGCCAGCATGTTCTACTTTATATAATACAAAATTTTCCCTTGTTCAAGAAAAGAAAAGCTGACAAAAAATTTAGTTTTGTTAGAAGTGGGTGGAGATGTATGCTAGACATGGTCATGTCTTGTTGTTCCAAATCCAATGTGTTCTACAACTACTTGGTTCTAAGTTCTTACTATTTTAGAAGTGGCCCAAAATAGTTTCAAGCTAGGCATGCAACATGCCCTTGTGACAAAAATGTAACATGCCTTAAAAACACACCCCTATGGAAGTGATGAATGATTTATAACTACTCAGTCTGTCACATTCCCTCCATGCTTGACTAGGTATGCCTTTATGTCAAACCTTTAATCTTTCTTGTGTTTAACTTTCTATTACAGATTTGAGGAAAGTTTACCATGTATGAGAGGAAATTATATTTTCAAGTTTCCTTGACACATGTAGAAATAGATAAGATAGAGAGAATAGTTGTTTCATTGACAATATTATTCAAAACTTCTTGTCCACAGATTACACATGGCTCCAAAATAAGTTCAAGTAATGGGTGCATTAAACTTTTGTTGACAATCAGAAGGATTAATAAATAAATTGATGAAATGAGTAAGGAGAAAATCCTTTTGTCTATGAATCTTGTCAACAGTCTCTAGGGTGACAATTAAGATAATATTGATAGAGAAAATTTGTTGATGTTCATTCCCAGGAACAAATGATAGTACACAGAGAAATACAAACTTCAAATATTATTGATGTGACTTTTGATAACACAAAGATTTTGTGTTAAGGAAGCACTTAACCAAATTATAAATAACTTTTGTTGGTTTTTGAGGAAAGGTTTCTAGTCTGTCCATAGCAGTACCTTGCCCTTTTTCAACTTCAACAAGAATTAAAATGGTTTGGAATAAAGAAGTCTTTTCCAACATTGCATATAGTACACTCATCTTTAATGCTCACTTTGTAAAGAAACAAGCTAAATAATAAATGATATGTGTTAGATAAAGATCTAACCATAAGTCAAAATTTGTATGAGAAAATGAAGGTTTGGAGAAAAAATATATAGGATATTGAGGTACTTCAACTCGCCAATACAAGGGGATAAGATACATAAAAATCCCATAGATTCCAAGTGCCTACATATGTAATTTAATTTTAGTCCTTTGAAATCATGGTTTACAACCAAAAATCAGCACAAGATTTTGCAGTCAGCATGTAGTATGAGTGATAAAAACCTAAAAGGAGTGGAATGAATTATCTCAATACCAAGCCTAATAATGAAAATATAAACTTAAAAAATAAACACTCACATAGCCATAACATGACCTCCATTGCAGGTGATGTGAGACCAACTAGTGCAGGGTTCGACTAAATTTATCCCAAGTTCCAAGTAAGTTTTTAGATTCACGTAGTCCTTCTTTGATCTCAAGTAACGCTTGACCTAACAAACATGACAATGACATACGAAAGCCATGACTATCAACCATTCCAATAAGATGTTCCTCAAACTAGATTGCACATTGATTATACGAAGCTGATCATAGACAAATCATATAACACAAATGACCTGCATGTTTTCTTTATTCTTCTAAGGTGGAGGAGGGGGTCAGAAAATGGAACTAAGATACATGTAGAACATAGAAGGCATAGACAACAAACTATAATGACCTCACCTATGGAAACTCTATTTTAATATGGACTTCCATCAAATCCCTTAGGAGGTTAAGGTGAAGTGCCTCCCTCTTCCATGCAAGAACTTGATTGGATCAATTTGGGGTTGCATGTCAAGAATTGAACTTGTAAGGCTTGGCTGTGTTAAGAGCTCTCAACTTCTGTGACCTTCTTTTTAGGAGATGGTGGAAGGTGCATAGCTTTTTATATAATTTCCAAATTTTTGCCACCATTTTCTCAATAGGATGACACATGATTAGAGTTCCTAGTAGTTTCAATCTGATGCCACTGAGAGCCTGAGTCTAATTACATTGCATCAAGTAGACTGTCAATTAGTCTTGCAGCCACATACAATTTACCAAGTGTACAAAATAGCCCTCCAACCATTGAGGTTAAATACCATGCTTTCTAATGTGCTTCCTAAAACTAGACACTTCCCTCTAGGTAATCAATGGTTTTTATCAAGGCAAGATACATCCTAGCCATTTCTTGACTGTCTTTTTTACCTGGCATTCCTTGAGATTCAATGGAGCTAGGAGGTTGATTGGGCATTCAAACTTGCTTCCTCCATTGGAATTTAGAGCATTCCTAGCCCACAAATGCTAGATCATTTGCTGGCAAAAAGATGAACTACCTGTGAAAGGTCGATTAGCTACCTGGACATGAAAACTAGTGATGGTAGCTGATGTATTACACATCATATGACATTATAGTAATTAAAATAAGACATAAAATATGATTTTGTGGGTAGTACGGGATACAGTCTTATAGATGACTCAGTGAGGAAGGCCAGCCCGCATTAGGGGGTTGTAACAACATTTGGATTTTGAATTGTTTATATTGACATCTTGATGCCTTGAGCTGCACAATATATGGATGTGTATTAAAAAGTTTTGCCCTTTGGGTATACACTTTCAAACCAGAAACCTACAATTGCAAAATCTCTGAATCCTTTTTATGGACTTTCTTTGTAGCCTAGAGCTCCACCTTGGCGCTATAACTCTTGTTCCATGCAAAGGCATTTAATTGATTTTTGTGCTATGTGATCTAATCTGTGAATGGAAAAAGATTGCAAATCTCTTAAATTTTTTTTGTTCTATCAAAATCTATCTCAAACACCATTATTTGAGTATTCCCCAGCTTATGTGGATTTCCTTATAAAAACAATTGTTAAAATACTATGTTAAGAAGACACAAGCTCCCAGATGAATGTAAAATAAACTTGTTGGCAATAATTTCTTTACTCAATCAAAAGGGAAGATTAACAATCACTAGATATAAAACAAAACAAAAGGAAACTCATTGAGTCCATAGATCTCAAGCATTCAATAGTAATGAACTAAAATATTTCAAAAAAATGCAATATTAACATTTAACTTCATACTCAACACCACAAGGTGATGACAGGCATTGTCCCAACTATCTCATTATGCTTGCTACTCAAAGGTTGTGTAATAAAACTAACTACCAACTAGCCTGAAATATGATACTCCAAAATATATGGATGACTTTGACTAGCTATAAACAATCAGCCAAAAAAATCAGTTGTCACAACTCTGCCCTAGAGGGTAGTGCCTACAAATCAGCTCAAAAAATACCAGCAAAGTATATGTAAATTTCCACCAATGTTACTCTTGATTGGCTTTCCATGGTTGCTAGTTGATGAGGAAAGAACACAATATATATTCAACTTCTAATATGTTTAGGGTTGAAAATAAAAGGTCATATGGCTGGCTTTCCAACTACTACACTTTTTTTGTCTTCAAATAAGGCTTGTTGTCTCATTTTTTCAAAATCTTTTATGTTTTCTTAAGAGACATAGGTGGAGGATAGAAGAGTAAAGTAAGTGGAATAAGAAGTGGTCACCAAAGTAATTTCATGTTGTTTTTGCCCCATCATGAGCCAAAGCCCCATTGTAATTGCACAATTGAGTTCAAGGAAGCCACAAAGGGCATATTTTCATGCTAGTTTTCTCCACATAGGGACTTCCAGGGTATATCTAGTGTCATCTCTTGTGGTTATGATTTCCTCCATTTTTTGAAGTCCAAGTGCTATAATTCTATTGCAATTTACTACACAATTGAATGCTAAATAGTGGTAAAAGGAATTATACTTGTATTAACTCAATATAGACTACTTTACAGACCATATTTGATTTTAGAGAAGGTTCCTTTCTTCCATTCAAAAAAATGTGTGTATGACAGTCTTAGGACAAGCTAAAGCACAAGTCAAAGATGATTTGAAGGAATTTCAAAGTGAAATTCATTCTAAGGGTTAGAGACCCTCAGTCATGGAAGAAAAGCCAAATTGGAGGATCAATGAGATGGCCTAGAGAATGTTAAGTTTGGAAGACAACCTCAATAAGGTAATGGATTCTCAAGCTCAACTTTTTAAAGCTCAAACTAAGTTCATGGATTTTATACAAATTTTGGTTACCTCCAAGGGATGTTCCCCTAGCATGGATGTAGTGAATTATACATCTTAAAGGCAATGAAGAAGAAGATAAAGGTAGTGGTAGTGTGGATAAGGGCAAGGACAAAGATAACAAGAATTCAGCCTCCAAGTAAACCTATACTTCCACAACATTCAAGATTAAAGCAAAGACAAACATAACTATGGAGATGCGATAGATGCAGAAACTTTGAATAATTGGCTCAAATATTTGAATGTGTTTTTTGATGTGTATATATTTGATGATTGACAAAGAATCATGTATTCTAGGATTAAGATGACTAGTTATTCATGCACTTGTATGGTGGGATAACCATGTAGAATCTCTTGCAAGTGTTTGGACAGCCAGTTTGATCATGGGAATGAGTTGAAGTCTCGTTTGAAAACATAATTTTATCCACCAAACTATGAAAGAGAGAAGATAAAAGAGGAATTATTTGAGACAATAAAAGAGGTTGAGTGTACTCAAGTAAACTATCAAATTCCAAAAATTGGCCCCCATGATGGGAATACGCACAAAGAGGAACTCATGGAGAAATAAATTGAAGGATTGCATGGACATATTTCAAAAGTGAGTTTATCTTTTTAAACTAGAAAGATTTCAAGAAGCCACTCTCAAAGCCTCAATAATAGAAATAGGGAAGCATGATTCATCTTCAAGCTTCATTCCAAAGAATAAGAAAGAGCAAATTTCATCTTCTAAGGGAGATAAGGAGTTTGTCAAATTCAAAGATAACACATTAAGAATTAATGCCACATTTGCAAAAATCTTAAGAATCATTGTGAAGAATTCATCATTAATGGGCATACTAAAGAGAATTGTTGGAAGCTTCATTCCCATTGGCATCCTAAGAAAAAGAAAAAAGATGCAGCCAAGAAGACTATGATTGTAAAAGTGTTGAGGTGGGTTATTAAAGTGGTTCAATAGAAGAAGAAACATAAACCAAAGTTCTATTTACCATAAAACTAGTGAAAGGACCTACTAAAAGTACCTCAGAATAGTCTTCCAACACTGAAAATGATGACTAATCACTGAATACTGCAAGCTTTGAGAAAACGAAGGAGAAGAAAGGAGTTGTTTCCAATAAAGGTGGAAGTGCAGAATACTCAGGTAAATACTCTTTTTGACACTGGCTCTGAAAGAAATTTGATCTATGAATCTATTAGAAATTCTCTTATATTAGACACAAAATCCCATCCAGATCCATAACCAATTTGTTGGATAAGGAAAGACACCACTTTTAGGGTTGAAAAGAAATGCCTATTGAAGTTGTCCATTGGGAAGAAATATCATGATTGAGTGAAACGTAATGTAATCCCTTTTGATATGTATGAAGTGGTTTTGTGCATCTATTGCTGATATGCCTCAAATAATTGAGGGGCGGCGTGAATCAATTGTCTCAAAAACTTAAACACTTCTGCAATTAAACATTAATCACTTGTCCACAATTATTATGATTTAACAATGAATGCATGAAATCAGAAACTTAACCACATATACAACATCAAATACAAGAGACACCATCTTTTACATGGAAAACCCCAAGGTGGGGAAAAACCATGGAGAGGATTAGCTCTCAATATATATTGCAATCTTGAAATAATGATGTTCAGGCTTGGTCACTCCATGGGCCTAAACATATTGGCTCACTACCATGAAGAACAACTAGGTCTAGCAGGCTCACTGCCTTAACCCTAAACCTAGCAAGATTACAATAAGGGTTGTTAAACCCTAAGGGCTATTAAACCCTACTAGTAGCTCACTGCTAGGTTCACTACCACAATCAATAGTTGTTTATGTATGTGATTAAAGTACAACAATTCCTTTGCTTTGCTCTGCCTTTAGGACCTTTCTTATCTTCTTTCCATCTTCACTCAAGGCCACCTTTTCCATGACTCAACTACAAGTATTTATACACTTCATCAACCTTGGAATGATCATCAAGGTTGACACTACAATCATCAACCATTAGAGCAATCTCCAAGGTCGACATTACAAGCATTTACAAATAGGTCCTAAACTATTATAATATTATGCAAAAGAGTGAAGTAAAAGTGTACGTGGATTACACCATGCCTTAGCTAGGGCTCAAACATGATCTTCCATGCTACAACATGCTTCCACAATCTTCAAGGGATCTCCACAATTACTGGAAATAACCAAGTCGACTGAGACTGGTTACACACTACGTTATCTGGGAACAATCTTCAAACATGACCTCAATTCCTTAATGCGGACCAATGTCAAGATAGAAACATGATCAGGAGACATCCACAAGCACATTATAATCATAAGGAGAAACCACACGAACCTTAACCACTTTAGCCATAGGAATCTTATCATTGGAACACATGAACTTCATTGTCTTTGACTATCATAAAAGAAAGATAGCTTGCGGACCACCAAAACATGAACCACTTTAATTGTAGGAACTTATCACCATCCCAGAATTCCCTCTAGAACCGCAGAAAAAAATACTTTATTGTAGAGGAATGCAGAGAAAAATACTTTCTCCCAGTCACCAAAGAATAATTAGAATGAGTAGGCTTTACTTTGGTGAATGCAACTTTCTCACAACTTCACACCAGAGGCTCAAACTTAGGATTTTGCATCTTCAGACATCCCTTTGAACAACTTCAAATCCGTAGACCCAAATCTGTAAGCAGAAGGGAATGCAGAGCAATCTATCAAACTATTCTTCAGCATGTAACTCACTGTCTATACTGTACTTCACTGTAACTCACTTGATTCTTCTAGAGATGCCAATTTTCTCAATATCCTCAACATACAAGGCTTCTAAACAAGTAGTAGAATAAGACACAATTGACATTAATGACAACACAGATATGTTGATATCAATGACAACACTGATTAGGCACATACTTGCAACAATCTCCCCCTTTGTCATTGATGGCAACATATGATGTGAAAAACTACAACAGCCATCAAGACAAGATTCTCCCCCTTTCTCTTTACACAACTACACCAAGATTCTCCTCCTTTCTCTTTACACATCTGCATTCTTTCTCTCTAAGTTTTTCACATGACTTCTCTCCCCCTTTGACATCAACGGCAAAGGGCACATACTTGCACTCTTTTACTTTGATCCAATCTTTCTTTTGAACTCTTTGACTACTCCCCCTAAGAATTAGCCCTAAAAGGCATCAATCTAGATCCCTAAGTACCTCCAGACTAATGCACCATTGTGCATATTAGTTAGAGAAGGAGGGGTGATAACCCCTAACTTTTCTTTGAGATACTCAAAGGTATCCTTAGGCAGAGGCTTGGTGAAAATGTCTGCAATCTGATCTTTGGTAGAAACATACTCCAACTTGACTTCATTCTCTATCACCTTTTCTCTCAGAAAATGATACCTAATGGATATGTGCTTTGTCCTTGAATACATCACTGGATTCTTTGATATGTTTATGGCACGAGTGTTGTCACAAAAGATTGCGATTGGATCCTCATACACAACTTTGATGTCCTTCAAAGTCTGCTTCATCCATAACACTTGGGTGCAACTGCATGCTGCTGCAATGTATTCTACTTCTGTAGTAGATAGGGATATTGAATTATGTTTCTTGCTCAACCAAGATACTAACCTTTTTCCCAAGAAGAATGCACCTCCACTTGTACTTTTTCTGTCATCTACATCTCCTGCCCAATCTGCATCAGTATATGCACTAAGAGTAAAGTCATTGTCCTTAGGGTACCACAAACCATAATTCATTGTACCTTTTAAATATCTTAGAATTCTCTTGACTGCCATCACATGTGATTCCTTGGGTTATGCTTGAAATCTTGTCACAAGACATACTAGATGCATTATGTTAGGTCTAGTTTGAGTCAGATAAAGTAATCCTCCAATCATAGATCTGTACCTTTTCTAGTCTACCATGGGTGAGTTATCATCTTTGCTTAACTTACAACCAATTATCATAGGTGTACAAACTGGTTTAGAGTCTTCCATCACAAATTTCTTTAATAGCTCTTTCACATACTGAGATTGAGAAATGAAGATACCTTTATCTGATTAACTTATTTGCAGACATAAAAAAAGTTCATCTCTCCAAACATGGACATTTCAAATTCACTTTGCATTTCTCCAGCAAAAATTGAGCACATACCTTCATTGCCTCCGAAAATAATATCATTAACAAAGACTATAACAATTAGGATTTGTTCATCATTGATCTTGAAGTAGAGATCGCTATCTGTAGTACCTTTACTAAATCCTATTTGTATCAGATACCTGTCCAACTGTGCATACCATGCCCTGGGGACTTGTTTTAATCCATACAAAGCTTTCTTCAATTTCCATACCATGTCACCCTGATCTAATGACTGAAATCCTTCCGGTTGTTCAATATAGACTTCTTCTTCCAACTCTCCATTTAAGAAAGCAGACTTCACATCCATTTGGTAAACCTTGAAATCTTTGTAGGCTACAAAAGCCAAAAACATCCTTATTGCTTCAATCCTTGCCACTGGAGAAAAAGTTTCTTCAAAGTCTATTCCTTCAACTTGAGCATATGCTTTGCATACCAACCTTGCTTTGTTCATTACCACTTCACCATTCTCATTCATCTTGTTTTTGAAGACCCACTTTGTGCCAATAACATTCTTATCTACTAGTCTGGGAACAAGATCCCAAGTCTAATTCTTCTCAATCAGCATCAATTCCTCTTCCATGGCCTTTGTCCAATTCTCATCTTTGCAAGCCTCATCCACAGTCTAAGGTTTAATTTTGGAAATCAGATAGAAATTTACTTGTTCCTTTGCAACTTTTCTTTTGGTTAAGACCCCTTTGCTCTTATCTCCTATGATTTGATCTTTAGAATGACTAAGTCTTACATACCTTGGAGTTTTGGTAGCACTTACCAGAGCTTGTTCTTCTTCATCTAAGTTGTCTTCATGCTGCACCACTTCTGAAACATCTGGTTCATCTGATTCATATCCTCCTAAATCTGAAGACCTTTCCTTATATTCATCAACTTTAACATTTGTACTTTCAATAATCTTATTCAACCTCTTATTATAGCATCGGTAGGCCTTGCTCTTAGTGGAGTAACCAAGGAAGATTCCTTCATCACATCTAACATCAAACTTGCCTAAATCTTCTTCTCTTTTGATATAACATTTGCTACGAAAAACTTTGAAATATTTCATAGTAGGAACTTTACCATGCCACAATTCATAAGGAGTCTTAGAACTATTACCTTTTACTTGGACTCTATTTAGGATATATACATCGGTGTGAATTGCCTCTCTCCAATATCCTTCTAGAAGATCAGCTTCCTTCATCATAGTTGTAGCGGTTTCTTGAACTATTCTATTTTTCCTTTTGAACAACTCCATTTTGTTGTGGATTTCTAAGGGTAGATAATTGTCTCTTTATTCCATGCTCTTCACAAAAGAAATTGAATTCATTTGATGTGAACTCTCCTCCTCTATCAGACCTCAAACATTTGATCTCATTTTCAACCATTTCCTTGAATGCCTTGAACTTGTCTAGAGCTTTATCTTTTTTCTTTCAAAAAGGTAACCCAAGTCATTCTAGAATAATCATCAATAAGTACCATGAAATACTAGTCTCCTTGCAAACTTCCTACTTTGGTAGGTCCACACAAATTTGTATGCACTAACTCAAGTAGTCCTCTAATTGATTGGTCCTTTCTTTTGAAACTTGTTCTTGTTTGTTTCTCAAATTGATATTCCTTGCAAATAGGATTAGTAGGCTTCACAAGATTGGGCAGACCTCTAATAGCCAGTGCAGTACTTATATTCATAATATTATCAAAATTTATGTGACACAACCTTCTATGCCATAACCAACTCTCATCAGTCTGAGCTAACAAGCAATAGTTATTAGTTCCTTTCAAGTGATAGATATTAACTCTGGTCTTTTACCAGTTGCAATGATTGTTCCGGAGCTTTCCCTGATCTTGCATCCATTGTACTTGAAGCTTAAATCATAACCTTTGTCACACATATGACCCACACTTAAGAGATTGTCCTTTGGTCCTTTCACATACAAGACATCTTCAGTGTTATCCTTTTCCACAAATCTCACCAGTTGTATCATCTCCAAACCTAAACAGTCCACCATCATATCTTTCTAAACTCACAAACTTACTTTTGTCACTAGTCATGTGGTGAGAGCAACCACTATCAATAACCCATTCATCTTTGTCTTCAACAACTTGAGCAACCAAAGCACTTTCTACTAGTTTTCCTTCTTTCAAACATCTAGCAGGATTAGTAGATATAGGTTCTTCTTTAATAGCAATAAACAAGCATTCATTATGGGAATTACTAGCATTATCTAGTTCACCATTATCTGATACTCATTCAACATCATCAAGATCTTCAACATAATAACATTTCTTTTGGATCCTAGGCCTGTTCTCATATCTCTTTCTATTTCTTTCAATTCTTTCAGGACATCTGGAAATAAAATGACCTACTTTACCACAAGAAAAACATTTGAATGGTAATTTTCCTTTAAACTTACTGGATCCTCTTTGCAGTTGATCTACAAAGTTGGCTTCAATTTCATCAAACTCATCATCTGATTGTATCCTGTATTTTTCTGATCCGGAGGATTTCCTAGAGGTACTGGCTTTGAAGATTGTCTCAACTTTCGGCAAAGCATCACCAAACTCTCTCATTTTAAGGGCAATAAGCTTACCAAGTAGTTGATCCCTATCAACTTCTTTTACTTGCCTGAATTCTTCAATTGCAGCTACTTTATGACAGTAGGACTTGGGCACAGATCTGAGAATTTTCATCACAATTTCCTTATCGTCGAGAGTTCCCCCCATGGCTTTTATCCCTATGACAAGTTCATCAACTCTTTGCATAAAGGCTGATATGTTTTCATCTTCAAACTATCATATTTCACTTTCAGACTTTGTAGCTTGGCTTCCTTCACAGAATCATCTCCTTCATACAAATTTTTCAACTTTTCCCATACCTCATTTGCAGTTTCAAGATCCACAACTTTCGTCAGTATTGAGTCGGTTAATGAGCTTAGCAGAGAATCTTTTGCCTTGACATACATCTCATATTCTTTGATTTCATCTTCAGTCGTTAGACCATTTTGAGGCATGGTGTATTTTGTTTCTACAGCTTTCCATACTTTGTAACAAAGACAAAGAAGATGGCTTTTCATCCGAGCCTTCCAAAGAGCATAATTTGTTCCATCAAAATGCAGTGCTTCCTTCTTGTAAGACATTTTGGATCTTCCTCAAGCTATTAAACTTTCTTTGGAGGAACTTGGCTTTGATACCAATTGTTGATATGCCCTGGACAACTGAGAAGGGGGGGCTGAATCAATAGTCTCAAAAACTTAAACACTTCTGCAATTAAAAATTAATCACTTATCCACAATTATCATGATTTAACAATGAATGCATGAAATAAGAAACTTAACTACAGATACAACATCAAACACAAGAGACACCATCTTTTATGTAGAAAACCCCAAGGTGGGGAAAAACCATGGAGAGGATTAGCTCTCAATATATATTGCAATCTTGAAATAATGATGTTCAATCTTGGTCACTCCACGGGCCTAAACATACTAGCTCACTGCCATGAAGAACAACTAGGTCTAGCAGGCTCACTGCCTCAACCCTAAATCTAGAAAGATTACAATAAGGGTTGTTAAACCCTGAGGGTTGTTAAACCCTATTGGCAGCTCACTACCATAATCAACACCTATTTATGTCTATGATTAAAGTACAACAATTCCTCTGCTCTGCCTCAACTCTACTCTACCTCTTCTCTGCTCTGTATTTAGGACCTTTCTTATGTTCTTTCCATCTTCGCTCAAGGCCACCTTTTCCACAACTCAACTACAAGTATTTATACACTTCATCAACCTTGGAATGATCATTAAGGTTGGCATTACAATCATCAACAATTGGAGCAATCTCCAAGGTCGGCATTATAAGAATTTACAAAATAGGTCCTGACCTATTACAATATTATGCAAAGGAGATGATGTAAAAGTGTATGTGGATCACACCATGCCTTATCTGGGGATCAAACATGATCTTCCATGCTACAACATGCTACCACAATCTTCAAGGGATCTCTGCAATTACTAGAAATAACCAAGTCAGCTAAGACTGGTTACACGCTACGTTATTTGGGAACAATCTTCAAACATGACCTCAATTCCTTAATGCGGAGCAATGTCAAGATAGGAAAATGATCAGGAGACATCCACAAGCACGTTATAATCATTAGGAGCAACTACACAAACCTTAACCACTTAAGCCATAGGAATCTTCTCACTAGAACACATTAACTTCATTGTCTTTGACTATCATAAAAGAAAGATAGCTTACGGACCACCAAAACATGAACCACTTCAATTGTAGGCACTTATCACCATCCCAGACTTCCCTCTAGAACTATAGAGAAAAATACTTTATTATGGAGGAATCCAGAGAAAAATATTTTCTCCCAGTCACCAGAGAATAATTAGAACGAGCAAGCTTTACTCTGGTGAATGCAACTTTCTCACAACTTCACACCGGAGGCTCAAACTCAGGATTTTACATCTTCAGACATCCCTTTGAACAACTTCAAATTCAAGAACCCAAATTTGTAAGCAGAAGGAAATGTGGATCAGTCTACCGGATTGTTCTTCAACATACAACTCACTGTCTATACTACACTTCACTGTAACTCACTTGATTCTTCCAGAGAGGCCAATTTTATCAATATCGTCAACACACAAGGCTTCTAAGCAAGTAGTAGAATAAGACACAGTTTACACCAATGACAACAAATATATGCTGACATCAATGACAACACCGATTAGGCACATACTTGCAACAACTATAGGATAGGAGAGCAAACTATGCAAGAAGGGGAAACCAATGCCAGTTGATCAAGTTGGAAAGTAAGAATTTGAAACCTCTTCATATGTTTCCTTCAAAATATTGCAATGATAGGGTGATGATGCTTTTCAATTGGGATATGCCTCCATATATCAGAATTCATGTAGTTGAATGTAAAAAAATTGATGCTCTTTGTACCCTTTATGCTTAATGAAGAGGAAGAACAAGTTTTGCCAAAGAAGACATTGAAAGTTGATTGTAAGAAACTCTCATCCCTACACTATGGCCCCTACAAAATCTTGCAACACTATAGTGATACTGTTAATCAATTGCAAGTCTCTCCATATCTGAGAATTCACTCAATTGTGAATGTAGAAAACTTAAATCTTTTTGTGCCCTTAATGATTAATGAAGAGGAAAACATTTTTTGCCAAATGTTAAAGACTTACTACCAAAAGGTTTCAGGCCATTTGAGCAGGACACAATCCTTCAACACAAACAAAGACCTTAAAGAAAAGATGAGCATGTATTCTAGGTAGCCCCCAACTAAGACCACTTGATTGAATAAAGGGAAGATGTTGGAACAACATCTACATCTACTCCCCACTTAAGTATTTGTGGACAAAAACCACTCCAAATCGAATGTGTGATCTAGGAGAATCCTTGTAAATATGTAATTTTTAAATCTAGCATTACAACAATGTAAGTAGGTTGTACATAGTCACTACATTGTAAACAAATCAATACAGCAATAGAATGTCAAAACTTGATTTCAACTCTTGAGAATGGAAGAGGAAAGATCATGTGGTTATCTATCCAAGTTGTACATTTCATTTGTCTCCAAATATGACTTCTTGTCTCATTTTTTAGGATCTTTCATGTGTTCTTGAGAGACATGGTGAAAGACAACAGAGTAGAGCAGGAGGAGAAAGAAGTGGCCACCATAGTGATTCCATCTGCTTCTTTCTTTATTGTGAACCAAGCCCCTTTGTACTTGCACATTTGAGCTCATGGAAGCCACAAAAGACATATTTCTATGTTGTTTTCCCTAGATTGGGATTTCCAAGATACATTGTGTGTCATTTCTTGAGGTGAATGATTTTCTCAATTGTTTGCAATCCAAGTAATACACTTATATTGCAATTTTCTACACAATTGAATACCAATCAATGGTAGAATGAATTGTGCTTGTATGCTAAGTAAACTAACTCAATAACAACTAGTTTAAGGATCACCAAACCAAGTCAAAACAATAGAAATTATATTAACATCCACAAAAGACTAACATAGGTCAATGGTACTAGGAAGTACATGAAGTTGTAGGGAGAGTAGTAGAGTAAGAGGATCCTAGGCTAAAAAACTAACTAAATACTGTATACACCTAAAAATGGCTAAGTTGAATTAAATAAATATTTAAAATTTATTTTAATTCCTATTCCTCTATCAATGAATAAATTCATCAATTTATTTATGTGTTTCACATCATCATAATTCTACAACAAATTATTCAATTTGTCAATTCTTCTAATGTCATCCCTAATTAAATAATTCTAAATTATTTAATCAATCTTCATATCCCAAAATCAAAAGTCCATAATTCCACATCACCTAATCCATGTCATCCAATCCACCTCACCTTGTTGCACATGTAATTAAATATATTAATATTTAATTAATCTATTTTCCCTCACCCACATGGCCTATTACTCCTCCAACCATCCCTATGTTGGCAAGAGACACTATATGGATTCATGATTGTTGTCATTGATGGCAACAAAGTTCATCCCACACATCCCTAGGACATGGTGTGTCTCTACCGGAAGTCAGAATGAAGATTATTGTGGTCCGGTGAACAAGAACAGAGCATGTGGCAAGGTCTGACAGACTGGTCCGGATCTCTCAGAGGAAGTATCTTGGTACAGTGCGGATCTGGGGAAGTCAAGAGGATTACCTTGAGTGGTATATTCCAAGGATTTACCCTCTGGTGATGGACAAGGAAAAAGATATGAATAGTTGAGTACTGGATTCCTGAGTGACAGTGTGAACAGAGGAAGAACTGACTGACAAAACATCAGACTACCTTCCGGATGTGTTACTGATGGTGTTAAAGGTTGTGAAGGCATGAATCATGTTTGGCTGACATGATTAATGATTTCTATAAGTATATGCTTGATCCGCATTCCTTGATGGGTAATGATTCAGCCGACAGAACAGAGTTTGTGAGAAGATTGACTGTTCCGGGTGCCGACTAGAAAGATAATGAAATCACTTGTGCGGATATATATATAGGATGGATTTAGTTATGAGGAGTGAAGTTATGTGATGTGATATGCGAATAAGAGCAGAGCAGAACAGAAGCAGTAAGAAAGATCCGGTATGTGAAAGGAAAGCAGAATAAAGAGAAGAGGAAAGATGAAGTGCAGCAGATCAGTGTACTAAGCCTAATCGGAACTGAACTCTAGCATATGTGGATGCTTCCAATCAGTTCAAGTATTGTATAACATTCTTTTGTAGACAGTGTGTCTCCTTGTAGGCAGTGTGCCTCCTTTGTGAGCAGTGTGCTCGGGTAGTGAGCCCTAATTGGCAAGTGCCATTTTGTAATTCCTTATTCTTCTAATAGAGAATAATCTTTGGGTTAATCACCCCATGGTTTTCTCCCTTAAAAGGGTTTCCATGTCAAAAATACTATGTCATGTGTTTTTCATTTCATGGTAATGTTTGCTTGTTTGAATTAATGTTGCATTGATTAATAAGAAAGTTCAGAAAGAAGAAATAATTAGGATAACTGATTCACCCCCCCCCTCTCAGTTATCAACAATTGGTATCAGAGCTAAGTTCCTCCTAATAGAGCCTAACAGCTTGAGGAAGATCTGGGAGTTCAAATGGATGCATATGGTTTAAGGGAGCAACTCAAGACTGCCCTTGAGGATCTTGAACAATCAAACTCTGAAGTCAATGAATTATAGGAAAGACTCAAACAGGCTGATGAATTCATGAGAGAACTAAAAGACAAATTAAGTCTCTCTATGAAAAAGAGAAAGGAGCTGCTCCAGCAATTGGCAAGACAAAGTGAAGAAAGTAATGCAAATGAAGAGATGACTGAGAAAACCAAGTTATGTGAAAAGTTATCAAAAGAAGTCATTATGGTAAGACATGAAATGGAATCAGGAGTTATAAAGTTTACTCAAGAGATTGAAGAGAAAAGAAAAACTGAAGACAATCTAAGATAATCTCTCAAAGAGAAATCAGAAGATTGCCACCAGATGGATAGGATTATCAAACATCTTGAATCTGATCTTGAAGATGCTAAAGATAATGAAGAAAAACTTGAGGATCAAATTGTCTCTCTCAAAAGGGATCTTCAAACAACAAATGAATATAAAGAGAAATTCAAGATAAGTTTTGCTCAACTTGAAGTTCTTTTTGGAAGTCAAAAGAGGGTAGATGACAAGTGTGGTTTGGGATATGAGAAAGGAGAAAGCTTCGGATCCGGTCAGAAGAATTTTGGATCAGAAAATCCAAGGAACAGGCCTAGAAGACCTCCGGAAAGACAACCCAATGCTCAAAGATATACATCCTTCAATGGATACTGCCACAGCTGCAATCACTTTGGTCACAAAGCTAATCAGTGCAAAAAAAGAATGAATCAGACTAATTCATCCTTCTCCAGACAGTGTTTTAACTGTAAAAGGTATGGACACAAGTCTCATGAATGCAGAAATATGCAAATGAACAAATCATTCAATGGTAGATGCTTTACATGCAATAGAGTAGGTCATATGGCTAATCAATGCAGATCAAGAGGTTATCAGTCAAATATGCAAAGAAATGTTGTTTGCCAAATCTGTAATAGGTCCGGTCATAATGCAAAAGTCTACAGAAGCAAGAATCAGGACAAAAGAGGTCTGGTATATAATCAGAATCAAGACAAGGGTAAACAAAAGATGAATGCAGATGAAGTTAGGAATGAGATGAACAAGATTTGGGTGAAGAAAAGTTTAGAGAATGTAGAGGTTGGATCCGCAGCAGACTCTGGTACTGATATTCCTCCCAGAAATTAAGAAATGAGCTCTGGCTCAGGGGGAGACACAAAGAAAACCCTGTTCCCCCAGCCAATCAAGTGGTACCGGATTTGGCACAAGATGGGGAGTAAAGGGTTTGTAGATATGAGTCTTGAGATGATCCAGCTAAGTTTTCAGAGGTCCGCATGAAGATGTGAAGAAGTTGTGATCGATCAAGTAGAACCTGTTCTGGGAGATGCTCCGGAATGACAGAGGATTACAAAAAGGTCCGGAGAGATCCGGAAGTGCATTGTCTTATTCTGCGAATTGGACAGAGTGTTTGGGATTTCCTTGTGATGTGTCATCTTGATTTGTTCATGGTTGGAAGATTCGCATGATGTTCATAGATCAAGACTGATCTGATTCTTCAAGTCATCCGAATAAGGCAAACTGGAATAATGTAGGTCGAGCATTTATTGCAATCAGATATTAGGGTTTGCGGAGCAATATAAGGGATTTCTCATTAATCACTTGTTCATTCTGCACTCAAGAAGAAATGAAAAGTGGAGCTCTACAACAAAATTCATCAAGTTTATCGAAGATCCTCACAGAAGTTATTACATCCATAAATCAATCAAACCAACTCCGTGTAACCAAAGGCGCATAAGGTATTTTCTATTTTCAATATCTCACTACAGATCTTTTGAAAAATGGCTACTCCGAATATAGTTAAGATCTCTGATAGACCTCGCCCCACATTCAAGAAACATCCATACAAATCTTTGGAGGTAGATCCCCTAGGAGCCTTCTCTAGTGTTCCGCATGGTGTATTGCATACAGAGGACATTAGGGTTTACATACATGCTAATATTGAAGACTTTGGAGAATCAAAATTGATGGATATCTATCACAAATAGTTGATAGATGATTCCTTTGAGATTAAACCTCAGTTTAAAGCCATCCGGGATAAGCACTTTGCACAGTGCATTCATTTCCCCTATTTTGAAGAAGATGAATGGGTCTGGTATGTACTGAGTAGAGTGCATGACAATTTCCTATGGTTGACCAAGCCTTTTAAGATCACCAAAAATGCAATTGGGGCTGTAACCGGTCTGTACTCATCCGGTGGAACACCTATCCTCAAGTCTGTCAAAAATCAGACAGTTAGTGATGCAACCGGATCAAAATTTGATAAGAGAGCTATGACAATTGAAGACATCACTGAACCGGATGTCAAATTTGCATCTATGATAATTGGTTACAAGATTTATCACTCCAGTAGGGAAAATTCAGTACTGGGAACTGTAATTTACACAGCTTATCAAATGCTAAAAGAGAATGCAGACTATGATTTGTGTGAGCTTCTTCTAAACCAACTTTTGGAAAATCTGCAGAAGATTAAGAAGGACAAGAAGAACTCCTTCAAGTATGGTAGTTTGATCCTTTGTCTATTCTTTTATTACATGAATGAGCTTCCCGGATCCAGTGGATGGATATGGCAGAATGACAGACCAGTTGCCATCCAAATCAGAGATTATTTGCATGGACTTGGAGATGCTAAAGCAAGAAATACAGCCCTGTGGGGATATTTCAAGAACTTTTAGAGCATGATGAAAGCAAGAGAAAGAATTCCCCAGTCTCTTATTGAGAAGTACAAAGACACAGTATGCTTTATGGTAGAAATAGATCAGTGCCTAATGGAGGTAGTAGAGCCAAGGACAGTCTGGATCATGCCCATGGGGTATGAGGTTGATGAACAGATTGTGGAACTGCATGTTCAACACATGCTTAGTCAGCCCAAAGATCCAAAGGCAGAAAGGTTTGGAACCTTTGAGGAGCTGAGTGTGAAGATCGATGTGGAACTCAAAGAACCTGAGATAAAGAGGAAGGTGAGAAAAGAAGTAGAACATATTGCTAAAGGCCTAGGCATCCCAAAGGAGGCACTTGATGCCAACCGAGAAAAGAGGCAAAAGGCTGAGGAAGAGAAGAAAGAGGCAGAAAAGAAAAGCAAGAAAAGTACTCCAGTAGAAACCTCAACCCGGACCAGATCATCAAAAGGATCTACACCTGTCACAACCAAAAGCTCAAAAACATCAAAACTGGAAGGTCAGACATCCGGTAAAGGAGAGAAAAGGTCTAAAATAAAAGCCACAAGGGCTTATACAAGTCAGAAAGATGAAGAGGAAACCGAATCAGATGAGGGGGTAAAGGAAATAAAGAAGCAGAAGAAGAAAGGATCCGGTAAACCCTCCACAGGCCAAGACAAAGAAGAAATGGCAAAGGAATTTGTTGAAAAGCCCACCCTGTCTCTAGAGAGTGTAATCAAATCAGTCACTATGGATGGAGACCTTCAACCAATGGCTGAATTCTATGATGACTACAATGAGGCTGACCAAAAGATCCTGTAGGAAGCCACAATCACGTATCTGAACATATACAATAAGGCTTTCATTGAGATTATATCTCTAATTCCTAAAAGCCTAGAAAAGGAGTTAGAAATTAGAAAGAACAATGCCTTGGCAAAAGATCTTGAGATCCGGGAGCAGATAGCTATTCAGCTATATCCTCAAATTGATCCCAAGACAATGAACATAATATTCAAAGACTGCAAAGATGAGTTCAGGAGTAAAGCAAGGATGAATCAACTCATGCTCAGTGAGACTAACAAGGTGGCCATGGATACAGAAGAGATCCTCCGAAAGGCCTTCAAAAGGTTTAATCTTCCTATTGTAGAGGACTTGGGTACTGATCCCTCATCCATAAGTGTTGCAGGAGAAACTTCTGAGAAAGCAACAGAAGAGATGGGCCCTGAACAAACCAACATTTCTCCTCTGGTTTCCCCTATAGTCTCTGGATCCAAAGAAGAGAAATTATAGGAGAAAGAAGCAGTGGTAAAAGAAAAAGAAGTTGACAATACCAAGGTTGCAGAGAAAGAGAAGACTCCAACAAAGAAAACCACAACTGATAGTGGTAAGAATGTAGAAGGAGAGAAAACTCCAAAGGACAGCTCCAAGACTGCAGAAGAGAAGAAACATCTGTCTCCAGCAAGAGACACTGCACAAACTGTCCAAAAAATTTTGAGCAAAGAAAGAATAGAGATTGATGAACTGGAGCTTCTACAAGGTCCATTCAATTTTGATTCCCTCTCTCCGGTACAGACAATGAAGATAGCTTCATTTGCAAATGCTAAGGCAAATGAAAAACTCCTAAAGTCTCATATGGAAGACTGTGAGTTGATAGAAGCTGCTTCCGGAGTGCTTGAAAAGGTTATGCCATCAGTCCAGAAAGATCCCACAGCCTCCTCTTCCGATAATCTCAAAACCTTAGTCGGCAGCATTAGCACACATTTGATTCTCTAGAAAAATCAGCTGAAGAAAAGGTCTGGAAGGAGTTTTTGGATAAAAGGTTCTCTAAGGTATAGGGTTTGATCATTAATGATAGGAGAAACATGAACATTGGAATAAAGAGCTTAGAAAATGCTCTTAAGGATGGCGGTGAAATATACAAATTTTGTATCTCTTGGTCCAAGGTAACAATGGATATTGAGAAGAAAATAAAAGAGCAAGAGGACACACTACTAAGCTTGTCTCAAAGTTTTGATCCTCTTTCTTCCTCTATAACAAATCAAGAATGTCAGACTATAGCAGTCTTGAGTGAAATCAATAAATTGGAGAAGGAAAAGAAAAATAGAATAAGCAGGTTGAGTGAGCTCAGGGGGTTAATTGTCCCTAAGCTAGAAGCCATGCATGAGGCTATAACAGAAGCTCAAATCATAGCCCAGACAAATGATCCGATAGATCTAAAAAGGGCAGATGCATTTGCATTCCTGTTGAGTGGGCATATCTCAATTTTGGACAGGATAAAACAGAGTTGGGCGACTGAAGTTGTATAGTTGAAGACAACTTTTACAGACATACTTAAGTATATGTAAGTATGCCATATGTTTATGCAGCTAAGTATAGTAAATTTTTTGAAAATTTTGGTGTGAGGACCCTACCCTTTGCCATTAATGTCAAAGGGGGAGTGAGGAGCAGTGAAAAATGAGGAATCCAACTAAGGGGGAGCTCTGGAAAATGTATATAAAGACAGAGCATCAGCCAAGGGGGAGCATAGTGTAAACACTTAGTCATTTTTCACTAAGTGTTGCCATCAATGCCAAAGGGGGAGATTGTTGGCAAGAGACACTATATGGATTCATGATTGTTGTCATTGATGGCAACAAAGTTCATCCCACACATCCGTAGGACATGGTGTGTCTCTACCAGAAGTCAGAATGAAGATTATTGTGGTCCGGTGAACAAGAACAGAGCATGTGGCAAGGTCTGACAGACTGGTCTAGATCTCTCAGAGGAAGTATCTTGGTGCAGTGTGGATCTGGGGAAGTCAAGAGGACTACCTTGAGTGGTATATTCCAAGGATTTACCCTCCGGTGATGGACAACGAAAAAGATATGAATAGTTGAGTACCAGATTCCTGAGTGACGGTGTGAACAGAGGAAGAACTGACTGACAGAACATCAGACTACCTTCCAGATGTGTTACTGATGGTGTTAAAGGTTGTGAAGGCATGAATCATGTTTGGCTGACATGATTAATGATTTCTATAAGTATATGCTTGATCTGCATTCCTTGATGGGTAAGGATTCAGCCGACAGAACAGAGTTTGTGAGAAGATTGATTGTTCCGGGTGCCGACTAGAAAGATAATGAAATCACTTGTGTGGATATATATAGGATGGATTTAGTTATGAGGAGTGAAGTTATGTGATGTGATATGCGAATAAGAGCAGAGCAGAACAGAAGTAGTAAGAAAGATCCGGTATGTGAAAGGAAAGCAGAATAAAGAGAAGAGGAAAGATGAAGTGCAGCAGATCAGTGTACTGAGCCTAACCGGAACTGAACTCCAGCATATGTGGATGCTTCCAATCAGTTCAAGTATTGTATAACATTCTTTTGTAGATAGTGTGTCTCCTTGTAGGCAGTGTGCCTCCTTTGTGAGCAGTGTGCTCGGGCAATGAGCCCTAATTGGCAAGTGCCATTTTGTAATTCCTTATTCTTCTAACAGAGAATAATCTTTGGGTTAATCACCCCGTGGTTTTCTCCCTTAACAGGATTTCCATGTAAAAAATACTGTGTCATGTGTTTTTCATTTCATGGTAATGTTTGCTTGTTTGAATTAATGCTGCATTGATTAATAAGAAAGTTCAGAAAGAAGAAATAATTAGGATAACTGATTCACTCCCGCCTCTCAGTTATCAACACCCTATTCATGTGGATGTGGTTTCTCCATGTCATCATGGTCAAAGGGACACTTTGTGACACTTGTTCCATAGTCCCTAGAATCTTTCCAACCTCCCTATAATCATGTCTCCTTGTTTGACCTTCTCTCTTTGGTCTTGGTGAGCCTTGTGACATGTGGACTCATGCCACACCTTTCTCTCCTCCATGTCAAGGTGAGAGAAACATCTTCCTTCTTTCTCTCCCTCATCTCAACCAACTAAATCCTCACCATACACCTCTCAAGACTTCTTCTCCACCGTTAAGATCTTGACACATGGATTTTCCCCCTCCTTGGCCTATAAAAGGAAGCTCATTCCCTCATTCTACAATCCACAAACTATAGCAAAGTTACTCTATAGAAATTCCAGCGTACCTTTGGAAAAGCATCCATATTGTTCATTACATTATCTCTATTATCCTCATATCCACACAACCATGGCTTCAATCATCCATCTCTTATCTTCATAATAGTTTCATTATAGGTACTCTCTATTACATTTGTCCAACATCACAGCCATTCAAGTATTGTCATCTTCAAACAATGGGATAGTGCGCTTCTGAGAGCTTTATTCATCAACAAGATTAGTACAAGATATGCGAACAATGAAAGCTTCGAGGTAAATCATTCTTCAAGGTAAATTGTCTTTGTTTATTTTATTTACATCATATTTCATTGAGATTATTGGATTATTAGTAGTTTAATACTATTGACAATATTTCCATTAATATTTTTGGCGGCCACTGTGGGGCCTTGCCTCATTTCTAACTTCCATCTGAGTGTTTTGTGAAGGTTCTATCATGACAGGTCGTTTCTACACATACAACTTCTAGTTTTGCGCATTCAACACTTTTTGTTGTGCTTTTACCTTTCTACGCATACAACATATCTTGCTGCATATCTGAAGCATCTTTCTGCACTTTTTCTCTTTTTGTGCATGCACCACGCAGTACTGCGCATCCAATTCATTTTACTACACATTTGAAAATATGGACTTATACTATGCAGTGCTATGCATATGACTCGCAGTCCCGCACACTCAGTTTGTAATAGAGAGTTGTAAAAGTTTTATGAGGTTTTCCGTACTAACTTTCATTTACAAGTGTTAGGAGCTAGATTTAGTCATTTTAGTTGCATTATTAAGCCACCTAGAACTAATTAGGAAGGAGTAACTCAATATGTTCATGTAAATCATCATATAGACTTAACTAGGAGGAAAGTAAATCATTTATGTTACATCACAACTTTCATCTATTCCTAATCTAGGGGTTAAAACTAAACAATTTCTTTATGTTTTTACTATCTTACACCACAATCTATCACATAGCTTAATGGGGGAAAGTAATACTTGTTTTGTTTCTTCAAACAACAATCTACACCTAGATTTGTTAGAGGGATGAAATCAACAAAATATTTTCCAAGTTATTGCTATCTTGTTATGAATTTTTGTGCTTGGTAGAGTTAACACATTTAGTTATTTTTCTTTTAAATAGGAGGATAAAGAACCATTATTTTCCGTGCTTGAAAATTGATAATAGGCCTATGCTCTCCCCTTAACTAGGTGACCAAAATGCCAAACTTATCATTTTATCTTTGTCAACTTTAGAAGAGGCCTACCCTTGGAATTCTATCCTTCCAAGTGACAAGGTGTTGTTGTACCTCATCATCTAGTCATATTTCAGATGTCAAAATCTAGGGTTGTGTCCTCAGCTGTCCTCAAATAGGGATTCTATAGTTACAAGTTTCTTCTAGCTAATTCTAATGGCTTGCACTAATTTAAAGAGATTGATCTATCTGCTTATGAAATGAATTCAAAGAATGATGGAAGCAGAATTGAACAGTAAATTACTCAAAGTAAATCTACAACTGCAACATGAATCTATCTATCAAAATTAGTAAGTATTCTATAAAGCAAAATTTGAAACAACAAAACAGTGGTACTAGCCTTCTGTCTTGGTGGTGAGAGTGGGCCCTTGCTCCACACCCTTAGGGCCAAAGGCTACAGTAAAGAATCAATACTAGAGAATAAGATCACAACTAGATTTGGTCCAATTCCATTCGCTCTGCATTAATCAAAATATTGATATCTTAATTGAAATTACACAAAAATAATCCATCCCCTTTTCTGCTACTTCAGTAAATATATATATCAAAGGAGTGATGGCATATCACTCATCTTATCTATCAGTTCTTCTATGAGATGACATCCATCTCTTTATTATACTAGCTATCTAACTATGAAAAATAATCATGCAATAAGAATAGAATGAGTGGAACAGAAGTCCACTCTTAATTCTAAGTTTGAGTTTTAATACATTTGGGCAGTGAGGCCCTGAAAATATGGATATTAAATCAGTTTCATCGATAACTCATGCAAAAACTTAAAAGAGATAAAAACTCTCAGCAGTTAACTAAAGATGGCCCTTTATTACTCACGTGATGATTTGAGTAATAAAAAGGGGTATCACGATCACTACTAAAAGTGCCTAACCGATAGCTGTACTAGAAATCTACCCTGTTCTGAGGAGGCACCAGAGATGTATGTCTCTGTCTGCAGCTCCGGAGATATGTTTGTTTCTCTAGAGATATAATTGCAACCTTCTTGCTTGGCTCCGGAGATGCTCTTCCTCTTACTTCAAAACTTCTGCTGTCATGAGATTCTGGTATAGTCTCTGGAGATATTTAGGACTACCTCTGAAGATGTACAAAATTGCCATCCTAAGCATCTACACGTGTTGATTCAAAAAGAGAAGTTTTTCTGCATATTTCTATCAATTCCATGAACATTAGTCCTTTAATCAGAAATCATGATCCTAAATAATTTATCTTCAGTTAGTCATTATTTAGAACAACCTTGCCAGCTTATTCAGGTGCAGACATCAAGAAGTTGGGATCCGAAAGCAGAAAAAGAGAGGTAAAAAGATGTATTTTATGGGTGCTAATTAGCACTCATCACCAAGTAGGATGACCTCGAGTGATAATAGGCTAAATCCAAGCCACCTCTAAGTCACTTAAAATAAATTGTGTTTGTGATGAAAGTTGCAAACAACAGGTTCTATTGTTTTACACCAATCAATGTTTCCCCCCAAATGCTGTGGAGTGTAACCTCTACAGGCTGGGAAGCCTCCTTATGAGAGCGAATGGCCGCATGTATAACCACCCAAACAGATGCCTTAACTAAAACACACTTTTTCTAGTAAGCCAAAATCCCCTATTTGGTGACATAGGAGGATAATCCTCTAGAGTCGTCCAACATCATACACTCATCTAATGTGGAGACAGAAAGTTTAACTCTTCAGAGGAACTATGCTTGATATGTGTGAGAAGTGAGCGCTGTGGAGGGGAGCCAGTGCTATCAAGTTACTTATCTATCACACCTTTATGCAAGTGGCTGGGGAAACCCAAGTTGGAACTCATCAAATATTATCTTTTGCCATCCCTAGGGTTGTAATTGTTTGTTTTTAATTTTGTCAAGTAATCATGAAAACCTTTTGTTCTCTATGTTTTCCAGCAATAACCTGAACCAAAGTTAGCATTTCAAACCTTAGATTAAATTAGGAAAACATTCCAAACAAATCAAAACTTTCAAACTGAAACAAAAAACCAAGTTGCATGCAGTTCTGCGCATTCGAAACATTCTGCTGTGCATATAACCAATTTTGTTGCACATTTGATCCTATTGTGCATTTGATACTTTCTACTATGCATCTAAACTATTTTTTGTGCTTATAATCTTTCTGTGCTTTTAACACAGAATGACGCATTTAAAAATCAGAGCATTTCAACCAGATCTGCGCATTTGACCCTTTATCCTGTGCTTTTGAAGCTGCACATCCAAAACAAAGACATTCTGTATATTGTGGGGCAAAAACATTATTGGTTTAGAGTACCCTTTTTGCTATAGTTTAAACATGAAAAATCAATTATACCTTGCAAGCACCTTTTCATATCATTTTCACAAACATCATCTTTTCACATCATTACCTTGCTATCAAAACACTTCAAAATTAAACCACAACTTGCTTCTAGGACCTAGTTGATACTCTACCAATCCAAACAAGAGCTAGTTAGTTTTTTATAATAGGATTTCAAATCATCTTTCCCAACAAAACTATACTAGTATAACCTTGACAAGAGAATAGTCTTCATCAAATAGTGGTATTAATCTATCCCTATTTAGACTGTCCTTTGTATCAACACTTCGATAGATATTAGACATTATAGCTCAAGAATTACCTTGTTTGAGACAAACATAGAATCAAAAAAAATCTTAGAAAAATCTATTCCAATCAAACTCATCTTCTACCATATCACACCTTCAATCAAAATGAAAATCCAACAAATCTCATAATCCAATTTTACCCCATCCCTAAAATATTGCATGGTGCAAACTAGATCTCAATCAAAATAAAAGAAAAGCATAGACAACCTTAACAATAACATACCTGATCTGGATGATGAGGAAGTCATCACAATAGATCCCCATAATTACTTCCTCATGCTAGCTCAACAAGGAGCCAAGCTGCCTGCAGATTTTGATGTCTCAAAATTAAGAGAAACAAACTCATCCAATGAAACAAAATCTTCAAAAGGTGGAAAGGAACCTTCCAAAAGTGAAAAAGAAGCTTCTAAAACTAAAAAGGCTAGGGAGGTATCAAGCCTGTTAGATACACTTACACAACAAACCTAAGCTTTACAACAACAATTTGTGGATTCACAAACCAGATCTTCCATAAAATGATATTCACTAGAGGACATATCTCCTTATCCATTTGATAAAATCTTGGTTAGGATACCTTTCCCTTCTAGTTTTGAAGTGCCCAATTTTGACAAATATAGGGGAAAAGGTGATCCATGTGAACCAAATCCTTCACAACATGAGCATGCTAGTACTAGCCATTTGTCACACCAAGATCACGCATCCTTAACCCATCTTAATGATATTATTGACAAGGGAAACATCACCTTAAGTTTGGAATCATATACCACTCCATCTACTAGTCCTCCATCACCATCCCATAGAATGACTATCCCAAAGCATACTAGTCCTATACCAACACCACCATCAAACTTCCCAAGCTCTAATCCATCAACCAAAGAATCCTTGAACAATTTTCTCCAAACAATATTTGTAAAATCTAAAAGAAAAAGAAAAGCTATGGAGAAATCCAAATCCACTCATCCAATTTCATCCTCATCTAACACAAGAAATCCTAACCCTAATCATAATCCTATGCCATCTACCATTATTCTCCATCCTTTATATTGTTCATCAACCCATATACTCATGAAGGATGTGATCCAATGGCTATTAGCAAGGAGTAAACCATCCTCATGCCTTCAAATCCCTATCCTTGAAAATATCCAAGAACCTTCCAACACCATGTCCATTCCTACAAACCAATCATGTCAACAAAAACCCCTCGACCCTATTCAAGAGTCTCCCCCATTAAGTCCAAGTCAATCTCCCTCATGTTTTCATGTCGATAACCATCAAGATCCTATCAAGTCCACACAAGAGTCTCCCACTTCCATTTCCACCCAAAGTCAAGAGATATGTCAAGGGCATAATCCTAAGCATGTGGTAACATCAAGTCCCCCTTCTAATCAAGATCAAATCACTTTCATTCAACCCATCCATAACATATATCTTTTCCACGATCAAGATGATATCCATGAAAACCTTGATCCTAATCATACCTCCACAACCATTCGTGAGAAAGATACACAAGACCTAGATGCTTCATCTAATGCAAGTCTTGTTGACCTACTTGAACATTCACCCCATTTCCTGGCCTTCCTCAAAACTTCTCCACCTATCCATGATCCTATACCATCCACTTGTCATGATGAGACACTTGCCTCCCAAGAAAGAATAAAAGATCAAACAAATAACTTGGATCCTAATGTGAACAATCAAGATCCTAATGATCCTTCCACATCATCCACTATTAACTCCATTATAAATCGAACATATTCACTTGGTCTATCTACCTTTATTCATGAATGTTCCTCCTTGGAACAACAACAACCATTGTCCACCACTTCTCCATCCAATAAAGAACTCAAGACTAGTTCCCAAAAACACCTAGTCCCATAGTGCATCACATGCTCCAAAAGATGAACTACCAGGGTAAAGGCTTAGGCCTTCATGAACAAGGTATTTTGGAGCCCGTACATGTCAATGTCCCCCCTCGCTCATATGGCCATGGATATACACCCCAAGGTCAGCAATCTAAAGATGTTGGTACTTCCTCCATTCCTCCTTAGTCCACTTTCCATCACCAACCCTATCATGTACCTAAAACATATGTTGCCATTCCACCCCCATCATCCTACAAATATCAAAAGCATGTGACCATACAACTTCCTATTGGAAACAATGCAGATAACTAAGAGGGGGGGTGAATCAGTTATCTCATAATTTTTCTTACTTTTACTTTCTTTTCTTATCTCAATATTCAGTGATATATCAAAACATGAAAGCATAAGCAACCATAAGAATTGAAATGAAATTAACACACATAACACAAGGATTTTTACATGGAAACCCTATTAAGGGAAAAACTATGGGTTGACTAACCCAAGATTGTATTCTCTATTAAAAGAATAAAGGAGTACAAAATGGCACTTGCCAATTAGGGCTCATTGCCTAAGCACACTGCTCACAAGAGGCTCACTACCTATAAGAGACTCACTATCTACAGAACTTACAGAAGATAATCAAGCATTTAAACTGATGAACAACATCTGTATATGCAAGAATTCAGTTCTGGTTAGGCACAGTATACCGATCTAACACATTTCATCCTTCCTTTGCTTAGTATTGCTATTTTGTCTCATTCTGGACTTTGATTGAAGCTTTCACACTTATCTCTGCTATTCTTCAGACTTCATTTCACATACACACCACAAGTTTGAATCCATCGAGTATATATATCCGTAGCAAGGATTTCAATCAACTTTCTAGTCAGCAACAAGAACACTTAGGATATTTGTAATATACTGTTCTGTCAGTTGAATTCATACTTGATAGATGATGCGCACCAAAATCTTGGGCATAGAAATCATTACTTAAGTCAGCCAAAACCATATAACACCTCAAGTTACTTGATCAACACCTTCTACACATCCAGATTGAGGTCTGATACTCTGTTGACCAGTTCTTCCTCTGCCTACACTATCTAACAGAAGTTTGATACTTAGATGCTTATATCTTTCATAAGCTTAGTCACTGGAGGCTAAATCTCTGGAATACAATAGTTCAGATACTCCTTACTACTCACCCAAATCCGTAATATGCTGGGTTTCACCATCAGAGAGTTCCAGACCCAATCTGTCGAACTCTAACAAATGCTCTATTCTTGACTACCAGATCAACCTATCTTCAATCTGACTTTTGGTATGAGTTATTTATGCACTGTGAATAAGTGGGATATACTTTGTTTCCATCAATGACAACACTTATGAATCCTAGCAGTTTCTCTTTCCAACAATCTCCCCCTTTGGCATTGATGGCAACACTTAGTGAAAAATGACTAAGTGTCATTGTAACCCCCCCTTTTCTTGTGCTCCATTTCTCCACACTGCTTACCAGTGCTCCCTTAAAGTTGGATTCCTTATTTTTCACTATTCTTTACTCCCCCTTTGACATCAATGGCAAAGGGTGGGATCTGCCAACCAAAAATGTGCAAAAATTATTATACAAGGCCACATATGTACATATAATCCATAGGATACACTTACATATACTTAAGTATATCTACAAATGTAGTCTTCAACTATACAAGTTATGTGGCCCAACTTCTCTTCATCCTATCCAAAATGGAGATGTGTCCACTCAACAAAAATGCATATGCTTCTGCCCTCTTCAAATATGTTGGATCACTGGTCTAGGCTATACTTAGAGCATCTGCCAAGGCATCATACAATGCCTCTAACTTAGGGATGATTATCCCTCAGAGTTCACCCATTCTATCCATTATATTCTTCTTTTCCTTAATTGGTTTCTTTATTTCATTTATTATAACAACAGCTTATCATTCTTGATTCACCAGAGAGGTAGTGAGGGTATCAAAATTCTGGGATAGACTTGACAATTTTCCTTCTTGTTCTTTCATTTTCTTCTCAATGTCTTCTGCCACTTTAGGCCAGGATAAACAAAATTTGTATATGTCCCCACCTTCCTTAAGAGCATTTTCAATTCTCTTTATGCCAATGTCTAGGGTTTTTCTATCATTAGCAATTAGTCCTTGTACCTCACTAAATCATTTTCCCAAGAATTCCTTCCGGACCTTAGTTTCTATTGATTTTTCTAAAGACTCAAAATGTGTATTAACAGAATTAACTAGGTTCTTTAGATTACTGGATGGAGAGGCAGATGGATCCTTCTGATAAGTAGGCATGATCTTCTCCAGCACTTTGAAACTAATACTTAGCAGCTCATTGTCCTCCATATGAGATTTTAGGAGTTTTTCTTTGGCTTTCCCCTGAGCAAAAGATGTTATCTTCATTATCTAAACCGGAGAGAGAGAATCCACATTCAGTGGTCCTTGAATCAACTCAGGTTCATCTAACTTAGCAACTTCCTTGTCCAAGAAATTTTGTACTACTTCTGTATTGTCTCTTGTAGTCTAAACTTCCTTTTCTTTGGGAACATCCAGATTGATTTGCTTATTGTCATCAATAGTATTTGTCTCTTCTATCTACACTTCCTCTTCCAGAACAGAGGAGTCTAAGGCCTCAGATGGCTCTTCATTAGTTTTCTTTAATCCTTCGACATCCATGTCAAAAGACTCTTCATTGATTTTCTTTAATCCTTCAACATCCACGTTAGAAGGCTCTTCATTTTCTTCCTCTACAGTGGGAAGATTAAACCTTTTCAAGGCTCTTCAGAGAATTTCTTTTGTCTCATCAGCTATTTGGTCAGTTTTTCCAAGCATGAGCTTATTCATTCTAGACTTGCTCTAGAAATCTTCTTTTCTATCCTTAAAAACCATGTCCATTTGTTTTGGAGTGATAGATGGATATAACTATATTACTATCTATTCCTAGATCTCCAAGTCTTTTACTTTTACATTTTCTTTTCTTAACTCTAGTACTTCTTCTAGGCTTTTAGGAATCAAGGAAATTATTTCAATGCAAGCTTTGTTATAGATGTTCAAGTACCTGATAGTTGCTTCCTCAAGAATTCTCTTGTCTGCATCATTGTATTCATCATAGAATTTTGTTACCGGTTGCAGGTTTCCATCCATAGTGACTGCTTTAATGATGTCTTCAATGGAGAGAGTGGGTCTCTCAACAAATTCTTATGTCTTCTACTCGTCATCATTCTTTTCATCCTTGGAGGGTTTGTTCTTGGATTTCTTTAATTCTCTAACCTCCTCATCTGATTCTGTCTCTTCATCATCCTTGAGGCTCACATATGTTCTTGTGGCCTTAGTCTTCTTTCTCTTTTCACATTTGTCAGATGGTTTGGGTACCGGTTTTGTAGTCTTTGAGTTTTTAGGAGAAACAGGGGCAGAACTCCTAGTAGATCTTGTCTGGGTAGAGGCTTCCACCAGGATGCTTTCTTTCTTTCATTCTTCCCTTTCCCTTTCAATTTTCTCTATTCTTTTTCTATTAGCATCTACTGCCTCCTTTGTTAAGCCAAACCTCTTAGCAATTTCCTCAACCTCCTTCCTCACTTTTCTTTTTGACTCAGGCTTCCTTAATTCAACATGTATTTTTATGTTTAGCTCATCAAATGTGCTAAACCTCTCTGCTTCAGTGTCCTTGGGTTAGCTTAGCAAGTGTTGAACATGTACCTCCAATATATTTTCATCAACTTCATAGCCCATGGGCATTATCCATATAGTTCTTGGCTTGACTGCCTCCATTAGGCATTGATCTATGTCAACCATGAAGCAAAATGTGTCCTTGTATTTCTCGACAATTGATTTTGGTATTCTTTCTCTTGCATGCATCATGTTCTAAAAATTCTTGAAGTAACCCCAGAGAGTGGTCTTTTGGGTTTGTGCATCACCAAGTCCATACAAATATTCTCTGATTCAAATTGCAACAGGTCTATCATTTGCCCAGATTAGACCTTTTGATCCTAGTAACTCATTAATGTAATAGAAGAATAGACACAACACCAGATTTCCATACTTGAAGGAATTTTTCTTATCTTTCTTAATCTTCTATAGATTCTCCATCAGTTGATTCAACAGAAGCCCACACAAATCATAATCTGCATTTTCTTTCACCATCTGATATGTAGTGTAGATTGCAGTACTGGACACAAAATTTTCCCTATTTGAGTGGTAAATTTTCTAACCAATTACAATTGATGCAAACTTGACATCCAAGTCAGTAATATCATCTATAGTCATTTCCCTCTTGTCATATTTTGATCTGGTGGCATCTGTTATGGTTTGATTTTTCACAGATTTAAGTGTAGGCAACCCACCAGTTGAGTGCAATCCAGTTACAGCCTTGATGGAATATTTGGTTATCTTGAATGGACCCATTAACCACATAAAATTATCATGCATCCTACTTAACACATACCGGACCCATTCGTCCTCTGCAAAAGATGGGAAATGTATGCAATGTGCAAAGTGCTTGTCTTTTAGAGCCTTGAATTCTAGTTTGAGATCAAAATTCTCATCTCTTAATTGTTTGCAGTATATTTCCATCAATTCTAAGTCTCTAAAGTCTTCAATGTTTGCATGAATGTGAACCCTAATATCTTCTACATGCAGAACACCGTACGTGATTCGGTAAAACACAACTAAGGGATCAACTTCTATAGATTTGTGAGGGTGTTTCTTGAATTTAGTTCTCGGCCTCTCAGTGACATTCACAACCATGGGATTAGCCATTCTAACAATGAAATTTAGAGAAATTTTGCAGAGAAGAAATACCTTTTTCACCTTAGGGTTTGTTACAACTGTCAGAGCAAATTTTTGCTTGATTTCAATCTTCAGTTTCAACTTTAATAATCTGCAGGATCTCTTCTCAGAGCTCTTTTCTCTTCTTCATGAGTGCAAAGTGTTGAAAATGATGAATGGAAAGCCTTTTATCCTTGCACAAAAACATAATTCCTTGTTGCAACTAATGTGCATTTTAAGTCATCCGGTTACCCTGTTTTGAGTGAATTTCTCATGAATCATTGTGCGGATCTTCAAATTATCATCTAAGTGAATTGACAACATAACTTTAGCCTTTCAAAACATGCCTCTAAATCTGCAGACCATAATATTTCATTTTTAGATCATACCGGATCTGTTTTTGTAATTCTATTTTTACTGGATAGCTGTTGGAATTGGACCTACTCACAACTTCTTCAAATCTAAAAGTGGATTTCTCAACTCTTAACTGAATGAATTTCAAATGAGCCTCCAAGAGGACCTTTAATCCGCAACCTCTGATTCTTACTTAATGTGCTGAATTCAGGCACTTACTAGTTGGCTGGGGGAATTTTGATCTTCTTTCCAGCTCCCCCTGAGCCAGAGCTCATCTTCTAATTTTTGGAAGGGTTACCAGCACCAGATTCTAGTGTGGACTCATCACTAATGCTCATCACACTCTTCTTTACCCAAGTCTTTCTCATCTCCTTCTGAATCTCATTCGCATTCACTTTACCTTTGCCTTTGTCTTGTTTCTAATCATATTTCACCAGACCTTTTCCATCATAATTTATGCTCCTGTAGAATCTAGCTATATGACCGAATTTATTGCAATTGTAACACACAACATTTCCTTACTTATTTCATTGACATCCTTTTGATCTGCACTGATTAGCCATATGCCCCATTCTATTGTATGTAAAGCATCTACCATTGAAAGAATTGTTCATTTACATATTTCTACATTCATGAGATTTGTGACCATACCTTTTGCAACTAAAACATTGACTGGAGAAGGATGGATTAATCTGATTCATTCTATTCCTACACTAAGTTTCTTTATGACCAAATTTGTTGCAATTGAAGTAGTTTCCATTGAAAGGTGGATATCTTTCAGCATTTGGTTGCCTTACCAGAGGTCTTCTAGGCCTGTTTCTTTGTCTTTCTGATCCAAAGTTCTTTTGACTAGATCTAGAGCTTTCACCTTTCTCATATCCCAAGCCACACTTAATATCTACCCTCTTTTAACTTTCAAGAAGAACTTCAAGTTGGGCTAAGATTATCTTGAATTTTTCTTTGTATTCATTAGTAGTTTGAAGATCTTGTTTAAGAGTGTCAATCTAGCTCTCAAGTTGTTCTTCATTGTATCTGGCTTCTTCAAGATCAGATTCAAGATGTCTGATTATTTTGTCCATTTTGTGACAGTCCTCTTATTTCTCCTTGAGGGATTGTTTTAAGTGATCTTCAGTCTTTCTCTTCTCTTCAATTTCTTGGGTGAATTTCATAACCCCTAATTCCATTTCATGTCTTATCATAATAACTTCTTTTGACAGCTTCTCACATAGCTTAGTTTTCTCATTTAGATCCTCATCAGTATTATTGGCTTCATTATGATTTGCTAACTTCTGAAGTAGTTCCTTTCTCTTTTTCACAGAATTACTGAGTTTTTCTTTCAGCTCATTGATGAAATCATCAGCTTCCTTGAGTCGCTCTCTTAAATTATTGACCTTAGACTGGGATTGTTCAAGATCATCTAGGGCAGACTGAAGTTGTTCTTTCATACCATATGCATCCATTGAGATTCCTAGATCTTCGTCAAGCTGTTAGGCTTTTTCTGAAGAACTAAGCTCTAATACCAATTGTTGAAAACAATGCAGATAACTGAGAGGGGGGTGAATCAGTTATCTCATAATTTTTCTTACTTTTACTTTATTTTCTTATCTCAATATTCAGTGATATATCAAAACATGAAATCATAAGCAACCATAAGAATTGAAATGAAATTAACACACATAACACAAGGATTTTTACGTGGAAACCTTGTTAAGCGAAAAACCACGAGGTGACTAACCCAAGATTGTATTCTCTGTTAAAAGAATAAAGGAGTACAAAATGGCACTTGCCAGTTAGGGCTCACTGCCCGAGCACACTACTCACAAGAGGCTCACTGCCTACAAGAGACTCACTATCTACAGAACTTACAGAAGATAACCAAGTATTTGAACTGATGAACAACATCTACATATGCAAGAATTTAGTTCCGGTTAGGCACAGTATACCAATCTAACACATTTCATCCTTCCTTTTCTTAGTATTACTAATCTGTCACATTCCAGACTTTGATTGAAGCTTTCACATTTATCTCTTCTATTCTTCACACTTCATTTCACACACACACACACACACACACCACAAGTTTGAATCCATCGAGTATATATATCTGCATCAAAGATTTCAATCAACTTTCTAGTTAGCAACAAGAACACTTAGGATATTTGCAAGATACTATTCTATTGGGTAAATTCATACTTGATAGATGATGCGCACCAAAATATTAGGCATAGAAATCATTACTTAAGTCTGCCAAAACCATATAACACCTCAAGTTACTTGATCAACACCTTCTGCACATCCGGATTGAGGTCTGATACCTTGTTGACTAGTTCTTCCTCTACCTGCACTATCTAACAGAAGTTCAATACTTAGATGCTCATATCTTTCATAAGCTTAGTCTCCGAAGGCTAAATCTATGGAATACAATAGTTTAGATACTCCTTACTACTCACCCAAATCTGCAACATGTTGGGTTTCACCATCAGAGAGTTCCGGACCTAATCTGTTGAACTCTAACAAATGCTCTATTCTTGACTACTGGATCAACCTATCTTCAATTTGACTTCTGGTATGAGTTATTTATGCACTGCGGATGAGTGGGATATACTTTTTTGCCATCAATGACAACACTTATGAATCCTAGCAGTGTCTTTTTCCAGCACTTCCACCATCCACATTACCTCCACTTCTTCCAACTCCTAATATCCCACCATCCAATCAACCACCACTTCTACCAATGCCTAATTATCCATTTACCCATAAATATTCTAAAAATCCTAATCAAGACCAACAAATGCATACATTGTCTAAACATAAAGCTTCCACTCATTTCACCATGTTCATAGGATTCAAAAGTAAAAATTTGGATGCCTTTACCTATAAAGAAAAAAATCTTAAGGTCCCTAATGCCTTAGGGTGCAAATGCAAAGAATCAAAGAAAAATCCATCCAAATAGTTATCCAAACCCATACCTTCACAATCATAGTAAAAAACTAAAATGGTATGGGTTCCCAAGAAAAAAGAAGCAATCAAGTCAAAAGAGGCATCCACCTCTCAAAAATCCCAACCATCCTATTCTTTCCATTCCATTCAATAATATCACATTCCTTCATCCCACATCAAAAGAAAAAATCATACAAATACTAAGTCCATGTGGGTCCCTAAATCACTCCATCAACCATCTCCTAAGCAAACCTTGTCATTGCTTCCTACACCATCTTCCCATCAAAATCTTTGACATTTATCATGGTGTGTGCAACCATTGGTCATGATTCCCTTTCATTCCACAACATTCCCACATACCTCCATCTCCCCATCATTCAACTATTATCCTACATATCTCCCCAATCCTATTCCTATGGTCCATGCTTTTGCATAAACCTTTCATCCATCCTTGTGCATGAGTCCTACATAATCTACATCATAATCCACCATCTTCCCTCCATAATACACTATCTAGCTACCCCATTTCCCTTTCATGAGATCCTTATCAACATCTATGAGCATAACGATATTTGACATGGTCCATGTGATGACATTCCATCTCTAATGGGACTATCACCTTTCATAGTGCTAGACACTTGAGTCCCTCTCGTCCATATTCCACCTATCATATCTAAAAAAAAAAAAAAAAAGTAAAGAAAAATCCCTTCGTCCAATGGTGAAAACCACCCTTGGTGGCGCCTTGGATAAGTACCATGATGAAAACCTAGCAAACAAGTGTCATGTGTAGGTTGATCTTCTATGTTACTTACCCTTGGGAGCACATTGTCTCATCAACGTTATCATTTTACATCCTATCATCCTTATCCCGCATATACTTATCATATTGTTATCCTTTCATCCTCTCTTCCTCCTTTTGATCTTGATAAAGATCAGGGCCACAATGTTGACAAATGTTTTGGATATATCTTGAGATACCTCATCCCTTTTAAACCAATCCTATCATCTTCCTTTGTCATAAGCTTTGTCATGTCAAATCCTAATGCCTTACACCTACAAAAGGGGCATGTTATTGCTATGTGAAATAGTCCTTTGAGATCACATTCTTGCTATCTTACGCTTCCCTTCCATCCATATCCCAGATCCTACCATAAACCTATTCTTCATCTGTATCTTCATCCATCACCGGTGTTAACCTTCAAGGTCGAACTACATTGCCTCTGCATCGTCACATAAGCAAGGCCATTTATCAATGAGCCCTTGAGGCACTAGGTCAGTCCCTTAGGGCTCGTTTCTTCATGTTTATTGTCAGTTCATCCATAATAAATCAATCCTTTGCTTGACTGGGGGCAAATCCTTAACCTAGTCAGAGAATAGGGTTCTTGAATGCTATAACTTTAGAGGATAAACAGTTGGATCACAGTTTTATCACTAGACAACAAACAACATGACAAGCATGTTTTTAACATCATCTTGGCACAAAAGATAGCGAAACTACACTTGACAAATCCCTTATGGCCTAAGACATCAAACTGATTCTATCAAGTTATTTCAAGAAAACATGTTTTGGGCAAGAAAATTTTTCAATGGTTGTTTTAAAAGTCTTATATCATGATTTTTATTATTATGTCTTTCTACGCTACTGAAGGATGTCTCAAACTAGAGAAGCTATGATGGGGGTATAATCATTTCATTTGTTTTTTGTTTGTGGGTTTATCTTTTAGTAATGTGAAAGCCCTGTCTAACGACATGATCAACAAAATGACCATTGAGGACATCAAAGGTCTAAACATGAAACATGTTCAATCCTTGTCTACTAATACACAAACAATACTCAGGTCATCTTGGTTCAATTATACTTAGATGCTTGTATTAATTTGCTAAATCAAAATCCATGTAAGTAATACTCAGGTCATCATGGTTCAATTATACCTAGAGGCTTGTATTTTCTTACAACATTTTAAAAACTCAATGATGAAAAAAGTACTTCAAATACTTACATACAAGAAGATGACAAAATCCACTATCATACATACCAAATTGCATTCCATTTCATTATAAGCACTTCATCATTATCAAAATTCCAAGTGTCTCAAGATCTAAGTTATCCATTTATCCAAATCATTTCATCAATCTTTCAAATCACTTCTTCTAATCAAATTTTCATTTCAATCCATCAGCAATCCAATCTTCAAATTAATCTAATCAATCCAAACAATGATCCAAATGCAATTCATCCTTAATCCATACCAATCGAGTAAATCAATCTTGTCAAATTATCCAATCACATCCTTGGACTTGATCCTAATCTTGTCATAAACCAAATCAATTAATCAATCAACATGATCAATGGGATATATTGTACCCACGTCTTTGTGTTGATCTAGGGATATATCGTTTCCCACAATGACAACACTATCTTAATCTTTGTGTTGATCTATGGATATATTGTTCCTCGAAATGACAACACTATCATCAATCATTATCGACTAATCATTGGTTTACAACTTGACAGGGGCAATACCTTGTTTGTTTGTGTATCATTTGTACATGCTTGCTTGCTTTCTTATGTGTGTTATCATTTTATCTTGCATAACATATCATTCAACTCTTTAGTCCATCTCTTATTTTGCATCAACCAATTAATTCATCCACATAACTTGTCGTTCAACCTTATCTCATCGTGAGATCATCCGTCATCCTATAAATTTCTTCCTGTCCAATCTCCCGAGGGGGCATCCTATTGTCATTAACATGTACCAAGGGAAAACTAGGGCATGTATCATGCAAAAAAAATTTATTCTTTGAAACAACATGATAAAACACATTGCATCAAAGAGGGGCAAAATGTATACACCTAAAAATGGCTAAGTCAAATTAAACAAATATTTAACATTAATTTTAATTCCTATTCCTCTATCAATGAATAAATTCATCAATTTATTTATGTTATTCACATCATAATTCTACAACAAATTATTCAATTTGTCAATTCTTCTAATGTCATCCCTAATTAAATAATTCTAAATTATTTAATCAATCATATCCTAAAGTCCAAAGTCCATAATTCCACATCACCTAATCCATGTAACCTAATCCATGTCATCCAATCCACCTCACCTTGTTGCACATGTAATTAAATATATTAATATTTAATTAATCTATTTTCCCTCACCCACATGACCTATTATTCCTCCAACCATCCCTATTCACGTGGATGTGGTCTCTCCATGTCATCATGGTCAAAGGGACACTTTGTAACACTTGTTCCATAGTCCCTAGAATCTTTCCAACCTCCCTATAATCATGTCTCCTTGTTTGACCTTCTCTCTTTGGTCATGGTGAGCCTTGTGACATGTGGACTCATGCCACACCTTTCTCTCCTCCATGTCAAGGTGAGAGGAACATCTTCCCTCTTTCTCTCCCTCATCTCAACCAACTCAATCCTCACCATACACCTCTCAAGACTTCTTCTCCACCCTTAATATCTTGACACATAGATTTGCCCCCTCCTTGGCCTATAAAAGGAAGCTCATTCCCTCATTCTACAATCCACAAGCTATAGCAAAGTTACCCTGCAGAAATTTCGGCATGCTTTTGGCAAAGCATCCATATTGTTCATTGCATTATCTCCATTATCCTCATATCCACACAACCATGGCTTCAATCATCCATCTCTTATCTTCATAATAGTTTCATTATAGGTACTCTCAATTGCATTTGTTTAACATCACAGCCATTCAAGTATTGTCATCTTCAAACAACAAGAAAGTGCGCTTCTGAGAGCTCTATTCGTCAACAAGACCAATACGAGATAGGTGAACAATGGAAGCTTCGAGGTAAATTAGTATTCAAGGTAAAATGTCTTTGTTTATTTGATTTGCATCATATTTCATTGAGATTATTGGATTATTAGTAGTTTAATACTGTTGACAATATTTCCATTAACAAATACAAATACAAAAGCAAAGAAACAAAGGAAGAGAGGATCAAGTGAAAATGGTTACAACCCCCAAACTATAACATCTAAGCATAATAAACCAACTGAGAGATGGACTCACAAATGATGCAAGGAGCTATGAAAGATTAGAACATGTGATCAAGAATTAAAAATGGCATCACACATCTACAACAATGCTTGGCTAGAAGAACATGATCACTGCAAAATTGCCAATGCGAGACCTAATTATACCCATCACAGAAAGGACATGAGTGCCCCAGTTGGGTAATGCCAAGAAAATGGAAGGTACTCCCACTAATGCAAAGAATAAGGCCCCAAACCCTAGAGATAAAAAATAGTGTTTTAGAAGAGCAAAGAAGATGGGAAAAAGTGATAATAGGGAAAAAGTATTTACAAAAAGAGAGATTACATAGGTTTTGAGGAGGGTGATTTCATCATCATCCAAAGGGTGAGGGTTACTATTGTCATTGATAATGTCTTCTGGTTTAGCAGCAGGAGCCATGGTTGTACCAAACCCTTTGTGAAAACTAACTGATCGGCCCGCTGCAGTCTTCTTTCGTCAATTTGATCAATATGGAGAGGGCTAAACTTCTTTGGAAATTTGAATAAAATTTTCTATTTTGCCTATTCTTGTGAATTGAAATTTAATTATTTTATATCAAAATATATGAAGGCATGACTGATTAACTTACCCAAAATTAGATTTGATTTAAAGTCATCTCAATGGGTTTTAAGTGACAAATCAATTGAATGTATAGTCCATAAGGTGCCTCATGTTGTTTTCATATTCTAATCTTATTAAGAAATTATAGACTTCTTAATTATATTGGGAACTTATACGGTTCTTAGGTAAGACACACAACCAAAACCCTCAAGATGGGAAAATTTGCCTATGACAATGCCTAAAATATGTAATGGAGTGTCATTGATGAAGAACTATGAATGTCAATTTTATTGTCGAGAGGAAATTCCATGTATGCACTATAGAATGATGCCATCTACATGTCACTAATTTTTTGTTCACAGTGAAAATTAGTTGGACCTAAGTGTAATTGTTCAGAAGGAATAATAGAAAACTTCAAAGTTATGCATTCTTAAATGGTTGATACCTTGACAAAGTTGAAAAGAAGATCTAATTGTCAGGCTAACCCATCAATCCAATCAGGACTGATAAGTTATCATGACAAAAGAATTGATTATCAAAGGATCAAACATTCAAGGAGATACAATTGTTCTACAAAGTTTGATCTTTCAAGAGTTATAAGTTAAATTGATTATTCAGATTAATCAGTTTTGAATAAAGAGAGAAAGATATGGTATTACACTATTATTTCATGTCATGTTTTGAACATACATCTAGGTATCTGTTACTTTATCTCATGCATTGATTAAAATGAAAATACATATACATCATATGCATAATAGAAACTAACTAATCATGTTTAAAAGAATTGTTCAAATATGTCCCACACAAGTCATGGGAGTAACTAGACTGAGCAATTGCAGACATGCAAGCTATGTATCTGTTTGATAAAAGAAAAGAGAAAAGAACATATGATAAATCTAAACATCTATCATTGCCTGATGATGGAGGTTGTTGTTGAAGCCGGCCTTCAAGTCTTAAGTCTTCATTCTTCTCTCCAAACCACCATCCAGTTGAAACCTACAAAATTTTGGGGACATCACTGTTAGTGCTCCGGATGTTTACAGTTATCACATGCTTTTATCAAACAGAGACATCTACTTATCATATCATGCATTCAGATAAGATTTCAGATCAAATAATGATACAAATTAGGAAGAAATCATGAAGGAGATCAATCAATGCTATCAGGTACTTTTTTATGCTAATTTGTTTGTTCACTGTGTAGGTATAGGACAAATTTTGTTACTGATTTGAAGACAAATAAACATGTGGATTAAATGTGGCTCCCACAAGGGTTTGAGCACAGCATGTTTCTTTTCATTTTTTGAAAAGAGTATCAGAAAAAGATAGGATGCATCATTCCAAGCTATATCATGCATCGTCTAATCAACTTACATAAAGAAGATGTCATCATGACATCATTATAGTTGATTGAAGCAAATCAAAGCTATATGACTGGGTCAAGATTGACAAAAGGACAAATTTAGAAAATAGATTGCAGTCATCTAAGGAGTGATACAAGTTTTTAGTTTATTGTGCCTGATAAACAGGAGAGAGACAGAGTAAAGAAGGATACAAAAACTTATGTATCATTTGAACAAGTTACAGAATAAATCTTGTGAAGGGTCATCTCATTATGACAAAGGAGTAAGATGAAGCAACATTTTATACCAGGTATTTCTCATGTTGTTTTCATACTATTTAAGATGATCAAAGTTTAAACAATTATATCACATTCAAAGTTGCAAGTGTCTCATAGAAATAGTCAAGAAAAATGCCACATGGAATAGTAGATGAAATAGTGGAAAGCAAGATAATCATAAACAATATGCCAACTAGACTGCCATAAAATAAAACTTCACAAGATGTATGAGATAAGTGTGCAGTCATCCTGAAAAGAGACATAAACTTTGCAAAAGGATGTCACCAATGCCTCAAAACTTCAAACCATCAAATGATACATGAAGATGCCATGAAACAGTTCTACTGGAGCAGATGGGTTTTATTTTCTCAAGGATGAAACAGCCAGACCAAGAATCTCATAATGATTCAGGCATTAAGGAGAACCTATAAATGAAGATGAAATGCTACAGTCTAAATGGAGTTAGATATTTAAATAGTCAAGCATCCAAGGATGAAGCACATAATGCATAACAAATACCCCAACACAATGAATGGTCATCACAGACATGACAGTCAACTTTCAAGATCAAATGAGAGACAGTCATGACTAAAGTGGAAAGATACAAATAATAGATACATACAGTATGCTCACAATCCATGAAATGATAAAGACTGTCACTAACCATCAGTGATCTCAAAGGAAGAACAAGCTATAGAGTAGATATGTATTTCATCACTTACATGACAATCAAGTACATATGCAAAAACAAGAGACTGTCATGTATGAAGTTGCAAATACAATATACATAGAGTATAGTAGAGCATCCAGATGCAACAATTCAAGGATGAATAGAGTGGATTCCATGCATTTCAACATTATTGCACTTTGACAAACTTTATTTGTCATGCCCAAAGCTATAGTGATGCCATGGTGCAGTAAAGAGGATGCCATGTAGTAAGGAAGATACAATGCAAGAGAGAAGTGAGATACCATGAAGATCAAGATACAGATATAGTCACCATCCCATGGATAGTCAAGGACAGTGACCAATGAAATGGCTTATATAAGAAAGAGACATTCATGATATATCATAATGGTCATATCCATCTATAGAAGAGCATGAAAATGATAAGATAGGCAGTCAGTGTGCACAAGAATGACTACAGATAAATGGATGGACAAAGAATACATATCTATAATACACAGGTGCATAAATGATGAAAGTGGAACAGCTAGAAGAGATATGAAAATGCACAAGGAAGCTAAAGGTATACCTTAAAGATGCACAAGGAGGATCCAAGTGCTCATATCATACATGATACATACCATGTAATTGACATTCAAGTGATAAGATAAGTAGTCAGGATGCACAAAGGCATGTTATAGGTGTATTAAAAGAATGCATAACAACAGAAGAAATAAGAACATGTGTCTATGCTGCAGATATGCCTTGAAATACACAAGGACAACTACAGGTATAGGAGAAATATGCATGATATATACAACACTATAGCATTCAAATGATGAAATGAGCAAAAGAGAAGGTAGTAATGATATGCCATAATGATGCAGTTGTAGTAAACAAACAGCAAGATAAAAAGTGCATGATATCTATGCACAGAAGAATCCAAATACATATGACAGTCAAGAGATAGCATGACACCTATGCCATAATATATATCCAGTTGCAACAAAGGCAGTAACCGGTCAAGGATGTTCCCACATGACATACAGTCCATCACATTACAGTCAACAACTTGAAGAGAAATGCATAAGAAGCCATTTATTCTACAGGTAAAATGGAAACCATTTATTCTACAGGTAAAATGGAAACAGATAAGAATATCACATGTTTTGCTGCCATACAGAACACCACAATGTGCTTCTACCCAATAGCTACAGTGGGACAAGTAAAGTAAAGTGTACCATCAACAAATGTGAGATAATCACAAGGATAGGAGGAGAGGTGTTATGAGAAGTAAAGAAAGAAATCCCACTTGCTAATACTTCAAACTCCCTATACTTTTTGCCAATAGATGGAGAAAAAAAACACAGTCAAGGTGGTGCTACACAAAAAATAGAAACCATTTTTTGAAAAACTGTATACCCATGTCAAGAGATCAAACCCTAATGGTACTTTTTGCAGACACAGTAAGAAACTTCATAACCATGCAAGAAGAGTAAGAAACAAGAAGGATGGTGTATCCATCTACAAAATAAATAGGATCTCTTCAAGGATATATCAAGCCTTTCTTTCTTTACAGGTAAAGAGAAAGAGATTAAGTAAGAGTATGGCCGTGGCATGATAAAGGTTTTTTTTGTGTAGGATGAAGTTGAAACCCTAACTTCAAGGCTCACAAACCCTCGAGTGTCTACAGATTTTGATGCCTATTTTCAAGAGAAGCACAGCCATGGTAGGTAGAGGTTCTGAAAATGGAGGAGATGTCAAAACCCTCATCTTAAAAAACATTAAAACCCTCAAATTTTTGCATGATGAAAATAGATCAAGGCAAAAGAAGAAATATACAGTCATGGCCGATAGTGACATAGCATTTTTGCTATAAAATGCAATACCCATGTCTACCTATAGACTTGTCATGCTATAAAGAGTGAAGCCAAAGATAAATGAAACTATAGAGATAAAATGGCAAGTGCTTACCCTTGTTGCTGGCAGGAGGAAAGATCTTCCACGGCCTCATAGTGGCCTCAAACTTCCAGAGACCAGATGAAGACCATGAAGGAAGAAAGATACAGAAACAAAAAGAAGGTGTTAAAGAGTGCAATGATGGAGATAGCCATTGCTGGTAGGAGGCCATGGCCATTTAAAAGAAAGAGAGCTACAGATCCATAAATGTTTCATATAAAACTCATATAGGAGTTACCTTATTCCTAATCATGTAGAGCTCCATGGAAACAACAAAGAGGAACAACTGAAAGAAAGAAGACCAAAGCCATGATGGAGATAGTTGAAACCCTCAGTCGGCATAGAAGTTACAGAGCTCAAAGAAGGAAGTTAAATGAAGATTGAATGAGCAAGTTAGGGTTGTTTTGCTTCTTTTGTTTGAAGGTTCTTTGCTCGAGTGTATTTTTTGACTTACAAAAAACCAATAATTACATTATCCATAAACCAAATGCCGTGGTCAAGACTTGATCCTAGCCATCATAATATGGAGTGGCCGACAACAATACTTTGGAGTTGATTTTTATTAAGTGAAGAGGCTAATGTGATGTGTGGGAAAGGCTCCAAGAGTTATAAAACCTTTTGAAGATTCCTTGGTGGTCAGATGGTGAATAGACAATAATACACATGCTCAAGTCCCTTATCCATTTTCAAAGCATCCAAAGATAGGCATCTCCTCATTATGCATGGTGGCTAACAGCCGAAAGGGTGTATGTTTTGACATGGTATATGCATATGCTATACATGGAATTTTCAAAGGTAAGATTTCATGCATGGTGGAGATATGATTTCATGGGGTGATAAGGTATTGTCTTGTAGTATTTATTGCATAAAGGCAATTGTAGTAGGAGATTGCATGGTGGCAGCATATGATGGGCATTTTTTATGCATGGGGTCAAATTGCTTAATGGAGTTGTTATTCCTTCCTTAACCTCAAATTGTATATGGGGATATAAGGAGATCTAGAAAATGTGATGTATGTGCACAATGGCAACAAGGGGGAGTCATAAGGATATTTATGCATTGTGCATGGAATGTTACAGGAGTGACTTAGTTTCTTTTTATTTTCCTTGTAGAGGGAGATATTTTTCCTCATTCATGTATTGGAGTGATAAGGAATTTTGTAATTATTCCTAAGTCCTATTTTGCAAAATAGGCAAATGTATTGGAGTGATAAGGAGTAATATTTTTCTTCTAATCATGCATGATTTTACACATGAATTAATTGTAAATAAATAATAAAGTAATACTCTATAAATTACTTTATTATTTTCCACAAGTTGTAAAATTGAAAATACAACAAATTGTAACCAATAATAGAGTAATATTCTATTACTTTATTATTTACTCACAATCAATTTTGCTCATGCAAAATCATGCAAATTGATTAGTTGAGTTAACTAGACCACCTAGGAAGTTTTGCATGATTTTTAGGAGTATTTTTAGGATCCTTGGTCAAAATTTTGGTCAAACATATGGAGAGGCCCAAATTGAAGCTATTTTTGCTCAATTTGTGGTAGTTTTAGACCCTAATTTTAAGGCTTTTTAAGGTTGCTCGGGAATGAGTATTTTTAGAGGTAGTTATCTACAAGTCCATATTTTTTGCATGCCTCTTTCAGAGAGCAGTCCTATATATTGTAAAGCAAAAGTTTGTTTTTGTTAGTTCTATATTCTCATTCTGATTCAGACAGATTGGATAATTCTTGTAGCTCACTATTACAGTTTTATTGAGAGATCAGCAGGTTATAGGTTATCTTTTGTCTTTTTGCAAAGATTTCCTTTGTTTATTTTAGATCAGTTGAATTACCTTTCCTTTTAGTGCTGAATGTTGAAGTGATTTTGATGAAATTTTGTTGTGTTTTATTATTAAACCTTCAAAATTATTGTCTCACCTCCTTGTTTACAACATTAAAACATATATTCATCATAGGTCTTAGGTCGTGTTAACCACAAATAGTCTTTTTATGTTGAGAAGAAACTATTTCCTTCATAAAAACCTATTTTCAAACCTTCCTTAGAATCATTTTTGTGGTATTCATGCCAAGTCTGGATTGTGTAGAAGTCAGATTTCTGAGTAAACATTGTGAATCAGATTGCATTAATTTTATTCATATTAGGTGCATCACCATTTTACCTTTAGTATTCATTTAGTTTCTTTCTTCCCTTTTCCCAAAAAGTAAAAACATACATCTCAATAGAACATTTGAAGGGAACTAGCCCACAATATGGAGGTCTAATCTTGTCATAGGGCACCCAGAACCTGAGATTAGTCCCATTTTACACAAAATTGCAGTGCTTTAACCAGCCTTGTATACAGGTGCAATTCCCAGTGATAGCAGTACCAATCACAGGTCCATAGGGAGAAGCTTTGACATGTGCCAATGAAGAGACTAACGATCGAACATGTAGTATTAGATCTATAATTTGTGTGAGGAGGTTGATGGATTAGTTGACCAACACATGGTGACTAATAAAAACCTAAATGATGTAAGTTTAGCTACCACCTCTTTTGGTTCACCACTATATATTCATTAATGACAACATAACTTAGGTGGGGTAGCGGATGTCAATTATTAATGATTTAGGTTGTCAAAGTTAAGATGAAGGGTAATGTCAAATTAGAACATAAGTTCCATGTAATTGAAGTCATGTCTAATTGTTGTGATGTTAGGATCAATATCTAATGGATTGTGCTTAGTAGCCAATCCCAAAGGTGATAACTCATGGTTTGGACACTATGCATTGGCCAACCATAGAGTGCCACATGTCTAGGACTTGCTTGCCAAATTCAAATATGAACTTTGCATGCCACTAAGGCTTTTTTAAAACTTCCAAAGTCTTTAACCATATTTTTTAATCATTCTAAAGGCATTTAGACTATATAGCATACCAATATAAAGGCTTGGAACAATGTCAATAGCCTCCCTAATAATGTTTATGAATGTACATTGGTTGTCAAGGCAATGTTTATGAATGCCTTTAAGTAACCTACTATGCTTGGGTGTGAAAGTATTTCTATTATATTATATTATAATATAATATTATATAATATATAATATATATTATTATATAATATTAAATACATTATAATATAAATATAATATTGTAATATTATATAATATAAATATTATATTATATTATTATATAATATATATATAATAATAATATAATATTATCTAATTGTTATCACTGGGAATTGCACCTGTATGCAAGGTTGGTTAAAGCACTGCAATTCCGTGTAACATGGGACTAATCTTAGGTTGTGGGTGCCCTATGACGAGTTTAGACCTCTAGATTGTGGGTTGGTTCCCTTCAAATGTTCTATTGAGATGTATGTTTTCACCTTTTTGGGAAAAGGGAAGAAAGAAACTAAATGAATACTAAAGGTAAAATGGTGATGCACTTGATATGGATAAAAATAATGCAATCTGATTCACAATGTTTCCCCACAAATCTAACTTCTACACAATCCAAACTTGGCATAAATACCACAAAAATGATTCTAAGAAAGGTTTGAAAATAGGTTTTTATGAAGGAAATTATTTTTTCACAGCATAAAAAGATTATTTCTGGTTAACACAACCTAAGACCTATGATGCATATATGCTTTAATGCTGTAAACAAGGAGGTGAGACAATAATTTTGAAGGTTTAATAATAAAACACAGCAAAATTTCATCAAAATCACTTCAACATTCAGCACTAAAAGGAAAGGTAATTCAACTAATCTAAAATAAACAAAGGAAAGCTTTACAAAAAGACAAAAGGTAACCTGTAACTTGTCGATCTCTCAATAAAATTGTAAAAGTGAGCTACAAGAATTCTCCAATCTGTTTGAATCAGAATGAGAATAAAGAACTAGAAAAAACAAACTTTTTCTTTACAATATATAGGTCTGCTCTCTCCAAGAGGCATGCAAAAAAATGGACTTGCCGATAACTACCTCTAAAAATACTCATTCCTGGGCAACCTCAAAAATCCTCAAAATTAGGGTCTAAAACTGCCACAAATTGACCAAAAATAGCTTCAATTTGGGTCTCTCCATATGTTTGACCAAAATTTTGACCAAGGATCCTAAAAATTCTCCTAAAAGTCATGCAAAACCTCCTAGGTGGCCTAGTTAACTCAACTAATCAATTTGCATGATTTTGCATGATTAAAATTGATTGTGAGTAAATAATAAAGTAATAGAATATTACTCTATTATTGGTTAAAATTTGTTCTATTTTCGATTTTACAACCTGTGGAAAATAATAAAGTAATTTATAGAGCATTACTTTATTATTTATTTACAATTAATTTATGTGTAGAATCATGCATGATTAGAAGAAAAATATTTCTTCTTATCACTCCAATACATTTGCCTATTTTGTAAAATAGGACTTAGGAATAATTACAAAACTCCTTATTGCTCCAATACATTTAGAAAAAATATTTCCCTCTGCAAGGAAAATAAAAAGAAACTGAGTCACTCCTGTAACATTCCATGCACAAAAAAAATGCATAATTATCCTTATGACTCCCCCTTGTTGCCATTGTGCACATACATCACATTTTCAAAATCTCCTTATATCCCCACATGCAATTTGAAGTTAAGGAAGGAAGAACAACTCCATTATTCAATTTGACCCCATGCATAAAAAAATGCCTATAATGTACTGCCACCATCATATGTTGGCACCATCAATCTCCTTTATGTAATAATCACATCACTACAAGACAATACCTTATTACCCATGAAGTCATATCTCCACCCTGCATGAAAGTTTACCCTTGAACTCCATGTATTGCATATGCATATACCATTTCAAAACATACACCCTCTTGGCTATTAGTCACCATGCATAATGAGGAGATACCTATCCTTGGATGCTTGGAAATGGATAAGGAACTTGAGCATGTGATTTGTTATTCATTCACCATCCAACCACCAAGGAATCTTCAAAAGGTTTTATAAGTCTTGGAGCCTTTCCCACATGTTACATCATCCTCTTGACTTAATAAAAATCAACTTCTAAAGTATTGTTGTTGACCACTCCAGGTTATGATGGCTAGGAAAGTCTTGACCATGGCAGCAAAATAGATAAAATAATTATTGGTTTTTTGTAAGTCAAAAAATGCACTCGAGCAAAAGAACCTTCAAACAAAAGAAGGAAACAACCCTAACTTGCTCATTCACTTCATTGACTTCCTTCTTTGAGCTCTACAACTTTCATGCCAGCTGAGGTTTTCAACTATCTTCATTATAGCTTTGGTCTTCTCCTTTCAACAACTCCTTGTTGTTGCATTGGAACTCTGCATGATTTGAGGAAGAAGGTAACCCTGTGTGAGTTTTATATGAAATATTTAAGGATCTATAGCTTTACTTCTCTTAAATGGTCATGGTCTTCTTCACTACTATGAATACCTCCATTGTTGTGCACTCTTTAATACCTTCATTCTGTTTATGTGTGCTTCTTCGTTGATGGTCTTCATCTGCTCTCTAGAAGTTTGAGGCCACTATGAGGCCGTGGAAAATCTTTCTTCCTATCAGTAACAAGGGTAAGCACTTGCCATTTAATCTCTGTAGCTTCATTTATCTTTGGTTTCACTCCTTATAGCATGACAGGTTTGTAGATAGACATGGGTATTGCATTTTATAGCAAAAAATGCTATGTCATTGTCAGCCATGGCTATATATTTCTTCTTTTGTCTTAATATGTTTTCATTATGCAGAAACTTGAGGGTTTTGAAGTTTTTTAGCATGAGGGTTTTGACATCTCCTCCATTTTTAGAACCTCTACCTGCCATGGCTATGCTTCTCTTGAAAATAGTCATTAATATTGTAGCTACTCGAGGGTTTGTGAGTCTTGAAGTTAGGGTTTCAACATCATCCTACACAGAAAACCTTTATAATGCCATGACCACATTCTTACTTAATCTCTTTCTCTTTATCTACAAAGAAAGAAAGGCCTGAAGTATCTTTGAAGAGATCTTATTTATTTGGTAGATGGGTATACCTTCTTGCACGTTTCTTGCTCCTTTGGCATGGCTATGAATGTATCATGGCCTCTGTTTGAAAGCTATTAATTGTGTCTGCAAAAATATAATTAGGGTTTGAATTCTTGACATGGGTATACAGTCTTCTCAAAAATAGTTTCTCTTGCTCTGTGCAGCACCACCTTGACTATGATTTTATCTCCATTTGTTGGCAGAAAGTATAAGGGGTTTAAAGTATTAGCAAGTGCATTTTCTTTCTTTACTTCTCATAAAATTTCTCCTCCTGTCCTTGTGGTTGTCTCACATTGTTGATGATATAGTTTACCCTATCTTTCCACTATAGCTACTGGGTAGAAGCACATTTTGGTATTCTATTATGACAGCAAAACTTTGTGATATTCTTTAAATGACTTTAACATCTACTTTCATTATAACTATAGCATAGATTGCATGATATCATACCTTTACATTCTATGAGGTTCTTCTTATGCATATCTCTTCTCTAACTTAGTAGCATATGATACTTATACTCTTCAACTTTGCAAGTTGTAGCATAATGGACTTTTGTCATGTAACATCATCTTTGACTGTGTGTTGTTTTTATTGCATCTGGATATATATTATGGCACAGGTGTCATGCTATATCTTGACTGTCATATGTATTAGATTCCTCTATGCATAGATATCATGCATTTTTGTCTCTTCTAGCTGTCTATTTACTACATTTGTATCATTGTGGCATATCACTACTACCTTCTCTTTTGTTCATTTCATCATTTGAATGTTATAGTGCTATATTTATCATGCAAACTTCTTCTATACCTATAGTTGTCCTTGTGTATTTCAAGGCATATCTATAGTCATCTTTGTGCATACTGACTTCTTATCTTGTCACATGAATGTTAATTGCATGGTATGTATCATGTATGCTATGAACACCTAGAACCTCCTTGTGCATCTTTATATCTCTTCTAGTTGTTCATCTTTCATCATTTATGCACCTCTGTAGATGGATATGACCCTTATGATATATCTTGAATGTCTCTTGCTTATATAAGCCACTTCACTGGTCATTGTCTTGGTTGTTCGTGGTGATGGTGACTATATCTGTATACTGATCTTCATTTATCTCACTTCTCCTAGACGGTATCTTTCTTATTGCACTGCATCTCTCTTGGATCTTGCATGGCATCCTCTTTAACTGACAGTCATGTAAGTGATGACATACATAGCTACTCTATAGCTTGCTCTTCCTTTAAGATCACTGATGGTTAGTGATAGTCTTTATCATTTGATGGATTGTGAGCATCCAGTATGTATCTATTATTTGTATCTTCCACTTTAGTCAAGACTGTCTCTCATTTGATCTTGAAAGTTGACTGACATGTCTATGATGACCATTCATTGTGTTGGGGTATTTGCTTATGTATTATGTGCTTCATCCTTGGATGCTTGACTATTTGAACATCTAACTCCATTTAGACTGTAGCATTCATCTTCATGTATCTTTTGATGGTTTGAAGCTTTGAGCCATTGGTGGCAGCCTTTTGCAACGTTTATATCTTCTTTCTGGATGACTGCACACTTATCTCATATATATTATGAAGTTATATTTTATGGCAGTCAAGTTGGCATATTGTTTTATAATTGTCTTGCCTTCCATTGTTCCATCTGTTGTCCCATGTGGCATTTACATGACTTTTTCTATGAGACACTTGTAACTTTGAATGTGATATAACTGTTTAAACTTTTATCATCTTAAACAATATGAAAACAATATGAGAAATACCTGGTATAAAATATTGTTTCATGTTACTCCCTTGTCATAATGAGATGACCCTTCACAAGATTTATTCTATAAGTTGTTCAAATGATACATAAGTTCTTGTATCCTCCTTGCTCTGTCTCTCTTCTCTTTATCAGGCACAATAATCTAAAAACTTGTATCACTCCTTAGATGACTGTAATATGATTTCTGAATTTTTCTTTTTGTCAATCTTGATTCAGTCATATAGCTTTGATTTGTTTCAATCAACTATAATGATGTCATGATGACATTGTCTTTATGTAAGTTGATTAGATGATGCATGATATAGCTTAGAATGATGCATCCTATCTTTTTCTAATACTCTTTTCAAAAAATGAAAAGAAACATGCTGGGCTCAAACCCTTGTGGGAGCCACATTTAATCCACATGTTTATGTCTTCAAATCAGGAACAAAATTTGTCCTATACCTGCACAGTGAACAAACAAGTTAGCATAAAAAAGTACCTGATAGCATTGATTGTTCTCCTTCATGATTTCTTCTTGATCTGTATCATTATTTGATCTGAATTCTTATATGAATGCATGTGATAACTATAAACATTCAGAGCACTAACGGGACTGTCCCAAAACTTTTGTAGGTTTCAACTAGATGGTGGCTTGGAGTGAAGAATGAAGACTGAAGACTTGAAGATCAGCTTCAACAGCAACCTCCATCATCAGGCAATGATGGATGTTTAGATTTATCATATGTTCTTTTCTATTTTCTTTTATCAAACAGATAAATAGCTTGCATGTCTGCAATTGCTTAGTTTAGTTACTCCCACGGCTTGTGTGGGACACATTTGAACATTTCTTTTAAACATGATCAGTTAGTTTCTTTGATGCATATGATGTATATGTATTTCTTTCTGGATGTATGTTCAAAACATGACATGAAATAATAGTGTAATACAACATCTTTCTCTCTTTTATTCAAAACTGATTAATCTGAATAATCAATTTAACTTATAACTCCTAAAAGATCAAACTTTGTAGAACAATTGTATCTCCTTGAATGTTTGATCCTTTGATGATCAATTTTTTTGTCATGATAATTTATCAGTCCTGATTGGACTAATGGGTTATCCTGAAAACAAAATCTTCTTTTCAAGTTTGTCAAGGCATCAACCATTCAAGAATGCATAACCTTGAAGTTTTCTATTATTCCTTCTAAACAATTACACCTAGGTCCAACTAAGTTTCAGTGTGAACAAAAAATTAGTTACATTTCTGGCAACCTCTCAGGGGTGTTTGCCTGCTAAACAGTTTAGAACCAGTAGCCTTGCCTTCTCATTGGGTATAGAGTCATTTCTACCCTGAATTTAGAGAATTTTTGTAACTCACACTAACTAAAAACAACATCAGTAACTAACTAAAAAACTAAAACTAAGACTGATTTGATTAAAACAGAACTAGCTACACGTGTAGAAGCACTTTTTGGAAACAAAACAACAAAACTAAAACTAACTGTGCAAAAGCACTTATTTGCAGCATAAGGCTGTCTTACTTAGTAACATATCTTGAGGTGAATCCCATTAATTGGGATTGGAAACACCTCACCATCTAACATAGCAAGCTGAAATGCATTATTTTGCTTGCACTATGTGATTATATATGGTCCATCCCACATTGCATCAAACTTTGTATGCTATCCTGGTCTTCTTTTCAATTCATTCCACTTAAAAACTAGATCTCCTTCTTTATAAACTCTTGGTACTGCTCTTTTATCAAAAGTCCTTTTCATTTGGGCCTAGTGTACTTCCAATGTTTTCAAGGCCTCTTTTCTGATCTCTTCAAGTTCAATCAGTTGTGCAAGCCTGATTTCCATTGGTTGTTCTTCAAGTAACTCTAGCTCTTTTATATAGCTAAGTGTTGGCAACTCCACTGTTATTGGTAACTTGGCTTCCTTTCCATATGTAAGTACATAAGGCGAATTACCTGTTGATCTTTCAGGTGTAATCCTATTGGCCCACAATGCTAACTTTAATCTATCATGCCAAGACCTCTGATTCTCATCAACTATTTTCTTTATAATCTTAATCAATTTTTTGTTAGTTGATTCAGCATGTCCATTACCGTGAGGGTAATAATTTGATGAAGTATTCAAGAATATGTTATTTTTGATAGACCAATAAGATATTCTTAATCCAATGAATGCTAAAGCATTATCTGAAATAATTGAGTCAGGAGTTCCAAACCTGGACACTAGATCTTGATAAAAATTTAGAACTGATGTTTCATTAGCATCTTTCAAAGCAACTGCTTCAGTCCACCTAGTGAAATAATCTATAGCAGTCAAAATCCACTTGTGTCCTTGGCTTGAAGGTGGATTAATAGGACCAATGAAGTCCAATCCCCACTTGCCGAATGGTTGTTCCACTTGAATTAGATGCAAGGGCATTGCTGCTAGCCTTTGTTTACCTACAAAAACTAAACATTTAAGACATTTATTTACCCATTCATGAGCATCCTTGAAGATGTCATGCCAATAGAAACTAGCTCTCATAATTTTTAGAGCTGTTGTTCTAGCTATAAAGTGACCTCCAGCAAGTCCATCATGAAATTCTTCTAGAATCTTTTGAGTCTAATCTGGCTATACACATCTTAGTAAAACATTGTTAAAATCTCTCTTGTATAGAATTCCATCAATTATGGCATAAGGGATTGCCTGTAATCTGTAATATCTTCTTTTAGATCTGTCTAGGCCTTGTGGACAATCACCAGTGTGTAGATAATGAATCATATCATGCACCCAACTTGTAGGGGGTCTGGGATAACAATTGTTTCATTGTTTTGAAGCACAGTCTCAGCCTCTTCTTCAAGTTCTTTGTTGTATCCTTCATTTCCTACAAGTTGTTCACACAATCCTTTGTCTCAGACTAGCTTGGTTACCTTAATTTGTATGTCATATTCCATGAGCTTTGTTATCCACCCTGCTCTCTTATCATTTAAATCTTTACTGAGCAAAAATTCTTTCACTGTTGGGTGAGCAACCATTAATTGAATTCTATTATTTGAAAGCATGTGTTTGAATCTCTTTAAGCTCTTGATAATAGCTAATACATGCTTTTCAACAAAAGAATATCTTACCTCATAGTCATACAGAACTTGGCTGAAAAATGCCACAGGTTGTTCCATTCCTTCACTATTTTGCTAACATAGCATAGCTGATATAGTATCCACACTGCCAAATGCATATGAAATGAATTCTTTATCAAATTTTGGATTTATTAGAGTTGGAGCAGCAGTAAGTGCTTCCTTTATTTCTTCAAAACTCTGCTTTCCTTCTTTGGTCCAGCTGAAGGGAATATTCTTCTTTAGCATTGCTATAAGAGGTTGCAAAAGTGCTGCTATGTTTGGAATAAACCTTCTTACAAAGTTAATTCTTCTCAGAAAGCTCTGTAAGCCTTTCTTATGTGAAGGAAGAGGTAATGCCAGTATTGTAGTAATTCTTTCAGTATCAATTGATATTCCATCCTTAGACACAATGTGTCCCAACAGTTTGCCTTCATGAATAGAGAAAATACTCTTCTTTGGGTTTAGTGATACTCCAAATTCTCTACATCTCTCAAAGATTAGTCTTAAATGATGAAAATGATCTTCAACTTTTTTAGAAAAAATAGTCACATCATCCAAGTATAAAAGCACAATTTTATTCAGGCCTTGAAAAGCCATGTCCATTTCTCTCTGAGATGTTTCACGTACATTTGATAAGCCAAATGGCATCTTTCTGTATGCTAGTGTACCCCACTTTATAGTAAAAACTATCTTGTATTGATCTTCCTCTTTTACAAGAATTTGGTTATAACCTGAATAACCATCCAATAAAGAAAATCCCTCTGATCTAGAAATAATTTGCAATATCTGTTCCATAGATGCTAAATGATAATGATCCTTTAAAGATGCTCTATTTAAACCATGGAAATCAACACATAATCTGATTTCTCCATTTTTCTTTCTGATAGGAACCAAGTTAGAAACCCATGAAGTATGTTTGATAGGAAAAATGATATTACCTTCAATGAGTTTATTGAGTTCTATTTTCATGATCACTTCCAGTTTGGGATTCAATGGTCTTTGCTTCTGTCTAACAGGTTTAGCTTTGGGTTCTAGCTCTATTATGTGTTGAGCTAACTCAGGGTTGAAACCTTTCAGATCTCCATATTCCCATGCAAAAATTTCACTGAACTCTTGACAAAGCTGGATGAATGCTTGTTCTTGTTTTGTACATATCCTTCCTAGCTTTTGCAACTTTCCTTTAAAGATCTCTATAGGTTCATAATGTTCTTGGTTTATTAACAAGATGGCCTTGTCCTTTACTTGATCATCAGTATTAAAGATAGATTCCAAGGTCATTAAGCCCTTGGGTAACTTATTTGATCTTAACTAAAGTATTTGATCATCATATTATTGTACAAAATTCTACTGATTACCTACAAAAAATTTAGCTTCTTCTATTAAGAAATTTACAATATGTTCATCACTGTCAAACACTTGCCAACTGACATTATTATCTGGAACTGATGGTCTAACAGTAACTTTGACATATAAAGGAGAGTGAATATTCTTCATTTCAGCAGGGATATCATATTTAGCTCCTATAGCAGCTAATTTGTCAACTTGCTTGTTATTAGTTCTAGGTACAGATATGAGATTAAATGCATCAAACTCTTCTATCATGTCCCAAACTCTATGTTTGTATAATTTCAGTAAGTCATTTTTTGTAGTAGCAAGGTTTCTGACTTGTTTAACCACTAACTCACTGTCTCCAAAAACTTTTAAACATATGATTTTTCTCTTCCTTGCCCATTCTAGTCCATGAACTAAAGCTTCATATTCAGCTGAGTTGTTAGAACAGCTTAAAGCAAATCTAAAAGATGAATAATATTTCTCACCCATGGGAGAAACTAAAACAACTCCTCCTCCAGCTCCTACCTTGCTTCTAGAACCATAAAAAAATAGTTCCCAAACATCATTTTCAGATTCTATAGTTTGTTGTTTTTCTTCTTTAATCAGATTTAGAATAACTGTATTATTTTCTTGAATCATGTACACACCAAGGCCAATCTCAGCCATTTTCTCAAATGGATCTATTTCATGATTTTCTGTTGCCCATTGGTCTAGAACCAAATCTAGAATTCCTTCTAAAGGTGTGTTTGGATCTTGGATAGGAATCAGATCCTCTTGATAAAAAATGGGAAGATTTGCATTTACAGAACTGGGTTTGTAAGGTTCCAAATGATCTTTTTCTAGTGGTTTAGACTTGATTGTAGCCTTGGTTCCATATCTAGTTCTGAAGAATAAATGTTTCCAATCAGATGATAAATACCCACCTAACCTTGCTGTAAAATCTCTAGATAATCAAATGGCAAAGGTAGGTGGCAAATCAATGACATAAATGTCCTGGTATATAACAAAGTTTGGACAAGCATGTAGAGTAAGGCCTAAATTTTTGAACATTCCAACTGTACTCACTTTAGTTCCTTCCATTTGTACAACACCTCTGATAATAGGTTCATATTTCAGACCTAACTTATCAGCTAGCTATTTTGGCATAATTGAACTGCTGGCTCCTGAATCTATCATGCAATTATGTACTAAATAGTCACCCACAATCAAAGTGACATAAAATGGTGGAGGTTTGCCTACTAGTTTAGGTTGTTCTATTCTTTTTTCTATTTCATTTGAAATCATAATCTGAGGTTGATGAGATTTTGGTACTTCTTTTGACAAAGGCAACTGAGATAGAGCATTTTGTAACGAATCCTTTTGTCCTGGAATGTGTAAAGCATCTAAAATAGACATGCTTACTGTTGTCTTTTTCATATGATCCAAAATATTAAAAATAGGGCCACTAACCTTTTGTTGTACTTTTGAGACAGCAACCTCTGGTTGGTCTTTTGTTGGTTGTTTATTTTCTGTAGTTGGTTGTCTTGACAAAATGTGCAAATCTTTTGATGTAGAGGCTTGATTCTATTCATTCTAAGCTATAGAAACTATATTTTTCCCTTTATCAGCTGGTTGTGATACATTTCCAGCTTGATGTTTACCAGTTTCAGCTTGTTGATTTGTATTTATGGATTGTTGTTGCAAGTCAATAGCTCTCTTTTTTGATCTTGTATTTGCTGCAATATTAGTAAAAGATTGCTTTTGACCTGGCAACTGATTTACACCACAAAATTCATTAGCCTACAAATTCATTAAAGCTACATCAGGATTAACATATTGAGGCTAAATGTCTAGCTGGTTGTTTACATCACTTGCTAAATTTTTAGTAGAAAAATAGTTATTTTGTACCATCAAAGCTTGACTTAATATTCCATTTGGACAAGTGGCCTGATTATGAGGCTAATTACAGGAATAGCACCATGTATAGTCTTGAACCATGTTGTTCTCTATAGGCACTATTTCTTTTGATGCACTGACAACGTTTGGATTGTACTGCTGATTTAGCCTATTGTTGTAGTTTCTTCTTTGACCTTGATAATCTGCCTGATAACCAGGTCTATTTGCTTGGTAAGGGGCTGCTTGGTAAGGTCTGTTATTTTGATTTGTTTGAATTTTTAGACTCACTAAGTCATTGCTCATAGTCTGCAATATTTTTTCTATGCTTTGTTGATTTTCCTTCAGCTCTCTAAATTCAGAATGAATGAGATTGTATTGTTATGTGTATTTGCTGAAATATGTGGGGCTGAAATTGGTATTAAAGGTTGTATATCTGAAAAAATTGGCATTGGGGGCTTAGGTGCTATCTTACCAACTTGTATTAAACTATTTTTTGCTCTTATTGTAATATCAAAAGTAGCTAGTAAAGTTACCCCTCCCATGGATTGTATCATTACAGTAATATCAGAATTTAATGCCCTTAAATAATACAAAAAAGCATGCTCTGGTGATGGTTTCACTGTTTCAGGGATTCTATTCCATGTTATCTAAAATCTAAAATTAAAATCTGTCATTTGCTCTTATGGAGCCCTCTTAATAGTAGTCATTTGTTCAACTAATGATAAATGATTAGACTTGTCCTGAAATTGTCTATTCAAAGCAACACCTAATTCATCTCAAGATCTAATTGAATTTACTCTTAAGCCTCTAAACCATTGAAGAGCTTTACCTTTTAGTGATGCTGCTAGCAACTTGATTGCAATGTTTTCTTCGGTGATGTGGTGAATAGCACATAAAGATGCCACATCTCTGATATGTTCAATGGGTATAGTCCCATCTTCTCCTATAAAACTTGGTAAACTTTTCAATGCAGCCATCGGTATATCATCATGCTGATTCAAATTCAAAGGGATGCCTCCATTAAATGACATAAAAGGCTGATTTTGAGGTGGTGGTGGATTTCTTCCACCTCCTCCACCTCCTCCACCAGGAGGTGGTAATACTCCTCCTCCTCCTCCTAGTAGAGACATTGGAGTGGGTAAAACATGAGCTAGTTTTTGGACTAAAACTTCTTGGAATATTTCTCGTAATACAGGTTCTTCAGCAGTAAACTCAAGAAGTAGTGGTTCCTCCTGGAAAACAAGAATCTATTCTTCTAGGCTTGCTAGTGGAGAACTTAAAAATTATGTTGATGAACTTGCAAACAATGGATTCTGATGTGAAGCAAACTCAGGATGTGTACTTGGCATATCTATAACAACTGATAAATCTGCTATATTAGCCTCTTTCTCTGCTTTTATTCTCCTTTTTGGTGGAGATAACTGATTATACTTCTTCTCAAAAATTTTAATTGACTTTGTTTGATATTTTTTCATAGGCTGCAAGATTTGATCTGAAAAAACCAAAGTATTAGAGTCACCAAGTACTGATAAGAAACCTCTAAAAGGATGGAATTTAGCTACTCATACCAAAAACAACAAAAAGAAATAAGTCCTTTTGAACTGAAAATCAGTTCAAAGTCCCACCAGGTGTGCCAAAAACTGTTATCACTGGGAATTGCACTCGTATGGAAGGTTGGTTAAAGCACTGCAATTCCGTGTAACATGGGACTAATCTCAGGTTGTGGGTGCCCTATTACAAGAGTAAACCTCCAAATTGTGGGCTCGTTCCCTTCAAATGTTCTATTGAGATCTATGTTTTTATTTTTTTGGGAAAAGAGAAGAAAGAAACTAAATGAATACTAAAGGTAAAATGGTGACGCACCTGATATGGATAAAAATAATGCAATCTGATTCACAATGTTTGTCCAGAAATCTGACTTCTACACAATCCAGACTTGGCATAAATACCACAAAAATGATTCTAAGGAAGGTTTGAAAATAGGTTTTTATGAAGGAAATAGTTTTTTCCTAGCATAAAAAGACTATTTCTGGTTAACACAACCTAAGACCCGTGATGAATATATGCTTTAATGCTGTAAACAAGGAGGTGAGACAATAATTTTGAAGGTTTAATAATAAAACACAACAAAATTTTATCAAAATCACTTCAACATTCAGCACTAAAAGGAAAGGTAATTCAACTAATCTGAAATAAACAAAGGAAAGCTTTGCAAAAAGACAAAAGATAACCTATAACCTGTCAATCTCTCAATAAAACTGTAAAAGTGATCTACAAGAATTCTCCAATCTGTCTGAATCAGAATGAGAATCAAGAACTAGCAAAAACAAACTTTTGCTTTCCAATATATAGGTCTTCTCTCTCCAAGAGGTATGCAAAAATATGGACTTGCAGATAACTACCTCTAAAAATACTCATTCCCAAGCAACCTCAAAAATCCTCAAAATTAGGGTCTAAAACTGCCACAAATTGAGCAAAAATAGCTTCAATTTGGATCTCTCCATATGTTTGACCAAAATTGTCACCAAGGACCCTAAAAACACTCATAAAAGTCATGCAAAACCTCCTCGGTGGCCTAGTTAACTCAACTAATCAATTTGCATGATTTTACATGAGCAAAATTGATTGTGAGTAAATAATAAAGTAATAGAATATTACTCTATTATTGGTTACAATTTGTTCTATTTTCAATTTTACAACTTGTGGAAAATAATAAAGTAATTTATAGAGTATTACTTTATTATTTATTTACAATTAATTTATGTGTAAAATCGTGCATGATTAGAAGAAAAATATTTCTCCTTTTCACTCCAATACATTTGCCTATTTTGCAAAATAGGACTTAGGAATAATTACAAAAATCCTTATCACTCCAATACATTTAGAAAAAATATCTCCCTCTACAAGGAAAATAACAAGAAATTGAGTCACTCCTGTAATATTCCATGCACAAAAAAAATGCATAATTATCCTTATGACTCCCCCTTGTTGCTATTGTGCACATACATCACATTTTAAAAATCTCCTTATATCCCCATATGCAATTTGAAGTTAAGGAAGGAAGAACAACTCCGTTATGCAATTTGACCCCATGCATAAAAATACCCATAATGTACTGCCACCATCATATGCTGCCACCATCAATCTCCTTTATGCAATAATCACATCACTACAAGACAATACATTATTACCCATGAAGCAATATCTCCACCATGCATGAAAGTTTACCCTTGAACTCCACGTATTGCATATGCATATACCATGTCAAAACATACACCCTCTTGGTTGTTAGTCACCATGCATAATGAGGAGATACCTATCCTTGGATGCTTGGAGATGGAAAAGGAACTTGAGCATGTGATTTGTTATTCATTCACCATCTGACCACCAAGGAATCTTCAAAAGGTTTTATAATGCTTGGAGCCTTTCCCACATGTTACATTGGCCTCTTGACTTAATAAAAATCAACTTCTAAAGTATTGATGTTAGCCACTCCATGTTATGATGGCTAGGGAAAGTCTTGACCACAGCAACAAAATGGATAAAGTAATTATTGGTTTTTTGTAAGTCAAAAAATGCACTTGAGCGAAAGAACCTTCAAACAAAAGAAGGAAACAACCCTAACTTGCTCATTCATTTCATTGACTTCCTTCTATGAGCTCTGTGACTTTCATGCCGGCCGAGGGTTTCAACTATCTTCATTATACCTTTGGTCTTCTCCTTTCAACAACTCCTCCTTGTTGTTGCCATGGAACTCTGCATGATTTGAGGAAGAAGATAACCCGTGTGAGTTTTATATGAAATATTTAAGGATCTGTAGCTTTACTTCTCTTAAATGGTCACGACCTTCTTCACTGCTATGAATACCTCCATTGTTGTGCACTCTTTAATACCTTCATTATGTTTATGTGTGCTTCTTCGTTGACGGTCTTCATCTGCTCTCTGGAAGTTTGAGACCACTGTGAGGCCGTGGAAAATCTTTCTTCCTATCAGTAACAAGGGTAAGCACTTGCCATTTAATCTTTGTAGCTTCATTTATCTTTGGTTTCACTCCTTATAGCATCACAAGTTTGTAGATAGACATGGGTATTGCATTTTATAGCAAAAAATGCTATGTCATTGTTAGCCATGGCTGTATATTTCTTCTTTTATCTTATTCTTTTTTCATTATGTAGAAACTTGAGGGTTTTGACATTTTTTAACATGAGGGTTTTGACATCTCCTCTATTTTCAGAACCTCTACCTGCCATGGCTATGCTTCTCTTGAAAATAGGTATAAAAATTGTAGCTACTCAAGGGTTTGTGAGCCTTGATGTTAGGGTTTCAACTTCATCCTACACAGAAAACATTTATAATTCCACGGCCACATTCTTACTTAATCTATTTCTCTTTATCTGCAAAGAAAGAAAGGCTTGAAGTATCTTTGAAGAGAGCTTGTTTATTTGGTAGATAGGTATACCTTCTTGCATGTTTCTTGCTTCTCTGGCATGTCTATGAATGTATCATGGCATCCATTTGAAATCTCTTAACTATGTCTATAAAAATATCATTAAGGTTTGAACGCTTGACATGGGTATACAGTCTTTTCAAAAAATGGTTTCTCTTGCTCTGTGTAGCACCACCTTGACTATGATTTTATCTCCATTTGTTGCTAGAAAGTATAAGGGGTTTAAAGTATTAGCAAGTGGGTTTTCTTTCTTTACTTCTCATAACATTTCTCCTCCTATCCTTGTGGCTATCTCACATTGTTGATGATACATTTTACCCTATCTTTCCACTGTAGCTACTGGGTAGAAGCACATTTTGGTATTCTGTTATGACAGTGAAACTTTGTGATATTATGTAAATGACTTTAACATCTTCTTTCATTTTATATGTAGCATAGATTGCATGATATCATACCTTTACATTCTATGAGGTTCTTCTTATGCATATCTCTTCTCTAACTTAGTAGCATATGATACTTATACTCTTCAACTTTGCAAGTTGTAGCATAATGGACTTCTGTCATGTAACATAATCTTTGACTGTGTGTTGTTTTTATTGCATCTAGATATATATTATGGGACAAGTGTCATGCTATCTCTTGACTGTCATATGTATTGGATTCCTCTATGCATAGATATCATGCTTTTTTGTCTCTTCTAGTTGTCTGTGTACTACATCTATATCATTGTGGCATATCACTGCTACCTTCTCTTTTTCTCATTTCATCATTTGAATGTTATAGTGTTGTATATATCATTCATACTTCTTCTATACCTGTAGTTGTCCTTGTGTATTTCAAGGCATATCTATAGTCATCTTTGTGCATACTGACTACTTATCTTGTCACATGAGTGTTAATTGCATGGTATGTATCATGTATGATATGAACACCTGGAACCTCCTTGTGCATCTTTATATCTCTTCTAGCTATTCCTCTTTCATCATTTATGCACCTCTGTAGATGGATATGACCCTTATGATATGTCATGAATGTCTCTTGTTTATATAAGCCACTTCATTGGTCACTGTCTTGGTTGTTCATGCTGATGGTGACTATATCTATATCTTGATCTTCATTTATCTCACTTCTCCTACACTGTATCTTCTTACTACATTGCATCTCTCTTGGATCTTGCATGACATCCTCTTTAACTGATAGTCATGTAAGTGATGACATACATAGCTACTCTATAGCTTGCTCTTCCTTTAAGATCATTGATGGTTAGTGATAGTCTTTATCATTTGATGGATTGTGAGCATCCTATATGTATCTGTTATTTGTATCTTCCACTTTAGTCATGACTGTCTCTCATTTGATCTTAAAAGTTGACTGTCATGTCTATGATGACCATTCATTGTGTTGGGGTATTTGCTTATGTATTATGTGCTTCATCCCTGGATGCTTGACTATTTGAACATCTAACTCCATTTAGTTTGTAGCATTCATCTTTATGTATCTTTTGATGGTTTGAAGCTTTGAGCCATTGGTGGAAGCCTTTTGCAAAGTTTATATCTTCTTTCTGGATGACTGCACACTTATGTCGTATATATTGTGAAGTTCTATTTATGGTAGTCAAGTTGGCATATTGTTTTATAATTGTCTTGCCTTACACTGTTTCATCTGTTGTTCCATGTGGCATTTACTTAACTATTTCTATGAGACACTTGTAACTTTGAATGTGATATAACTGTTTAAACTTTGATCATCTTAAACAATATGAAAACAACATAAGAAATACTTGGTATAAAATGATGTTTCATCTTACTCCCTTGTCATAATGAGATGACCTTTCACAAGTTTTATTCTGCAACTTGTTCAAATGATACATAAGTTCTTGTATCCTCCTTGCTCTATTTCTCTTCTCTTTATTAGGCACAATAATCGGAAAACTTGTATCACTCCTTAGATGACTGTAATCTGATTTCTGAATTTGTCTTTTTGTCAATCTTGATTTAGTCATATAGCTTTGATTTGTTTCAATCAACTATAATGATGTCATGATGACATCCTCTTTATGTAAGTTGATTAGATGATGCATGATATAGCTTAGAATGATGCATCCTATCTTTTTCTAATACTCTTTTCAAAAAATGAAAAGAAACATGCTGGGCTCAAACCCTTATGGGAGCCACATTTAATCCACATGTTTATTTGTCTTCAAATCAACAACAAAATTTGTCCTATACCTGCACAGTAAAGAAACAAGTTAGGATAAAAAAGTAACTGATAGCATTGATTGATCTCCTTCATGATTTCTTCTTGATCTGTATCACTATCTGATCTGAATTCTTATCTGAATGCATGATATGATAAGTAGATGTCTCTATTTGATAAAAGCATGTGATAACCATAAACATTCGGAGCACTAACAGGACTATCCCAAAAAATTTCCAGGTTTCAACTGGATGGTGGCTTGAACTGAAGAATGAAGACTAAAGACTGGAAGACCAGCTTCAATAGTAACCTCTGTCATCAGACAATGATGGATGTTTAGATTTATCATATGTTCTTTTCTCTTTTCTTTTATCAAACAGATACATATCTTGCATGTCTACAATTGCTCAGTTTAGTTACTCCCACGTCTTGTGTGGGACACATTTGAACATTTCTTTTAAACATGATCAGTTAGTTTCTCTGATGCATATGATGTATATGTATTTCCTTTTTAATCAATGCATGAGATAAAGTAACAGATACCTAGATGTATGTTCAAAACATGACATGAAATAATAGTGTAATACAACATCTTTCTCTCTTTTATTCAAAACTGATTAATCTGAATAATCAATTTAACTTATAACTCCTGAAAGATCAAACTTTGTAGAACAACTGTATCTCCTCGAATGTTTGATCCTTTGATGATCAATTCTTTTGTCATGATAATTTATCAGTCCTGATTGGACTGATGGGTTATCCTGACAAAAGAATCTTCTTTTCAACTTTGTCAAGGCATCAACCATTCAAGAATGCATAACCTTGAAGTTTTCTATTATCCCTTCTGAGCAATTACACCTAGGTCTAACTAATTTTCAGTTTGAACAAAAAATTAGTAACAATAATATTAATAATATATTATATAATAATATAATAATATATAATAATATAATGCCGATAAGGGCATGGTTCGGTGGTTAAGTCGCTCAATTATAGTGGCGGCCACTAGAGTTCAAACCCCCACTGGGCCAACAAGCTTGCGGGTTTGAAGTGTTCTTGCTAGGGGATGAGGACCCCCATGTTGTGGCCTCACGGGTTCATTGCTCCAGGCAAAAGCATTCGCGTGGAGCTGGAGGGCATGTCGTAGCAGTGTCATCGGTCACGTTAAAATGTTTACTAGGTACATTTTTTTAAATATATATATATATTATTATATAATATCATATTATATTATAATATATTATATTATATTGTATTGTAATTATATTATATTATATTATATTATTATTTAGTCATTTCAACTGATGACCAAATTAGTCATTTATTTAGACATTTATAGCTATGTTGCAAAAAATTTTGGTCACATGACTAAAAGTTTTAGTCACCTAGTCATTTATTTACGATATTTATACTAGTGACATTCAAGAAGTACAAGTTGAAAACATGTCAAATAGGAAAAAAGATAATTGTCCTGAACATTCTATGAATGCTTAGATTACCTTACATAAATATAGGAAAGATTCACCACCTTTCCTCTTGACCTTAAGAATTTTTGGAAAGAATGTTCATAATTGTATGGTGGACTTGGGTGCATCAGCAAATGTGATGCCACTTTACATATGTCAGACCTTAGGGTTAACTCCTGTAAATTCTACCAAAGTGGTCATGCAACTGGATAAGTCATAAGTAAATGTGGTAGGGGAGCTAACTCATATTCATATACATTTATCATTAGACCCTAGGATCCAACAATTCATAGATATTCAAGTAATAGACATCCTAGCAAATTATGGGCTGTTACTTAGCAGAGATTGGGCTAAAACACTTAATGGCTACATGTCCACCAAATTTTCCCATATGCCGTTGCGATGGAGAGGGATTGCCAATCAGATTAGGATAGATGTTGAACCCAAGATGAAGCATATGATCACATAATACAATAAAACCAACGAGGTCATGTACAGAGGGATAGAGCCTAGAGTTTATAGGCCTGTGGAAAGAGGAATTAAGATAGAAGAAATTCTGACTTTTGATATGGGAAAAATACCTGCTTGCTCAAGAACTAGTACATTCATCGAGTCTGATGTAGACTTTGTAGATGATAATGAGGATCCTATTGTAGATTTTGGATATTTTATTGCCAAACAGATGGAAATTTGCCAACAACAAGGAGTTCCCATCCAAATTGTTTTGCACAAGGGATGGTGTAGGATCCACAAAACTCCACATTCTAAGGAAAACTATGGCGTGTGTCAAGAAGTGATTCATTCTCAATATAACAAACTTTTAAAACAATCACGAGAGGAATCAAGTGCCAAGTGTTCAATTGATGTTAATAGGAAATTAAAACATAAACATGAAGAATCAATAGCTAGGGTAAGTTCTCTGGAGAAGAGTAAATGACATGTTGTCAAGGCAACAAAAGATGAAATATGGACCTTAAGGTGTGATGGGTCTAAGTCTAAATGGGGAGCAGGTACTAGAGTTGAACTTGTAAGTCCACAAGGAAAATCCTTCCTTGCGGCTTATAGACTTCAGTTTCCTTGTACCAATAACATAGTAGAGTATGAAGCTCTAGTACATGGATTGTTAATGGCTATCAAGAAAAAGGTAAAAGTGCTTTAGGTCCTTGCTAATTCAAAGTTGGTAGTGAAATAGGTGAGAAAACACTATACTTGTAATTACAAGAGGATGATTAGCTATAGACATAGGGTTCGGGATCTAATAGAGTCCTTTGATGCTTTTAATCTTTCATATGTTCCCAGGAGGATGAATCATCATCATGATGCTTTGGTTGTAGTAGCTAGTTCTCTGGAACCCTTGTCCTTGTCAGGATTAAAGAAATTTGTGGTTGAGTTAGTAACAATACCATCTATCCCTAATAATGTGACAAATTTCCAAGTTTTTAGTGATGACTAGCATATCCTAAATTTCATAACTAATCATGATATCTTTGAAGCTCAAATAATAGATGAGCAAGATAAACCTGAGTTGACTTGGGATGAAGAAGAAATTATTGACTTAAAAAGAAATAACATCCCTAAGGGAATAATAGAATTAGAGAAGATATTTGACAGTGATAGAGTTATTAAGCAGAAGGATCTTCCAAAGACAAATGGAGGGAAATGTGAATCCTTAAACCTGGGAGATGATGAAAATCCAAAAAAGGTTTTGATTGGAAAGGTATGTTTGTAAGTAGAAAGAGATGAAATATTGGATGTCCTAAAGCAATATAAACATGTTATAGCTAGATCATATGATAAACTAAAGACTTATGATACTTCTATCATAACTCATGTCATTCCATTAAAACTGGGGATAAAACCTTTTAGACAAAAGTAGAGGCTAGTTAATGCTATTCTAGAACCCTTGATATTTGAAGAGGTGAAAAAACTATTAACAACAAAGATAATCTTTCCAGTGAGACATTCTACTTGGGTGGAAAATTTAGTGCATGTGAGGAAAAAGAATGGGGATATACATCTCTGTGTAGATTTTAGGAATCTAAATAGAGCCTCCAAGAAAGTAACTATCCTTTACCACCTTTAGATGAAGTCTTTTAAATAGTGAATGAGGCCAAGATGATGTCCTTTTTGGATGGATTTTCTAGCTATAACCAAGTGTTGGTAGACAAAGAAGATAGATTAAAAATGACCTTCACTTGCAAATGGAGAAATTATGCATATAGGCACATGCCTTTTGGATTGATTAATGCTGGGGCCACTTTCCCAAGAGCAATGGACATAGCTTTTAGAGGTTTAGTTGCAAGGTGCATTGTTATTTATATGGATGATCTAATGGTATTTTCAAAAGATAGGGCTAACCATGCTACAAAGCTCAATAAAGTGTTGCAAAGATGTGAAAAGTATGAGATATCCCTGAATCTTAAAAAGTGTATGTTTGGAGTAACAGAAGGCAAATTACTGGGCCATGTCATTTTTGAGAATGGGATCTCCATAGATCTAGATAGAGTAGAAGCAATTGGGAAGCTTCAAGTACTAGTGAGTAAAAAAGAGTTAAAGTCCTTTGGGAAGATAAACTTTGTCAGAAAGTTTATCACTAGATTTTCTGAGATAGTGCAACCTTTGAATGCCATGCTAAAAAAGGATACCAAAATTGAATGGACACCTGTGGCCCAAGCAACATTTGAGGACATAAAAAGTGTAATTGGAAATGCACCTATACTAACTAGTCCTTACTATACCAAGTCATTTTACATATATTCTTTTGCCTCAGAACATTCATGTGCAGCTGCTCTTACTCAGAAAATGATGAGAAAGAAGAGAAACCAATAGCCTTCATGAGTGCACCTCTAAGGGATGCTGAGTTTAGATACTTGGATATATAGAGACAAGCCTTGGCATTGGTCAAGATAGTCAAGAAATTTAGACATTACATTCTCAGGAGTAAAATAGTTGCTCTTGTGCCTGATGCGGTGGTGAAGATGTTGCTAATGCAGAATGACCCTAGCAAGAAAAGGGCCAAATGGATTACAATATTGCAAGAATTTGATATATAAATCATGCCCATGAAACTAGTTAGAGGACAGGCCTTGGTACAAACTATAGCATGCACAGATCCCAAAATTGTGAGTCAACACCATGTGGCGAGCATGGATACGAAAACTGAGTGGTATAAGGATGTATCTGTTGGCAACATAGTCAAGAGACACTCTTGATTGGGTAATGTTGTCATTGATGGAAACAAGGAGAATAGAGCATGATGAAGCTAAGGATTATTGGAAACTAAACTTGGAACAACTTGCATATAAGGTTTTGGTCCAGACACAAAAGACTAAGGTGGAATGTCTAAGCACTGACAACACATAGTTAGCAGCAGAGACTCAAGTGGTATTCCTCCACAGTTGATGATCAAGGTATGCAGTTTAGGTATATTATTTAGGATTGTTTGAAGGTACTATGTCCAATATTACAATTCATAATGACTTCCATAAGTTAAGTAGTGATTGGTCTAAGTCTAGATGAATAGAACTAAGACAAGAACAGTACATAGTGTCTGAGAAAAAGGGTCTGCATTTCTCCACAGTTGCACAATTTGTCTTGCATTTCTGGAGGTATGATCTATGATTAGTAAAGAGCCTCTAATATGGATTTGAGCAAGTCTTGTGGTCTGTAGTGGAAGATGTTGTCTGATAGTTGAAATGTACTAGCAAACAATCTGTGAATAAGGCCAACATAATAAATAAGACATGTGTGCGGTAAAGTTTCGGTGTTTGGAACTTAATCCTAAGTGGCAAAATAGTTGAGGCCAACATGTGTGATGGTATTCCAAATATTGTTTGGGTCTGGTATATATTTTGGAAAATAAATTTGGCTGACAGAGCACATAATGCATGACTACACGGTACACTTTATTAGGCCGACCAAATATGAAGATTTTGTTTGTTGTAATTATATATGGGTTTGATTTTGGTATTTGGTGTAGTGTGTGTGAGTGTGTAGAGTGTGAATAGAAGAGTAGGCAACAAAAACTAGAAGAAGAGAGATTTTGTCTAATGTAAAAGCAGAGCAGTGAAACAAAGTAGTCAAGATGAAAATTTTTGAGATAGTATTTTTGAGCATACATTGAAGCTACATTCATGCATGTGTAGATGCAATCTAAGTAGTTCATTTTGGCAGTGGGCCTTTGTGTAGTGAGCACTTTATCAGAGGGAAGTGAGCCCTGGGCAGTGATCCCTAAGACAGTGATCCTTCTTGTAATTCAGTAGTGAGCTATCATAATATATTGTGAGTTAACACTCACCGTGGTTTTTCCCTCTTTGGGTTTTCCACATAAAAATCCTAGTGTCTATATGTTATTTCTTTATGGTTGTTGTTCTTATGCTTGTTATGATTTTGGATTAATAAACAAGTCAACAAGTGGTTTTGCAGAATACTGATTCACCCCCCTCTCAGTATTCCTTACTTTCAACAGTATCAACTTTTTTGGTTATGGGGAGGTATCCAAGTAACATGAAATCTTCACAGCGTAGGGCATTGAAGATAAAATCTTAAAAGTATATGATCTAGGGAGGCCAATTGTTTAGGAAAAATCATGAAGGCATATACCTCAGATGCCTTAACAAAATTCAAGCGAATGAAGTGATGAGAGTATTACATCATAAATATGGTATTGGCCATGGATCCTATTTAGCCATCACTAACAAATTTTTTAGACCTGGTTATTATTGGCCAATGATCTTCAAAGATACAGAGGAGCACATTAAACATTGTCATACTTGTCAAAAAATGACTGATAGAGGAAGATATATGGCTCAGCCATTATGACCAGTTATCGAGACTAGGCCATTTGCTCAATGGGGTCTCAATTTCATTAGAACTATTAATCCTTCTTCTTTTACTGGTCATAAATTTATTCTAACTGTGACTAATTATTGTACCAGGTGGATTGAGGCCACGTGTTGCAAACATTCCACAACTGAAGTGGTTATCAAATTCATCGAGGAGAACATTATCACAAGGTTTCGGGCACCTTATTTATTGGTATGTGACAATGGCCCTACTTTTTCATCTTTAAAATTTTCAAATTGGGCATTTGAACATGGAATTTTGTTGAAATTTTATTCAAATTACTATCCTCAGGGAAATGGTTTGGCCAAACCTACCAATAAAATTCTATTAGATATCATCAAAAAGTTGATTGTTAAGAATCCCAAGGAGTGGAATGCCTTACTAAAGTATGCCTTATGGGTTGATAGAACAAAGTTTTAGGCAACACTAGGTACTTCCCCCTATAATTTGGTATACGGAACAGATCCTATTTTACTAGTTAATTTGAGAATCCCTACATGGAAGTTTGCTAATGATTATATAGGCTTTGATGACCAAAGAGAGGCTAGGTTGGTCCAACTGTTGCACTTAGATGAGAAACGAAATCAAGCCATAGATCGTTTTGCTAAGCATCAATCTGTAGTTAAAAGGTGGTTTGATAAAAGGGAAAGAGTTTAAACCTTTAAAATTTTAGACTTAGTTTTGTGTTGGGATAAAGCTCATGCAACGAAAGGAAACCATGGTAAGTTTGTTAAGCTTTGGATTGGTCCATTGCAAATTGTAGATATTGTAGGAGATAATGCCTTTAGGTTAAAGACACTGACTAGAGATTATATCTAATTACCTTTTAATGGTCAATTCCTTAAACATTATTTCCAAGCCTAAAGGTGTCAAACTGAGATGTCTATGATTGGTGAAATGTCTTTCTTCCTTAGACATCAAATTACTCAGCTACATGGTGGTATCTTCATTTCTCAAGTTAAGTATGTCAAAGAGTTGTTGAAGAAGTTTGGTATGGAGGATTCAAAACCAGTGAGTACTCCCATGGTCACTGGATGTCACTTGAGCAAAGATGATGAGTCTTCAGAGGTAGATCAGACTATCTATAGATCTATGATTGGAGTACTGTTGTACTTGACTACTTCTAGACCTAATATTATGCATGCCGTATGTGTGGTTCTTAGATATCAAGCCAATCCCAAGAAAACACATGAGAAGGTAGTGAAAAGGATATTCAAATACTTGAGAGGAAATTTGGACTATGGCCTATGGTATCAAAGAGATAATGACTTTGATTTGAGTGCTTACATTCATGCTAACTGTGCTGGTTGTGTTGATGATAGAAGAAGTACAAGTGGTGGTGCTTTCTTTTTAGGAAATAGATTGGTTTCATGGCAAAGAAAGAAGCAAGATTTAGTGTCCTTATCTACTATAGAGGCATAGTACATTACAACAACATCCTACTATACACAAGTGTGGTGGATGAAGCAAACCCTAAAGGATATCAAGGTATTGTATGATTAGCCTATTCCTATCTTGTTTGACAATACAAGTGTTATAAATATTTCCAAGAATCTAGTGATACACTCTAGAACCAAACATATATCAATTAGGTGTCACTTTTTGAGAGAGAAGGTTGCATATAAGGAAGTGAAGTTGGAATATGTTCTGACAAAGGATCAGATGGTAGATATTTTCACAAAGGCTCTTGCAAAGGATACTTTTATGGATCTTTGGCAGAGGTTAGGGGTAATTGCTCCTTCTTCTTATTGCTAGATGCATAGTGGTGCATCTATCTAGGGGGAGTTCATGTTATATCTTGCTCCTGGATTGATGGTGCCTACCTCTTGGGGGGAGTAGGTAGTGGTTGCTAATGATAGGGGGAGTTTGTTTGCTATAGAAGAAGTTATTGCCTAATAACGAATGTGGAGGGATGTGGTCACTAATGAGAAGGTAGTGGATACCCTTTGTCCTTGATGTTAAAGGGGGGGGAATGTGTAGGTATGTGTTGCCATCAATGCCAAAGGGGGAGATGTTAGGAATAGCATGCAAAAGATAGCAATTAAATGTAACTAAAGATTAAACAGAGGAATGAAAATACACAGAAATAATAACATCAAGAGATAATTTTTAACATGGTTCACCCAAACTCGGGCTACATCCACCAATAGAGAGTCCAATATTATTATCCAGCAAATCAAACTGATTACAACCAGCAATCCTTACAACGCATGGTTGTATCCCTAAAACAAAGTTGTATCCCTAAAACAAAGTTTTTATTTGAGCTTCATATATTGTGAGTTAACCCTCATTGTAGTTTAACATCGAAAGATAATTTTTAACATGGTTGTATCCCTAAAACATAGTTTTTATTTGAGCTTCATATAATGTGAGTTAATCCTCACTGTGGTTTTTACCTTCTTGAGTTTTCCATGTATATCTAGTGTTATGTGTTGATGTGCATTGTGTTAATATTTCATGCTTATGTTAATATTGTGATGCTTAAGTTTTAATCTACTCTCGATAAGTTAAAGTTGTTAAAATTGAAGATTGTTTAAATATTGATTCACTTCAACAATTGGTATCAGAGCTAAGTTCCTTTGAAGGAAGCTTATCCACTTGAGGAAGCTCCAAGATGACACAAAATGGATCCAGCAAAATACCTAGGTTTGATGTAACAAATTATGCTTTTTGGAAGCTAATCATGAAAGCTTATATTAATTATCTAGGGTGTGGTGTTTGGGACTCTATCAAGTCTGGTTACACAGTTCCTACTACTATTCCTATACATGTAGATGAAGTCAAGGTGTATGATAACAATGCCAAGGAAATGTTTGCTGTTATGAGTGGGTTAGTTGATTTACAACTTTCAAAGGTAATGAGCTACAATTCTGCTCAAGAAGTTTGGGTTAAACTTGAAACCATTTATGAAGGAGATAAGAAAGTAAAGCAAGCCAAGATGCAGATCTTTAAGAGCAAATTTGAGCACCTAAAAATGTCAGAGGATGAGGACATTGCTGGATATATGCTCCGGGTGAATGAAGTGGTCAATGGTATTACAGGTCTTGGTGAAGTGAATGAAGATGAGATTGTGAAAAAGGTTCTGAGATTTCTTCCCAAATCTTACAGTCATAAGGTATCTACCATTAAGGAGAATGTAGACTTGGATACATACACTATAGACAAACTATTTGGTTCCCTTACTACCTTTGAAATGGGAGAATTTAGCAGTGATGCTCCAAAGAAAGAAGCTTCTTTCAAAGCTAATGTGAAGACAAAGGGTGAAGTTGATGATGAAGATGAAAGCTCTGATGAAGTTGAAGCAAATTTTGTGAGAAGACTGAAGAAAGGCACTGGGAAATACAAAGGTAACTTACCCTTCAAAATTTTCAATTGTGGAAAAGTTGGTCACTTTGCTTCTAAATGTCCTTTTAAGGAATCAAGAGGTAGTTACAAGAGAGACAAGTTCAAAAGAAGTCTATATTCCTTAGAGAGCAATTATTCTTCAGAATAGGAGGATCATGATGATTCAAGTGATGAAACACTTTTCATTGCTTTGAGTGTTGGTGACAAAAAGGATGATGTTGAAAAATGTGAGAAGACTAATTCCTTGCAAACATACCAAAACAATAAAAGATCAATGGTTGTATGGACTGCCTTTCATGCAAAAGAAGAAGCCAAGGTTGGGTAATTGATAGTGGATGCTCAAATCAAATGACTGGTGAGAAGGAGAAGTTTATCAGCCTTGAAAAGTGGGATGATGATGTTGTCAAGTTTGGTGGTGATGAGTCAGCACAGATATGTGGAAAAGGTACTATAACTATTGATGGGAAGAACAAGATTGAGGATGTTCTCTACGTCAAAGGGCTAAAATACAATCTTCTCAGTGTCAATCAGATGTGTAGCATGGGGTATAATCTCACCTTTCCTACCAAGGGTTATGAAATCAGAAAGGTAGGGTCTAGAAAACTAGTTGCAGAAGATATCAAGACATATGGTGACATCTATCATTTGAAGGAGATGAATGGAAGAACTTGTTTGTTGGACCAATCTAGTGAATGTTGGTTGTGGTACAAGAGAATGGGACACAACAATTTTGATAATATGGTAAAGATCAGTTCTACTCATGCAGTGAGAGATATGCCTAAGATAATCAATCCTACAAATGCAATATACAAGAAATGTCAAATGGGAAAGTACACAAAGACAAACTTCAAGACCAAGGAGTATTATTCTTCAAATCCATTGGAGCTGATTCACACTGATCTATGTAGCTCTACAAGAGTAAAGAGTCAACAAGGTAAGAGGTATTTCATGTTGCTTATTGATGATTATTCTAGAATGACTTGGGTTACTTTCTTAAGAGAAAAATTAGATGCCCTTGATAAAGCTAAAGTGTTGAAAGCTATGGCTGAGAATGAAGTAGATGCCAAGATCAAATCTTTCAGGTCTGATAGAGGAGGTGAGTTTACTTCAAATGAATTTGAAAAGTTTTATGAAGATAATGGTGTTAGGAGAAATCTTTTAGCCCCTAGGACCCCTCAACAAAATGGGGTAGTGGAAAGAAAGAATAGGACTGTGCAAGAGATGTCTAGGGCATTGTTGAAAGATGTAGATCTGCTTGATATGTATTGGAAGGATGCATTTCATACTAATGTCTATTTAATTAATAGAGTGCAACTGAGGGTCAAGAACACTAAGACCCATTATGAGATATGGTATGGAAGGCCTCCCATAGTCAGATACTTTAGGATATTTTGGAGCAAATGCTATATCAAAAGAGATGAAGAAGACTTAGGAAAGTTTGATTCAAAAAGTGATGAAGGAAACTTTCTTGGCTACTCAACCAAAAGCAAAGATTAGAGACACTACAAAAAGAGATTGGGAAAGATGATTGAAAGCACAAATGTTAAGTTAGATGAAGACCTGTATCAGATCTCACATGAATTAGAGGACTCTGAATCTGATATCTTTCCATGCATTGTAAATGAAGAAGAAGAAGAGAAGGAACAAGAGCCAGAGCAGATGCTGAAGACTCGAGCAAAGTATGTTCAAAAGAACCACTTAGTAGATCAGATCATTGGAGATAAGGATGAAGGTGTGCAGACAAGGAGAATGCTTACTAAGACACATGAGCAAGTAAACTTGTGTTTGTTATCAAAAGTGGAACCCAAAAACATTACTGATGCCACCAAGGAAGATGGATGAATAAAAGCCATGGAAGAAGAATTCGATCAGATTGAGATGATATAGACATGGGAATTGGTTCCCAAACCAGAAAATAAGAGTGTTATAGGAACAAAATGGGTGTTTCAGAACAAATTGAATGAAGAAGGTGAAGTTGTAAGGAAGAAGACAAGGCTAGTATGCAAAGGATACACACAAGTTGAAGGTATTGATTATGAGGAGACCTTTGCTCTGGTAGCAAGGATGGAGGCAATTAGAATGTCCCTTTCTCTCTTTGCTCATAAGAACTTCAAGGTATATCAAATAGATGTTAAGTCAACATCTCTGAATGGTGATCTAGAGAAAGAGGTTTATATTGAAGAACCGGATGGTTTCCATATATCAGAAGATCTAGACATGGTGTGTAGACTCAAGAAGGCTCTGTATGGTCTTAAGAAAGCATCTAGAGATTGGTATACTAGGTTGGATAAGTACTTACTTCAATAGGGCTTCAAGAAAAGGTACTACAGATAGCAATCTTTACATCAACGAAGGAGACATGATATTGATAGTTGCAGTATATGTTGATGACATCATCTTTGGTGGAGATGATGATATGTGTAAGAGGTTGCAGAGGAGATACAAAAAGAGTTTGAGATGTCTATGATTGGTGAAATGTATTTCTTCCTTAGACATAAAATTACTCAGCTAGATGGTGGTATCTTCATTTCTCAAGTTAAGTATGTTAAAGAGTTGTTGAAGAAGTTTGGTGTGGAGGATTCAAAACTAGTGAATAGCCCCATGGTCACTGGATGTCACTTGAGAAAAGATGATCAGTCTCCGGAGGTAGATCAGACTATAATAACATCAAGAGATAATTTTTAATATGGTTCACCCAAACATGGGCTACATCTACCAATAGAGAGTCCAATATTATTATCCAATAAATCAAACTGATTACAACCAGCAATCCTTACAACTCATGGTTGTATCCCTAAAACAAAGTTGTATCCCTAAAACAAAGTTTTTATTTGAGCTTCATATATTGTGAGTTAATCCTCACTGTGGTTTAATATCAAGAGATAATTTTTAACATGGTTGTATCCCTAAAACAAAGTTTTTATTTGAGCTTCATATATTTTGACTTAATCCTCACTGTGGTTTTTACCTTCTTGAGTTTTCCACATATATCTAGTGTTATGTGTTGATGTGCATTGTGTTAATCTTTCATGCTTATGTTAATATTGTGATGCTTAAGTTTTAATCTACTCTGGATAAGTTGAAGTTGTTAAAATTGAAGATTGTTTAAATACTTATTCACCCTCCTCTTAGTATCTTAGTGTGTTCAACAATTGGTATCAAAGCTAAGTTCCTTTCAAGGAAGCTTAATTGCTTGAGGAAGCTCTAGGGTGACACAAAATGGATCTAGTAAAATACCTAGGTTTGATGTAACAAATTATACTTTTTGGGAGCTAAGAATAGAAGCTTATATTAATTATCTAGGGTGTGGTGTTTGGGACTCTATCAAGTTTGGTTACACAGTTCCTGCTACTATTCCTACAGATGTAGATGAAGACGATAACAATGCCAAGGAAAAGTTTGCTACTATGAGTGGGTTAGTTGATTCACAACTTTCAAAGGTAATGAGTTGCAATTCTGCTCAAGAAGTTTGCGTTAAACTTAAAACCATTTATGAAGGAGATAATAAAGTAAAGCAAGCCAAGATTCAAATCTTCAAGAGCAAATTTGAGCACCTAAAAATGTCAAAGGATGAGGACATTGCCGGATATATGCTCCGGGTGAATGAAGTGGTCAATGGCATTACATGTCTTGGTGAAGTTAATGAAGATGAGATTGTGAAAAAGGTTCTAAGATATCTTCCCAAATCTTACAGTCATAAGGTATCTACCATTGAGGAGAATACAGACTTGGATACATACACTGTAGAAAAATTATTTGGTTCCCTTACTCCCTTTGAAATGAGAGAATTTAGCAGTGATGCTCCAAAGAAAGAAGCTTCTTTCAAAGCCAATGTGAAGACAAAGACAAAGGGTGAAGTTGATGATGAAGATGAAATCTCTGATAAAGTTGCAGCAAATTTTTTTGAGAAGACTGAAGAAAGGCACTGGGAAATACAGAGGTAAGTTACGCTTCAAATGTTTCAATTTTGGAAAAGTTGGTCACTTTGCTTCTAAATGCCCTTTTAAGGAATCAAGAAGTAGTTACAAGAGAGACAAGTTCAAAAGAAGTCTGTATTCCATAGAGAGAAAATACTTCACAAGATGAGGATCATGATGATTCAAGTGATGAAACACTTTTCATGGCTTTAAGTGTTGGTGACAAAAAGGATGATGTTGAAAAATGTCAGAAGACTGATGCCTTGCAAACATACCAAAACAATAAAAGATCAATGGTTGTATGGACTACCTTTCATGCAAAATAAGAAGCCAAGGTTGGGTAATTGATAGTGGATTCTCAAATCATATGACTGGTGACAAGTAGAAGTTTATCAGCCTTGAAAAGTGGGATGGTAATGCTATCAAGTTTGGTGGTGATAAGTCAGCATAGATATGTGGAAAAGGTGCTATAACTATTGATGGGAAGAACAAGATTGACAATATTCTCTATGTTAAAGGACTAAAATGCAATCTTGTTAGTGTCAATCAGATGTGCAACATGGGGTATAATCTCACCTTTCCTATCAAGGGTTATGAAATCAGGAAGGCAGAGTCTGGAAAACTAGTTGCAGAAGATATCAAGACATATGGTGACATCTATCATTTGAAGGAGGTGAATGGAAATACTTGTTTGTTAGACCAATCTAGTGAATGTTGGTTGTGGCACAAGAGAATGGGACACAACAATTTTGATAATATGGTAAAGATTAGTTCTACTCATGCAGTGAGAGATATGCCTAAGATAATCAATCCTACAAATGCAGTATACAAGGAACATCAAATGGGAAAGTAGACAAAGACAAACTTCAAGAGAAAGGACTATTCTTCCTCAAAGCCATTGGAGCTCATTCACACTTATCTATGTGGCCCTACAAGAGTAAAGAGTCAACAAGGTAAGAGGTATTTCATGTTTCTTATTGATGATTATTCTAGAATGACTTGTGTTACTTTCTTAAGAGAAAAATTAGATGCCCTTGATAAATTTAAAGTGTTCAAAGCTATGGTTGAGAATGAAGTAGATGTCAAGATCAAATGTTTGAGGTCTGATAGAGGAGGTGAGTTTACTTCAAATGAATTTGAAAAGTTTTATGAAGATAATGGTGTTAGGAGACATCTATCAACCCCTAGGACCCCTCAACAAAATGGGGTAGTGGAAAGAAAGAATAGGACTGTGCAAGAGATGTCTAGGGCAATGCTGAAAGATGCAGATCTGCCTGATATGTACTGGAAGGATGTAGTTCATACTACGGTCTATTTAATTAATAGAGTGCAACTAAGGGTCAACAAAACTAAGACCCATTATGAGATATGGTATGGAAGGCCTCCCATAGTCAGATACTTTAGGATCTTTCAGAGCAAATGCTATATCAAAAGAGATGAAGATGACCTAGGAAAGTTTGATTCAAAAAGTGATGAAGGAATCTTTCTTGGCTACTCAACCAGAAGCAAGGCTTATAGATGCTACAACAAGAGATTGGAAAAGATGATTGAAAGCACAAATGTCAAGGTAGATGAAGACCTATATCAGATCTCACATGAATTAGAGGACTTCTAATCTAATATCTTTCCATGCATTGTAGATGAAGAAGAAAAAGTGAAAGAAGGGAAGGAACAAGAGCCAGAGAAGATGCTTAAGACTCTAACAAAGTATGTTCAGAAGAACCACTTAGTAGATTAGATCATTGGAGACAAGGATGAAGATGTACAGATAAGGAGAAGGCTTACTAAGACACATGAGCAAGTAAACTTGTGTTTGTTATCAAAAGTGGAACCCAAAAACATTGCTGATGCCACCAAGGATGATGGATGAATAAAAGCTATGGAAGAAGAATTGGATCAGATTGAGAAGAATTAGACATGGGAATTGGTTCCCAAACCAACAAATAAGAATGTTATAGGAACACAATGGGTGTTCCAGAATAAACTAAATGAAGAAGGTGAAGTTGTAAGGAAGAAGGCAAGGCTAGTATGCAAAGGATATACATAAGTTGAAGGTATTGATTATGAGGAGACCTTTGCTCTGGTAGCAAGGATGGAGGCAATGAGAATGTTCCTTTCTCTTTCCGCTCATAAAAACTTCAAGGTATATCAGATGGATGTTAAGTCAACATCTCTGAATGGTGATCTAGAGGAAGAGGTTTATATTGAACAACCGAATGGTTTCCAGATATCAGAAGATCTAGACATGGTGTGTAGTCTCAAGAAGGATCTGTATGGTCTTAAGAAAGCATCTAGAGATTAGTATGCTAGGTTGGAAAAGTACTTACTTCAATAGGGCTTCAAGAAAGGTACTACAGATAGTAATCTTTACATTAAAGGAGACATGATATTGATAGTTGCAGTATATGTTGATGACATCATCTTTGGTATAGATGATGATATGTGTAAGAAGTTTGTAGAGGAGATGCAAAAAGAGTTTGAGATGTCTATGATTGGTGAAATGTCTTTCTTCCTTAGACATCAAATTACTCAGCTAGATGGTGGTATTTTTATTTCTCAAGTTAAGTTTTTCAAAGAGTTGTTGAAGAAGTTTGGTATGGAGGATTCAAAACCAGTGAGTACTCCCATGGTCACTAGATGTTTCTGGAGGTAGATCAGACTAACTATAGATCTATAATTGGAGGACTGTTGTACTTGACTACTTCTAGACCTGATATTATGCATGTAGTATGTGTGGTTTCCAAATATCAAGCCAATCCCAAGCAAACACATGAGAATGCAGTGAAAAGGATATTCAAATACTTGAGAGGAAATTTGGACTATGGCCTATGGTATCCAAGAGATAATGACTTTGATTTGAGTGCTTACATTCATGTTGAATGTGCTGGTTGTGTTGATGATAGAAGAATTACTAGTGGTGGTGCTTTCTTTTTAGGAAATAGATTAGTTTCATGGCAGAGCAAGAAGCAAGATTTAGTGTCCTTATCTAATACAAAGGCATAGCACATGCAGCAACATCCTACTATACACAAGTGTTGTGGATGAAGCAAACCCTAAAGGATATCATGGTATTGTATGATGAGCCTAGTCCTATCTTGTGTGACAATACAAGTACTATCAATATTTCCAAGAATCTAGTGATACACTCTAGAACCAAGCATATAGCAATTAGGTATCACTTTTTGAGAGAGAATGTTGCATGTAAGGAAGTGAAGTTGGAATATATTCTGACAAAGGATCAGATGGTAGATATTTTCACAAAGGCTCTTGCAAAGGATACTTTTTTTGGATCTCTGGCAGAGGTTAGTGCTAATGTTGTGATGTTCACAACACACCCCATTTTACTCCTTAGCAAAATGAGGACCCCTGCTATGGCTGTTGATTTTGCTTTTGTGTGTTTTGTTTTGCTTGGTGGTAAAGGGAAAAAGAGGAGTTAAAGTTGCAAACTTTGTTTAAAATAGACAAAAAAAATGCATTTTCAGTACCAGGGCATGATATGGTTGGATTCCTTGTGAAAAATGAGCTAGGGTTGCTTTTTGAACCATCTTAAAATTTGCCATATTTTGCAAGTTATGATCATTTTGGTAAAATGTACATTTAGGTTTGTCTATCGCTTTGCATATGCAAAGTCCTTTGTATGTGCAAAGTCGTTTCTATACTTAGTCACTTTTTGCTTTCGAGTTTATATACAAAGGCAGTTATATATCCTTTCATATATACAAGATGGACCCGAAATGAACTTAGGTCAAAATAAATTAATGTTTTAAATCTGCTTTGTATCTGTCGTTTATATGTTCGGCAGGTCAAAACATACAGGGTAATATATAAAGACACTTTATACATTGCACGGAACCGAAATTTCATGAAGCACGGTTAATTCACTGTATATCCGTAGGCTTGTATGTTTGAGTAACTTACAATGTAATTATACATTGGGCGGACCCGATGGACTTATAAAAAAAAGAGCAAATCCTTGTATATGTTCCGGCTTGCATATTGGCGCACACAAGAATAATATACATGCAAGCGCGGATTTGAAAAGTTTTAAAGCAGAGTTAATTCAATATATATCAGAGGATACAAGGGTTATATACATACCGTAGACGTGAAAGGGAAGTTAAAAGGGGCTAAATCGTTGCATATTCAGGTTGTATAAGCAAACATACATTGAAATATACAAAACATGGAATCCAAAAGGTTACGAATAGTGGTTAATTCATTGTATATTTCGGCTTGCATGTTTTGGAACATACATCGCTGTATATACAAGCCAGAATCTGAGGGCGGATTTAAATCTGATTAAACCAATGCATCACATCTGAAATGTATGTCGAAATATACATTTCTCAGCATACAACAAAATATACATTGTGGGACTCAAAGGCAAATTAAAAGTGGCTAATTCATTGTATGTATATCCGATTGTATATTGGAAGGTACAAATGCAACATACAATGGAATGTACAAGTGTGGACCCAAAGGGAGTATTAAAACTGGTGAAATCGTTGTATATATGCGCGCTTGTCCATTTGAGAGGCATACAAGGTGGAATCCAAAAAGGATTAAAATAGAGTTGAGCGCTTGTATGTATATCCGAATGTATATCTAAAACATACAAGGCACCACATACAATGCAGAATCAAAAGGAAAGTAAAATGCGGTTAAATGCTTGTATCACGTCTGGATTGAATATCTAAGGATACAATGCATTTATACATTGAACGGAATTGAAAAAATCATAAATTGGAATTAACGGCTTGTATATTTTGATGTTTGTATATTTTGATATACAAACTGACATGCATTGTGACATACAAGCCATGGAATTGAAAGAGATTAGGATCCGATTAAAACGTTGTATCATGTCTAGATTGTATATCGGATATACGTGGATTTTAAATAGAAAAATATGCAGGAGGCAGAAGCGATAGGAATTTTGAGGCCGATTTTGGGGCCCGAATGCATATTTTTTGGTCAACAATAGTTGACCTGACTTTTCTAAGCACTGTATATGCATTTTTTGGACATGATTTCCATAGATTTACGACCTGATTGATGCATTCACACAGTCATGCCTTGATTTAACAAAGTGTTTTCCTTGCTGCAGTTTTATTAATCGATGGTACTTATTGCTGGTCTATTTTTACAGGTTTGCAGTTGAAGGGGAGCTGAAACTTAATGGCGGTGACATCACGGAGGAGGAAATCCAATCTTAGAGGAAGCAGAAGGAAGATAAGGATGAAGTACGAAGAATTCAAGGGTCTTCATTGATGAGGACAAAATGCAGCTGAAGACATTATTGCAGCAGACCATAGGAGTTATTATTGAGCTGCTAGGGTTTCTAGAATGGCATATTTTGCCCAGATTGGATGTATACTCAGAGATATTTTAGGAGACTGATTCACCAACATTTATTGTTGTAACCAAAGGTTTGAACCAGGGTTTAAATTAGGGTTTTTTTTGGGCTGTATTGAGGACAATCAAAGTCTATATATTGTGCCTTGATACAATGTAAAACTTTACACAGGGGCTACATAGAGATTTGTAGAAGTAGCATTTTAGAGTAGAGGGACCTTTCAGTTTAGGAGTAGAAGGAGGTCACCTGTGTCTACAATAAGGAATGCATGGAACATCTAGCTTCCTTACTGTATCTGAAGCTTGTAAGTTTTCTATAGTTTGATCATTGAAGCTAAGAGTCATTCAGACATTGTAAATCTTATATGACTGTCTATTTCTAATACAATTGAATCTGGAATTCTGCATCTATCTTCTGAGTGTTTTCTTCCTCTTCATTGTGTTTGAAACATTTTCTCTTAGAGCTTGCAATCTTAGGTGTATGTTTGTGAAAATGCTCAGAATATACATTTAAGGTTTTGTCTATGGATTTGATCAAGTTACTGTATGATTTATAAAGTGCATAACATAACAATTAGATCCTTCGAATAGAGTGAATGAAGTGTAGATTAGATCTTTCTAACTTTTCCCAACCCATCTAAAAATACTTAGCTTAAAACGTAGAAATTTGAAGGAAATTTGTCTCATATTTGAAAAGAGCACGCATAACAGAGTTTGAAAGTAGACAGTTTTCATAATATTTAAGAGGAGAAAGCTGCAATAATTTGAGAAGACTATTTAAAGTTTTGCAGCTCAAGTATAAGTTTATGCAAAAGGGATGAAAAACATATTGATATTTATAATCTTTTGCATAGTTTGAGTCCAGTAAACCAACAAGAAACCCTAAACTACGTAAGGCCCCTTGAACATTACAGCTTCACATTGACCAACTGAATTTGCCCAACAGGTCAAGACCTGACCATATTAAACTTGGGATTAAGTGAATCTTAACCAATTCCTTCATATCTTTCAAGTCAGTTTTGGTTCATTTTATGTGAATTTTAACTAATTGTTATGATTGCATCAAAACAATCATCAATAGTTTTCTGGCACTAGAAGGAGGACCTGACTTGAGTTAGGGTTTGTTTCAAACTCGTTAATAACAGTGATAGAGTGACCAGGTCTAGATCCAGTTCAGGGGATATTTTTTTGCAACTACCTGATACGAGGCGAAGTAAGAGCCCTTTGATTTGGAATCCTAAATTATCACAAGCAGGGAGTTCATTTGGAACACCTCCTGGGTCACCTTTTAACATCCGTAACATTGTGAGTCCTGACAGATCACTATTCAGATCTCTAAATCTTGGTTCAGGTACTCCTAAAGGTCCTTGTCCTCCTAGAGATCCTACCCCACTAATAAATCCAGTTATTCCTACAGGTTTAGGTCAAGCTCAAGCACCCATAATGGCTTATTTCAATGTCCAGTCTCCCATACACTTCAATGATTACAATGAGATGCCCAAAAATCTGGAAAAGATATGTCCTAAATATTTGTTACACCAAGACCCGGAAGACCACATTAGAATATTCAAGGAAGCATGCTTTAGGGCTAGATTAGAGCATGAGGATGTTGTGTGTAGATTTTTTCCCTACACCTTTAATGAACAAGCATCTAACTGGTATGTAAACCTACCCAATGGCTATGTTTCTTCCTGGACCCATTGATCCTTGCATCCTATATCACAAATTGGCTACCATAAAAAGAGGTGATGGAGAACTAATTGATAATTTCAATGACAGGTTTCAAAAGGCCTACTCTAGGTTGATGGCCCCTTACACAGTAGATGATGATACCTTGTTAGCCATGTACTATGCTGCCTTAGATCCTTTAACTGCCATGTTTGTCAAAAGAAAACCTGACATAGATTCAATATCCAAAGCCTATAAAGAGGCAGCCTCAGTAAACCAAGAGATGAGGCACACAACATATAGTCCATTTGTTAATGGATGAAATTTTGGAGCACAGAATTAGGCACAACCTTGGAATGGAGTCCCTATGCATCACACTCCATTACTAAATCCGGTTCCTTCTTACACACCTGTGTATAGTCGTACCCCAATCCAAGCCACAGCTCCTTACATGAGTAACACTTCTAATAACAGTCAAAATAATGGTCATCCTTTCTTCCAACCCCCTAGGGATACAATTGTGGCAAAAGCACAAGAGGAAAGGGAAGAAATTAAAGAGATCACTGCACATTTAAAAAGATTGACCACTGAAGTAACACACCTAAGAAACGAGAACCTCTATGGAAGAGGTAACCAAGGATACAATCAAAATTAGAATTATAACCAAGACCAAAATTAGAACTATAGTTCAAATCAAAATCAACATTATAATTAGAACTATAATCAGAGCTATAACCAAAATAATAGCCAAGGCCAATGTTCAAATCAGAGCCAAAACTATAATCAGCATCAAAGTCATAACCAAGGGCAACCAATGCAAAATAAAGGGCCAGTGATAGATAATAGGGCCTGGGGTAACAATAACAGAAATCAGGATCAGCTTAGGCCATCCAAAACATGGAACACAGGACCAAACAATGGTACCCTAGCTTCTCCTTTTGAGAATATATATAATCATGATGTAAAACAAACAGCTAGCATTCAAATGGCCAATACATCACTAAAAAGTTGGTACAAATTTCATAATACCAATGCCCATGCTGAGCTTGACTGTCCACAGTTCCATTTAGAAGCCAGCATATTTAATATAGAGGTGTAGCCTCCTACTTCTAAGTTTCTCATTCCCAAGGGTAATGAGGTAGTACCCTCAGGGTATGATACAACTTTAGTCTTAGAAACCTTTACCTTTGCAACTACAGAAGAGAAAGAAGATGAATTGTTAGAAGATGAACCATACTTTTGTGAAAGTCTTTATCTTGAATCAGCCTTTGTGTTAAATGCTTTTCAATTTCCTTTTGAAATAGAAAATGAAGTACTGACTGAAACAGAAGAGGTGCAGGCTTTTCAACAGACAAATAAAAACTACACCTACAATTTAAGGAACAATACTAGGCCAGGAGGACCTTTCACCACTTCCACTCCTCCTAACAACTTCAATACCCCCCAGATCAAAATTCTAGCAACAACCCTGCCATACTCAAAGCTAATCATCATACAAACAGTGGAACAATAGTACAAAAGACCCAAAAAAGTAAAACTGAAATAGTAGAAACAACAAGGTTAATGAGTTACTTGTCAGAAGAAATAAAGAAAATTAAGGTCAGTATACCTTTGAATGAATTATTGAAAACTCCAGGGATCAAAAATGCTTTTATAAAAGCCTTGGATACATCTATGATAGATGAGGTTGCTGCTGATGTAACTGTTCCTAATAGAGATTCACCACCTAAGGAGAAAAGTAAGAAAGTTGAGAAGCCTTCCAATACAAATGTAGTAATGTATGGTGATAAGAAGGATGCTCCTCCTTTCTTGTTAACTGTTAGATTGTGTGCGAAGAATATCCACAATTGCATGGTGGATTCCGGTGCCTCAGCCAACGTAATGCCCTTAGGGATATGTAAAACTCTCAGGCTGACTCCCACCAAATCTGCCAAGGTTGTCACACAATTAGATAAAACTGAGGTTAGTGTGATAGGAGAATTGATGAACATTCTGATGCAGTTAGCTTCAGACCCTGGGGTAAGCCAATTCATTAACATTCAAATAGTGGACATACCCGTAAATTATGGAATGTTGTTAAGTAGGGATTGGTCCAAGACATTAAACAGATATATGGCCACAGACTTTTCACATATGTGGCTACCTTGGAGAGGCGTCGCAAACCAAATTAGAATAGAGGCAGAACCTAGGATGAGACACATGATAATAGAGTATAATCGAACGAATGAAATATTGTATGCTGCTATTGAACCTGGTGTTTATAGAATTACTAACAATGGGGTACAAATTGAAGAGATCATGATGTTAAACATTAGAGAAAAACATGTAAGCAAGGAGACAACATTATTCATTGAGTCTGATGGAAATTCTTCGGATGAAGAAAACAATGCAATGGAAAAATTTGGTCATGCCATTAGACAAGAGGTGGAAGAATGCATTAAAAAGAATCTACTAGTCCAATGTAAACTATATAAGAATAGGTGTAGAGTCCATGATAGGCCACATTCTGAGGAGAGTTGTGGAATGTGCAAAGACATCATCAAATATGAATACAAAAAACGCATGAAGAAGGTAGAATTTCAAGAGGAAAATGTGAACCCTGATCAACCACAAGGACACTTTCAGAGTAATGTAGATGCTTTGATTTCAAATTTAGAAGAGGGAATAAAGGACAAGGGTAGTTGTCCTTCTGATTTGCAAGCTAAAAATACACATATGCAAGTTAACCCAATAGAAATACCCATGAATAAATATACCAGCACCTCACAAGTAATAGAGAAGATGAAGCATGCTAAGGGGAAAGATCAGAAAAGTAAAGATGGCATGTGGACATTAAAATGTGACGGGTCCAAGTCAAAGCAGGGCGGGGGTGCAGGTGTTAAACTTATAGATCCTCAGGGTAAGTCATACCTAGTAGCATATAGACTGTAGTTTTCCTGTACTAACAATATTGTTGAATATGAAGCCTTAATTATGGGACTTGTCATGGTCGTTAAGAAAAAGGTGAAAACGATTAAGGTATTTTCAAACTCTTAACTAGTAGTCAGACAAGTAAGGAAACTATATGCTTGCAACTACAAGAAAATGATTTGTTACAGACATAGAGTATGGGGTTTAATAGATTTATTTGATGCTTTCAACATAGAGCACATCCCTAGAGAGTTGAACCACAGGCCGGATGCACTAGCAGTTGCTGCTAGTACATTAGAACCCTTGACGCTGTCAGGATTGAGATGATTTGTTGTTGAGCTAGTTAATGTTCCCAGTATCCCAGACAACGTTACACATATTCAGGTATTTGGAGGGGATCAGCAAATTATTGACTTCCTAACCTGCAATGAGGTATTTGAGGCTCAAATCATTGATGAGCAGGAAAGGCCTGAGATAACATGGGACGAAGAGGATATAATCAACTTGAAGAGCAACTTTTTACCCAAAGGGGTAATTGAACTAGAACATATTTTTGACTTTGATGGAATAATAAGATAGAAAGATTTACCCAAAACAGAAGGGGGTAAGTGTGATTTACACAACTTAGGGACAGAGCAAAATCCACAAAATGTGCCAATTGGAAAAGCTTGCTCTGAGAAAATAAGAGGAGAAATTTTAGATGCTTTGAAAGATTACAAACATGTAATAGCATGGACATATGAAGACCTAAAAACCTATGATACGTCCATCATAACTCACGTAATACCTTTGAGACCAGAGATTAAACCATTTAGGCAGAAACAAAGGCCTGTAAACACCATTCTAGAGCCTTTAATCTTCGAGGAAGTTAAAAAATTGCTGTCTACTGGAATAATTTTCCCAGTCAGACATTTAGTCTGGGTAGCTAACCTAGTACCAGTAAGGAAGAAAAATAGAGACATCAGATTATGCGTAGATTTTAGAAATTTGAATAAAGCATCTGAAAAGGACAATTATCCTCTGCCTCCTATAGACGAAGTGCTACAAGCAGTAAACGGGGCAAAGATGATGTCTTTTCTAGATGGTTTCTTGGGTTATAACCAGGTTTTAATAGATAGGGATGACAGATTAAAAACCACCTTCACTTGTAAATGGGGAAATTATGCATATAGGAGAATGCCTTTTGGTCTGATCAATGCAGGTGCCACTTTTCAGAGAGCCATGGACATTGTGTTCCATGGGTTATCAGGTAAGTGCATTGTTGTGTATATGGATGATTTGACTATGTATTCCAAGGATGCATCCACTCACGCTGAAGATCTCAGGAAAATACTCAAGCGATGTGAAAGGTATGGAATTTCCCTTAATCCTAAAAAATGTTCATTTGGAGTTACTGAAGGTAAATTACTAGGGCATGTCATCTCTGAAGATGGAATATCGATTGACCCAGATAGAATAGAATCAATAAAAAGTTTGCAAATACCAAACAATAGGAAAGTGTTAAAATCATTTTTTGGTAAGATTAACTTTGTTCGGAAGTTTATCATGGGTTTTGCAGAGATTGTGCAGCTGTTAAATGCCATGTTGAAGAAGGATGCGTAGATGGAGTGGACACCTGTGGCTAGGGCTGCATTCGAAGATATCAAGGAGGCAATTTCTGATGCTCCTGTATTGGCAAGCCCAGACTACACCAAAATATTTTATATCTACTCCTTCGCATCCTCCCATTCAGTCGCGGCTGCCTTGACACAGAAAGGTGAGGACAATGAAGAAAAACCCATTGCATTTATGAGCGTGCTGCTGAAAGACGCATAGCTGCGATATCTAGATACCAAGAGACAAGCATTTGCGTTAATGAGAGCCATGAAAAAATTTAGACATTATATTTTGCGCAACCAGATCAAAGCTATAGTACCAGACGCAGCAGTAAAGATGCTGCTGATGCAGAACGAACCTAGAGAAAAGAGAGCCAAATGGATCACCACGCTGCAAGAGTTTGACATGGAAATCATTCCAATGAAACTGGTTAGAGGGCAGGTGTTGGTGTAAACAATAGCAAACATAGATCCAGATTTGATAAAACAGCAGTATGTGCTGAATTCTAATCACATATCATACTGGTATGGTGATTTCAATACTTTTCTAATATCTGGAATGTACCCAAATAGGATGAAAGCTTCTCAGAGGAGAGCTTTGAAGATTAAAGCACAAAAATATATGGTGCAAAGAGGTCTTCTATTCAAGAACCATGATGGAATTTATTTGAGATGTCTAAATAGAGTTGAAGCGGATAAGGTATGTGACAGAACTGCATGACAAATACGGAACAGGTCATGGTTCCCATCTAGCTACAACACATAAAATATTGAGGGCGGGCTATTACTAGCCCACGATGTTCAAAGATACTGAGATTCACATCAAAAGTTGCCACACCTGTCAGATTGCAGCAGATAAGGGAAGAAATCAGGCCAACCCACTACAACCTGTGATTGAATCAAGACCATTTGCACAGTGGGGCCTAGATTTCATTGGAGTCATCAATCCTCCATCTTCTGCAGGACACAAGTTCATACTGATAGTGACAGACTACTGTACAAGGTGGCCTGAGGCCGCATGCTACAAATTCTCCACAACTGAGGTAGTTATCAAGTTTCTTGAAGAAAACATCATCACCAAGTTTGGAACTCCGTATTCATTAGTATGTGACAACGGCCTTGCTTTCTCTTCTTTTAAGTTTTCTAAATGGGCATTTGAATACGGGATTGTTTTAAAGTTTTCTTCAAATTATTACCCTCAAGGTAATGGATTAGCTGAGTCTACGAACAAGATTTTATTGGATATAATCAAGAAGCTAATTATAAAGAGTCCCAGAGAATGGAATACCTTGTTAAGATATGCATTGTGGGTAGATAGAACCAAGTTCAAAATAGCTTTAGGTAGTACACCTTATCATTTAGTTTATGGGACTGATCCCATACTTCTAGTAAATCTGAGAATACCAATCTGGAAGTTTGCCAATGAGTATTTAGGCTTTGATAATCATAGGGAAGCCAGGATAGTACAAATGCTACAACTAGAAGAGAAAAGAGGTCAAGCCATTGAGAAATTTACCAAACACCAAGCAATAGTTAAGAGGTGGTTTGATAAGAGGGCAAGAGTCAAAACATTTAGGATATCTGACTTAGTGCTGTGCTAGGACAAATCACATGAAAAGAAGGGGAGTCATGGAAAATTTGATAAACTATGGTTAGGCCCATTGCAAGTCTCAGAAATAATAGGAGACAACACATTTAGACTCAAGACTTTGATTGGAGAAGATGTGCCATTACCAGTTAATGGCCAACATTTGAAACACTACTTCCAGGCTTGAGGTAAAGGGCAGTCCATTTTTGTGTAATATAGTGTAAGTAGTGTACAGTTTTCTTTTGTTGTTTGCTTTTGTAGGTTAGTTGTTGTACAGTTTTGTTTTGCTTCTTTTTGTTTTGTTGCTCTATTTTTTTTTTGTTGTTTGTACAGTCTATTTTGTTTGTTTGGTTTGTTGTTGTTTCCTCAGCAGGGATCTTCATTTTACTTTAGAGTATTAAGGAGCAAACTAACAACCATTCAAAATAGTATAAAATTTAGAATATTCAGGTTAATTGTTTGCAATTTATGCATAACTTGTTGTGACTATCATGAATGTAGAGAGTTGTTTACCTTCTGAAATTTTGTATTCAATAAATGTGATTGAGAATTCAAGGAAGGTTTCTCACGATGACACACCTAAAATCCTTGGGTTTGTTGAACTTACCAATGTAGATATTAGGTGAAAAATCTGAGGTCACCCTTGCTACCATTACAATCCTCAGCTTAATTTCAGCAAGTGTTCACTCCTTGCATCATGAAGTTACAACTACAATATCTTGTGAAATCTCTTTCAAAAATCAATAACGTATAAAAATATAAAAATATCATAAAGCGGATTATACTAAAAATCTAGATTAAGCCATCTAAGTAACTCTACCGGGGCTATGGATGCTCGCTGGCAGTGAGGCTCTACTTAGGAGAATTGTAACGATAACCTTGCTAGGGATATAGACGCTCGCTGGCAGCAAGGCTCTATCCGGTCGGCTATGAGGGAATATCCTCACCTACGTAGGCTAATATCAGTCACTGGTTTGTTCAACTGATCTTCAAGATGAGGATAATTAATTACGTGCACACACCTAAACTGAAAATAAAAATTCATGCACCCTTATTGAATACCTTAGGTCTCAAGTTGAATAATAATTTCCAGGAAGGATAGTTGGAAATTATGCATTTATTTCATCTAGTTTTCTTCAACACTTTGAATTTAATTGTTTTGTTTGGTGGCTAGTTGTTGTGATGTTCACAACACACCCCATTTTACTCCTTAGCAAAATGAGGACCCCTACTGTGGCTGTTGCTTTTTCTTTTGTGTGTTTTGTTTTGCTTGGTGGTAAAGGGAAAAAGAGGGGTTAAAGTTGCAAACTTTGTTTAAAATAGATAAAAAATGTATTTTCAGTACCAGGGCATGATATGGTTGGATTCCTTGTGAAAAATGAGCTAGGGTTGCTTTTTGAACCATCTTAAAATTTGCCATATTTTGCAAGTTATGATCATTTTGGTAAAATGTACATTCAGGTTTGTCTATCGCTTTGCATATGCAAAGTCCTTTGTATGTGCAAAGTCATTTCTATACTTAGTCGCTTTTAGCTTTCGAGTTCATATACAAAGTCAGTTGTATATCCTTTCATATAAACAAGATGAACCCGAAATGAACTTAGGTCAAAATAAATTAATGTTTTAAATCCGCTTTGTATCTTTTGTTTGTATGTTCGGTAGGTCAAAACATACAGGGTAATATATACAGACACTTTATACATTGCACATAACCAAAATTTCATGAAGCATGGTTAATTCACCATATATCTGTGGGCTTGTATGTTTGAGTAACATACAATGCAATTATACATTGGGTGGATCCGACGGACTTATAAAAAAAGAGAAAATCCTTGTATATGTTCCGGCTTGCATATTGGCGCACACAAGAATAATATACATGGAAGCATGGATTTGAAAAGTTTTAAAGCGGAGTTAATTCAATATATATCAGAGGATACAAGGGTTATATACATACCGCGGAAGCGAAAGGGAAGTTAAAAGGGGCTAAATCGTTGCATGTTCAGGTTGTATAAGCAAACATACATCGAAATATACAAAGCGCAGAATCCAAAAGGTTACGAATAGTGGTTAATTCATTGTATATTCTGGCTTGTATGTTTCAGAACATACATCGCTGTATATACAAGTTGGAATCCGAGGGCAGATTTAAATCTAATTAAACCAATGCATCACATCTAAAATGTATGTCGAAATATACATTGCTCAGCATACAACGAAATATACATTGCGGGACTCAGAGGCAAATTAAAAGTGGTTAATTCGTTGTATGTATATCTGATTGTATATTGGAATGTACAAACACAACATACAATGGAATGTACAAGTGCGGACCCGGAGGGAGTATTAAAATTGGTGAAATCATTGTATATATGCGCACTTGTCCGTTTGAGAGGCATACAAGGTGGAATCCAAAAAGGATTAAAATTGAGTTGAGTGCTTGTATGTATATCTGAATGTATATCTAAAACATACAAGGCACCACATACAATGCGGAATCAAAAGGAAAGTAAAATGTGGTTAAATGCTTGTATCACGTCCGAATTGAATATCTAAGGATACAACACATTTATACATTGAACGGAATTGAAAAAATCATAAATTGGAATTAAGGGCTTGTATATTTTGATGTTTGTATATTTTGATATACAAACTGATATGCATTGCGACATACAAGCCACGGAATTGAAAGAGATTAGGATCTGATTAAAATGTTGTATCACGTCCAGATTGTATATTGGATATACGTGGATTTTAAATAGAAAAATACGCGGGAGGCAGAAGCGATATGAATTTTGAGGCCGATTTTGGGGCCCAAATGCATATTTTTTGGTCAATGATAGTTGACCTGACTTTTCTAAGCACTGTATATGTATTTTTTGGACACGATTTCCACAGATTTATGGCCCGATTGATGCGTTCACATAGTCACGCCTTGATTTAACAAAGTGTTTTCCTTCCTGTAGTTTTATTAATCAATGGTACTTATTGCTGGTCTATTTTTGCAGGTTTGCAGTTGAAGGGGAGCTGAAACTTAATGGTGGTGACATCACGGAGGAGGAAATCTAATCTCCGAGGAAGCAGAAGGAAGATAAGGATGAAGTGCGAAGAATTCAAGGGTCTTCATTGATGAGGACAAAATGTAGCTGAAGACATTATTGCAGTAGACCACAGGAGTTATTATTGAGCTGCTAGGGTTTCCAGAATGGCATATTTCACCTAGATTGGATGTATACTCAGAGATATTTCAGGAGACTGGTTCACCAGCATTTATTTTTGTAACAAGAGGTTTGAACTAGGGTTTAAATTAGGGTTTTTTTTTGGCTGTATTGAGGACAATCAAAGTCTATATATTGTGCCTTGATACACTATAAAACTTTACACATGGGCTACATAGAGATTTGTAGCAGCAAGAATTTGTAGAAGTAGCATTTTAGAGTAGAGGGACCTTTCAGTTTAGGAGTAGAAGGAGGTCACCTATGTCTACAATAAGGAATGCGTGGAACATCTAGCTTCCTTACTGTATCTCTAAAGCTTGTAAGTTTTCTGTAGTTTGATCATTGAAGCTAAGAGTCATTCAGACATTGTAAATCTTATATGACTGTCTGTTTCTAATACAATTGAATCTGGAATTCTGCATCTATCTTCTGAGTGTTTTCTTGCTCTTCATTGTATTTGAAACATTTTCTCTTAGAGCTTGCAATCTTAGGTGTATGTTTGTGAAAATGCTCAGAATATACATTTAAGGTTTTGTTTGTGGATTTGATCAAGTTACTGTATGATTTATAAAGTGCATAATAGAACAATTAGATCCTTTGAATAGAGTTATTGAAGTGTAGATTAGATCTTTCTAACTTTTCCCAACCCATCTGAAAATACTTAGCTTAAAATGTAGAAATTTGAAGGAAATTTGTCTCATATTTGAAAAGAGCACGCATAACAGAGTTTGAAAGTAGACAGTTTTCATAATATTTAAGAGGAGAAAGCTGCAATAATTCGAGAAGACTATTTAAAGTTTTGCAGCACAAGTATAAGTTTATGCAAAAGGGATGAACAACATATTCATATTTATAATCTTTTGCATAGTTTGAGTCCAGTAAACCAACAAGAAACCCTAAACTACATAAGGCCCCTTGAACATTACAGCTTCACATTAACCAACTGAATTTGCCCAACAGGTCAAGACCTGACCATATTAAACTTGGGATTAAGTGAATCTTAATCGATTCCTTCATATCTTTCAAGTCAGTTTTGGTTCATTTTATGTGAATTTTAACTAATTGTTATGATTGCATCAAAACAGTCATCAACAGGTAATTGCTCCTCCTTCTTATTGGTAGATGCATAGTGGTGCATCTGTCTAGGGGGAGTTCATGTTATATCTTATTCTTGGACTAATGGTGGCTACCTCTCAAGGGGAGTAGGTAGTGGTTGATGACGATAGGGGGAGTTTGTTTGCTATAAGAAGAAGTTATACCCTAAGAAAGAATGTGGAGGGATGTGGTCACTGATGAGCAGGTAGTGGATGCCCTTTGTCCTTAATGTCAAAGGTGGGAGAAATGTGCAGGTATGTGTTGCCATCAATGCCAAAGGGGGAGATGTTAGGAATAACATGCAGAAGATATCAATTAAATGCAGATAAAGATTAAATAGAGGAATGAAAATACACAGAAATAATAACATCGGGAGATAATTTTTAACATGGTTCACCCAAACTCAGGCTACATCTACTAATAGAGAGTCCAATATTATTATCCAGCAAATCAAACCGATTACAACTAGTAATCCTTACAACTCAATACCATTGCAAATGCTACAATACACTATTGAAATCCCACCCACAACATACATCCCAGGCACTTATAAAAAGCTTTTGGAATCTTCTAGAATTAGGGTTTTACAAAGTTATTTTTCATTTGTCAATTAACAGAAATTAACAACCGACTTCTGAATGGGTGAAAAATGGAATAGATTCATCCACCACCTTCTCATCCATCCCCAACCACTGATCCTTCCTTCCTATTTGTATCAGTCACCTATGAAGTCGTCATGGGGTCATGAATATCTCCATCTGATCTGTTCGGTCTGCCTCAACTAGTTGGCAATAATGTTGTATCAGAATCTCTGCTCGTTGTTGTCCAAGCAGCATCCATCGATCAGGTCGGTTCCAGAATCTTTCTATCCACCACTCCCCTGCTATCCATCCCACTGTCTGAATCTCCTACTGCTGATATAACGTTGATGGCGAATGATCCTTCCCTCCAATAGGTGATGACCTAGCTGATGTTGTGATAACCTCCCCCTTCAATGTGAATCGACCTACAAGTGGGAGGAGGGGAAAGCCTTTCCCTCTTCAGTTGTTGAGGCAACTGATTGCCTAGCTGTTAATTTCTTTCTCCTCCCACCAACCAGGTTGAGGGTCTTTAGACACTCAGCTATAAGGAGAGGGAATGAATACATTTTTCTGCCTATCATTCATGGTCGGGGGGTACTATCTACCATCTACAGTAAAAGATCTTTTCTTCCCAAGCACAGGGGGATGGATGAACCTAGTAGAGGAGCACATCAACATATCAGCTCCTCTCTCCATGGTCAAGACTTCTTAGGGTGGGAGGGAATTCTAGATAGCCAAATTGAGTTTAGCCCACAAACAGTCTTTCAACATTCTAGTTGTGGGAAAGGAATGGTGGCTGAGGGCATGTTACGTATAGAATCGCTCGGGGTGGGTGGGAGGCCCTTATTTTGCCTAGATCAATTCTTGGCATGTTACATATAGAATCGCCCAAGGTGAGTTGGAGGCCCTTATATTGCCCAAATCAATTCTTACTTTGGAGCCAGGGCTAGTCGGGCCGAGGTGGGGGGAGTTAGATTAGAGCGGTGGGGGGAAGGAGAATGTGAGGTTGCTTCAGCAAGATCATTCTAGTTGTCATTCATTCAACTGGCAACAACTGAAATCCCATCTTTGATGGAAAAAGGTTGGTGGCCCATCATCCTGCCTGATAATTCTAACAAATATTATTTTTGGTGGGCCCCTCAGGGTGGGTGGGTGGATATAGGTATTATTATTTTTGCATTTTGAGAACCAGGCCAGGGTAGATAGGTAGATATGGAGAAGCGCGTGGGGTCAGCGTACTGGACCAAAATATGCTAGCCTGGTTGCGCTGAGTCAAATAAGATTCCTACCATGCGTGCTTTTAAGTGCAGGCAGGTGGATAGACCTATGGTCCTAAAAAGGGTGCCTATTAGAAAGAAAGCAATTTTTCTAATGCTCTACGTAACATGCAAACTTGGAATCTCCCTAATTTCCCTGGTAGGGGTAGGTGTGGGGGGGTCCTTTTTGAATTTACCTTTTTTGATAGGGTGAGATCTACAACAAGGAATCAGGCAGAGTGAGATCTCTTCCAACTCTTTTCTCATCGGTCAAGTGCATTTCAAACCTAGTACAAGGAATCCTCTAGCCTTGTCCTTCATGTTGAGTGCTCTCCATTTCAGCTCTCTCTATCTGTTGGTTGAGGGAATCGCTTGCTCGAAGGGTCAAGCTCGAAAGTTGAGTGCATTCAGTCAGGACAACTAATTCACTCATTCATTCATTTGAATCTCAAGAGCTTGAGCAAAAAAGAGAGTTGGGTGAGTAAACCTAATGCCTACTCCTGAATTCTTTATTAATTGGGACGGGCGTCTGAATTGGATTTCCATGGAATTTGTAGTAGCATTCACTCATCTGATTCTTATTCTTATTCCCTCATTAGCACAACGTGGATAGGGTAGCATTCTTCTAAACAAGTCAGGGATTTTTGCAAATGGATCAAGTGACTCATCAATGCATAAATCCCCTACTAGCAATACAAAATGGACTAAAGACAAGCTTGTTGGGAGCCTACCTAGAATTCTAGCAATACATCTATTACCACAATGATTGGGGAACAAGAAGGAATCTAGGAGGCCTCTTTTCTCCATGAAAAAAATTAAGGCCCTTTGCTGGTGGAGCGGTGATAAATAGATGGACTATTCTCTGATGATCCAAATGAGGAAGCCTTTGCTCGAAAGTAGACCCCCTTGGGGACAAGCCATTCGTTGATATGAGCTAATTGGGATAGCATTAGCCTCACTTTGGGATCATCTTCAGCTATGTTTCTTCATTCATTTCCCTTCCATGGCTTTGTTGTACCATTTTGGCACATCGTGGAATATGAGAACCTAACATGCCTATCGTAGAGTAGAGTATTGATTCTCCCATGCTTCCATTGCCCCCATTCACTATTGAAAGAGAGTCTTATGTAATACATCTTAATAAATGCTTGTACCATCCCCATTTCAATCTAGAACTCCCATGCCCTAAAAAAAGTGAAGAGCTTGTATTCAAACCAACACCCATGTTATGTTCTGCCAACACCCCTTTGAATCTCTGTGCATAGATCTGGGTAGGTGATCCCATAAGTGGTATTTGCATGTTACAACTCCATTTTATCTATTGTGACCCCACCCAAAGGCTATTGGGATGGGTGGGAGGAGAGATTATAGGAGTGAGAAGTTACATTGGCCCTTCCTGACCAAACCCTAGCTCCGTTATTCTAAAAGAGAGGAAAAGGTTGAAAGGAGCATTGCACTGCATTCTATCAAATTCAAGATTGCCTCCCTTAAATAATAGTAAGGGGTGGCTGTTCAAGTATTGTAGAAAGCATCAGAATAATGAGTTCTTCCTAGGGCCCAAGAAATATTTGAAGGGCATGGGTGGGTGGGAGGAGATAGTAGTGCGGTTCTATAGATACAAAGATTGTATAGCAATTGAAGATCCATCTAATTCCATTAATGACCTCATCCTGGGAATGGAAAGGTTAATCATAATATGTCATAAGTTGTCATATTCCTCCCGGGTGGGGGGTAGAATTGATATAGGTCTAGTTTCAAAGAAAAAACATCATAGGCTGATTCTCCGGCTGTAAGATCGGTACATCCATATAGGAATGAATTCCCTTTTCTTTCTCCCTGGGCAAGGCATTTAACAACTACTAATGCAGGCTGCTCTTTCAGCATCGAATGGAGATTGAAATTGCTCTTCCTTGGCAAGGTCCCCAACTTCAAGCCTTCTCCCTATCCCCTCTCTATCTTAAGCAACTAAGGAAGAGAAACAATGGGAGGAGAGGGGGAATAAAGGAACCTAGTTTTAGCTACTATGAATGAGGGTTGTCACATTGTTATTAGAGAGAGGGTTTGGTGTGACGGGATAATAGGGGAATGCCTTCCCTTATTATAATAGTAGACCCAATATTTTGTCTATGTGAAGTTCCGGGCAATTATTGATATACGAGTCATAAAATGAGAATAAACGAGTCAGGTCACCTGGCCAGCCCCAAGTTAATATAGGGTAGGGGTTTTTCAGTCGAATAATCCATTGCATTTATTTCAACAAGTTTGGTTCAAGGAGTAGGAAAGTAATGTCTCAATATGGCTACAAGCTCCCCAATCCTCTATATAAATAAGGGGGTCAATCTGAATGTTGAGAAGCATGGCCTTCATTGTAATAGTAGGGGAAACAATTATTTTTAGAATAAATTATTGCGGCACATCAGAAACTTTAGTTGCATTGAACCCGCACTCTTTCTAGAGAATAATTGGTAGCCTCTTCTTTGGTATCAGAATGATGTGAATCTAGGAATATGGAGATTCAAATGGTAGAGTTATGAAGTACTGTTGTAGTGTCTAGTCTGATTCGTGGCTAGTAGCTAGTGGTTAAGGGCTATAGGCCCACACATGGTTTTGGTTTCTCACTCATCCCTTTAGCCAAAGATGTTTTTCTAAATCAAACCCTAAGATGTGTTCTGTCAATCCCTGAGTTGGTTTTTTGGTTCCTTCCTACCCATTTCATTTCATTCATAGCTCAACTGCTAGTGTATTATCTAGAAAGGGGGGCATAACCCAATAGGTTCACTTCTTTCTCTACCCATATATGTCCCTTCCATGTGCCAGCAGGGCCCTACTATTATCAATTGGGCCTTAGCCTAGTAGAAGACTAAGCAGAGGAAGAGAGAGCCTATTCTATTGATTGGGAAATGGGGCTATTTATAGAAAACGGTTCTAGTAATTGAAGCCAATCCTCTATATAAATAAGGTGGAGAAGAGACGATGAGAGCCACTCGTATATGCCTTATTCAATATTCCTACTTGTATATTCTTTGGTAGAGGCCCTGATCGTTCCTCCATTTCCATCATCAGGTTGTGAATGCACATGTCGTCTGCTGCTTATTATATAGTGCCATAGTATTCGAAATGATCTGCGATGACAAACACACACATCATGTAAGGTTGAGGTTTTCTTAACCTTAAATAATAATAGTAGGGCCTTGCTTTGGATTAACCATGAGCATGGTGTTGAAACCTTAAATAATGATAATAGGAGCATGGTAAAGCTGGAAAGAGATAGTGTTGGTTCATGTTCTCTGGGCTTGAGCATTTCAGACATGCCATACATTCATTCATATCGAGCGTTAATTTCCAGGTGGGGGGGAATTATAGAGCTCCGATTTGAATGATTCAACTTAGCAAGTTCTAACTATGATGGCTAGCAGAGTATGGTGTAGCCACGATAGCACTACTCTAGCCCTACTATCTCCTCCAACCCACCCCTACCTTGAAAGAAAAAACTCACCTTGCTCTGATCCCATTCGTCCATCGATATAGCTATCTACTTCAAAACGTTACTATTAGGAGTAAGGGGTATCACAACCAACCTTCCACAATAGGTTTGTTACTCACTAAAATAGTTTAACAAGGCCCTGGAGCAGTTAGCACATTTGAAATAACTAGGCCACTTCTTTCAAGGGGGAAAATCTCAACGAAGAAGCCAACAAACCAGGAATTAATAATAGTTAGTAATCTCTAACTGGCACATGATAATGCGAGGACTATTCAAATTAAATAGTGGTGAAATGGATCCTCACTAAATAATTAATGTCATCCATATTCATCAGCTCAATGTTTCAGGTGGGAGCCATAACCACCCACCCATCCCCACACATGTCCGAGGGTTTGCCAACTTAACCAACCACCCTGTAATCCCCTCCCACCCGGAAAGCCAACTATAGCCAGGGTTGGGTGGGACTACAAGTGCCCAACTATTGCCTCCCACCCACCCCGAGAGGTAGATGTCGTTGGGTTGGGCGGGGGGCATAGGCCTCCCACCTAGAACTATTGCTGCCCAGGGGTTCTAGTCATTTATCTGTAGGGGGTCAACAACTTCACCTCTCACCCAACTATCTCCCCCTCACCTAGAAAGCTAGGGTGGGTGGGTGGATGATAGTTGGAGGTAGATGTCGTTGGGATGGGCGGGGGGCTAATATTCCTCAATGGGTGGGGATGAGCTTACCTATATGGTTAGGTGGGTGGGCACCTATCTATCTAGAGAGAAGGAAGGTTAGGGTGTGCCCCCTTATGTTGTTAGGTTCCTATATCTGGGGAGCCTCTCTCTATCTGTATAGAGAATAGGTAGGGGGTGCCAAGTGGTAAGTGGAGATGTATCTATCTAGAGAGAAGGTAGGTGGGAGTGAGACCACCTATGTGGTTAGGCAAGTGGGCACCTATGGAGTAAAGAGAGAAGGTGGGTTAGGGTTGCATCGTCCATCTTGAGCCATCAACCATCTATTATAGTAGCCCTGATACAACTGATGACTAGAGATAGGTGGGGTTTAACGTATATAGTCTAGACTGCATCACTATCCATACCATATCTATATGGTGAGGTATCTAGATATATACTCATGGGGAGGGGGTGCACCTATCTATATTAATTTGGGAAGCCAAAGTCTGGTTGAGTCTATCTACCATCGGTCTATGTTCGGGGAGTCAATGCTGGGTATGGGGCAGATCACAACAAATATGGTGTGAGATTATTCTTCATAGTTCCCAAAACTAGTTATAGTTGCAAAGGTTTGAATCCTTCCACTCTAGTTCTCCATTTCCCAATAATAGAAAATAGGGTGAATGGTTCTCTGATGGATCATCAGGCCCTTTATGTCTTTACCCTACCCTACCCCCTATATAGATGAAGATGGAGATGGATGGACCTATGAGAGACTCGACTGGTTGGTAAGAGAGATGGATCTGATCTATTAGTTTCTGTTTCATTAGGGAGGAAACAGAACGAGGGAACATATTAGATGGCAAAGAAATAAGAATGACAATTTTAGGAAGGAAGGTTCAAATAGCTAAGAATCATCTTATCATATTCATTATCATCTTATCATCTTCTTGACTTTGCCTTCTCCTCTATATTTGAGGTGGGTGGGAGGTCTATGGGGCTACCATCACCCTCCTACCCACCCGAACCTAAATCTCCCACCCAACCCCTTCTCTTCTAGGTGGGGGGGAGATATAGGGTGGGTGGTTAAGGCTATTCCACCCAGGCACTTCTAGTCCCACCCAACCCTGGCTATAGTTGCCTCCTACCCACCAACAACAACAATTAACTTAATATACCTTCTTAGGCATCTACCAAGGCAACTACAGCTCCTTGGCTGCTAATATAGTTGGAGGTAGATTAGTTGCAATTATAGTTGGTAGGTGGTATTAGTTTGCTGCCTGTCGGCTCTATCCTCTCAATTTGATCTGCGCCATGTCATAACCCCTTATGTAAGACATCCCTCCCTTAGGTGTTGGGCTTCTATTCCCTTTCTCAAACAGTTCCAAAGAATATTGCTATCTCTTGTGCCAATCCACTAGGGGTAGTGGGGAAAGGGTCATCTGTTCTTCAATCCTTCCCTGCCATCTTCTTAGCAGCACATGCGCAGTCGCCACTGGCCCTTATCGTTCCTCTTTCCATGGGGCCCCTCTCTCCCACAGTTGTATGCCATGCCATCGAGCTTCGATCGATTGCCTTATCCTTTGCATTAATACTAGTTATGGTGATGCCTTGGCCAGGGATGTAGGAAGTTGGGGTATGGTGATAAGGCACTGGTTGTAGTTCACCTCCCTCTGGTAGGGGTGGTATTGATGAAGAGGGGGAGGGATTATTTAGTGATATAGGTTCAGGTGTAGCAGGGTTATAGACTGGAGTAGGGGGCCATCCAACAATAGATTCTAATGCTACCCTAAACAAACTATCTATGGTTTATGGCACCCGCCCAGATCTCTAACTCCATAGATGGGGCCATCTATCTATAGTTGGTAGTTGGGGTGAGTGATAGCGGACATCTATATGACTAATATCTAGCAAGAGAGAAGAGAGCTACCTGACCCCAACTATTCTCTATACAGTAGCCGCCACTAGACCCCTCTCTCCCATAGTTGTTCAGGGCTATCACCTATCAATTTCTAGAAGGTGCCACCCTCAACTATACATCCCTCTCCCAGCTACTCAACCGAAGCAACCGACGTCGTTTAGGCATTCAACTCCATATCTCAAACAAAAATTGAGTGGTTCACTATGCTATGCTCACCCCTCCCCCTTGTCCTCCTCTCCCTCCATCTATCATCTATCTATCGAGTGCCCTCCTGGGGGTCGAGCCCCCTTTATATGGAGTCGAGGTTATCCCTCAATTTCTCAATTGAGTGCCTCCCCCTCCCCCAACCTTAATCTATAATAGTGGCCACCCCAACAGATGTTTCATGGTTCAATTTGTCCTATCTATCTATCTACCTACTTTGAGTATGGTTGGAAATTCTATTGGTAGGTGGGCTTGGGCCAGAGATGAAAGAACAAGACCTACCCTACAAGTAAGTAATGTGTTGCCGACCCTATAGATAGTAGGGTATCGATCAAGCACCCTGGTCAGACTAGCTTGGATTATGAAAAGGAATTGGTCTATAGATAGCCTGATGGGATTATAGAAAAAGGAGCAATCCCCCAACCATATCACCCTTTCTTTGTTTAGCGGGGCCAAAGGTTGGCCCTCACTCTACTAGAATTGCTTTTGACCCTACGTAAGTACGGCTCAGAACTGGGAGCCTAACTATAGGGCCCCTACCTAGCGTCTATAGGTAGGGGGCTATGGAAGTAGGGGCACTCGATGCAGAGGTCCCTAGGCCCTACTATCTATAGCCTAGCCTCGACAACTATAGTTATTCCTAGTTCATTAGGGGACCAGATCTCACCAGATGGCTACAATTGTTTGGCTTCGGGTTACTGGTTGTATCACATATCTAATGGACAAGTGCCTTTGATTGATCACCGATGGCCCTATCAGGAAATAACTCTATCTAGGGACCTCTCCTCAAGAACTCACTTGGAGGCATTGCTCCAGGTATGGAGGTAGGGCTTGGGAGATGGGATCTTCATTTATTGGCAAGCCTCCTACCTTATTGCAGTGATAGTGGATATTCAACTATAGTCCAGTGTCAGCTTCAGCTATTCACCTCAAGCTGCCTACCTTGTTCCGAAGTGATAGTGGGTATTCAATGTGCTAGCTTCAACTATTGGATGGATAGTTCACGTAACTATAGATATAGGGTTCATTGAGATGGTTGAAGAGAGAGGTCACTTGGTTTTGAACTTCACTTGTTCCACTGCCTAGCCCTGCTCTCGTTGATGAACTAACAATAGAATTCCTATCCCCATGCTCAATGATGAACTCACTATAACCGGTAAGAAGCTATCTATTCAAACTATGGATATTGGGGCCCCCAGGCGTTGGGGGGCCAACTAGTAGAGCTTGGTAAGGAATTGATTCTATACCCACCCTGCCATAGTACTCTAGGACAAGGAGGGGGTCAGGCCCCTACCTAGATTAACAGGGGGAGCCCAACTAGACTATAGTCATTAAGGGTTCCCTACTATCTAGAGCGCCATTCCATCCATGATCTAGGGATCTCAATACCTTTTCTGTACAACTATAGTTCATCAGGGGCATTGGCCTATGGAACTATAGTTGGTTTTCGTTGTTTGTTCGTCGGGCCCCTACTATCTATAAGGGCCTAGAGAAAGGGGTTGGCCAGCCTTGAGGTTTCCCTCTTTATCCCTATCTCTCCATGGCTGGGAAAGAATAGAGCCCACTCTACCTATATCTAGTAGGGGTGCCCTTCTCCATAATAGTACTCTGGGGGCCGAGGGGTTTCCCCCTTTCTTGATGTAGGGCCAAGTCCTATTTCTCTTCTATCTTGGGTGGGTGGAAGGCTATAAGGGAGAAGAAAGGTTCCCTAGGAGAGTAGCATCTACCTAAAAACAACTACTATAGAATTGGGTTCAGGTTTCCTTTCTATTCTGATCAATATTTGCAGGTGGGGTCTGGGAACAACGCCTATTTCCAGGGAACTATGACTATATTAGGGTTGTGAGTAAGGAGGTGCTCGTGCGGTCGAATAACTAGTCTCTGCCCTCTCTATTCCATCTATTGTCTCCTCTCTCTAGAGGTTAAGATAGCCCCTACATATGAACCGCCCTCTATTTTCCCCAAGTTTACTTCATGTTGCTGTTATTATGAGCTCCATAACATGAGTAGTTTTGGTTGGTCCATTTTTGAGGAGTTATAGTTAAGGCCGAGCTACAGAACATGAGTAGTTTCAGTTGGTCCATTTTTGAGCAGTTATAGTTAGGGCTAGGTGTAGGGCATCCTCCAGTCTTCCTGAGAATGAACTATAGTTCTTCTATAGTTGAGTGAACTATGGGTGGGCATGAGACCTTTGGGGATCCTAGTGTGAGATAGAATAGATAGGGCATTCATCAACACTATACTCTAGTTGGATATAGGTAGGGTAAGGGTTCCTCTCACTATAGAAAGGTAGGGCTCTAGATAGAATGGATAAGGTGCCACTTACAGATATAATATCAAGGGCCGACCAACCGCGGAGAGACCTATCTATCCTATCGCTACTAATAAAAATATATATTGCCCCAGGGCCCTACTATAGTTATAATTCCTTGGGGATAGGCCGAAACCCCTTGAGTGAAGTAACCCACCAGCCCCTACCTCAAACTATAGCCAAACTATGGCAGGGCAGAACTATAGCCAGACTATGTGAGGGTGGGCTCTTAGAACCGGACTTTTACTCTACCTTCTAGTAGAATATGTTCGAGCCACCACTTGTATAGAGCAAAGGAGAATAAAATAGGGGAACAACTCTAGTTTTGGAAGGTTACTAAGGTCCTATCTATCATATCTCTCCTTTGCCTTACAACTATAGTCTAGTCCACTAGGCAGGGTTGTCATCTGGTAGTTCTTTGTTGGTCCGGTACCGGCTACCAACTATAGTCTATCCCTACTACTCTATGCTTCAAAGGGTAGGGCTTATCTCCAGCTACAATAGGGCACCTATCTCCAACTATATTAGGGAACTACCAATAGTTGGTTGTTCATCCCCTACCTCTATATATAGTTCACCTTTTTCTTGACTATAGTTAGCCAAACAACTAATACTGCTCTATAGTTCTCTATACTCATCTGAGGGAAAGTCTTTCCTATTTCTGTGAGTCCTATCTATCCTATCTGGTCCCACTCCTAGGAGAAGCCCTATACTATAGTGTAGGACAATAGTGCTGCTTCAACCATCTATAGTTTCTATTCTCTTTTTTCTTCCTGCCTATCTCTACCCCGGTACCAATCTAGAGGGCTTGATCTTCTCCTAACATGAGTAGGGAAGGAGCTTAAATGTATCATGTATATAACTGTCCCATTCCAAAGCAAGCACCTGGGGCCCTATCTATCCTATCTTCTCTATTTTATATAGGCCTAGACAATCTTCTCTTCTCTGCTATCGATTGTAGCCAGACTGCGACCACTATAGTTGATAGGAAAGATAGGGGACTGCCTAGAACTATTCTATCCTAGGGCCTATCTCCAAGGAACAAACTATAGTAGAGCCCCTACCAACCTACTATTTAGAGGGTCTACTAGACCCCACCCTATCTATAAGGCATAAGTCATCCCATCCCTATCTTCCCTATCTTCAGTGAGAAGAGAGTATGGAAGGCCATCTATAGTCTCTATCCTATCACTCCTTCCGGTCATGGTCATGGTCATCGTCATGACATATACATGTTTTTGGTCATGCTAGTCAAGGATCTATGCTGTTCTATGCTATTGGTATCTATGGTTCTAGCTTTCCAACCTAATCATGAAGGCCTTCATTGGCACTAGATTGATCTGACACCATACTAGCTTAGCCCATGCCTACTATAGAAAAGAACTATAATGGCTCAGAACCACCCTACCTATCTATTTAGCAAAGGACATCTATAGTTTCTATCCATGGCTCCTCAACTATAGTTGGAGTCTATATTCTGAGAGACCTACAGGGTCAGGCGGCGGGTTAGGTGGGAACTATAGTCTACAAAGGTCTCACTTGTCTATTGTTCGCCAACCCCCTGCATACAGGGGAACCTGATTGATTCCCTTTTCTAGCCAGTTATCTATCTTCCAGGTGTGCATTGGGGAGGGTGGAAGGATATATTAGCTACAACCCTAGCGAATTAGCCTAATCTATATCCAGGGGTTTGCCTAACCAACAACGTCAATAGGGGGGTCATAAACAATAGTCTTGGCTATTAGGATAGGAGGGAATTATAGCAGTGATGGGTTTTCCCTTGAAATTAACCTCCCACCCACCCCAGGAGGACCAATAATATGCAACTGCAACTTAACCACCATCTATCTCCTCCTAACCACTACTTCAACTAATCTATTATTATACCGGGCCACTAATAAAATATACATATATTGCCACCCAACCCGGCATCAATTTCCCCATGTGTGGGGCTAGATGGGTGGTTAAGTTGGGGAAATCTATAGCCTCCCACCCACTGCTACAGGCAGGCCCCCCCCCCCGCTTTAGTAGATTTGTTGCTTGGAGGCTGGGTGGGAGGCCTATGGGGGGAGATATAAGGTGGGAGGACAAAGGTTGTTGGAGGCCCCCACAATAATCTATTTGAGGGGCCCAAATTTAGCCCCCCAACCATCCCCACACATAGGGAAATCCATAGACTCCCACCCATCTGAACCAAAATATCCCACCCAACCTAGGGTGGTGGCCATAGTTGGCCTTCCACCCACAATTTTATCTTAGGGGGGTGTTGGGTTGGGCTTCTTTCGTTGAGATGACGTGAATGAAGGAAGGTGCTAATGAATTCCCTAGGGGACTGAAGGGAGGCTTGTCGCCCATTCCTTCCTTCCCACTCAGTACGGGGGGGGGGGGGGGGCATGGCAGGGGCCTTGGCATGTTGCCGCTATTACACGATCTGACTACACACAATATTTTCTATCTATCTAGACTTTGCTATCTCGAACAATAATATCTGACTACCACAACTTAGATACTTGGGGGCCCCCCACTTGAGGGTGGGTGGCAAAGTGACGGGGGAAACTATATCCTCCTACCTAACTATATCCACCCCCACCCCGCTAGCACTAGCGAGAGATGAGGTATAGTAGGGGTAGGGGTGGGCATGTTACATATAGAATTTGGTGTACCGATCAACTATCTATAGTTGGGGTGGGTGGGAGGATGGATAGGGAGTAGTGATCCACTGTATCAACCAGTCGGGGTGGGTGGGAGCTATAGTTGGGTGGGTGGGAGGCTATAGTGCATTAACTGGCACTCAAGAGAGCATTAACCACCCACCCACCCACCCTAGATTAGTGCATGCAGATATTCACTCCAAGTATGAAAAGAACAGGACCATCATTTCAAGAATCTTTCACTTCTCGAAGTGATGATCTCTTTCTCTTCTCGAGCTATAAGGGTGGGGGTGAAATGTGTGTAGTGTAGAAAATAGTGAGAGTTGGGAGTATGTGTTTTGTGTGCGAAGGTTGGGATGTATGGTATCTATCTGTATCGTATCTAGACATAAATAGTGGTATGTATAAGTGTGAGTGTCTCTATTTTGTGTATGCGGTATTGAGTGGATATGGTGGGCCAATGGGGGTTTATGCGAATAGTTAAGTGTGATTGTGGGGTGGGCCTTGAGGGTTTACCTAGAACCCTCAATGTGGTAGGGACTTGAGTGAGTTTTTGGTTTGGGTGGGTGGGGTGTGAGAGTGGGAGTTGTGTGTTGGTGGATTGGTGTTGTTGGGTGTACAGGTGAGGCAGTTTGGTTCTATACGTAACATGACCCCACAACTAAATGACTTGCTGATGCTCCTTTAGTGAGCGAACCATAATCTCTGTTCAGATGAGGTCTCCCCTACGGGAATAGGTTGACCTGAAAGTGCGAGCCCTTAAATTGTCCACTTTGCAGTTACGCCATCTTGTAGGGGCTTGATGATGATGAACCATTCAAGGCATCACCTGAGATAAAGTGTCAGGTAAGGGTTAACTAGATGGTTGAAACATCAATATCCATGAACTTGATGGGTTGTAATTAGCTCTGTCATTAAAGCTACAGAACTAAATGCCCCAGATGCTAGTATAGTTGTTTCTTATGGTGAAACAATGATTGATTCTATAGAAATGATGCACAATAGCACTCATCTTAGTTGGGTTCTTTGTCATAACTATAGTGAGCTCTTCAAGCACCCTGATCACCCTCTCTATTAAGACGGCCCACCTAGCTCTATTATTTTTATAGGCAAGAACAGTTACATCCTAAGATGGATTAGCAACATCAATTTTTTGTTGATACAATGAAACTGAAGAAGGTTGGAGGAGATGAGCTTACTCACTCACCAGGGAGATGAGCTTACTCACTGACTGAACCACATAACTATACCACCCACAACAACTATTAGGGGCCCTCCCACCTGGCAATATAACCCTCCACCCATCCCCACACACGTCCTCCCACCCACCCTGGGTTCCCCTCCCTCAAAACATCCACATTGGACACTAGACTTCCAGCTCCTAAAGGAGGGTTTTATGGTGGACCAATGTGTTAAACTAGAGACTCTCCCTCTTCCCTCCACTGGAGTGATGGTCTGGAACCAATCCGCACCACCCCAGATCTATCTATCCATGGGGCGGGGGAGACAATCATATCTCACTACTTTGATGCATCATCATATCATATACGTAACATGCACCCACCCCAACTATAGAGGATAAGGGCATATTCTATACGTAACATGTGAACACCATAATCTACCTCCCAACTATCATCCACCCACCCACCCTAACCAAACAATAGTTCCTTATGGTGATCAATCAATCAATCAAGTGCATAACTTGTTAATTGCAGGGGGTGGGGGGGAGTTTTAGTGGGCACACCATTGCATCAAAGTTGTGGTCCAATGGGTCTGTAAGTAGCTAAGGTAGGTTAGACTAGGACTAAGATCTTTGGTAGCAGCACTCCACCTAAACCCCCTTCTTCTATAGTTGAGTAGGGCATTTGGTTCCATATTACATATGAGTTAAAGAGTCCCAACTAGAGTTCTCATAGTGAACTATATTGTTAGTGCTTTATTCTATTTATTGTCCAAGTGTAGTTAGAAGCAATTGAATCAGCACTCCCACCCCATGGATAGTAAGGGTCACCAAACCTATTGATTTAGTATCATCAGTGGAGGCAGAAGCTTTAGAGGCAGTAGAGACAAAGGAAACTAGAATGGAAACATCATAGGCATAGTCATGGGTAGAAACAAGAGAAGCGAGGGTAGAACCAGGTCCATACATTCCAGTTCCATTTCTAGGTGCCTATAGATAGTAGGCCCCCCACCCCCTGATTATAGTGTCGAGTCAAAGAAATAGAAGTATAGGGGAAAGCAAAATCAACATCAATGCAAGCAACACATTATGCAGCAGATCCCGACATCCTGACAATATTGTTCGAAAGCTAGATCCTACAGTTGAAGTTCCAAATCTAGTGCCCACCTTCTACCCACCCATCCACCCTTTCTCATCAAAACCCTCTATATCAATTGTTGGGCATGCTAGTTGGTTCTCCGATTCTTCAGTTTCATATTCTGATCCTGATCCAAAGCACGTAGTTCCAATTCTAGTCCCCGAGTGAAAGCATTGCCCTCGCATTCTATTATTGTAAAAGTAGGCTTGGCAAGAATGAATCGAGAGCCAAGAGCCTTGCAGAGAGAAAGAATGGACTATAGAAGCGTGCAGGAGATCAGTTGGAGACTTAGATCAGGATCAAAAGCTTGCAGATTCTATTGCAGATTTAGTAGCCATGGAAGCCCCTTCTTTTCTATTATTCATCAGTCCTAGTCATTGTTGATCCAATTAATCCAGAAGTATCAGTAGATTGAGTTGTTTCACCAGCCTAATTTTCAAAGGTAGATGACCAAGTGATGGATTCTTCAGTCCCCAATCTAATTGTAGAGCATTCTCCCGAAGTGAGTAGATTCATCAGCACCTTGTCAGGCACCCCTTCCCATTCAATAGCCCTATGCATTCCTTTGCGGGGTTCCAGACTCAAGGGTAGATCTAATTCTAGCATATCCAGTCCAAGAAGTAAAGGTAGTAGCAGTTCCACTATAGTTCGCTTGATCGAGCATCAAATCCACCAACTCCATATCTAGGTGTAGCGATGGAGGCAGAGCATACAGAGCGATACCTAGTGATAAATCCTCTATCCCAGTTGCAACTGACTCAGAGGAAGGAAGGATAGTATGGCATTGCGGTATCCTTATATCCTATATGATCATTATGTGATAATCTGGTCACTAATGTAGGGTCTGCTTTTGATGGTCCGCCTAGAGTGTAGCTTGCACTATCATTATCAATGATGATCTGGGACATAAAACTTTTGATTAGCTAGAGTTTTGAATAAAAGGAAGGGGCAATTGATCGTCTAGTGGCAGGCAAATCTAGATAGAATTTACCTTGTTTCCAACATGTGTGGTCTCCCAATTAATCTACCTCCATGAAGGGTGGGGCCCCTCAGCTGCTACTACAGTTGTTGTAGATTAGAACCAAACTATATGATGCAGTTGGTAGAATATATATATGCCAGGGGTTGGAACAACTAATCTACCAGGGTGGGTGGGAGGCAATAGTTGCGCCAACAACATATAACCAGGGCCGCAACCTAAGAAGCTGAGCGTTTCCCAATAAATCTATATATTGCTCCCACCCACCCTTGCTTCAGGCATATTATTCCTCCAACCCTATATCTCCCCCCTATGGTGTCTTGAACTTAACCTCCTAGGGGGGGGCTCCCAGCCCATAGAATAGTAGGGTCTCGAGGAACATGAGCCCCCCAAGGGGAGACCAGAATATGAAAGGAGATTTTGGTTATACCAGGTAACATAACCCCAACCCATCCCCACACACGTTCACCCCTAGGGAGACTAGAATTTGAATGGAGATTCCAAGTTTTCCCAACCTTCATCCTCCCACCCACCCCAGGGATGGCTGGGGGGCATAGGCCTCCCACCCGGGTGGGGGGTATTTTTTTTCCCTCAGGCGGTTAAGTTGATGAACCTGTAAACTAAACTTCATTTAGATGAGGTCTCCCCTATGTCTGAACTTCATTTAGATTATGGGATTACCTACGTCTGAACTTCATTCAGATTACGGTATTACCTTGGGCCCCCAATAAAATAGAGTTTATGGAGGAAGATTTGTTGTTCCAGCCTATGTGGGTGGGTGGGAATCAATAGCTCCAGGTGGGTGGAAAGTGACGGGGGCCTCAACCCTACCTCTATAACTTAGTTGTCCATGTCCAACTTTCGTAGAGGGCGAGGAAGCCAGAAGCGAACACCGGAGACCCCCTATATATAGTTCTTAGGGCAACTATCAAAGCTTCAGATATAGGGCTCTCCTCAGTAAAGTAGGACATGGTGGGCGACAAAGATAAAGATAGGGGCCTCGAGTTAAGAAGAAAGGCCTCCCCACTGCTATATCCACCTCTCCTTGCTGAAGCAGCAGTCCACATATTGCCTTCTCTACTCGGGCAGGAGCAACAGAGCCCCTACCTCTATAGTTGGCTATCCAGAGGACCTACTCTACTCTACTACCACAAAGCATCCCTACCTCTATATTGGCTAGGGGACAGGAGAAAGAGAAAGAGATCAAGGGGCCTCCTATGGCTCCTATCCTCAGGTTAGATAGAAAAACTTAACTACCAACCCTTGTTGGAAACATAGTCAAGAGACACTACTGATTGGTTAATGTTGTCATTGATGGCAACAAGGCAAAAATAGCATGATGGTGCTAAGGATGATTGGGAACTCAACTTGGAATAGGCTGCATACAAGGTTTTGGTTTGGACAAAAAAGACTAAGGTAGAATGGCTAAGTACTGACAACATAGAGTCAGTAGCAGAGACTCAAGTGATATTCCCCCGCAGTTGATGGTCAAGGTATCAGTTTAGGTATGTTATTCAGGATTGTTTGGAGATACTATGTTCAAGATTACAATTCCTGATGACTTCTAGAAGACAAGCTCTGATTGGTCTAAGTCTAGGTGAACTTAGTTAAGTCAGGAACAATGGAGAGTGCATGGATATTCTAGTTCGCATTTCTCCGCAAGTGATTGTATTAGTATGCAGTCTTCAAGCAGTATGGATAGGTGTCTGAAGCATACAATTGACGAGTTATAGAGTCTAAAGTGATTCGGAAGATTGTTTGCAAAACTCCAAGTTCCGGCAGTTGGTTTGCCAATAATTCACCAAGGCAGAAGAGTCACTTTTGAGTTCTGCATTTTACAACATGAGGGCATCATGACCTGCGGTTGGTAAGATATGATCTGTGAGCTATGAGGAATGCTTGATGCGATTCTTTGAGTCTCATTTGGTCCCCAGTAAGAATTTTGGTGTGACAGTTGATTAGGTCAAGTATGTTCTGAAGAGACAAGCTGATAGGCAGTTATATCTTTATGCAGAGAAGGTATATTGATTAAATAATAAATCTAAGTGGTTGTATGTGTGGTGTTGACTTGTATGAAGATTATACAATGATTTTTTGGACCCGCATTATTGTTTGTATACTTGATCAAACCGACAAGGTAGAATACATTGCATACACGTTTCATGTCTGGCTTGCTGACCTGATTGTGAAATGAATCTTGTTGCAGATATAAATACTCGATGGATTACGATGTAAAAGTGTGTATGTGGTGTGGTGTGTGAATTTGAAGTGTGAAGGATTATGAGTAGAGTGCAGAGCAGTGAAATAAAAATAGAGTACATGTAGTTGAGTTGAGGAGCAAGGTAGAATAGATGAAGACCTTTGAATCTGTATATTGAACCTTCAATGGAAATGTGATCCAGGATATGGTAGATGCATTTTTATCAGTTCATCTTCTGCAAGTGAGACAATCCTTCTTCTATCTTCTTTTCTCTTGGTAGTGAACCTTTGTGCAGTGACCACTTCTTTATAGGGCGGTGATCCCTAAGGCAGTGAACCTTCTTGTAATTCAGTATTGAGCTATCATAATATAACTCACACCGCGGTTTTTCCCTCTTAGGGTTTTCCACGTAAAAATCCTAGTGTCTATGTGTTATGTCTTTATAGTTGATGTTCTTATGCTTGCTATGTTTTCATTTTGGAATTTGGATTAATAATCAAGTCAACAAGTGGATTTGTGGAATACTAATTCACCTCCCCTCTCAGTAATCCTTACTTTCAACAATTGGTATCAGAGCAAGGTTCCTTGGAAGAAGCCTAACAGCTTGAGGAAGATCTGGGAAAGTTCACTCATGGCAGCCAGAAGGTATGGAAACTTTGCATATGAAAATAATTTTGAACTGGAAGTAGCTCTTGTTGATCTTGAAAAATCTGAATCAGAAATCAGGGATCTGAAGGATAACATTCAACAAGCTAATGAATGCATTCTAAAGTTGAAATAACAAGTCAAGATATTCAAAGAAAAATACAAATATGTCAGTGAACAATTGATATCAGCAAATGAGACCCTGGATTATTTGAAAGAGAAAGTTATAGAAAGAGATAAAGCAGAAGAAGATCTAAATATGATGGTAAAAAGCAAGATAGAAGAATGTGTCAAACTTGAAAAAGAAGTTGTGAGCCTGAAAATAGACTTGGAAAAGGCCAAGATCATGAAGAAAAGTTCAAGATAAGTTCTGCAAAACTTGATGAGATGATTGCTAGTCAAAAGAGTTCAGATGACAAGCAAGGCTTAGGATTTGAGAAAGGAAAAAGTTCAAAATTAGGTCAAGAAAACCTTCAGATGAAGCAAAACAAAGGGAACTAATTTAAGAATCAAAGAAGAAGACCTAGAAGACCTCTGGTTAGGCAACCAAATGATCAAAGGTACCTATCTTTCAATGGCCATTGTTTTAATTGCAAAAAGTTTGGGCATAAGGCTACTTAGTGTAGGAGTAGAATAAATCAGAATCAAAATGTTCCATCATTCCCTGGTTAATTCTTCAATTGCAAGAAAATTGGTCATAGATCAAATGAATGTAGAAGTCTGGTAACAAATGGCTTTCACAATTCAAGGTGTATGTAGGAAAATTCACCATTTTACAAACTAAACAACTGTAACCTACAACTACGAAAGATATAATCTAGAAAGAAAGTAAAAATTCTGAAAAGAGAGCAAAACACTCTAGATTGTGTGATCCTTCGATTGCATGTGGATTGCTTCTTTAGAAAATGCATTCAAGAGATGCAAAGCTGCCATGGTTGATGATTAAAGTGACATGTAAGAGGCGTAGATGCAAAAAAGCTAATGATGAGTGTGTAGTGGATGGTGAAAGAGCTAAGTGATTGCAAAGTAAAAAGAAAAATGCATGCGTTAGAAGAGAGAAAATGACACCAAAGTGATGCATTTATAGAGAGAGGGGATGTGAAATGGACGGTGGAGATGCAACGAGAAGATCAATGTTTGAGAGGAAGTGTAAGGAGAGAACAAACGTGCACGCGACACGTGTCTCCACTTACCTTTTGTTAAATTAGAAGTTTCCATAGCTAGGTGGAGTTAACTTAGATTTAAATTTTTATTTAATTTTGATTTGATTTTATTTCCAAATGAGAACTCACGTGCATGTGAATAATGATTTAGAAGGTGGGTAAAATAATTTAAATACCCATCATTATTTTATTTATTTATTTTGAAATGGAAAAATAAATTAAGTAATAATGTTTTTTTAAATTATTTAATTAGAAGAAATGTGAATGACTTAAATAAATTAAAATTTATTTAATTCATGTGTGGGGAGGGGGATAAATAAAACTTTAGGATTTATTTCTTTAATAAGATGAGATGCAACATAATTAAATAACCTAGGGTTATTTAATTTTAGAGGAAAATTGGTAAATGATGGAAATTAATTAAATAAAAATATTTAATTAATTAAGAAGACGTTGAAGAAGAGTGAGGTTTGCAAAATAAGTGTGGACGTGTGACAAGATATGATAATGTGACAGATGCGTAGGTGTGACATGAGTCAATTTTGAGTGTCTACATTTTGCCCCTCTTTGAGACAATGTCCGTTAGGGTGTTGTTTCAATGAAGATATGATACGTCGAATAAACAGACTATGCCCCAGTGAAACTAGCAGATGATGCCCCCTCGGTAGGAAAACCAATCTATAGGGAAAAGACGGGTTCGACTCGCGACAAGAAGACTAGAGAAGCTAATACTGGGAAGACACGAAGAATTAGGGTTCGAGAGGGTCAAGTTAGGGATGGTATAGCAGAATTAGGGTTTGGTACAGAAGAAAGGGATTAGGGTTAAAGGAGAGGAATTAGGGCTAGGACTCTATAAATAAGATTAAAGAAGCCAATCCACCTCATATGTACCATTTGAGTTGAGAGATTTGAAAGCTTAGTGCCTAGAGAGATTAGAGAGTCACGAAGCTGTCAGGATGGTTATTCCACGTAAAGATCACCAAGCCGAGATCATGCAGACCTATGGACAACTGATAGGAGCACCTACACCAGTATGTAGCAAGAAACCTTTCCAAAAGCATTATTTTTTTAGTCAAAAGCATCATAAATGCATTCATGTGGCCATACGTGCACCAGAGAAGTGCATGCACCTTTGAGCGACAGGCAGTCGCCTTTAGCGAGATAGGTCACTTTTGAGCACGGGTCAGTCGCATATAGTTTTTTCAATGCGCATCTAGTTGAATTTTTAGGTTTTAGGGTACGTTATGTGTATATGGCAAAAGAACTTGCCTATGAAGCGCAGGTCTTCGCATATGGTTAATTTGCATCACATATGGTATTTTGCAATGCACATATGGTTTTAAATTAGGGTTTTGGTATCGGGTATGCACATATGGTAAAGTTGAAATAGAGATGGCTATTGAGTGATCACTTGTGGTAATTTCTATGCGCATATGGATAAATTGTAGGGTTTTAATGAATTTCATGTGCATTAGGTTATGATAAATTGTAGGTGATTAACAGAGAATCGATTGTGGTATTTTTCATGTGCTTTTGGTGAAAATAGTTAGTTTTTGCAGCTTTAGGGTTTTGACTGTAAAATAAGCACAATTTTCAAAATGAAGCTAAGTTGATTTATGTTTGTAGAGAGTGCTATAGCCTTTATTGTCACAGGAGGTACATCCAATCGATTTGGCACTATTCAGGGAGATGGACGCAAATGAGCACTTGTTTATTGAGATTGTCAATTTGCACCACGTGGCACAGATCACACCAATGAGAGATCACTTAGCATTGATGACAACCATTGTGGAGAGATGGTATAATGAGCATAGCTCCTTTTATTCCCTACTGGTGAGGCCACTATCACGCTCGAGGATGTGTGGCGCATTCTTTGGATTCAGATTGATGGAGAATGTGTTGATTATGACCCTGACTTAGGACTTGCTGCATTTCGTCAATTGTTCGAGATGCCTGGTATCGGAGAGGAGGACCATGAGATCCCCATGTAGAGGGTAAGGGAGCACTACGACAGACTTCAGAGACTTGTTGTGGCTATTATTCACTTCTTAGTGCCTGACAGGAGAGCCCAGGGATTCCCGACTGGATGAGGCGCTGTGATGGAGAGTATGTTTATGTACGGGACGATCTATGCATGGGTGTTTGTTTTCTTGGATAGCTATACCATTATTTGCATGATTGTGCATATTTGTTAGGGGAAAGTATGTCAGCAAGAGTGACTCTTCTGCATGTCTGGGCCTACAAGCACATAGCTATGACACGACTTGTGGGAGTTCGACAGAGGTTGCCAGGGCAACCCTACGTGCATAGATATGCAGGTGTGACAACTTATAGGCAGCTGAATGCACTTGTATACTGGTGGTGGACCATTGATGAGATGGATGTTTTTACATGGAGACCTTACAGGGATTGTGAGAACTGGGACGATGATGTTCCACAGTTATTGTATGCTCAGTAACCTCATTATCTATTTGGTCATGGTATATATATCATCGAGTGCTACTTGTTGGAGAGGGTCCTCAGACAGTTTGGGCTACCCCAGCACGTGCCAATAGGAGATGCTATATTTGGGTGGACTTGGTGAGAGATACCTGATTGGGGTCCAGAGGTAGTAGTTGAGGTGGCACTAACAGAGTTAGAGGCATTGTAGCTAGTGGTATGGTAGTGGATACTGGGTTTGATAGATGCAGGCACGACCCCATAGTATGACTCTTATTGGCTGACAGTGAGGCCTACCCAGTTGACTAGACCAGGAGAGGTAGGAGAGGTGGTCATCCAGAGGCTAACCAAAGGGAGGGTGAGGGGACAGAGACAACCTCTATGGGTATAGATGGTAGTAGCAGTAGCGCCTCCAGTGCAGTCAATAGGGTAGGTGCCTCAATAGGTTTTGGTTCCACCACAGTAGCAGCCAGCTGCAGGAGTGGGATGAGATCAGGGGGAGGCTGTTCCGCGGTTATGACGACAGCTATAGAGAGAGCTTGGACAGAGGCTTAGGTTACAGGCATGGTTATGGAGGACCTAGGTAGCAAGGGACGGGGCCATGGTGGCCATGAGGTAGGCTAGAGTTCAGGTCTAGGCCTATCAGACATAGGTGGCATGGCTACATGCCCAGGAATAGGCACAGTAGCCAGATGACGGGATAGTGACAAGGCTGACTACTGAGAGAGATGCAGTGGTGTTGAGGGTACAGGACTTGACAGTGGAGAGGGATTAAGCAGTGCTACAAATGTAGGGTTTGACAGTAGAGAGAGATACTGTAGTCCAATGTGCTCAGAGGATGGTGCAGGAGAGGGATGCATCCTTGGCAGCTATGAGCCATGACCAGGCCACATTGTATTTGGCTACAGAGTTGATGAGATTACAGGGAGAGTTGGGGACAACCTAGGTAGAGGTGGAGTACTATAGAGGGCTGTATTTTAGAGTAGTGCCAGCTGATCAGAGGTAGCCTAGCTTCAGAAGCAAGTTAGGTGCTTCTGCCTCTTGGAGGATAGGAGGATCACGATCAGTGGGCTCTGTTATGGGGCCACCACGGCAGAGACTAGGGCAAGGCCTCCTCGGGGAGTAGTCTCCCGAGATAGCAAGGATAGCCGATTTTGTACATATTGTGTATCATTTTTGAGGTCTACGTGCCTATTGTACATACATAGTTTTGGATGGCTCATTGATAGCCAAATTTGTACATACATTGACGATTTTGTATATTGTAGACACTTATATATTGACTCATATGATGCACATAGATGGATGATTTATATACATATGATGACATGATTCTATATGCACCTGTGTTATGGACATGCATTGCTATTTTTGTGATTTTTATATGTTTTATATGCTATGGATATTGAGATGTATGGACCTATATGTATGGATGGTTGATGCTTATATATGTGACATGGATGCTTATATTTGTGAGGTAATTATGATGCTACTATGATTATGCCATGTTTATAAAGAGTACATGCTTATGTTTATGATGTGATAATGATGGTATTATAATTTTGTAATGCTTATAATGAATATAATGAATATACTCATGGATACATGGATGGATGCATAAATGCCTAAATGATAGATAGATGGTAAAGGCTTATAACTGATATGGATAATGATCTATGTTAATGCTATGATATGATGGATGAGATGACCATGTCTAACACACTTGTTTTTGCAGGAAGAAGGTGGGCGAGGAAGACGAAGAAGATCATCGAAAGAAAGATGATGATGAAAATGTTGATCATACATGTGAAAGAATGGATGGGGAAAGGTAGCTTCAAATTGGATGCATAAAAAATTAAAGATTTGCAATCCTTATGTTTGATATAGCACTAGATATTATGCAGCAGGGCATAAAGACCAAGGTGCCGAGTATCCAATGCAAGATAGACTAATACAACCTTGTCAAAATACAAGGTATGAGTATTAGATGTTGGAGATGGACTTTGACTCTGAAAGCAAAAAGGTCTGAGCTTATCTTCCACTAGACATAATGAAACCTTGTTGCTTATATGAATGGGAAATAGCCTTAGCATAGAATCATCTTAATGCATAAGAGATTGTTTAGCTGCTCAGATGGAAAAGATAGTGATATACAAGATGCTACTCCCAACATGTACAAGATACCATTAGGCATAGTAAAAAATAAGATCATCCCACAAACACAGCATATGAAAGAAAATGATGATGCCCCAGTCCACACTTCATCGCAACATACCAAGATATGATAGATCAAGGTAGTCTTGACTAGGTAATAGAAAGGGACAAAAGATAAATCAAAAGAAAAACAAAGGACCTTGCCATCATGTTCTCTTGCCAAGTTTAGGGTGCTTTTTGATGGATTGGATAGATAGCGCCTTGTTAAAAGGAAAGATATATCCTATTGAAGGCTAAGATGATTGGTTGACATAGCAGATGTTGGCTTAAAACATGCGAACAAAGGACTTCGGTTAAACCCTAATTTGATAAGTACTTGAGCTATCACGAGTTGTATAGTTTGGTTCTTATTGAGTTAGTCAAAGAGAAGAAAGTGGAAGATAGAGAAGATAACAAAGTGGGAAGGGAAGAATGAATTGTTGGTGCTTACGTACTAGATACTTCCTTCGTATTCCAAACTACCTACATACATGTATCCACGAGATCAAAGCACCACATGATGATGATGAGACATGATGATATGTAGTTTTGGGTGATTTGGTGATGTGGGAGACAGATGATGGGAGGAGAAAGTGTGATGAAGGAAGAAGAGGATGAATAGAAGAAAGATGGATGATGAAAGAGGGGTATCACCTAATGCCTGAATCTGGGTATTTCCTTCATACACCAGATCGCCTACATACCCATGTCCATGGGATCAAGGCACTTAATGATAGAGATATGATGTAGTTCTTGTTTATTATGGGATGGTGACGAGATTGGTTGATGTGATCCAAATGTTGTGATGACAGAGTGAGGTGTGATTGGATTTTAATATGACAAAGTGGATGAGGGTGATTGATTTTATTGCTGGAGTTTTTGTTGGCTATTTGATTTTTTTGTACTTTTTTCAGGACATTTTATGATTTTTTTGGATTTTTTTTTCATGTCATTTTACAATTTTTTTGGATTTTTTCAAGTCATTTTATAATTTTTTTTGTATTTTTTAGGAGGTTTTTATGATTTTTTGGATTTTTTTAAGGACGTTTTATGAACTTTTTTTATTTTTTTAGGACATTTTAGGATATGCCATGATGCTTTAAAGTGTCCACCCAACCTTGAAGCACGAGTAAGTGCCCCAAGTATCGGGAAAAAAATTTATTATGTACAAAGGAAATGGAAATGTGTTATGGACTGGGATGGTCGTAGTTGACTCATATGGGAGCTTGTGGCTGAAAATGATATATTAACTTCGACAATTTCCAAGCCATGATAACAGTAAGGCACAGGGATAATGAAAGGGGGGAACATTTTAACCATGTATGGGTTGGGTTTTCAAGGGATGGATGAAGTGACATGGTGCGATGGGGGTTAAACAGATAGTGAAGTAGATGGTGAGCGTTGGTTCTACCATAGCGCCTATTTGCCAGGTTTTCACTATGGTACTTATCCAAGGCACTTGTTTGCCAAGTTTTCACCATTGGACACTAATCCAAAGTGCCACCAAAGTGGTTTTCACTATTGGATTGATTTTATTTTTTGTGATTTTTTTATTTTTTTGATTTTTTTGTATTTTTGTATTTTTTGATATTTTTGTATTTTTTGATATTTTTGTATTTTTCCTGCAGATAGAGGATGCAAAGATCAAGGATAATTTTTTTAAGATGAACACTATTGAGTGGTTCATCTAGGGGGATGCCTTCAAGGGTTGTAAGAGTGTAAGCTCCAGACTGAAACACTGATGTAATGACAAAGGGCCCTAGCCAGTTTGGCTCAAATTTGCCTTGCTTCTCTTGTTGCTGTTGGTTTCTCTGATTCACTTTTAGGACTAGGTCACCCACCTGGAACCTTCTTTCTTTTATCTTCTTTTTATAGCTATGGTGAACATGATGTTGGTAAACCTGTAGATGATTAAGCGTTTTGATTCTTCTTTCATCCAATAGTTGTAACTCACTTAGACGGGCTACTATGTACTCTTCATCAGAGATAATATGTTGGAGTGAGACTCGCAATGAGGGGATCTCAACCTCGATAGGAAGGATGGCATCAGTACCATAGACAAGTGCATAGGGAGTTGTGCCAGTAGGAGTTCTAACACTTGTGCGATAAGCCCACAATGTCAGGTTCAGTTGGAGGTGCCAATCGCGACTAGCCTCATTGACTGTCTTCTTGAGGATTTCTATAATGGTCTTATTAGAGGCCTCAGCTTGACTATTACTTTGAGGGTAGTAGGGTGTGGAAAATCTATGTTGGATATGAAATTTGTTACACAAATCATGGATCTCTTGGTTCTTAAATGGGTGCCCATTGTCAATAATGATGGCTTGTTAGACACCATATCAACAAATGATATAGTGGAGAATAAACTTGGAAATTTATTTGTTAGTGATGTAGGTCATTGGAATGGCTTCCACCCATTTGGTGAAATACTTTGTAGCGGTAATAATAAACTTATGGCCATTAGAGGAGGGTGGATTAATCTTCCCTATGAGGTTGAGTGCCCATTGTGAAAATGACCAAGGAGTAGTAAGGGGCTGGAACTTGTGCACTGGGGTGTGTATCAGGTCCCCATGTTTCTGACATTGAAGACATCTTCTGGAAAACTGCTAAGCGTCCTGATCCATGGTGGGCCAATAGTAACCTGCTCTTAGAATTTTTTGTCAAGACTAGGACCGGTGGAATGCAATCCATAGACACCCTCATGTACCTCTTGTAAAGCAACTTCAGCCTCTACTGAGTTGAGACACCTAAGGAGGATACCATTGACACTCTTACAGTAAAGGGTTCTAGCAAGTATAGTATAGCGAGAGGCTCGTCGAGTGAAAATATTACGTTGGGTGTTGGAAAGTTGGCTAGGGAAAGTACCATTGCTTAGGTATTCGTAAATGTCTTGGTACCAAGGGAGTTGGGACCAACTATTTCACAGATAAGCTCTAATTGTGGCACTTCGAAGGCTAGAATTAGGAGTTGTTCCACCAAGAATTTGCATCTTTGGGTATTTGTGGACATGTCTAAGAGAGACCCAATGGTTTCCATAGCATCGGTTGCCTTATTATTGATCCTAGGAATCTATTCAAACGTTATCTTAGAGAAATACTTCTTGAAGTCATCAACCATTAGCTTGTAAGGAAGGAGCTTCTTGTCTTTCATTTGGTACTCTTCTTGGACCTGTTTAATTATTAGCTGAGAATCTTTGAATACTTGCAGCTCTTTTATATCTCACTAGATAGCCATACGTAAGCATGTGATCAAGGCTTCATACTCTATTATGTTATTAGTTCAAGGAAAGGCAATTTTGTAGGATTTTGGAATACAACCACCCTAGGGGGTGATAAAGAGGATTCCCATCAAAGTACAATTGCCACATTTCAGAAGAGGAGACATTGAATATTTCTTCATCAAGAAAAGTTGAATGGATAGGTTGGGTGCCTCTTATTGGTGCTTCTACTAGTTGATCAGCTATGACTTGTCCCTTGATAGCTTTCCGATCAACATATTGAATGTCAAACTCATTGAGGATCATCACCCATTTTGCTATCCTTCCTATAAGTGTTTCTTTGGAAAGAAGATATTTAAGTGGGTCAAATCTAGATATGAGCTTTATTGACTGATTTAGTATGTAATGTCGCAATTTTTTAGAGGCAAACACTATAGCCAAGCATGCTTTTTCTATAGTTGTATAGTTTAGCTTGTGACCCACAAGAGTCCTGCTTATGTAATAAATTTCATGTTCTATTCCTGTGTCATCATTCTAAGCCAATAAAGTGCCCAAGGCAACTACCATTGAAGAAGTATACAAGAGCAAAGGTTAATCAGGGACAGGTGGTACCAACATAGGGGGTGTTGCTAAATATTCTTTGATCTGATCAAAGGCTTGCTGACATTTGTCATCCCATTTAAAGGTCTCTCCTTTCTGAAGCAAGTGCTGGAAAGGATGACATTTATTTGCGAGCTACGTAATGAATCTGTGGATGGACTGTAGGTGACCTTGGAGGCTACGTAGCTATTTCAAATTTGATGGAGGAGGTATGGTGACTATAGATTTTACCTTGGTAGGATCAAATTCAATGCCTCTTCTAGAGACTATGTAGCCCAATAATTTTCCAGAAGTTACACCAAAGATGCACTTTTTAGGATTCAGCCTGACTTGATATTTTTCTAACGTATCAAAAATTTGTTCCAATACTTGCTTATGGCCTTCTCTTGTTTTATACTTTCCCAAGATATCATCAATATAGTATTCCATTATAGTATGGAAGAGATCATGGGAAATGATGGTCATGGCACGCTGATAGGTTGTACCTACATTCTTAAGGCCAAAAGGCATTACCACCCAATAGTAGGTACCCCCTGGACAGATAAACAAAGTTTTATGTTGGTCCTCTTCTACAATTCTAATTTGATTATACCCAGAGAACCCATCCATCAATGAAAGCATTTCATGACCACCTGTGAGATTGACAATTGTGTCAATGCTTGGAAATGGAAAGTCATCCTTGGGGCAAGCTCTATTAAGATCTCTAAAGTCATTGCAGCAACGGATATGCCCATCATGTTTTGCAACAAGTACAAGATTGCAAACCCACTCAGGATAATCAATGGGATTAATAAACTTGGCATCCAAAAGCTTCTGAATTTCTACCTTGACTAGAAGAGCTATCTAGGGATGCATTTTTTACAGTTTTTGTTTGACCGGCTTAGCATTTGGAGAAACTACCAAATGATGCACTACCAGTGAAGGATCTAGACCAGGCATATCTGCATAGGTCCATGCAAAATTAATTGTTCTTTTCATGAAAAATGCTGTGAAGTTAACATTCTCCTCATCTGATAGTGATGCTACTAAAACGGTGACTTTTGGGTTTTGTGTCGTGCCCAGATTAATTTCTTTAGAATCCCCCACCAACAAAGGTGACTGCTATTGATGTGTTGTGTCCAAAGGAAGGTCAAATCCTCCATCCTCGGGTGCCTCGGAGAGGTTTTCACCCTTGGATACGTCCTTTATTTTTATTTTTTCCTGGTCAAGAGGCACCTTATGATTTTCACCTAGTGACCTTTCTTTTTTATTTTATTTATTTTACTTTTGCGACTAGAGGATTTGATGCTCCCACCAAAATATGCCAACTGAGGAAGGTCCACCATGAATCCAACTTTGTGGTCCCCCAAAGGTAAACATTTCCTTAAACCCATGAACTCTGCTATGGTCTCATTGTTCTGGAAAATGTCTAAGACAGGTGCCCCATGTTGGTCCCCATCAATTAGGTCAGGGTATACAAGTTGAAGGTCAGGGGGTGTGGACGATGAGGTAGATGATAGCATAAAAATAGAGGCTTCCTGGAATAATTCGGTGATGTGGAAAGAAGAGTCATCAATGGTATCTTGACTAGTGCCCACTTCTGCAAGAAAGGCCTTGGCTAATTCATCGAGGATAAACTTAATGTCTGCGGAAGGTGGGACCTCCTTTCCGTACCCTAGACCTTTCCTATTATACTTCTTAGTAACAATGATAGGTTCCAGAGGGCCTTGTTCTTGCAACCCTAGTCCTCCTTTGCCTTTATGGTCCATGTTCTTGATGATCCTAAATCCATTGTTGTATCATTCCACTTCTAGAGAAACTTGATCATTTTCATCATTGAAAACCCAGGATGAAATATCGCTATCAACGTCTTCATCATCAAGTAGCCCTGATTGGATAAACATAGTTGGAGGGATGGTGATAGTGGTCTTAGATGAACTGGCTTTGGAGATATGTAGTTTTCCATATGATTTCAGAGACAAAGGCACGGCTCCTACACAACAAGATTCCTGTAAACTATACTCGCCAAGTCCTCATTCTTTGATTTCAATCTTGGTAATAGCCTTGCTAGTGGATGGCTTGGTTAGAAAGAAGGGTCAACATAAGACACAGATGGATGGGCCTTAGTATTTCTGGGTATACAATTGGGATTCTAATAGGTGGCTTGGAAGGCTCAGCAATATTCAAAGGCATTAGGATCTGCAGGAATCGTGATTTCCACACCATCATATGGGAATTTTAGGCATCAAGATGATATGCAGATGGTACTGCCTTTAGAGCATGTATCAAAGGATGGATGAGGATAATATTATAGGGCAACTCAACATCAAGGACTTGGCATTTAGTAGTAGTGACAGGACCAACCCTTATAGGCAGTAGGATGATTCCTTCTGAATCTCTTTCTCCATCATCATAAGCCTTAATTTTTATTCTTTTGGAAGCGTCAATACAACCCTCAGTGTATCCCAGCAATATTACTAGCTTCAAGGAACATATGTTCAGTCCAGCTCCACCATCTACTAGTACCTATTTAACAAGGCATTGGTTAATAAATACTTCGATAAGGAGGGCATCGTGATGGGATGGATCAGAGGATGTGACGTCTCGATCAGAGAAAGTCAAGTGGTGAGGGGATGTAACACTTGCCATCATAGCTTGGAATTGTGTCGTATCTATATCATTAAGAACCAAGGACTCTTGGAGGTCTTTCTCCAGGATGGCTTTATGAGCAGGTGATATACGCAATAGCTCTAGGATAGAAATATGGGCAAGAGTTTTGCTGAGGTGATAATGGATATTATAGTCAAGGTTTGGACGAATGGTAGGTGGAGGTACTCCTTGAATAGTTACACAGCTGTGATGAGTAGTGACAGCACAGCCAGGTGTTCTTCCTCTTATAGTAATAGTGGAGATTCAGGATTGCTCAATACGACCGATGGTGGAATCATAAGTGTAATTGACATTCTTCCCAGTATTGAGAGCACTTGCCTTATCATGTGAAGGAAGGGGATTCTTATAAGAATCAAGATCATAGTTGGATGTTTGTGGTGGTGCTGAAACATTAACAAGTCCTTGATTGATGAGGTTTTGAATCATGTGTTTAAGTTTCATGCAGCTAGAGGTACAATGTCCCTTTACCCTATGGTATTCACAATGCTTATTGTCTTTATACTAGTTGGATTTGAATAGTGGCTCTTTGTTTGGTCTGACTTCAGATAAAGTGATGTTTCTTGCTTGGACTATCTTTCTAAGAACAACCTCGATTGGTTCTCCTAAGGGGGTGAATTTGCATCTTGGTGGTAGGTTTGCTTTCATTTGGTCATGGGGTAAAAACAGTGATGCGTTAGGTACGGGTTGGACATGGACAGGTGCTTGTACAGCTTGCACATTCTTTGTGTCTACAACCCCATTGTTTACGACATTTTTATTCTTATTCCAGAAATGAGATTTGTCATTGGAGGACTATGGATTATGCTTTTTTTCTTTAAAGATTTTGATAAGCCCCTTTATGATTAATGCTTTTTCAATGTTGTTTCCTTTGGATATAGTCTCATGAAAGGAGGTTGCACTGTGCATTTGTAGTTGGAATGACAACTCAAGATGGAGGTTTTGAACAAAAATGTCCACTTGTTTTTTAGGCATATGCCAAGAGAGTTTACTGGCCATGTTTCTCCATCGTTGGATAAAGGATGAAAAGGTTTCACCATTTCATTGTTCATTATTAACAAGATCATTCATGGTCACTTCATGCTCTATGTTGAATGCAAAGTGAGATACAAATTTGTGTTCCAGTTCTTTAAAGGTTTTGATGCCCGAAGGCAAGTGAGAAAACCATTCCATGACTTGCCCCCCTAGGCTTCGAGGGAAGAGTCATAAAAGATATGTGTCATTATAGGCCACATTGAGATAGGTGACATAGAAGGTTCGAAGGTGATCGTTTGGGTCTCCTTTCCCCTTATATTTATCAAATTGTGGTACTTCAAAATGTGGGGGAAATGGTATCATCTATATAGATTTGTCGAAGGGGTATGGGAACACATCCTCAAAGGAAAATGTTTTCTTATTTTGGCCCATGCTCATGTCTATCATTCTTTGTTCCATTTGATGGAATTGTTGCTCATACTGGGATAAAATTGATTGATGTTGTTGCATGGGATCTTGGTGACTTGGTGGATGAATATGATAGGTCAATTGACGATTCGAGGGATGTTGTTGTGATGGATTGTATGATGGACCATATGTGTCTTGAGGTTGGGTAAAAGTGTTTTGGATATGACTACCAAGTAGGGGGGATGTGTATGAATTCGGTGTTGGGTTGATAGTATAGGTTGGTATCGCATGTGAGCCAAAGGTGGTGTTGCTATAAGATGGGGGTTGTGTCAAGATCAATGGAACTTGGGAGATGGGTGGTGAAGTGGCATAAGGTGGTTGTTGTCCAAGGAAATGTAGTTGATCAACATATGAGATATTAGAATGTGCATTTGATATGATAGGTTGATCCATGAGGGTCATGTTTGGATTAGGCATGACATGTGGGGTTTGAATGGGTTGACTAGGTGGTATAATGATATGTGAGGTTTGAATTAGTTGACTAGGTGGTATGATGATATTTGAAGTTTGAATTGGTTGAATAGGTTGTATGAATATATGTGAGGAGGTACTAGGTATTCGATATGGCCCAACATGTGATGCATTTAGGTTGGATATGGGTGGGGCTTGAGTGACTTGAATGGAAATGACATTCATGGTAGCAGATGGAATGGGAGCCAAGGCACAAATTGAGGGTCCACTCATATTAGAGACCGTGGAGGTAAGAGCATAAGATGGGGTCAATAATGACTCAATGGATGTAGTAGCATGTGACACACTAGGTCTCATAGGTGCAGATAATGTTTAGGGTGTATGAGTGGGTTGGTTGGACAAGGATGGCATGGATGGTATTGCAGGCTTGGTAGACATAGTGACAATAGCAGTAGGGGTCTCTGTAGTAACATTGGTGGGGTTCTCCTTATGAATTGTAGACACATCAAAGTCGCTAGGTAGTTTGACTCCAGCTTGGATCAATTGTAAAAGGATTTGCTCTTGGTTATCTTTTGTTATTTTATTTGCATGTCTCAAAGCTTTGGGATCTTGTAGGTCTTCATCTGATGAATCATCATAGACATGTGGATGTTGTGATGTCAATGTAGAAGATGAGGGGTCAAGATGTCATTGTTGAGGTAATATTGATGAAGATGATGGTCCAATGGTATAACCCTCAGGTACAAAGACATCAGGTGGCATGCCGATTGTGAATTGTGCAACATCCTTGAGGGGAGTGGATTGGAACTATTTGAGGTTGGCTTCCATGGCTACTTTATACTTGTTTCTAGTTTGAGGCATGATATTTGGACTTATGCAATAGGGTTGAGACTACTAGATGGGTTGATTTTGAATGGATTGATTTGTTGATTGGTTGGCTTTTGATAGATTGATTGGGTTTGATTGGTGATTAGATTTTGGATTAGTCAAGATTGACAAACTGGCTAGTCTAATAGATGGATAGACAAAAGACAATTGGTGATGCTGGGATGATTGAAATTGAAGGATACAGGTCTGATCTAGTTTGATTGATGGTGGGTGATTGATTAGGAGTCCCAATAGGATAAAGAGCTCAAATGTCTAAATTGATATAACTAGGGCTAAGTAATGCAGTATACTGAATGATTGGATGTCCAACAGATGAAAGATTGATTGGAAAACTAGGTTTTATGCTCAGAATATTAACCTAAGTCTATGATTGACCAAAGGCGGCTGTATAAAAACCAAATGTGACTCTCTGTTATTCATATGCGACAAATTATGGCTTAGATGCGACTATAAGGTGTAACTGAGGAAAATGATAGTTATAACCAAAAGCAGGCTACTAAGCTTTAGATGTGACTAGCTACCATGCATATGTGACTGGATGATGCTCAAATGCATAAGGCTATTTTGCAAAGGTGGTAAACAGCTGTTCAAATGTGACAAACTGTGGTTCATATGTGGTTGGTAGTGACAATTTTGATTTTCAAGTGTGATTGGTTTGGTTTTTGGAATTTTTGTTACAAGACAACATGATGACAAACAATCACACTCAAACCTTGCTCAAACTTTACAACCTATGGCTAAGTCAAGGATTGTATCCACTGGGTTCCCACTTGGATTTCTCCAGTCACACCTACTTATAGCGGATTGCCTAGGAATCTAGTAGCACAGGCTCCCCCTTATAGTGCACTTGCTTCTCGGGCATACCAAATTCCAAGACCTCAAAGAGGGTTGCTATCTCTACTATAAGATGCGAAAGTGTGGGACAGTTCTAGAGGTCTATCTTCTGACCCCCTGCACCAATGGATAGATGGTTTTTGGCTTCTAAACATGGTTTTTAGTTAGGGTTTCCATTCGGGTGGCTATGCATGTGGCAATTTGCTCTGTTAATGGAGGCTTCCCAACCTACAGAGGTTACGCTTTGCAGGATTTTGGGTGAAACATTCATCAGCATAGCTAAACAACACCCGTCGTTTGCAACTTTCAGTGCAAACATGCATTATTTTATATAGTGGCTTGGAATGGTTTGGGTTTAACCCATTGCCACTTGGGTTGTACCCCTTCTCACAACAGGAAGGTAGGCCCTCTAGAATTAGCAATGATTTCTCTTGCACCCCAGATCCGTTGGTTAGGTGGGGGGAGAGGATACTTTCATTACTAAGTTGGGTTACACACATACTAGACAAGCAAACAAATAAAGGAAAAGCTAAGACATAGTAGACAAAGTTAATTTTAAGCACCAAAACAAAGTGTGCCTACTCTAGTGGTAAAAGGATAAATCCTTTGACCGATCGAATCTATAGAAAACATGTCAATAATTTGCTTACCTCCATTCTTGGACATATGTTAATGACAAGCTGCACTGAGAAGCCATTAGTTTTCCAAAAAAGAACCCTACTTTTATGAAACAGAAACCAGAGGCATATATGAAAAGCTAGATGCAATTTACTGAGATTTAAAGGCGGTTAGGGTTTTACCATAAGCGATTACCTGTTGTGCATATGCGATCTTCTATGAACTAGAGGCAACTTTCTATACACCAAAGGTGATTCCTTGTTCACCAGATGCATCTGCAACCTGCAAATGTTAGAAAAACACAAGACAACAAGAAAAACCAAGATCTAGCCATGATAGATAAGTGTTATTAACCCTAGAAGATAATCAGATGCCAGATCTAAGATTGCATGTTGTAGAAATGGAGAAAAAGCAACCCTAGGATGTGATCAAATCGAAGATAACAATAGATCCCATATTAAAACAATGTGCCTGTCACAAGAAAAAAAAGGGTTAGCAAATACATCAACTTGCAACCCTAATCCAGAAAACCCAGATGGTAAAAACCCCAAAAACACCAAAAAAGCAAGTCAAACCCTAATCTACACCAAATGCGACTAGCTAAAGACTAGAGGCGACTTTCTGTGTACCATAGGTGATTTGGCACTAATCATATGTGGTTGCCTGCATGCCATAGGCATTCAAGAAGTCTACAGAGGTGATCTTCTACCCACCAAGAGTGAGCTATTGCTGATCAAAGGCACATTCGTGTACCTAGCTTCTTAGAAAAACTCAAATTTTAGCAAATAAAAACAAAATTGACCAGACGAGTGTGTCCCACTAGGCGTGTCATTTTATGTATGCAAGAAAATTTACCATTTTAGAAACTAAACAAGTGTAACCTACAACTACAAAAGATCTAATCTAGAAAGCAAGTAAAAAAGCCGAAAAGAAAGTAAAACACTCTAGATTGTGTGATCCTTCAATTGCATGTGGATTACTTCTTCAGAAAATGCATCCAAGAGATGCAAAGCTTCCGTGGTTGATGATTAAAGTGACATGCAAGAGGCGTAGATGTAAAAATGCTAATGATGAGTGTATAGTGGATGGTGAAAAAGCTAAGTGATTGCAGAGAAAAAAGCAAAATGCATGCAGTAGAAGAGTGAAAATGACACCAAAGTGATGCATTTGTAGAGAGAGGGGATGTGAAATGGACGGTGGAGATGCAACAGGAAGATCAATGGTTGAGAGGAAGCATGAGGAGAGAACAAATGTGCATGCAATAGGTGTCTCTGTAATCAATAATACCAAATATTAGATACCCAAAACTCAATGGAATAGTGAATAAACAAGATTCAAATAAACAATGAACAACAAAGAAAACCTCCTTAATTCGTAGCTTCCATTGATTGCCTACCACAATCGATCTTGCATGTATGAAATAGGGCCCTCAGGGAGTGCACTTCCTTGCTATGCTTCAAGAATGTCAATTGAGAATGGCTATGATAATTTATTTCTATGAAGAGGAGCTTCACAACAATGGTAGTAGTGCATAGTAACGAATGTGATCACAAGCAATGAAGGAATTGGTGCCAAAGGCATGCTGTAATTCCTGTAGAGTAACGATACTTAAAGCTTGGATGATTGAAATGGAAGAACAGGGTTCAATTTATAGACTTTGTGAGAGAAGAGATCAATGGTATAGAAAGAATGAGAAGATCAACGGTATAGAATAGTTGAGGAACGTGCACGAATAAGAAGAGGACATGTGTCTTGCTTTCTTTTGCACGAGAGGAGTTATAAAGAATAGAAGAATGAGTTAAAGCATTTAAAAGAATATAATAATCAATTAAGTGATTTAAAATAAGAAGAAGGGATTTGTATGAGAATAAGAAGATATTTTGCTTTATTAAATATTAGGAATATTTAATTGCATGTGCAAAAAGATTGAATTATATTTAGAGATAACTCAATTTAGATGAAAAGACAACTTAAATAAATAATTGATTTATTTAAATATGGAGAAGATATTATTGGAAGAAACAATTAAATAATTAGAATTATTTAATTTAGAAGATAAGAAAGCAAATTAAATAAATAAATTTATTTAATTGTTGTGCATGATTTGGAAGAATAAATAAAATATTTGGTTGTATTTTATTTTTGGAGATTGAAAGGATTTAAATAAATTTGATTTGATTTATTTAAATTTGGAAGAATGAATTTGATTTAAATAAATAATTAAGAATTATTTAATTGTTTGGAAGAATTTAATTAAATAAAGGATTTTATTTAATTTTAACTTTAGAAGAGATAATTAAATAATTCAATATTAAATTAATTTAGAGGAATGTGAGTCGAATAAATAAATTTGTTTATTTATTTATTGATAGAGGAATTAGAAGGGAATAAATATTAAGAATATTTATTTCGACTGAATCATGTCATTTTTAGGCGTATACATTTTGCCCCTCTTTGATGCAATGCAGTTTACAACGTTATTTCAAAGAATAAGTTTTTGTGATAATGATACATGACCCAGTTTGCCCGTGGTACAGGTTATGAAAATAGGATGCCCCCTCGGGAGATTGGACAAGAAGAAGGTAGAAGGCATGAGATGGACAATCTCACGAAGACAAAGGGAAAAACTAGGTTAGGGTTGAAGAAAATAGGATGCATTTATGAGAAACAGGAAGAAAACTAGAAGAAACAGGTGCGGGAAGTAGTCGTAGTTACCACATAGCCAAATTAGGGTTTGCATGCTATATATAGGAGCTGGGTCCACAAGACAATTCATTTGCACACTTGTCTCCATTGGATTTGCTTTGGAGAGCTTAGAGGAGAATAGAGCATAGAGCAGTCAGTACGAGGATGGACATTCCATGCAAGGAGCATCAATTCGAGCATGTCCGTTGATTCGACCGGATAGCAGAGGCAGGACCCTCGGTATGTATCTTGAAAAATTTCTTCTAGGGTTGAGTTTGATAGCAATAAATGCTAGGAGAAAATTAGGATAGATAAATGCGCTGAAACACAGTGTGGTGCATATGCCACGTGAAACTGCGCATACATAGTTCTGTAGCACATATAGGATATAGAACAGTGCATATGTGAAAGTTGCGCATATATAGGTTTGGGCAATGCATTTACGCTATGTAGCGGCACTTTTTCTTAGATAGCGCATATACGATATAGGATGGCGCATGCGTGGGTTATTGTGGCACACTTGTCAGAAGTGGCACTTTTGTAACGAAATGGCACATTTGCTAGGAAATGGCGCATATACCACCTATTATGGGGCATATGATATAGACAAGCAGATTACTTAGCAAAATTGAATTGACTGGCATCATGTTTAATGCATCAATTGATAAGCTATCTCCGAGATTGCAGGAATCTAGTCAAGAGATGTAGTGTGCTTATTTTGATCAATTTGATATGCTAAGTTAGTTGATATGGTTCTATAGATATGTTGAGTATGGTACTTGCAGCATTAGTTTAACGCCTTGCTTTGCGTACTTGCAGCAGGATATACGAGAGACACTTCAGTTGAGGGAGTAGTGCCCTATGCCTATGTTGCATAGATACATGCTGACTGAGATAGACAGAGAGGCACTCGGCACGATGGGGCTTGATTATGTTTTCTTCATGCCTCAGGTTCAGGTGAACCGCGGGTTGCTGACTGCAGCAGTGGAGTGGTTCCACAGTGAGGACGGGACTTTTCACTTCCCTACTGGTGAGATGACCATGACATTCAAGGACGTGTACAGGATTTGTCATTTGCCTATTCAGGGTGAGCTGGTGGAGTATGATCCACAGAGAGACACAGGACTTGCCGAGTGCAGGCAAGTGTTCGATGACCCAGAGCTGGTCAGGCAGGTCATCTCTTGGCAGGATATTTATGACTATTACGACTACTTCCCAAGGATTGTAGTAGGCCTGATCGAAGACGTTGTATGGCCTGATAGGAGATCACACGGGTTCCCCATTGGATGGGGTCGGATCATGGAGAGGATGGTGATAGAGGGCACCCAGTATGCTTGGGGTGTTTGTGTACTAGCGCACCTATACCACGACATGCATCAGGTGGTATATCATAGGGGTACGAGCCTATCTACAGGCGTGTCTTTGCTACAGTTTTGGCTATGGGAGCGCATAGCGATCACCAGGCTGATATGTGTGTTTGACAGATAGAGAGGAGAGCCATATAGCTATGGCTATGCAGGAGTGATTTCCTAGCATAGGCTGGGGAAGCTCGAGTACTGGCGGCATGCCTTGGATGGAGTAGACATTATCGTCTGGCAGCCATACCTAGATTGTGAGCCATGAGAGGATGAGGTAGATGAGCTACCCTACTGCTATCAGACACAATGGTTGATAGGGGGATGTGATTTATCTTGGAGCGGTAGATTGTCAGCCGAGTACAGAGACAGTTTGGGAGGAGGCAGGGCATGCCATAGGGGCAGGCCTGATTTGCGAGGACTCATGCAGAGAGGTATAGATGGGGGCCGACGGCGTCCTATGAGGAGGCATTGGCAGAGTTTTGGCAGACGCCTTACATCACCTAGGATATGAGGAGGGGGATTATAGACGCTGGGATTACCTAGGATTATGAGGATTGGTTCACTACCCACCCATTTCTGAGATATTCAGGGCCTAGGGAGATGGTGCCGTAGATAGACAAGGCAGATTCAGACTATGAAGGTCAGGTTGGCCGGAGGGGGAGGGGGAGGAGGAGGAGGAGAGGTAGACGGGGAGGTCACAGAGATGGGGGAGATGATGGAGGAGGAGGTGGTGGAGATGATGGATGTCAACCTAGACAGAGGAGGAGAGCTGGGGAGGGACCTTCCCACACTCAGCAGGTAGTGCCACCACAGGTCGCACAGTAGGCACCACAACAGATGCCACAATAGCAAGGGCCCCAGCTATAGGGATAGGGATAGGCATAGGTAGCCCAGGGTCTACCATAGGCAGATGTCTAGGAGAGGGCCGTAGTCACGCTGAGAGGACAGGTTAGACAACTATAGGTATAGCTCAGGATGGCTGATGCCTAGTGAGAGATAGATGCAGAGTTTATTGTAGGGATCACCAAAGAGAGATATGGCAGATGCGCGAATATGAGTTATCTGAGTAGAGAGGGATACTGTAGTGGCAACCCTGGGGATAGACACGATGAATAGTTTTTTGGTTGGGCAAGTACACAAGGTACATGCATAGCTAGCACAGGCATGGACATAGTTAGGGCAGGCACAGACAAAGTTAGCGCAGGTACGGGGGTAGCTAGCATAGGTACAGGGTGAGCTTGCCAGAGCGCAGGCTCATGCACAGTATTATCAGGGTTTATACCATGGTACCATGCCATCCAGTTAGAGGGCTTCAAGCTATAGGAGCCAGTCTATGGCTCCCCAGAGAGCAATTGGATCAAGGTCAGGGGCCTCTATGATGGGCCCACAGCAGTCTGGGGTCAGCGGAGGACGAGGAGACTCAGGAGATACTACTAGGAGAAGTGGTCCATAGCAGCAGGGACAACAGAGACTTATAGATTTTAGATCCTATGTATCTTTTTGATGGCTCAGATAGCCGGATATACTTATGTACCACTTTTTCATTTTGAGACATGTATCACCATCCTTGGGATGTACTCTTTTGTATATGACACTAATTCAGAGATGGACCACTTTGATATTGTACATTTGGACACGTGTTTATGATATTTATATGATGATACAGCTACTTAATTTCTCTCTATGTGTATGAGTTTATGATGTATTTCTATTGTATGATGGGATGCACATGTTTATCTAATGCAAACTTAGATGTTTACTTGATGCTATGTGATGTTATCTAATGCAGATTTTCATATGATGCTATGTGATGATATTTGACCTAGTGCGGACTTAGATTTTTTACTTGATATGCCTCTAATGTGTGTGAATGCAAATGGTATCTATATGATTATGCAATTTATGTGATGCACTTATCTATGTTTTTGATTTTTTTTTCTTTTGACACTATATGATGAGTGTAAAAAACTATATATGGATGACCTGATGCACTTTACTATGTATGCAACTGATTTAATCATGTAAATGACTATCTCCTGTGATATGATATGCAACAATATGATATGCTTTGTGATGTCCAAATGTACTCTATCGACACAGAAATGATAGAATGATAGGTAGAAGATTGATTGAAAGAATGACTTAATAGAAAGATTCACAAGCTTCACTTTGTATTGTTACTCGACCTTTGTTTGGATCTTTTTATTGCACGGGATATGGATGTATGGATGCCTTTATGGATGTATAATGGATGCTTTGCTTTTGACATCTTGATGGTGCAAGTATTTTGAAGTGCTATTTCATCATTGGGCGATTTTTTTGGTACTTTTTCCAAATGTTGTAAGTTAATACAAGCATCTAGATATAACGGAACCGAGATGACCTGAGTATTGCTTACATGGATTTTGATTTAGCAAGTTAATACAAGCATCTAGGTATAGTTGAACCAAGATGACCTGAGTATTTCTTGCGTATTAACAAACAAGGATTGCCCTCATTCATGTTAGACCTTTGATGTCCTTGATGATCTTTTGCCGATCATGTCTTTAGACAAGGCTTCACATTACTAAAGTTTAATCCACAAACAATAAACAAAGAAAATAATCATGCCCCCATCATAGCATCTCTAGCTTTTGGCATCCTTGAGTAGCGTAGAAAGACATGATAGAAAAAATCAAGACTCTGTATTTTAACCATGTTTCCAATCCATAAAACATTTTTGCATTTAGATGTATTTGTTTCTTTCCATAATTTGGGTAAAATCATTTAGAAGGCCTTAGGAGTTTGTTTGCTTCACCTTGGATAGGTGAATGTCCTGTGTTAGGATTTATACTTGAAAAGAGCAGGTTTTGTTTGTGCTTGCTTGCCCGGTGAGAAGATTCCACAATCTTTATTGGTGAGATGGACCCTAAGGGACTGACCTAGTGCCTCAGGGGCTCATTGCTAAATGGCCTTGCCTATGTGATGACATAGAGGCAACGTAGTTTAGGGTAAACCCTAGCGGACCTAAGACCTAGGCAATAGAAAGTGGTGTGAACTCAGATAGATAGATAGACTAGACACGGGACAGATGGGATAGTGGAGCCTCAGGGGTGCATTTGAGAAATGGCCTTGCCTACGTGATGATGCTGAGGCAACGTAGTTCATGGACTTTGGACCATGGATACTAGTGACAGACACTATGTCAGGATGACACTATGGATAGGATATGGAATAAAACCTTGTTTGACAAGGCAACAAAGAGGTAGAGTATCAAGCCATGATAGGTTATCGTTAGGTCTTTATTATGGGATAGATATGGATCAAATGGGACATGAGGAAGAATGGACACAAGGTGATTGGTTTCCCAAAGATGGAGGAAGCAGTTTATCACAAGTAACGCTTATTTGCCAGGTTTTCACCACTTGCTTTTATTTGCAGGAAAGCTAGAAAGTATACATGACGCCTGTTTGCTAGGTTTTCATCATGATACCTATCCAAGGAACTTGTTTGCCAAGTTTTCACCAAAGGAGGATTTTTTTGTATTTTTCTGATTTTTTTATTTTTTTGCATTTTTCTGATTTTTTTATTTATTTTTTGTTTTTTTTATTTTTTTGTATTTTATGCCCCCCTTACATTGGGGTTCTCCTAGGTATAGAACCAATGAAGATGCATGCTGTTGATTGGGTCATCTAACAACTCACCCTCTGATGTTGCTAACTGATATGCCCCCGATCCATAAGCAGCTATGATCACATAAGGCCCAACCCAGTTGGGTTAGAACTTGCCTTTCTTTTCCCTATCCTGTTGATTGTGGGGATTCTCCTTAAGGACTAGATCTCCAATTTTAAAGACTCTTGGGAGGACTCTGTGGTTATAGCTTCATGACATCATTTGTTGATATGCTTTGAGATGGTCAAAGGCTTTATGTCTCCTTTCCTCTAGCAACTCTAGTTCTTGCAATCTGGAGACTCTGTACTCTTCATCTGATATGAGACCTTTTAACGACAGCCTGAGAGATGGCAATTCGACCTTAATGGGGAGGATAGCTTTTGAGCCATAGACAAGGGCGTAAGGTGTAGCACCTGTGGGAGTACGTATACTAGTTCTGTAGGCCCATAGAGCGGGATTGAGTTGGATGTGCCAATCATGGCCAGCATCATTGACTATTTTCTTGAGGAGTTTCAAGATGGTCTTGTTGGATGCTTCAACTTGACCATTGCCTTGGGGGTAATAGTGTGTGGAGAAACGGTGTTGAATTTTGAATCGGTCACAGAGTTCTTGGACATCCTAGTTTTTGAAGGGTCTTCCATTATCCGTGATAATGGATGAGGGAATTATGTATCTACAGATGAGGTAATTCAGGATAAATGAGGAGATTTGTTTACCAGTGATGGTGGTGAGGGGTTGACTTCAATCCCCTTAGTAAAGTACTCAATGGTAGTTATTATGAATTTGTGGCCGTTGGATGAGGGTGGATGGATCTTTCCCACAAGGTCAAGTCCCCATTGGTAAAAGGGCCAAGGTGTCGTTAAAGGTCTCAACTCTTGAGCTGGTGCATGTATTAGGTTCGCATGTATTTGGCATTGCTTGCACTTCTTCACAAATTGATATGAATCTATTTCCATATTCGGCTAGTAATAACCCAAACGCATGAGTTTCTTAGCTAGGGAAGGACCGCTAGAGTGTGTTCCGCTGATCCCTTCGTGTACATCTTGTAAGGCAGTTTGGGATTCTTCTCGTTCTAAACAATGGAGTAAAGTACCATCTAGACCACGTCGGTATAAGGTGTCAGAAATAATGGTATAACGAGAGGTTTGGCATATAAAGGTTCATCATTAGTTTGAAGATAAGTTAGGTGGGAGGGTATTGTCCTCGAGGTAAGTGTAAACTTTACCATACCAAGGTGAATTAGATCCAACTAAAAGGCATATGGAATGGGTTTCAGGAAGATCATAAGCTAGTTGCTGAACTATTTCTACTAAGAACTCGTACCGTGACTCATTCTCTGGTATCTCAAGAAGAGAGGCAATGGTCGCCATGGCATCTGCTTCTTTGTTCTCAATGCGAGGTATCTACTCAAAAGATATAATCACAAAGTATTCCTTAAAGTCGTCTACCATCCGCTTGTATGGGACAAGATTTTCATCTTTGGTTTGGTAATCATCATTGACTTGATTTATTACTAGTTGAGAATCACCATAGACATGTAGCTCTTTGATTTTCCACTCTATTGCCATTTTGAGGCCAATGACTAAGGCTTCATATTCTGCTATGTTGTTGGTGCATGGGAATAACAAACGGTAAGACTTCAGTATGGTGTCACCATGAGGAGTTACAAACAAGATTCCTGCCCCCGATCCATGGTTTGTGTAGGACCCATCAAAGTAAAGTTTCCAGGAATATGTTGAGATATTGAATAAGGATTCATCCAGAAACTCAAATTGCATTGGTGTGGTGTCCTGTAGTAGTGCATCCGCTAATTGATCAGCAATGACTTGTCCTTTGATAGCCATTCTATCTACATACTCAATGTCATATTCACTTAGGAGCATTACCCATTTGGCTAGGTGACCTGTGAGAGCTGCTTTGCTTAGTAGGTACTTAAGTGGATCTATTTTTGCAATAAGTTTGACTGGATGTGCAAGCATATAATGTCAGAGTTTTTGGGAAGCAAAAACTACCACAAGACATGATCTTTCTATATGAGAGTATTGCAATTCATAGCCCACCAGTGTGCGACTGATATAGTAGATGGATCTTTCTTTATTTTCATAATCTTGTTGTGCTAGAAGAGCTGCAAGAGCTGTTGGTGTAGTAGATATATATAGTATCAATGGCTTCCCTTGGATAGGAGGCATGAGAATAGGTGGGTTCATAAGATACTCTTTTAGTTTGTTGAATGCCTCTTCACATTTCTCATCCCATCTGAATCGAATGTTCTTGTGCAGGAAATGACTAATTGGTTGACACTTGTTTGCCAGTTGTGATATGAATCTACAGATTGCCTGTAGCTTGCCTTGTAGAGATCTTAGTTGAGTGAGAGTCTTGGGTGGTGGCATGTCCATAATAGCTTTGCCTTTGGTGAGGTCCACCTCTATTCCATTTGTCAATACAATAAAGCCTAGGAGCTTGCCTGAGGTGACTCCAAACACACATTTCTTTGGGTTCAACCTGACTTTGAATTGATTGAGTCTCTGAAAGACCTTCTCTAACACATCCAGGTGTGATTCTCTTGTGAGTGATTATGCTAGGATATCATCTACATAATCTTCCATTGTGACGTGCATCATATCATGGAATATAGTGGTCATAGCACGTTGATATGTGGCTCCTGCGTTCTTTAGCCCAAATGGCATGACATTCTGATAAAAAGTGCCCCAAGGACATGTAAGCATTGTCTTATGCTAGTCTTCTAGTGCTATCCTGATCTGATTATATCCTGAGAAGCCATCCATGAGAGATAACATGGTATGCCCTACTGTTAATTTGACTATGGTATCTATATTTGGCAACAGAAAATCATCCTTACGACACGCTTTGTTTAGATCTCTAAATTCATTGCATAGTTTGACTTGGCCATTAGGTTTGGACACTAGTACTATGTTGGAGACCCATTTCAGATAATCTATAGCTCTGATAAACCCTACATCCAATAGTTTCTTGAGTTCTTCTTTTACAAGTAGTGCTATGTGTGGATGCATCTTTCTAAGCTTCTGTTTCACTAGTTTCACTCCTGGATCTAATTGAAGATGATGTAGAATCAAATCTAGATCTAACCCCGGTATATCTGTGTATGACCAAGCAAAATTGACTTGCTTTCTTTTGAAGAATGGTACAAACTTAGTCTTCTCTGGTGGGGTTAGAGATTTAGCAAAGTGGATGATCTTAAGTTGTTCCTCTGTTCCAATGTTAACTGGCTTTGTGGGTTCCACAACAATCTAAGACTTCTCCTAGTGCATGTCATTGGGGAGAGTGTCAATCCTTCCATCATTAGGTGCCACAGTTGGGTTTTCACCTTCGGATGCATCTTTTCTTTTTACTATTTTGGGATTTGACACTACCGCAAAGTAGTTTTCACTGTCAAATCTAGTTTTTATTTTGATATTTTTGCAACTAGAAGGCGTGGTACCCTCTCTAAAATAAGCTACGGTATTAAGTTCAATAGTGAAACTAGATTTATGATCTCCTTTAGGTAGGTGGTCCCTAAGTTCCATGTAGTCAATATAAGCATCATCATTTTTGAACATATCTAGTTGCAGGGTTCCTCATAGATCCCAGTCAATAAGTTCAGGATGTACAAGGGGGAGGGAGTCAGAGGATAGATCTGATTCATTGATAATTTGAATGGATACACTAGGAGTATTGGTAGGGGGAGTGTTCGGGATGGTACTTTCCTCCAAATTATTCATTGAGATAGAACTTGAACCTTCCTCGAAAGTTGTATTCTCAGAGATAGGCAAATCAGACTCTAGTGGCCTATGCGGTAGCATTTGTCCCTCATGGTAGGGGCTATAAGTTTGAATGGTATCGACCTCTTTGTCATTGTAGGAATGCTCTATCAGCTCATCCCACTCATATTCATTGGAATCTGTGTCACTGTCCACTTGAAGTGTATGGATCATTTCCACTAGACAAGCGTTTTCTTTAGCTTTTCCCTTATCCTTATATCCTAAACCTTTTATATTTCTAGCCGATGAGGACGAAGAAGGTTGAATGGGTTCTATGATTCCTTCTTTTCTTAGGCCGATGGGGCCCTGTCCTTTGTAACACATTCTATGTAGGATAGACTCACCTCGCCCATAGATTTCTGTTGGGAGCCTAGGTGGTTCTTGTTGTATGTTCTCTTCTTCTTCAGTATAAAGCCATTGTAGGATATCTCTTTCCTTTGTTTCATCAGAAAAGGTCCCCCATTTTACAAAGGGAGCTATGGGAGGTATAGGAGGAGTAGATGGCTTTGGAAAATGCTTGGGTCGACCAAAGGATCTAGGAGATAAAGGCATCTTGGCTAGATTGAGGCTGTGCTCTATGGAGTATTCCCCTACTCCTTTTTCTTTGATGGTAATTTTCTGCTCTTTAGGCCTTGATGAGGAAGCTTCAGAGGTGTGATCATGCTGTGGGGTAGGGGATGTAGATGCTCTATTGTTTGGTATGATGCAATTAGGTTTTGAAAGGATAGAGTTGCAATGCTAAAAGGGGTCAAGGTCTCCTTGGATGGTGATTTGCTTGCCATTATGTGGGAATTTTATGCATTGGTGATAGGTAGAGGGAACAACTTTCATAGCATGAATCCATGGTCTACCTAGGAAAATATTATAGGTGAGCTCCCTATCTAGGATTTGGCATACAACATCTTTTATTATCAGTCCCACTTGTATGGGTAACACCACTGTTCCTTTTGTAGTTCTCTCCTCTTCATCATAGGCTTTGATAGTAATCTTCTTCCTGGATCAATTGCATTTTCAGAGAACCCCAATGTAAGGACTAACTTTAACGTGCAAATATTTAAACTGGCTCCCCCATCAATGAGAACCCTCTTGATGCAGTGCTTGTGGATGAAGGCGACAATATGTAGAGGGGTGTTATGAGGTTGAGACACTGAGAGGTCATCTTGTTCGATAAATGATATGGTACTTGAGGAGGTCAGATTACCTACCATGGCCTGAAACTTCTCTTGGGCCAAGTTAGTGGGGACATTGGTTTCCACTAAGGCTTTATTGAGAATCTCCTTATGGGAAGGAGATAGATGCAACAACTCTAAGATAAAAATGTGGGTTGGAGTCTTCTGTAGTTGGTCTATGACAGTATACTAATGGAAGTTGGACTGAGAAGGTGACGACCTTGGAGGGACGGTATTCAATGTGACTTTACCACTGTAGGTAATGATACTACAATCATTTCGGTTAGACCCCGATTGTTGGTTGGGAGTGACCACATTGATTTGTGGGACATGCTCTAATATGCAATTAATGGTATAGTCAAATGGCACACTTGTGTAGTTGGTATTACTATTCCCACTATTCTAATTTTGCCTATTGTGGTTGTTGTTTTTGTTGTTGCCATTGTTGTTATTGCCGTTGTTGTTATTGTTGTTGTATGGCATGTCATGATTGAGAAGCGGATCCTTGTAAGCCACATGTGTCTCATTGGAGGTATGTTGTTGGGTTCCTCCTTGATTTTGATCAAGCACATCTTGAATAACATGTTTGAGACAGATACAATTGTTGGTTGTATGTCCCCTTCCTCTATGATACTCACAATAGTCGGTGTCTTTCCCATAGTGAGGTTTAATTTGAGGCTCATAATCACTTATTGGCAGTAGAGATATTTAATTGTTAGCCAATAGCTTCCTTAATGCAGATTCTTGGGACTCACCCAACGGTGTGAACTTTCACCTTGGATTCAAGTTGAACCATGGTCTTGGCTCCCAAGAGAATGTTTTGTTGGGTGTAACATCGCTTGCTTCTCCTTTGAGAGTGAATATCGGTTGTTTCTTGGGAGCCACCACCTTGGCATCAACTACTCCATCATTGATGACATTTTTGTTTTTAGTCCAAAACTTTGATTTGTTAGTCGTATAATTGGAGGTAGGTGTGTCCTTGTATAACTTGATTTGCCCCTTGGCGATCATAGCTTTCTCAATGAACAATCCCATTTCAATGACCTTTAAAAATGAAGTAAGGCATGGGATTTGTATTTGATAGCTAAGATCAGAGTTGAGGTTATGGACAAACATCTCCATTAACTACTTTTCTAGTACATCATATGAACACTTGCTTGCTAGTTGTCTCCATCTTTGTAGGAAGGCGGTGAATGATTTGCCACTCTTTTGCTTGGTGTTGCATAAATCAAGCATAGAGACTTCGTGTTCAATATTGTACGAGAAGTGTGCGATGAATTTGTTGACTAACTCATCAAAAGATTTGATGCCTAGTGGGAGCCATGAGAACCACTCCATGGCTTGACTACCTAGTGATCTGGGGAATAGTCTCATTAAGTAAGTCTCATTGTGAGCTACTTCCATGCATGCTACATTGAATTCCCTAATGTGATCTCTAGGGTTCCCTTTCCCTTTGTATTTGTCAAATTTAGGAACTTCGAATCGAAAGGGAAATGGTGTCGTGTTCAAACTTTTATCAAAGGGGTATGGTGCAATATCTTTCAAGGAATAGGTTTTAGTGTTTGTACCCATCTTGAGATCTGACATTTGTTGCTTTAGACCCTCAAGTTGTTTCCTCATTTCTTCCATAGGAGCGCTTGGGTCTATGGCTTTATTTCCTTTTTCATTATTATCCTCTGTGTTTGGGTCTATGGCTTTCTTTCCCCTTTCATGATTATTCTCCACATTTTCTTGGATTGTGCTTATATCAAAATCCACAGGGAGTTTAATTCCAAGATTTGCAAGATGATAAAAATACTTGTGAGGGTCGTCATGGAGTACTTTCTCTAGCAAGCATTGGAATTTCTGATCTTGGAGGGTTCCTTGATACTCCTCATGAGAGATTTCTTCATCACTATCATGAGGCGTGATGATGTGGTTGGATGATTCGGCCATTTCAAGTTGCTTTTTGTATTGAGATCTAGTAAAAATCATGCAAGGTGACGAGGGATGAGGTGGAATGAAACTAGAGATTTTGGCAAGATGCTGATGGAGACTGTTGAGAATAGGATACTTATGACAAGATTTGGACAAAAGGACTTTCTCAATCAATGATTCCAAGTAAGACAGCTGATACAAGATGGTAGCCACTAGTAAGGGTACTCGATACCTGTCTTATTGTGTAGGGACTAGTTGTGCACCAAGACCACTACTGAAGTCCTGTGACCTACTAGGGTTACTTGAATCCAAAGTGATACGAAAAAGGGGCCTATGCTGACCTGATAGAAGGTGAATGGGATGACCAATGAAAAAGAGATTTTGACATGAAATGGATGGAAAAATGACTGCAAGGTAAGATCTGATCTAGGAACCAGAAACTAGATTGAAATGGGTACCCAAAACTAGTAAAATTTTTCTCTCAAAGATTGTGCAAGTGCTCACTCTCACGCATGCGCCGTAACAGATGCGTTGTGAAAACTTGTAAATGCACTGGAAGTCGGGATATATGCGCCACACTAGTAAAAAGTAGATGCGTTGTAACAGACAATAAAAGCATTGTAAGTCAAAGCATATGTGTCGCAGGTTGGCACAAATGTGCAGCAATAGAGGACGGATGCGCTACTCTGGTTTTTCTCAAATTTTTTTTTTGGGAAATTTGCTAATGTTTTTGGTACTTTGGTTGCAAGAAGGTCTTTTTGGTTTGATTTTCTAAAATTATGGCAAGAAGACATAGCAAACACAAAGAATATTTTTATGGTTTTTTTTTAATGATTTTTTTGACACTTTTTGGACTAAAAGGAAAAACAAGTACAATCCTAGGCTTCAAATGGATTACAAGGGTTTTTGGCCACTAGAACAAAGGTGTTTAATGAAGGTAACCATTTGAGTGGTTATACATGTGGCAGCACTACTCTCCGTTATGGAATCTCCCAGCCTGCAAGGGTTGCGCCTTGGAGGGTTTTGGGGGAGGTTGGTTGTCGGTATAACACAACTTCACTCATTGTTTGAAGCTTTCGCTCTAAACACAATTTATTTATATTGGCTTGGAAGGGCTTGGTGTCTAGCCTGTTACCACTTAGGGTCGTTCCTACTTGGATGAACGGTATCCAAGAGTAGGCCCCTCTAAAGGAAAAACACATGCAAAAATGATATGTCTGGCATTTTAGTCACCCAAGATAGGGGAGAGCATAGGCCTAGTATCATTCCCAAAACACAAAATATAGTGGTTCTTTTCCCCTATTTAAAATGAGAAAAACTAGATGAGCTATCTACTTGGGCAAGCACAGAACTTTGAAGTTATAACAAGATAGCAATGGTCCAATTTTAACCAAGATAGCAATGATGAGTTCAATTTTATCCACGTAGCATGAATTGTTAACTTTGAAGTGATGGTCAAGGAGATAACAATGGTTTAGTTTTACCTAGATAGAAATGATGAGTTCAATTTTATCCACGTAGTACGAATTGTTAACTTTGAAGTGATGGTCGAGGAGATAGCAATGGTTTAGTTTTACCCAGATAGCAATGATGAGTTTAATTTTATCCACGTAGCACGAATTGTTAACTTTGAAGTGATGGTCGAGGAGATAGCAATGGTTCAGTTTTACCCAAATAGTAATGATGAGTTCAATTTTATCCAGATAGCAATGAGTTGTTAACTTTGAAAAGATAGCAATATAGCAATGATTCAATGATATGCAAGATAGTAATGATTCAATTACCGCTTTCCTAGTTAAAACTATGTGAGATTTGCATGAGCATCCATTTACTTTCCTATTTAGAAATTGAAGTGTGAGCTAACAAGTGCAACTATATGAATCTAAACCAGTACCTAGCCTGCAAAACAAATCAAGAGAGTTCCTGCAAAAAAAAATGTTAGCTTTAGCAAAAACTTCAAGGAAACCCTAAAAATCACTTCCTAAAACAGATGCACCACTTCAGAGACTGAATGCATAGAAACAGACAACAGAAGTGCCGCAATACATATGCGCTAAGACAGAGGTCAACAACGTTGAAAAATAGAGTATATACGTTGATATGATGTATGCACTATCTCAGATGGTAAGTGCGTTGGAACAGTGTTTGTATGCACTGTAGGAACGTATGCACCATGACAGGTAATAGAGGCATCAGAACAAAGACTGTATGCACTGTGAAAATGTATGCGCCATGACAGGTAACAGATGCGTGTTAGGATGTATTGGATGCATTGTTTCCTCCTATGTACAGCTTTCTAAAACACAAAAACTTAGTTTTTGGGTTAAATTTGGGGCTAGGCCCCATGATGGGTGCCAAAAATGTTAAGGGAAAATTATATTCAAATGAATAATTAATAATATCAAATATCAAGATACCCAAAACTTAATGGAATAGTGAACAAAGAAGATTCAAATGAACAATGAACAACAAAGCAAACCTCCTTAATTCGTAGCTTCCATTGATCACCTATCACAATCAATCTTGCATGTATGAAATAGGGCCCTTAGAGAGTCCACTTCCTTGCTATGCTTCAAGAATGTCAATTGAGAATGGATATGATAATTTATTGCTATGAAGAGGAGCTTCACTACAATGGTAGTAGTGCATAGTAACGAATGTGATCAAAAGCAATGAAGGAATTGGTGCCAAAGGAGTGCTGTAATTCCTGCAGAGTAACAATACTTAAAGCTTGGATGATTGAAATGGAAGAACAGGGTTCAATTTATAGACTTTACGAGAGAAGAAATCAATGGTATAAAATAGTTGAGGAACGTGCACAAATAAGAAGAGGACATGTGTCTTGCTTTCTTTTGCATGAGAGGAGTTATCAAGAATAGAAGAATGAGTTAAAGCATTTAAAAGAATATAATAATCAGTTAAGTGATTTAAAATAAGAAGAAGGGATTTGCATGAGAATAAGAAGATATTTTGCTTTATTAAATATTAGGAATATTTAATTGTATGTGCAAAAAGATTGAATTATATTTAGAGATAACTCAATTTAGAAGAAAAGACAACTTAAATAAATAATTGATTTATTTAAATTTAGACAAGATATTATTGGAAGAAACAATTAAATAATTGGAATTATTTAATTTAGAAGATAAGAAAGCAAATTAAATAAATAAATTTATTTAATTGTTGTGCATGATTTGGAAGAATAAATAAAATATTTGGTTGTATTTTATTTTTGGAGATTGAAAGGATTTAAATAAATTTGATATGATTTATTTAAATTTGGAAGAATGAATTTGATTTAATTAAATAATTAAGAATTATTTAATTGTTTGGAAGAATTTAATTAAATAAAGGATTTTATTTAATTTTGACTTTAGAAGAGATAATTAAATATTTCAATATTTAATTAATTTAGAGGAATGTGAGTCAAATAAATAAATTTGTTTATTTATTTATTGATAGAGGAATTAGAAGGGAATAAATATTAAGAATATTTATTTGGACCGAATCATGTCATTTTTAGGTGTATACAGTCTCCACTTACCTTTTGTTAAATTGGAAGTTTCCATAGCTAGGTGGGGTTAACTTTGATTTAGATTTTTATTTAATTTTTATTTTATTTTGTTTCTAAATAAGAACTCACGTGCATGTGAAGAATGATTTGGAAGGTGCGTAAAATAATTTAAATACCCATTATTATTTAATTTATTTATTTTGAAATGGATAAATAAATTAAGTAATAATGTTTATTTAAATTATTTAATTAGAAGAAATGGGAATGACTTAAATAAATTAATATTTATTTAATTCATGTGTGGGGAGGGGGATAAATAAAACTTTAGGTTTTATTTATTTTATAAGATGCGTTGCGACATAATTAAATAACCTAGGGTTATTTAATTTTAGAGGAAAATTGGTAAATGATGGAAATTAATTAAATAAAACTATTTAATTAATTAAGAAGACATTGAAGAAGAGTGAGGTTTGCAAAATAAGCGTGTTAGACAAGGTAATGCAAACAAGCATGGACGTGCGACAAGATACGATAATGTGACAGACGTCTAGGTGTAACATGAGTCAATTTTGAGTGTCTACACAAGGAATACTCAATCATTCAATGGAAGATGTTTTACATGCAATAGATTTGGACATGTCTAATCAATGCAGATCAAATCCAATCAATAGAAGGAATCAAGGAAAAAGAAATGTGGTATGCTACAATTGCAACAAGTTTGGACATGTTTCAAGATTCTACATAAGCAAGAATGGGGAAAGAAACCACTATGCTGAAGAAAGGAAAATAGAGTAGAGAAATGATAAGGGAAAGGAAAAAGTTGATTTGGTTGAAATCAAGAAGGAAATGAGCAAAGTCTGGATTAAGAAAGATGTTGACAATATCAAGGATGGATCCGCACTAGCTTCTGGTGCAAATACTTCCTCCGGGAAGTAAATTGGGAGCTCTGGCTCAGGGGGAGCTGTGTTGAAAATCCAAAACCACCAGCCAGTAAGTTAGTGCTAGAATCTGGCCCTAAGGTATATTGTGAAGAGCTCTATGACAAAGCCTCTGAAAGAAATTTTGGTAGAGAAAGATCTAATGTGGAGCATTGTGGAGCAATTTGGATTGACTGTGGCTGATAGAGAAGTGTTTGATAGCTTTTTGAAAGACAACATTTATGACAATTAAGTTAAGGCCTCAAGGGGTTAAAAGGTGTGGATCAGTCATAACTTTAAGAAACCTGTCCTGAAAAATGATATAAAATCCTCGCGAATCTTCCATTTTGTTGTAAAAAAATATTAATTTCTATTGGTGAATCTTTCTTTGTTTAGAAAAAAATATTTAATTTTATCGGCAAAAATTTCTAAATCACTAGAAATGTGTAGAAAGTCCTGGTGAATCTTGACAAAAAATAGGAAAATGCATTAATTACCATGGTAAATCCTTCCTAAAAAATAAATTAAATTCCTATGGAAAAGTAAAGGCTTGAAGGTGGCAACAATTGACTAGTTTAAGGTTTAGTGCTCATGTTTATATTTCCTTAATATTTTAAATCAAACATTGAATATTTTAAATTCTCCCTAAATTATTTTTCACCACCATTGATTTTATTTATAATCTAATGATTTGGGTTCTATTCCGCGGACCAAAATGTACCTATGGAGCTCCAATGCCCATGGGGCCTGAAATTGTATTTGGGATGTTGATCTTAATGGAGATCAATGACCCAAATGCAAACTTGGGCCCCATGGGCATTGAATCTTTGTGGGTATATTTTGGCCCATGGAATTTATCCCTAGCTGTTAGATTATAAATTGAGATCAACGACCCAAATATAATTTCGGGCTCAATGGGCATTGGATCTCCACAGATACACTTTAACCCATGGAATACAACCACAATTGTTAGATTATAAATAAAATCAATGATGGTGATTACAAATTGGTGATATGGCCCTAAAGTAACCAATAATTATATAATATTATTGGCGAATTAGTTTCATTTTCTACTAAAACTTATAAAATCTAGGTGAATTTGATCTAATTACCTATCAAATATTGTGGAGAATTTTTGAGTTTAAAATTTTAATAAAATAAATATTCTGGCGATTTAACTAGGACTAATATAAAATTTTGTAAAAATGTGGCGATTCAGCTCACCTTATAGCCTGTACTATTAGCCAAATTTTGAATCCCTAATTTCAACTTTTAGCCAATTGGCAAATATTAAGCACTAAAAAAATCATTGGTGTGGATTCATAAAAGAGTAATCACTTTGCATTCAAACTATCAAATCTCTAAGGCAAATTGAAGCAAAACTCCAAGAAACTCAGAGATTTCCAAAATAATTAAAGTCAAATCGACCTCAGGTGAAGGAAACCCTAACTCGACAGAAAACGTATTTATAGCTTGAAAACCCTTCTATGTAATCGAAAATATTTTGGAAAATGTTTACTCCCCAATTAATCGAGATTTCAAAAAGCCCTCGTCCCAAGTTCAAGAAACATTTCTTCAAACCGTCAGAAAATTATTTTGTAGGGGCATTTTCAATCAGTCCTCATGGAATTATGCATTTGGAAGATATTAGGGCATACATTCATACCAACCTAGAGGAATACAATCACATGAATCTTGGCAAATTATACTTGGATGAACTAACTACTATTGATGTTGAGTTGAAAAATGAATATAAAGCTCTGGGAGAAAAGAAATTGGACACATGGTTGGATTTTCCTGTGATCCCAAATGATACATGGGTTAGGTTCATTCTAAGTAGGATTCATGATGAGTTTTTGTCACTTGATGAACCATATATGATAACCAAAGAAGCTATCAAACTTGTAACTGGTATGAGTTCCTTCGGAAGGATCCCAGGCAAAAAGAAGATAAAGAACAATTTAGTAATGCAACTAACAGGAGCCAAATTTGATAAGAAAGCTCTCACAGTAAATGATATTAAGGATCCAGCTGTCAGATTTGTATCTATGATCATTGGATACAAAGTATACTTTACCCACTCAGAAAATTCTATCTGCACCAGCTATATACACAACTTATGACATGATCAAAAGTAATTCAGACTATAACCTATGTGAATTGCTCTGAAGTGAATTAATGGAGAACTTGAAGAGAACAAAAGAGACAATTTACCCCTTCAAATATGGAACCTTGATCACCTGTCTACTCTTCTACTTCTTAAGAGAGCTACTCGGTTTGGGAAGCATCGTTTGGCTTGATCACATACTAGTAGCAACTCAAATAAGAAATCACCTGTAGAATTTTGGAAATGTCGACAGACAGAATGAAATTTTATGGACTTTCAAAATAAAATGTTATGTAGGGTTCGGATACCTAAAAAGGTAGTGACAAAATATGAAAATGACATTGTATTCATGGTTCACAAAGACAAATCCTTCATGGAAGCTAGGGAACCAAGGATTGTATGGGTTCCTCCATTAGGGTATGAAGTTGTAGAAGATATCCTAACTGGATTAGATGATAAGCTACTGAAGAAACCAAAAGATCTCAAAAAAAACAGGTTTGGGACTTTCAAAGAATTATCTTTGGAATATGAGAATTCAGAGATAATGTTACAGGAACAATCAAGTGAGGCAAAAACCAAAGCAAAAGGATTAAGACCCTTAATTGCTCTGGTGGTAGGAAAATCAAACACTCCTAAAAGAAAAGAAGAGAAAGATGAAAAAGAAAAACATGTATCAAGCCCTAAGAAAAGAACAAGGACTTCATTCATTACTGAAGCCTTTACCCAAGAAGAGAAATAAAACCCAACAGAAGAAAAGAAAAGAAAAAAAGTTACACATAGTGAAGAACAAGCATCAAGAGACACTGTTGCAGACCAAATTTCAATTGACTATGCTAGAAAGTTTTTGGAAAAACAACAAGGAGTATAGATTCTAGATTCACCCAAGATTCTACAAGAACCAATAAATCTGGCTTCTATGTCTCCCATGGAGAAATTTTGACTAGCATCAATTGCGCAAGCTAAGTCTCGGGAAGAAATTGTAAAAACTTTCATACAGGACAATGAACTTGTTGATGAGACATCTGGTATTCTGGAGAAGCTGATGCCCTTATACCAGAAGGATACATCAATGTCATCAACTGCTCATCTCAAAGGTCTAATAAACTCTATAAGTGCTTATTTTGAATCCTTTGAAAAATTTTCTAATATTAAGGTTAAAAAGGAATATGAAGACAAGAGATTAGCAGTATCAAAAACCAAGCTAGACAGTGACAAAAATTTGTTAGAGAGCAGCATCAAGAATATGATAAATGCAATCAAGGAAACCTATGAAATATGTAAATTTTGTCTGTCTTGGTCTGAAATCACTAAGGAAATGGATGAGAAAGTCAAAAGCATGGAACTTCAACTCACAAATATTTCTGAGACCCTTGATCCTGTAGTTGATTCAATCAGCTGCCTAGAAACACAAGTTGAAAACATGCAGAACAATATAAGTAGTTTTCTCAACAAACATGAAGAAATAAAAAACAAAATGTGTTTTTTGAGAAGGGAATTAAGCTTAAAAATTGACATGATGACAAATCTTGTAGTAGAAGCATAGGCAGCTTCACAAATTGACACACCCTCAAATGTGCGAAAGGCAGAAAAATTAGTCTTTTTGATAAACGGTCACATTTAAATTTTGGAAAGGGCCAAGAAAAGGTGGGATGAAGATATTGCACAATTAAAGATTGTGTATAATGATATCCTCTCACCGATAACTAATTGAGTTAAAGATTGTATGTGTACATATGCAGTAGAGTATGAAATTTTTTGTAGTTTTGACATAATTTTGACTTGTGTACATATACCCTTTTCCATTGATGTCAAAGGGGGGAGAAGAAGACTACTAAAAAATGGGAAATAACTATAGGGGGAGTACATACACAATTTTCACTAAGTGTTTCCATCAATGCCAAAGGGGGAGATTGTTTGCAACATAGTCAAGAGACACTGCTGATTGGGTAGTGTTGTCATTGATGGCAACAAGGCAAATAGAGCATGATGGAACTAAGGATGATTGGGAACTCAACTTGGAACAGACTGCATACAAGGTTCTAGTCTGGACACAAAAGACTAAGGCAGAATGGCCAAGTACTGACAACACAAAGTTAGTAGCAGAGACTCAAGTGGTATTCCTCTACAATTGATGGTCAAGGTATGCAGTTTAGGTATGTTATTCAGGATTGTTTGGAGATACTATGTTCAAGATTACAAGTCTTGATGACTTCTGGAAGACAAGTTGTGATTGGTCTAAGTCTAGGTGAACTCAGTTAAGTTAGGAATAGTGCAGAGTGCATGGGTATTCTAGTCCGCATTTCTCCACATGTGATTGTATTAGTATGCATTTTTGAGGTAGTATGGATAGGTGTCAGAAGCATACAATTGATGAGTTACAAAGTCTAAAGTGATCCAGAAGATTGTCTACAAAACTCCAAGTTCTAGTAGTTGGTTTGCCAGTAATTCACTAAGGTAGAAGAGTCAGTTCTAAGTTCCACATTTCACCACATGAGGACATCATGACCTGCGGTTGGTAAGATATAATCTGTGAGGTATGAGGAATGATTGATGTGATTCTTTGAGTCTCATTTGGTCCACAGAAAGAATTTTGGTGTGACAGTTGATTAGGTCAAGCATGTTCCGAAGAGACAAGCCGACAGGCAGTTATATCTTTATGTGGAGAAAGTATATTACTTAAATAATAAATCTAAGCTGTTATATGTGTGGTGCCGACTTGTATGAAGATTATGCAATGATTGTTTGGATCCGCATTACTATTTGTACACTTGATCAAGCCGACAAGGTAGAATACATTGCATACATGTTTCATGTCTAGCTTGCTGACTTGATTGTGAAATGAATTTTGTTGTGGATATAAATACTTGATGGATTGTGATGTAAAAGTGTGTATGTGGTGTGGTGTGCGAATCTAAAGTGTGAAGGAATATGAGCAGAGTGCAAAGTAGTGGAAGAAAAATAGAGTACATGTATTTGAGTTAAGAAGTAGGGCAGAAAAGATGAAGACATTTGAATCTGTATATTGAGCCTTCAATGAAACTATGATCCAGCATATGGTAGATGCATTTACAACAATTCATCTTCTGGCAGTGAGCCAATCCTTCTATCTTTTTTTCTCTTGTTAGTGAACCTTTGTGCAGTGAGCACTTCTTCATAGGGTAGTGATCCCTGGGCAGTGAGACTTCTTGTAATTCAGTATTGATCTATCATAATATATTGTGAGCTAATACTCACCATGGTTTTTCCCTGTTTGGGTTTTCCCTGTAAAAATCCTCGTGTCTATGTGTTATGTCTTTATGGTTGTTGTTCTTATGCGTGTTATGCTTTCATTTTGGAAATTGGATTAGTGGGGGGGAGGTAAGTTTGTATCGTACCACCTTGCCCTTGTTAGTCCCTTCCCCCCAAAGGTAGGACTGTGGAAAAGAGGGTTACGACTCTGGGGTATAGAGTTTCATTCCTTTCTAGTGTTCCCAAACCAAACTCTATTTCTTAGGGGTAGGTGGGAGGCCCCCACTATTATAGCCCGGGTGGGTGGGAGGCTATAGTTGCATAGGTGGTTCCCACCTAACATTCTAAGTAGCCCCCCAACCCCGTAGGTGTTAAAGCCCCATTGGTGGGATTATCTGTCTTTGGGTAGGAGAGTAGTCCTAATCCTTATAGATCAGAGTATTGCCCATGAGCTAGGATAGATAGGGAAACTATAGAAAGTTTGCAAGTAGAGCTAGATATATACATAGGGGCCCCAGAAGATAGGATAGATAGGGCCTCTTGAAGCTAGGAGAGTAGATAGAGGAGTCCCATTCCTCTACTCCTCCTCCAGCCCCCAGCTTTGCTACTTTTCCCAAGTCTAGGAGTCCCCCTACATATAGAGAGTAGAATCCCTGCCCTCCACCATTCCCACCCACCCCGAGCTTTCTCTCTTCATACGTTGTCAGTACCAGGTGAGTTCCCTATCTCGTCTATCTCTCACCCCTATTGGTACTATCCCAAGGCCTATTAATTAGGCCTAGTTCTATTCTATACATAACATGAGTGAGGTGAGTGCCCCTACTTTCTATATTTCTGAAGGCCCCTCTCTTCAATATATATAGGCATTTGGCATGTCAATAAAAAGACTAAGTCCTACCTCTGCTATCTCGGTCTTTGATATATGGGGAACAAAGGTTGGGAATCAGACGAGATGCTCACATCAATTATGGTACTCTATTTGAAGAGATCTAGAGTAGTGGGGCCCAGCTCATGTATTACGTGATGAATTGCCCAATAGTATCAGTAGGGCCGGATTGGTCACTGCGTGGGGTGGGGGGAATTATACAAGTCTAGATAGGCTCTGTCGACTTCAGGGAGTTGATTCGCCCATGCCCCCACTATGGATAGGGAGCTTCCTGACTTTAGAAATGTCGAGTGTGGGCCCTACTATATAATGTCAGGGGCAATAATATATTTGAGGGGCCACATCTTAGGGGCCCTACTCTATAATGGGGTACTCGATAGGATACCAACCTCTATCTCCTCCCTCCCACCCACCCAACTTTATTATCCAGGTGGGAGGGCCCCCGAGAACCATTATAGCCCAGGGGGTTGGTTGTGGGGCATTTCGGGGAACCATACCCCCCACCCATCCCCACACACACAACCCCCAAAGTCTTAGGGGTTCTCACAAGATAGGGAGAGAGAGGCCACCCACCCCCCACATCTATAGCTAGAGTAGGGCAAGGTAGGACCCGGGGGCCCCCCACCTCGCTACTATAATAGTTGAACGAGATGGGACCGGGGGTTATAATCATTATAGATAGGGGGTGGTTGAAGAGAATGTGGCTTCACTTAGTTCTCCTCTTTCTATAGTAGGGGTCCTCCCTCTCTCCCCTATCTTGAATAGGTGGGGTGAGGTGGGGTGGGGTAGGGTGTCCTCTTGGCTCCGCTGGTGTCTCCCCCTACCTATATAACTGGGCATCCTGGCAATTATAGTCTTGGGGTGTCATGGTAGTTGGATGTCTGGGCACCCTACACAGCCCCTATAGGCCTTACATAGGTAACTAGGCCGCCCCTACCACCTATATAACTTGTCTCTAGGGTGGGGGCCTCCTATAGTTCCTAGGTGGGGGGGACACTGCTCCCACCCACCTAGGAATTCTAGAGAGACACCTTCTCCCGGCACCCCATTATAGAGTAGGGCCCAATAGCCCTCTCATAATGCGTCTGGGGGGAGCAAACTACCCATTTGTATTACATATAGAATAGAGATCTGCCTCCTGATCTCTATTCATATGGAAATGAAGATCTGCCCCTGATCTCAACTATAATTACACTGAAATGAAAAGTAGTGTCTTTTTCCCTATCCTCTATAGTGGGGGGTTGAACAGCCACCCTCCACCCCTCCTCTATATAGTTCGATTGCTTAAATATTTGCAACCAACAATTTGAGTTGCACCCGACTAAGATGTTGTATGCTGATTTCTCCAGTAATGAGTTTGCTAGTCTCTTTGATCCTACTTGATCTTCCCTTCCTATTCACTTCTAGAGAAAAATTTCAAGATAGAATCAGGGCTATTGAGATTCTTTTGGTCTGATTTTATCTCATCTATCGACGAATCTCCGACCAACTCTGGGTCGTTATCCCTAGACAGTGGTGTATCCTCGTACTATATAGTTTGCCTCATACCTACTTGTTATTTCTTGCATCTTTCAATTGATGGGGTGGATTTTTGAAAGAGGGGACTCCTCCCCAGTTATATAGGCCCCCTACCCCTACGGTGGGTCCTACCATTCATGCAGATGGTCGGGACGCCTCCACACTCCCTGAACCCAGTGCTAGGTTAGTTATCCCCTCACCCATGGAGTGCCGCTAGTGGGATGTCAACCAGCTGCCACTCAATCTATATGAGCCAATGGCTTCAGTGGAGTGGACCTCCACTCGGGTGGGGGGGCAAGTTATAGCTATAGAAGTTGGGGCTCCTCTCTATAATGGCAAGAAATGTTCGGGACTAATCTCAACCTAGGGGACAACAATCTCAAGCATTTTCCTGGTAGGGCCCCACTATAGAAGATAGGGAGATGGACATCTCAACTTATCTGGGAACTCTAGTTAGAGGCAACAATGTTGTGTTTGAAGACCATGAATGGCACATCGAGGCAACCCTAGAGGGGAATCACCAGAGAGTACATACTTTTTTGGGATGAAAGTCTAGTTGTTGTCTCACTGAAGCACTATAGAGGTAGGGGTGGCTTTGTGGGGATGGGTGGGGTGTATGATTCACTAGCGACAATATCCTCAACCAACTACTGAAGGAAGGCCTAGGTACATCCTTAAGTGGAGCATCATCCAAATGAAGACCTTGCACAACTAAACTATAGTAGCAGCACTTAACCCCCCACCCATCCCCACACATGTCAGGGATGGAAAATTCATAATACATGAGGCACAAAGGAGGAGATAGTCTAGTGAGTAATAAGAATGAGATGGAGGAGTCAATCATGTTGGTCGATGAGCCTAGTGATAGGAGACTATCAAGCTCAGTTTAGAGAGCACTTGTTCTAATTTAGGCTTGCTCAATGTTACAGCTTAAATGCCAAGCCATTGACTCCACCTGCTTGGATGGGTGTTCACCCAAAAGTGTTCCTGGACCGTATGCACACCCCCATAGGTAACTTAGTGCAACATGGAAAATTCCATCAAAAGAGATCAACGGAGAAAATAGGAGGGAACGTGTCCATCAATGAATATAGGAGGGGGCGTATCCTTAAAGGCTCAAAGGTCATTAGCAGGGGGAAGGTGGGCCCCTCACCCCTTTCCCCTTTATATAGTAGGGGCTATAGCTATTATAGAGGGGTGGAGGGTCAGCCCCTACTATACTATACTATATAAAGGGGAGGCCTACTCTATAATGACCGGGGGGGTAAAAAAGAGGGGGGAACTTGTAAGAGTCTGAAACCAAGTTGAGTCAAGTTCTGAACTTCTTTATTTGTGCTTGATCCAGTTATTCTGGTTTGTTCACTGTAGGGGATACAAGGGGATGGTGAAATACATGTCATTCACAACGAATGGCATGAAAGCATTGATTGGAGCATCAAAATTTTTTTTTTGGATCAGTCTAAATTAGGATGGGTCTACTACAGATTGGTAGATCGACTTAGTTTGTTCGATCGAGATGTTTCACTATTATTGTGGATGAGGCCCTTGCTGCCACGGGATATAGGGGATATGCCCCAGTGAATAGAAACACATGAATGACGGGGCTAAGTGAAATAAACAACCTGTTTGGGGCCCACAACTTAACCCCCCACCCAACCCCTTTACTTTCCACCCACCCTGCGCCCCCCTTCAAATCCAACTATACTAGCAACCGGGGTGGGCCATCCAACTAATTGGAGAAACCTCCTGAGGGGGCCCTCTCCTGAACTGGTGTTCAAGAGATTATTAAGCACCCACCCACCCCACTATAGTTGGGAGGTAGATGTCAATCTATTTTGATTGGTCACTTCAATAGATGCTAATATATTTTGATTGGCCACTTTAGTAGATGCCAGTATATTTTGATTGGCTTCAACTATTGCCTCCCATCCACCTCAATTAGTGATGGGAGGTTCCTTCAATTAGTGAGGGAGGTAGATGTCGAACTTAACCCCCCACCCAGGTGGGAGGCTGTAGCCCCCCATGCATCCCCACACATAGGGAAAACCCCCGGAAGGTAGAGGTCCTGTATCTATAGCTTTTGGAGATGGATACGCTTAGGTTGAAGGGCTCGACAAACTATAGTGGTGGGGGGCCCCTTCTTTCTTTATATAGTTGAGGAATATAGCTTGTGCTCAAGGTACTTTAGGAAGGGTGAGATACACCCCCCACTATAGAGGAAGAGGTAGGTTGACCGGTGGAGAAAATGACTCGAATATTAGTGGTCAGATGTGGGTGTAGGAACCAGATGGGAAGAATATAGGAAAGTGGAGAAGAGATGGATATAGTAAAGCACTTACCATAGGCAAGAACACCTAACTATATAACTCGTGGGCTCAGTAGCTCCCTGGAATCCCTTGTATTGCTAGTTGATGAATCCAATCCATTGATAGGTCTCTAGAATCCATCTATCATGAGCAGGGTGGCCCTACTATTTATAGGACCCCATCCCGCTATAGGCAATCATAGAAATCAAATACAACAACCATCCTTCCCTCCTTTCAATCTAGAAATCTTACTAGCAATTGGGGAACAAACATCTAGAACAAGAGAAGATGGTCTGCCTATGCGGGTGGGTGGGAAACAATAGGCCCCCCAACTATATCCGAGGGGAGACTAGGGAACATAACCCCCCACTTGGGTGGGTGGAAAGTAAGTAGTGAACTGTCAGACTAGAATCTGAACAAAGAATATGTTTTACCAGAATCTGAATGGAGATTTTGGGGAGACCTAATTTTAGAAGATTCCAGGTTCTAGGCAAACCCTCGGCTATAGTTGACCCCCCTAGATTATGAATTATTGTTGTTTAAGGAGGATAATAAAATTGGTGGGTGTTTGGGTGAAGGGCGGGGTTGGTGGGATCAGTCAGTACCATAGGGAGCTTGGGAAAATTATTTCCTCATCGCTCGCGACATCTATCCCATCATCTTGGTCAAACTACTATATTCCTCCTATTTCTGAGGTAGGACTCCCCTTCTATATATATTTCCCTTCTCTAATTGATGTTTCTAAACCATTCTAAGCATATCTCATCTCTCCCAGCTGTCCATAGCCCTCTCCCTCTAATTATAGCTATAGAAAGGGTCCCTACTATCTATGGGGGATTAGATTTCATACGTAACATGCCGCACTATGGAAGTAGGGTGCCTGGGTACTAGAATTGATTAGAGTCACCCCTACCAAGACTAGAATTGAGTAGGACCACCCCTACCTTTACCTATTGGGGCCCTACTCTAGCTATAATGGGGGCCCCCTACCTCTAGACTACCCCCCACTATAGAGTCAGAGGTAGGGGTAAAGATAGGCCCCCCACCTCTATATTGGCAGATAGGGGCAGCCCTACCCCAACCAAATTATTCACTCGCCTTAGCCAAACCCTACCTTCCCTCTTCCTGCAACCAATTGGGTCAGTTCTTTCTACGTGATGTTGGGTAGGTGGTGCACCAATATTTCTCTCAATCTTTCTCTGTCTTGTACGCATCTATACATAACATGGCCTCCCACCCCAACTACTTTAGGGGCCCACCCACCCGCGAAGTAGTTGGGGGTTGTATGATTGTAATGAAGCATATTACGTATATAACTAATAAAGCAGTAGGGGTTTTTGCAGGAGTAGTGTCTGACGAGTTTATGGGATTAGAGAGTAGGGAGTGAATTGTATTAACTCACTTTGGTGCACTTCAAGTGATGGATCCACATGAGAGTTTGGTGCACATCCTACACTTGACTTTTAGGGATGTGGGAATGGAATATGGCTCTATTCAGTGTGGTTCTCATGCCTAAAGATGCAAGTGCAATGAATTGGTATTCCCATACCATATCAGCCCCCCGGTGTAGTGCTAAGCTATTTCAGCGTGGTCATGCGATATATTATGAATCAATCCCACGAATAATGTGTTAGAAGTAAGCTGCGGCTCCAACTATACCCACTAAACTCTTTGATAGAGAGAAAGAACCATGGGTGTTAGTGGAAAGGTTGAGGTCCCGAAACCATGCCGAACTATACACCCACCCACCCAACTAGAATTCCCCCCACCCGCAATTCTAGTTGCTAAATCAAGCCACTTTAGATAATAGGGGCCCACCTGGGGTGGGTGGGAGGAGATAGTTGTCAAAGAAACTATAGGGTAGTCATGTGCATGAGAATAATGACCAATTCTAAGATGGTCTATTAGGGTTTCCCCCCACCCTAATGAATGGATCACTGGAACGGGGTTGGGTGGGAGGAGATATGATGCAGGAGCATCCAGTGGTGTAAGGGCAATCTTGCATCACCCAAAAAGAAGTTGATTCAAAATCATTGTAGTTATTTTCATTTCTTTCCATAATTAGTCTTTTTGGTTCCATAATCTCCTGAATGATGATGTAGGACTTTCAATTTTTTCCAAACTGTTAAAAATAGCAAACTGCCAGATTTGGAAAGTTTACCTGCCATATTAGGAAAGTTTGCATTTGGGCACAGATTGAAGTGAAAAATTATAGAAAGCTTCATAACTAAAATATAAGACCTTTGGCGAAGGAATCAGGCAAAGATAATTTGTGAGCTGAAAGATATTAAAGTTTTTGTTTTCCAAAAAGCCCCTAAAAATTTCTGAAATGAGATATGAGGCACTAAAACATCCCATAACATCCCAAAATTTGACAGAAATCTGTTTACATATTTCCAGCATGATAGTTCACATCGTGAACTTTCCGATGCTTAAAATGGTTTGTCAATCGGATACCCAGATCAAAAGTTATGCTTCCAAGAAGTTGACCTACTTTTGGAGGGAGTTACAAATTTTTGAAATTTAGCTGGAGGCCACCAAAAAGTGCTATTTATGACTATTTTGGGAACCCTAGGTGGTAGTAGAGTTAAGGGGGAAAGTGTAGAGTCAAAAATAGGAGGGAAAATAGAAACCCTAGCAGATTTCGAGTTACAGATGGTAGATGATTCTAGAGTCTTGTGAGAGGAAGCTGTAATGTGTTGCAGCCTGTGGAGGGTTGATTCCTCTTATTGTATTTGAGCTTCTATAATGTAATAAGTTGTCCAAATCAATAAATAAAGTTATATTTTCTATGTGCAATTTATGTTATTATGTGTTTTATGATTTACCCCCTTCATCAAGTGGTATCAGAGAAAGGGTTCCTGAGTGTGTAGACAAATCTTCGACTGTGAGGCAGTTTGCATGAAGACCTAAGGTTGTGGGTTTGCTGCAGAGATCAAGATGCCTCCATGAAGAAATTGTATTGGGAGGAATGCTTTGATAGAAGATGGTTTTAGAGACCTGCAAAGGCAGATCGATACATTGTAAGAGGAGCTATGAAGAGGGTTTGATTTGAGAACAAGAGAAGAAAGAGAGGATGAAGCTGAAGAAGAGCTATCCGAGGAAGAACGAGAAGTTGCAGGAGATCCTGCAGAAGTTAGACTATTGAGGGCCATTTCGAAGATCGGAAAGAGGCCCAGGATTGAAGTTTCTACCTATTCTAGAGATTTGAATCCGGAACAGCTTATTAATTGGATTAATGGCATGGAGGAGTATTTCGAGTATGAAGATGTGGAGGACCTAGAAAAGAGTCAAGTTTGCAAAAACAAAGTTGAAGGGCCATGCTAGTATTTGGAGGAAGGAGGTCCAGTTAGAGAGGAATAGGAGAGGGAAATGAAAGATTACTAGATGGGATTGGATGGTGGAGAAATTGAAGAAGTACTTCATTCCTATGGACTATGAGATGGAGTTGCTGAAGAAGCTACAAGGATTGAAGCAAGGTAACAATTCTGTTAAGGAGTATACAAAAGAGTTTTATAAGATTACTATTAGGATAGGCCATGCAGAGGCCAACAAGGAGAAGGTAGCTTGTTACATTAATGGGTTGAGGCCAAGTATTCAAGAGAAGTTGAGCTTGGTCAGAATGACCACCATAGAAGATGCGTACTAGTTTTCCCTGAAGGTGGAAGAGAAGTTGAATAAAATATTTGACAGCACGCAAAGGGGAAAAAGTCAAGGTGGAAGAAATGGTGGAAGACCCTATGGAGGCTGAAATGAAGATTCAAATACAAGTGAAGAAGCTGGCACCAGTCAAAATCAGAGAGGAGATAATACCTACCACCCTCGTGACTAGAACAATGGTGAACAAAGAGGACAAGGAAGAGGTAGAGTTGGGCAAGGACCTAGAAGAGGAGGTTTCAGAGGAACTTGTTTCCAATGTGGAGAAGAAGGACATCAAGCATACTAGTGTCTGCAACATCAAGGAAGGACAAATAGAAGACTTGAAGGTAATGCACGAGTTGCACATGTAGATGAAGATGCACATTGTGAGCATTTCAAAGATGCTGAAAGGGGAGAAACCCTAGTTGTTAGAAGAACCTTGCTGAATGATGAGAAAGAACCAAATCAGAGAAAGAGTTTATTCTACACAAGGTGCAAATGTGAAGGTAAGTGTTGTGGTATTATTATTGATAGTGGAAGTACTAACAATCTTGTTTCAGAGGAGATGGTTGACAAGTTGAAGTTGACAAGAAGAAAGTATCCACATCCATATCAGATTGCATGGTTGCAGAAGGACCACAGAGATTTGGTCAATGAGCAATGTCTAGTGAAGTTCAAGATTGGGGACTACCACGATGAGGTGTTGTGTGATATCATACCAATGGATGCATGTCATATGTTGTTGGGGAGGTTGTGGCAGCATGATAGGAGTGCTGTCCATGATGGTTGTGCAAACACATATTCCCTAACAAAGGATGGAGTTCATCATAAGTTGAAGCCCTTGAAGGAGGTGGAAGAAAAGGTATGTAGTACTACCCGAATTTGCTTGGTAGATGGTAGGAAATTTTTGGAGGGCATGAAGCATGAGTGTCATTGCTTTGCATTGATTCCTAAGATTAGTCAAGAGAAATGTGAAGATGTACCAGCAAAAGTTTTAGACATGTTGGAAGAATTTCAGGACATTATCTCTGATAATGTACTAGAAGGTTTACCACCAATGAGGAAGATAAGTCAAATGGATTTGATACTAGGAGCCAGTTTGCCAAATAAGGCAGCCCACAGAATGACTCTAGCAGAGAATGAAGAGTTGAATAGACAAGTTCACGAGTTGTTAAGGAAGGCACTGATAAGGGAGAGCCTGAGTCCATGTGCGGTACCTACAGTACTAGCACCAAAGAAAGATGGAGAGTGGAGAATGTGTATAGATTCTCAAAGCCATAAATAAGATCACAATCAAGTACAGGTTTCCATTGCCAAGAATGGATGACATAATGGATTGTTTGAGTGGAGCCAAGTACTTCACGAAGATTGACCTGAAGAATGGGTATCACCAAATCCGAATCAGAGAAGGAGATGAATGGAAAACAGCCTTCAAGATAAAGGAGGGTTTGTATGAGTGGTTAGTCATGCCCTTTGGGCTAACCAATGCATCGAGCACATTCATGCAACTCATGAATGAGGTACTGAAAGAATTTTAGGGAAGTTTTGTTATTGTTTATTTGGATGATATTTTGATTTTTAGTAAGACTTGGGATGAGCATCTGATGCATATCAAAAGAGTTCAAGAGAAGCTGAGGGAGAAGTTGTTGATTAATTTGAAGAAATGTAGTTTTACAAAGAAGGAGTTGGTATACTTGGGATTTGTTGTCTCAGAGGAAGGTCTTAAGATGGGCCCAGAAAAATTAAGGACTATCATTTAATGGCCTACACTGAGGAGTGTTACAAAGGTAAGATCTTTTCATGGTTTGGCAAGTTTTTACAGAAAGTTTATTAGGAATTTTAGTAGCATTTGTGCACCCCTAACTGAGACAATGAGAGGGGATAGAAAAGAGTTTAGATGGACTAAAGGAGTAGATAAAAGTTTTGACACATTGAAGCAGAAAGTTATAGAGCAACCTGTTTTGACACTTCTAGATTTCAATAAGGCATTTTAGGTAGATTGTGATGCTAGTGGTAGTGTTATAGGAGCTGTTTTGAGTCAAGAAGGTAAGCCCATTGCCTATTTTAGTGAGAAGCTTAATGATGCCAAGAAAAAGTATTATGTTTATGATTAAGAATTTTATGCAATAGTTTAGGCTTTGAAGAAATGGAAACATTATTTGTTGCCAAAAGAGTTTGTTTTATATACTGATTATTAGGCTTTGCAGTATCTCAATAGTCAAGGAAAGTTGAGCCAGAGGCACTTAAAATGGGTTGAGTTTTTATAGAGTTATACTTTTGTTTTGAAGCACAAGAGTGGGAAGTCCAACAGAGTTGCAAATGCTTTGAACAGAAGGCAAAATTTGTTGACAAAAATGAAGATAGAGGTTGTTGGGTTCGACGAGCTCAAAAGTTTGTATCCTGAAGATCTAGATTTTGTAGAGGCTTGAAAAGCTTGTCTAGAACTTGTTACTTTAGACAGGACAAAATGGTTGGATTTCATAATCCAAGATGGCATGTTGTTTAGAGGAAGCCAGTTGTGCATTATGAGGAGTTCCATGAGAGAGAACTTGATTAAGGAGAAGCATAGTGGAGGATTGGTTGGACACTTTGGTTAAGATAAGACCATTGCTATTGTTGGTGAAAATTATTATTGGCCACATTTGCAGCAGGATGTGAGCAAATTTGTGTAGAGTATGTCAGATGGTGAAAGGAGCAAGTCAGAATAAAGGTCTATATCAGCCACTACCTGTACCAGAGAAGCCATGGGATGATATTAGTATGGATTTTGTTCTTGGTTTACCAAGGACATAGAGAGGACATGATTCCATTTTTGTGGTGGTGGATAGATTCTCAAAGATGGCACATTTTATTCCTTGGAAGAAGACTAATGATATTCATATTGCAGAGTTATTTTTCAGAGAGGCGATGAGATTACATGGTCTACCAAAGAGCATAGTTTCAGATCAAGATACCAAGTTTGTTGGTTATTTCTAGAGGACATTGTGGAAGAAGTTGAAGACAAATTTGAATTTTAGTTCTACACACCATCCATAGACTAGTGGACAGACGAAAGTGGTGAATAGGAGTTTGGGTAACCTGCTATGATGCTTAGGAGATAAGCCCAAGGGATGGGATTTGATTTTACCACGAGCAAAATTTGCTTACAACAATTCTGTCAATAGGAGTACTAATAAATCACCATTCTAGATTGTATATGGCAATAGCCCAAGAAATGCTTCTGAGTTAAGAAAGATGGACAAAGGAGAAAAGACAAGTGCTGAAGCTGAAGACTTTGTAGAACATCTGAAGAATTTGCATGAAGAGGTGAGAAAGCACATTCATAAGATGAATATTTAGTACAAGGCTAAGGCAGATCAGAAGAGGAGATATATGGAGTTCCAAGTAGGAGATGAAGTCATGGTTCACTTGAGAAAAGAAAGGTTCACAATTGGAACATACAATAAGTTGAAAATGAAGAAATTTGGACTGTGCAAAATCTTGAAGAAGTATGATTCAGGAAATGCATATGAGGTAGAGCTACCGAGTGGGATCAATATTTCCCCTGTGTTCAACATTGTTGATTTAACATAATATCATTAAGGTGGCACAGAGGATGGACCAACAGAAGAACAGTGGAGTATTCCAGCATCTACTTCAACAGAGGAAATAGAAGAGATCTTGGATAGCCGTGTGGGAAGGAGTACTCAAAACAGACAATATGAAGAATATCTGGTGAAATAGAAAGGAAGGCCTATTGAAGATTCTTATTAGCTGTCTAGGACAGAGGTTGACCATTTGGGTTTTGCTCAAAACCTGAGACGTGACAGGGTCACTTCTCAAATTACCCTGGGTGTTTGATACAGGAGCATCCAGTGGTGTAAGGGCAATCTTGCATCACCCAAAAAGAAGTTAATTCAAAATCATTGTAGTTGTTTTCATTTCTTTCCATAATTAGTGTTTCTAGTTCCATAATCTCCTGAATGATGATGTAGGACTTTTAGTTTTTTCCAAACTGCTAAAAATAGTAAACTACCAGATTTGGAAAGTTTACCTGCCATTTTAGGAAAGTTTGCATTTGGGCATGGATTGAAGAAAAAAATTACAGAAAGTTTCATAACTGAAATATAAGACCTTTGGCGAAGGAATCAGGCAAAGATCATTTGTGAGATGAAAGATATTAAAGTTTTTGTTTTCTGAAAAGCCCCTAAAAATTTCTAAAATGAGATATGAGGCACTAAAACATCCCATAATGTCCCAAAAAGTTGATAGAAATCTATTTACATATTTTTGGCATGATAGTTCACATAACAAGCTTTTCGAAGCTAAAACGGTTCATCAATCAGATACCCGGATCAAAAGTAATGCTTCCCGGAAGTTGACCTACTTTTGGAGGGAGTTACAAATTTCAAAATTTAGGTGGAGGGTGCCAAAAAGTGCTATTTATGACTATTTTGTTAATCGTGGATGGTAGTAGAGTTAAGGGGGAAAGTGTAGAGTCAAGAATAGGTGGGAAAATAGAAACCCTAGTAGATTTGGGGTTACATATGGCAGATGATTCTAGAGTCTTCTGAGAGGATGTTGTAATGTGTTGCAGCCTATAGAGGGTTGATTCCTCTGATTGTATTTGAGTTTTTGTTATGTAATAAGTTGTCCAAATCAATAAAGAAAGTTCTATTTTCTGGTTGTAATTTTTGTTGTTGTGTGTTTTATGATTTACCCCTTCATCAAGATAGCATGTCTACGAGACTTTTCGCCCATTCAATTCTATGGCATGATGGGTCAATGATAAGTTGGATAGAAACCTTTAAATCGATCTCCTACCTACTGCTAGTGGTAGGAATGGAATAGCTACTTCTCTATCTCTGTCTCGCTACCCCTATTGGATTAGGGGATCATGGGAGCAAGGACGAGTATGGCTAACTAGTTCATTAATCAATTTATTGTAAGATGACCGACCAATCTATATCTGAGGTTTGACCGGAATCTAAACTTTGAAGTAGGGGAGTCAAGGGGAATATACCCCCCCACCCATTCCCACACACGTGAACCCCTGGTTATACCAGAATTTGAATGGACATTCCAGAACATAATCTTTACAAGATTCTAAGTTCGCCCAACCTTCATCCTCCCACCCACCTCAGGCCCCCTGGGAGGTAGAATATTGTGCGAGGCATAGGCCAGGTGGGGGTATTGTCCCTCAGGTGGTTAAGTTGGCAAACCCTTAGCCTTTTCACCCCCACCCAACCCCACACATGCCTATACCCCCCACCCAAGTAGGAGGAAGATAGAGTGAACCCCTTATATTATTGTTGTTTATGGAGGTTTCTTTAATTAACTCCCCACACCCTATATCTCCCTAGGTGGGAGGCTATAGTTGCCCCCCCAGGAGGTATATTATTCATGGGGGTCCCATTAAAAGGAGGAAAGCCAAATAGCCAAACCACAACCCCACTCTTTCTATAGATTAGAGACTGGCCGGCCTAACCACTAGCCTACCTAACCATCCGGCCTCCACCCAACCACCTTAAACCCAACCTACCCAACCAACCTAAGCTCAACCATTTCACCACAACCACTTCACCAACCCAAATTAAACTCATTCTATCTCTAGTACACCATATTAACACTCACAGCGGAACAACTGCTCTCCCCATTATAGCCCAACAACTAATCTATCGGGGGGCCGGGGGAACAAATAGGGCAAACCCCCAGGGTGGATGATGGTTGGGTTCTAGGGGGAAAGCTAGGAGGGGCTTTAGAGTGGAACAACTGTATAGATGATACCTCAACTCAATCACGGGACCTACAATAATAAAAGAGGGCCCCCCTCCTACTTAAATTGTACTCTACATAAGAGGCACCAACAAACACCATAAGCTACTTCCCTACCCACCTATCTATGGAAAGCTCCTAGTCAAAATTATAGTTCCTGAACTATATAGATTGTCGATGCTAAAGTCCCCACTCTCCCCCAGAGTCTCACTTCTCTAAATTGATTGATCCATGAATGCATCGATGGATGCAATGCATGATCCAGCAATCGAGGGGTGGGTGGGAGGCTAGGGTGGGAGCCCATTGTTCTTTAGGCATGTTGTGGGGGGAGGGCCAAAGAAACTATAGGGCCCATAGTTCGTTGGGTGGGTGGGTGGGAGATAGTTAGAGAAGTGGATCCTTGGATGCTTATCCCTATTGTATGGGGTGGGTGATTATGGAAAGGTGGCAATCTCTTCCTCATCTCCTCGATGATCACCTCAGATTTCATGGGATAATTGTAGCAACTGTACTCGCCCCCCAATCGATGCAGTATAGCTCGTATTGCAATCCATTCCTTGTGACTGGATAAGTTCTAACTCCTCAGTTGGAAGGCTAAGGGCTAAGGCTAGAGGTGGGGGATAAGAAGGGAAGACATTTAAGGCAAGAGTCGCTCAGTATCAATTTTGATGCTCCTTGCAACCTTTCCATCATTGGGGCCCTCCCTCTCATTATAGTTGGTGGGTGAACGGTGGGTGGGAAGCCCTCCTTCTTTAGTAGATTAATTGTGATGGAAAGGCCATTATTGAAGTGGGCAACCCTTCTCCCAAGCCAATCTACTCCTATCCTTCCCAGCCCTTATCACCCTACGGTCCCTCCCACCACATGCTGCCAATCGAATCTCATTGGGGTAGCAGTTTTTATTCAAGTGTAATCTCACCCATGCCTTTCATCAGCTCCTGGCTCTGTGTAACTCGAAGGAGAGGCTATCCTGGGAAAGTCAGAGTTGGGGATGGGAAGTAGGGAGGCATGGTTGGCAAGAAGGCATTAACTGAAATCTTAATAAATAATAACTGATTCCATTCATTGAAACTCCTTCACCTAAATATCACATCTTGACGGGTGCAGTGGATGTTTTGAGATGATTTGCTTGGTTGGCACATCTCACAACTCCTGCATGCTTGTTGTTCCTTATAATCCCCACCCAACCCAGTGGGAGATAGAAGGCAGAGTTCACATCTTCTTCTATCCTCTGGCAAATTCAGCAACTATTGGTTGGACTGAACAGAGTATGGATGATTCACTCGATATATTATAAATGTATTAATGATGCCTATCCTAGCTAGGAACTTAGGTCCATAAGAGAGTTGGGGCTGGTTAGGTGATTAGCCTAGCTCATCTAGTTCAAGTTGATGGCTTAGCCTAATCTCCAACTTGCTTCCCATCCATCCATTGTATGTAGGTCAATCAGGTTCTTCGGCTTGGCCTAGCTTTGTTTGATAGATCAATCAATCTCCTTCCTTTGTCTATTCTTGAGTACTCCTTCTTCCCCTCCGTCCGAGACTAGTTTCTTAGCTATGGTTAGCAACTATAGTTGGTGGGTGGGAGGAGATGGTTAGCTCGACCAGGTAAGGCTAGCCTTTTGAGTGTGACTAGCTCAGCCTAGCTAGGGTGGGTGGGAGGAGGTGGGGCATCGATCCCTCCATCCCTGAATGAATCAATGTTTCTGCATTCTTCTAGAGATGAGTTTAGATGGGATATATAGCTTCAGCAGTCCATACCGGTTCATCTCTCCCCATCTCTTCTATTTATGCCCATCTAGGGGTAGGCAAGGGGACAGGGGAACGAGGATGGGGATCCCACTCATTGACAGACAATTGTAGAGAGCTATTCTATTGCTATATGTCCCAAGAGCCTTCTTGTTCCATCAATCAAACTTAGACATGCAAATCGAGGAAGGAACAGAAGGGGATCGTACCATCCATATCATTCTTTTGGCCAAGTAATTAATAGTACTAAAGTGTCCTTAGTTGTTAATACATACATAAGAAAGATACTGAAAACAAAATAGTATAGTTGAGTCTATTTGAATGGAGGCTGGCTGGAGATTGGAATGGGATCAGATTCTAGAGGAAGTAGAAGTATCCTGGCCCTGTACCTTTTAGTGAGCTTGGTTGGACAATCGGTGTGATGGATGGGAGGTATGAATCTTATGATTTGAAGTGGGAGGTGGGAGGAAACGTACCGATCAGTCTTGTCGTGACTAGTGCACAAACAAATAAGTGATCTCGCATCAACTATAGTTGGCCAAATGCCATATATATTCCCCTCTTTTATATTATTGTGAAGTGATCTCAAGCGAACCGGTCCAGAACGAACTGCTACTGTACATAAGTCAAAGCCTTGGTTTCATCCCCCAATTAGGAAGCCATATAAGGGAGTGTTAAGCTATGGATATGAGAATGTGCAACTATAATCGATGGAATGGCTACTTCAAGTTCTAGTTCTAATCAAGATTAGTCATGGCATGGCATGGGATGGGAATGACTCATGGGGAAGGGGAGATGAATCCACTCAACCTTGTAATGGGAATATAACCCCCTAGTTCCAACAATATAATCTACCTCCCTATAATTCCTCCCACCCCACCCACCCTTTCTCTTGGTTCTAATCTACAATATTGATGGGGGTAGGGGGCCCACACACGACACTCGACCGTAGGGAGAGGAGCTTTAGTGCTAGCTCTTATCCAAGCCAACTAGTTCACTAATGGGTGAGATGGACAGTAGGAATGAGAGACAAAAGAATGAAGATTATATCTTTGTTGTGGCATGCCAAGCGAGCGGTGGACCATGACAAACAAAGTTGTCGGAGCTTGGTATTTATAGGCTCGGATGGGGACTATTGCTTACTCCTTCTATAAGTCGGATGATCCAAATTTCCCCAGGATCACTACATATTCCTCAGCTACTAGGGGATGGTTCCATCTCTAAAGCTTCATATGTGGCTGCATTAACTTACCAGACACACCCTACTCTCCCCACTATTCCCCCCCCACCTGAGCCTGCTTGGAGATTGGACCATTACGATGAGGGAGAGAAAGGGGCTAGCCAACCCAATATATTCCATATTCATGGTCCTCCCTATCTCCCCCCACAACTATCATCCAGGGACAGGTGGAACTGACACCCGACAACTATCTCCCCACACTTGCCCCCTCTCCTCTATAGTTGGGGTGGGTGGGAGGCTATAGAGTGGGCAACTTGTCATCAATGACTATCTTCCCACCATGTGTGGGGATGGGTGGGGGGTATAGGCTATCTTCCCACCCACTCGGTAGTTCCTGGGCCCTACTATTCTAAGGAAACTTAACCCCCCGGCAACAAAGGGGTGGGTGGGTGGATTATAGCGCACCTTCTATTCCCACCCACACTGGCTTAAATTACGGGAAGGGTGGGACCGGGGGGGGCGTACACTTCAGTAGATGCTATTTAGGGAGGTATATTATTGTGGTTTGGGTTAGTCTGAGGGACAATACCCCCACCCAGAAACTAATCTACCTCTCACCAAAAAATATATATATTGCCACCCACCCAACTATCATCCACCCACTAAATCATACTAGCAGCCAGGGAGGTGCCTTCAATTAGAACCATATTAGCAGCCGGGGGGTAATATATATTTTTATTGGAAACTATTGTGGGGTGGGTGGGTGGCCCCCCTGGGAGGTAGATTATGGTGTTAGGTGGGGGTGGAATTTACATGTTGTTTTCTGCAGTATATAGTTTGGTTAAATATAGTTTGTATTCAAGGCTCGAATATACTAGTAGGATATCTATCCAACTACTGTTGTAGTCATTGTCATCTATGGATATCTAGCTGTTGCTATAGTCTACAGATATCTAACTGCTGCTGTAGTTACTATCATCTATGGCCAACTACTTTTGTAGTCATTGTCATCTAGGGCCCTCTGCATATAAGATTGCATATTGGGAGATGGACCATCTATTGGCTCTATTGATTGTCAGGATTTCAAATCCATTGATCACCAGGAGTGAGCGGAGTAGATGGGGGATGGATGAGATGGTTGGTGATGGTGGATTGGTGAGATTGATAGATCATATTACCGCTATCACTTTCTCCTTATTGATTGATAGATCAGATAGGGAGTGATTGGGGCCTTGACTCTAGCAAAAGGGGTCATATCCATCTTTCTATCACTATCACTAGGTTCTTTTCTTGCTCCATTCAATGTCATTTCTCCACTCAATGTCAGTCGAGTGAGCAGACAACAAAAAGGTGGGATTCGCCTCCCCCTCCCCTCCCCTAGAAATTTGAGGACTATAGATAGTCAGTCAACCCGAGAGATAGATAATGTCGAGTTGAGGCCATAAGAAGACACGACACATGTATCCATCCATCCAATGATTAGATTAGATTAGATACATGATATCAGTCCATTCACCAGTCGTATCATGAACATTTTGTCAATTCTTAGGCAGGGCAGGGCGGGGGAGTGCTGAGTCTCGAGTCCTTATTCTGAACTAGCCTGGCCTAGCCACCCCCATAGGGCTCAACCCCATATAGATAGAGATTGAGGGGGCCATCGATTGATTGGATAGAACTATGGATAGAGGTTTGGTTGGTTGAGGAGGGAGTGGAGTGTAGAGAACCCCTTGTCTTATCACCAACCATATGGATAGGGGGTTTTCACAGATAGGGTTAGGTGCTTGACCGACTATATACATTTAGTATATGATATGTGGGCCACACATAGATCTCTATTGAGGAGTCCTATCCCATCATCTATTTGGGGACATTCAAATAGGAACACCTTGGGGCCCCTATATCCACATGTACTAGGCATTTATGTATGCACCCCAAGCCCCCGCATAATAGGCTCCGTAGAGATGCTGAATACTATATAGCTATAGCCTAAGCCTAGTCTCCCTCGATCTATCACCTTTCATAAATATCTGAAAGGGACCCTCGCCCTACCATCCCCCCCGCCCCGGGGTGGGCAAGTAGAAATCAAGTTCCAATTCAACTTTCTACATACTACACTCTCCTCCGGCCCTGGAGAAAGAAGGGGCCCCTCCCACCATGAAGGCATGATTAAGTGCCTCCCAACCTCCTAGGATATATATCTTAGTTGGGGGACACTTAACTATCCATATAACAATGGAACATAACTATAGATAGTTCCAACCCACCCCTGCCAATCTGGCATATTAGCTAGCCCTAGCCTCCCCGATGTGACTGGCCTCCTATATAGATAGTGGACGACTAGCCTAGTTGTGAGATAGGGGAAACAACTAGCCTTAGGGGGTGTTATCTAGCCCTAGCCTGACTATCCTTATCCTTCAAATGACTAGGACTAGCCCCTACTATTCTATGGCCAGGTTGGACTGCCTACTAGCAGACTTGCAAGGGCCAATGCGAGGCCCAAAATCCCACCCGGGGAAGGCAAAAATCCATAATTTGAGAAAGCCCAACTATATAGAGAGAGAGAAATATGGGAGTAGCCAAAAGAGAGAGATGGGGTCTCTTCTCATTGTGTTCCCTTCCTGCCTATTAGGTCTCAAAAATGTAGGTCGTTAACCCTAAGAGGGTGCCAGGCTCTCTTGACATTTTTGGCTAACTGAAATGGGGTAGATATGGCTAAACCCCCTTCACTTTAGGCTCTACTAGACCTAGGTGGGTAAACCTCTAATTAATAAAGTAGATAAAGAGATGATCACTACTTTAATCAGAATTAATCTAACTATTGATAATGGCACAAATTATAAAACAGATAAAAAGACAGCAAGATAATTCTACAGATAATCTAAATTGAAAAGATAAAACAATAATGCATTCTAAATAAGTAAATCTAAAATGAATTTGTATAAGTGATAATGAAAATACTAGATCAGTGCCTTATTTAATATAGAGTCAGTATGATCATGAAATAAATGACTGTTTGTTTGGTAAAAACTTGAACTATCTGGCATGAAAGAATAGGTATGTAACTTGTACAACCCTACAAGGAAATAGTTAGTATTCCATACTTACATATATCCAATTGACAAAATATTACCTACATTCATCTAAAAGGATTTAATCCTTGCTTGAAGGAACCTATCAGAATGATACTGCAATTGTAACAGATTTATCAAAAACTGGAGACAGAATACAAACCCTAACTATATGACTCTTCTTACAGATCCATGACAATGTCTTCACAGTTACTATGACAGATTTAAAGGATTTAATTTTGAAAGCATAAACTAGTTAATCTTATCATACTATAACATCAAATGTGCATAGACAACTTGAAGATATACTTGATAACTCAAATTGAATAACAGAGAAAACCTTGAAAGGAGACAATCATATAATTGAATAAATTTAACAGATAGTTGATACCAAAATTTACAGTTACTGTATCATGTTCACAGACTTGACTTCATCAGAGAATGCTTGCACATGGTCTACTAGAAAAAATATATATTAAAATTGAACTAGCATTGCTGTTCAAATCTAATCTATAGTATCCCCTGTTCTGTTTTGTAATCTCCTCCTATTCTATCTATCTATTCCCTTTTTTTTTCTGGTCTTGGTCATCTCTTATAAAGAGCGGCATACAAGCTTCAGACCAGTTACAATAGTTGTGACGGTTGATAACTGAAATCAGTATTAGTTCTAATAAAATAGATTCAGGAAATTTAATATTGGCCACTAATCATCAAATGGATAACCATTTCAAGGTTGAAAAATCTTTAACTATAGTTCTGCTCAATATCCTTCAAGGGTTTCTTCATTATTCCTAAAAAGACTAGATAAAACATCAATTAGTCTTAGATCAATTGATCAAAACAAATTTATTAATATATATTTACTCAATTAATTGCTTCCCTTATCGACAATTTATCAGTTGCTTAAGATCCTTTTGCGGGTGTTTATACAACTTGATCACCACTGTGTATATCCTATAAAAATAAATATTTTAACTATCAAAAAGATATCTTAACCATTCAGATTTTAATGTTGTTTTAGGGTTTCCTTCGTCGGCGTAACCTCACAGTTGAGTTGATCCAAAAACTTCTCGCCTTTTCGCTTTCCGTACATCCTTGTATCTTTAACTTGCACCTTTTTGTAATGCACATCTCGCTTGTATATCGGGTTGTATATTATGAACATACAAACCATTCCGAACATACAACAACTTTGCCATTTTCAACTTTCGCTTCGTGTCTAAGAATGCATCTTTACCTTTGTATCTATCACTAGTATGTATTGCTTGTATATCGGCTTGTATCTCTTGCAAAGATACATACAAAGTCCCTTGTATATCCCCTTCGGACTCCAACCATTTTATAGACCGCAACTTACTCTCTTTTGATTCTGACATGTATAACGCGATGTATATCGGATATACATTAAGTAAAGATACATTGCATTAACTGAACTTTAATCTTCTTTGAATTCCGGTGCTTGTATGTATCAAGCAATGTATGTTTCGAAACATATATATATATATATCTATATACAAAGCATGGAATATATAAGCATTTAACGTGATTTCATAATATTTGGGTTCCGACACTTGCATATGGTGTAATGTATATCAGAAATGTATGTAAGATACATACAAGCCAGAAACATACAACGATTTTACCGTATTTCATAAACATTTCGAGTTCGGCTTGCATAAAATGTAATGTATATTTCTAATATACATTGAGTCCGGATACATTGGTTTAACCAAACTTTAATCCTTTTTGGATTCCACATTGTATGTAGCCTTGTATATTTTTCTTTGTATGTCCCGAAAGATACATACAAGGCGGAAACATACAACAATTATATTTCATTTCATAACTTTTCAAATCCATGGTATGTATATTAGCCTTGTATATTTACTTTGCATGTTTATCCTTGCATCTCAAACATGCAAAGCCCAATATACATCCAGCAGACTTATCACTTTTATTCATTTCTCCTCTGAATCAGGTCCACGGTATGCATATATCATTGTATATCTCCTTTGCATGTTTAAACATACAAACATAAAGTGCATTCAATAGATTTAAACAACTATTCACTTAAACTTTGAACTTTTCAGGCCCGATTGTATGTGCATCTTCTGATATACATAAAGTCTCGATGCATCCCTTTAACCTGATTTAATTCTCTCCTGAGTTCCACCTTGCATGTGTGCTATGATGTATGACCTGAAACATACATACAAGGTGCAATACATACAACAATTATTCTTTATTTTATAAACATTTCGGTTCCCCGTTGTATGTACACCGATGTATACTCTGAAGCATACAAACCTTGATAAAACCATATTTCATATTCTCCTCAGGTCCGTGATGTGTATATCAGTTTGTATATCTCAAAGGCATATGTTTTATAAGATGCAAAGGGTGACCGGTAAAAGCGGTAGAGAGAACCGGTGATAACAAGTCATGTCTTGTACATACAATCATTTAGCATATCAGTGTGTCGAAGGAGGTTCATCGGCATGAGTCACAACATCGGGGTGATCTTCGGAGTACTCTCTGATATACTTTTCTTACACCGATACCCATTTCCCTTTGCATATCTCTTAGAGCTTCGTCGGTGAGAGATGTAAGATCGGTGTAGTGTAGATAATTTTTGCCGATACAATAATCCCACCGATATGCTATCTTTGACCTTGTCTGAAATGAATTCTATTATCGGTGTGACGTCCATAGTCACGGAGACCTGTTCAAGAAAGGCCGATGATATTTTTCTGGCCGATGGGAGTCAACAAGCGAGAATTGGAAGTTGTATGGTAGCATCGGCCTAGCGGCCAAGGGACTTTCAGGCTCGCCAATAGTGTGTTGTCTTGCCGATGTACAACAAGTTCAATAGTTCATAATTTGATATGCTCATATATTGAAATCCTTGGATGATTAAAACTCAATACAAGCCAAAGAGTAGCTTGGGAATTTCAGTCTCAACACTACCCTACCTCCCCACTATAGTTCAGGACTTGATGAATGAATATGTCCTATGTCTTAGTGGACCTATGTGCCATTCTGGTGGGTCTAGCCTAGTGAATCAAGATGATCCAATAGCCCAAAAAATATATATTTCCTCCCACCACTATAGCTAGGGTTGGGTGGGACTAGAAGTGCCCGGGTGGGGGGAGATAGTTGGGTAATGTATTTAGGTTCTCCCATTTGGAAGGTAGAGTTACATAGAGAGGGTATTTGGTCATTCAAGTGGATACATATCACCCACCCTATCCACCTATCTCTCAAGGAGGGGGGCCAAACACTTTCAATAGGGGGGAGAGCTCAGTGATAATTAGAATGGACAAAGTATTAATCAAGTCAAGTTTCATCTATTGGTTAGAGATGATGTCGAACCTTGCCTAGAAATGATCATGACTTATATAAAAGCACTATAAAGGTAGTGGTCCAGGTCCAGGATTTCCTTCAAATTATGTGTCGAGGGAGTGATAATAATAGATCAGCTATAGGTCATATTCAAGCAATCAGAGTGATATGTCTAGCTCAACATTTGTTATTTTTGGATCAAGTTTCATGAGGAGATTCTTGAAGCAAAAATCTTTATGTGGCTGTCTCAGTTCCCCCGGCATGAAAGAATTATGTTCCCTAGGCTACTACTATAGATAGGACACCCCTCAAATCCCACACATTTGACAACTATAGATGGAGCTAGAGAATAGAAAGTTGTCCCCATTAGATAAATCAATATTTGTGTTTCACACATTCCTAGGCATGATCGAAGCAACTTGAATCAGATCTGATGCTACACATCCCATTATCTAATCGGCTACTTCATAATGAACCTATAGTAAGTATACTCAGATACCATCATGTATGTAGGTGCCTTTTGTAACCACTATGTTTCGTTACAAGGTCATTGTATGACTGATTGCGGCTCTCTAAGAACTGAGGTGGGAGAGCAGGTGGATAAATTCGATAGGCTCAGCTCATAAAAAAGGTGCTCAGTTTGCCTGGGGGGTTGCTGCTGCTTTTCATCATTAGATCAAACAGGCACCATAACAGCTTTCATGAATGGATTGTCTGGTGCTTTGCTTCAAGAAATCAAAATCGAGTGCCCCAACTACAAAACTACCCCCCGAGGAGGTTAGCCTGGGGAACAGGGGGAGATATAGCATTGGGTGGGAGATTTAGGTTGGGCGTTGGGAACTTCTAGTCCCACCCAATACCATCTATAATTAGGTGGGTGGGAGGCAATAGTTGGGAACTTCTAGTCCCACCCAACCTCAGTATAACCCCCCACCCATTTCTGAACCACAATAATATACCTCCCGATGGGCCCACCCACCCGGCTATCTCCCCCCATATGTTTCCCCCCACCCATCCCCGAACCACAATAATATACCTCCTGATGGGCCCACCCACCCAGCTATCTCCCCCCATATGTTTCCCCCCACCCATGCCAATGTTTCTACCTCCCGGGGTAGGTGGGAATTTTAGTTGGTGGGTGGGAGGCTATAGTTGGCTTTTTGAGTGGGGGGGCCCTCCCGAGGGGGTAGATTAATTGTTGGGTGGGCAATTAAGTTGTTGACCCCCTCAAATTATGAATTGTTGTTGTTTAAGCCATCAACTACTGGAAAGATCTGGCATCAACTATCAACTACCATTCAACCATGATATGGCAAAGAGCATGGAACAAACGGAACCAATTCTGGCATTGGGAAGATATGGTCAAGATCTATTGATATGATTGGATACTCGACTGGTGCAATTGACATGAATGACTCCCCCAACAATTGATAGTTGGCCTCCTGAGCTATATATGTAGGGAGCTTGATCCCGTGAATGATTGGATTAAGGATTGTCGACCAATTATATAGAGGGGGCTAGACCAGAGAAGCACTAGAGATGATGAAAGCTGATTGGTTGATTAAGAGATGATGAAATCTGGCTTGATTGATGGAGACCAGTTAATGCCACTGCATGCTATTGCTAACCGCTATGTCGTTGAATTATAAATAGGGGCCTCAGTGCATCATGAATCGCATCATATAAGTAACATGCCCTATAGTTTATTTAGGCATTATTCCACATGCCCCTATGTGATCTTGATCCATGTGCTCTATGATGTGTTAAAAGTTACCCCTGTGTCGCTAACATGAGGAAGCTACCAACATGATTCATGAAGATAGGTGCCCTTAATGAACGATGATATGTCTAGTGAGAGATCACCATACATGAGACCGATTCACCACCTAGTTATATAGGTAGGGGGCAATCTAGAGAACCACCCCCTAGCTATCTATAGTAAGGGCCCTAACTGGATCAACGATCAATGGTGTTGTACCACCTAGAAACCAAATGAATCGAATCTAGCCAAATGGAATGCCTAAAGAAACAACAATAATATACCCGGGGGGCTAAAGCAAGGGGGAGGGGGGATGAATGCTGAATCTAAGAACCACATGGAACAACCCTATCTATATAACTGGGTAGTTGCTCCCTCCAGCATATCCATGAGCACATATCTCTCTATAGGTCTCTACCCCTATCCAAACTATGTGGATAGCACCTCTTCTAAACCATATGGCCAGGAAGTGGGATATGACACACGCTAACATGATATCGATATGCCTGATTGATCAAAAAAGATGTTCGAGCCCACCATTGATAGATTTGAGCTAGAGAATGGAATAGCAACAACTACTAGGGAATAGCTTAAATGAATAGAATACCTTCTCACTAGCATTGGCCCAGCACCGCCACCCCTACCTATATGACTGGGCATGCTTATTTGAAACTTGCCTTGATCGATTGATTGATTCATCCACATCTGTGCTACTGGGCCCTAACCTATAGTAGGGGGGACGAGGGGCCCAACCTTCTATAGTTGGCTAATAGAGTTCCAATTTTTTATATGCTTTCAACCACCACAAATAGATAGTAGGTAGGCCATTCTATTCCCACAGCTGATCGATCTCCAACTATCCAACAGTAATGACTACTCAATCTTCATTAGCTAACATGATCATCGTGAACCAACCATTGACCTTACTATAGATAGTTGGGGGGTAGGGCCCAGTGATATTAGTGGGGTAGATCCCTACTGAATAATATCAAAGGGGGGGTGGGTGGGCCCTGGGGAACATTAGCCCCCCACAAAGGAGAGGGCCTATGCCCCTCACCCATTCCCACACACAGTTGGGTTTGCCGCTTACTTTTCACCCACCCATAACTATTGTTTCCCACCCACCTGTTAATGTTCCTCAGAACTGACGTGGGTGGGTGGGTGGGAAAGTTTTGGCAACTAATCTACTGAAGTGGGGGGGCAGGGTGGGTGGGAGGCTATAGTTGCCCCCCCCTTTTCTATTATCGGTGGGGGCCCTCAGCCTCCCAAGGGAACTAGAACTGTCTAGCGATAGGCCATATTTAGATAGGGGCCCTTGGCCTTCTAAGTAGATAGGGACCCTCGGCCTCCCACGCGGAGCAAGAATATAGATCAAGCAGTGCATATAAAGAGTGGAGTCTCTCCTGAATATCTCTGGTCTCAACCCTGACCTCAACCTAGATATATAGATATGGTAGATAGGGCACCCCATTTTGAGAAACTTTACAGGCAGTCGAGTCCATACGTACATCAGATGCTGAAGTGATTGGTCAATAAGTAAAGGTCATCTCATCATTCTCAGCTCATCTAGGTTCTGGGGTGCCTATAGATCTATAGGGAAGGGGGGTGCATGAATGAAGCTATATTGGACATAGAGATAGTAGGCCAGACCCCCCTATCTATATATGGCGCAAGTAGGGAACCACTCGATTTATCATCCACTCTCTCAGCTTTAGCTCAGTAGGTAGGAGAGGAGACTCAGCACTCCCATTACATTATCTGGGCTAGGCTATACTTGGGACTGACTCGAGACTCGACACCCTAGAAAGATATAGATGGGTTTTCTGAGCCCACTACACCACTAAGGTGAGGACTCAGCCTGGAGGGTTCCTTATCTATATATGGGGAGCTACCGCTATTATATATTCTACTGCTTCTACCTCAGGAGTCCCTACATAGGGGCTTCAAGTTTGAGATGCCAATATATACTATTTGGGAAGGTTTGACCAACAAGGTAGAGCATAGTATTAGCAACCGACTCCCGGTCATTCAGATTAACAACCATCAGATACATTATGAGCATACAATATTTGCATGATCAGTTGCCACATACCAACAATCTTCCTCTTGGAGACTGATCATGCTCCACACCAAACAATCTCCCACTTGGAGACTAATCCTGGATGACACCACTATGTGTGAAGCTCCCACTAGAAATAAGCACCCTGGACTCTATTGTTTTGATTTTATTGTTTTCAATCTTGAAGGCCAACTGAAGCTGAAGAGGAGCTCAACTTCTCCCTTGTCACCACCTTCATAAACATATCCATTGGATTTTCATCTGTATGTATCTTTTCCATCCTTAATTGCCCATCATCCAACATCAACCAGATGAAGTGATATCTTAGCTATTTGTTTTTGGTCTTTGAATGTAAGGCATAATTCTTTGTAAGATGTATGGCACTCTGGCTATCCGTAAACAAATAACTATTAGCCTAATGTTTGCCCAATTCTTCCATGAAAGATTGTAGCCATATCATCTCCTTGCTTGCCTCTATTGTAGCTACATACTCTGCATCTGTGGTGGATAAAGCAACCAACTTTTGCAATCTGGAGATCCAACTCACCACTGTCCCACCCAAAGTAAAGACATAACCTATAGTACTCCATCCGGTATCAATATCCCTTGCCAAATCTGAGTCCACATAGCCTGCTAAATCAGTATTAGAGCCCCCAAAACTTAAGTGTTTATTGGAAGTACCTCTCAAATATCTGAGAATCCATTTTACCACATTCCAATGCTCCACTATGGGATTAATCATATACTTTCTTATGACTCTTACATCATGTGCAATATCCGGTCTTGTGCATACCATGGCGTACATTAAACTTCCTACAGCTGAAGCATATGGTACCTTGGACATTTTGTCTTCCTCCTTTTGCGTCTTTGGACACATTTCCTTAGTCAATTTCAAATGACTAGGCAAAGGTGTGCTGACAGCTTTTGCATTCTCCATATGGAATCTCTGCAATACCTTTTCAACATAATTAGCCTGAGATAGAGTCAATTTTCTATTCTTCCTATCTCTGCAAATTTTCATACCAAGGATTTGTTTTTCTGCCCCCAAATCCTTCGTAGAAAATGATTGTGCTAACTGTTGTTTTAACTCACTTATGTGATCCATGTTAGGCCTTGCTACAAGCATGTCATCAACATATAAACATAAAATAACATAGCTTCCATTATCCAACCTCTTAAAATAAACACAATGGTAAGAATTACACTGACTGTAGCCTTGCTCAGCCATAACACTATCAAATTTCAAATACCATTGCCGAGGTGCTTGTTTCAAGCCATACAAACTCTTCTTGAATCTACACACCAATTTCTCCTTACCTTTGACCTCAAATCCCTCTGGTTGTTCCATATATATCTCCTCCTCCAAATCACCATGGAGAAAGGCAATTTTCACATCTAGCTATTCCAAAGGAAATCTTTGGTAGCCACAATACTTAAAACAATATGAATAGAAGTCATCTTAACAACCAGAGAAAAAATCTAATCAAAGTCAATACCTTTTTTTCTGTGTAAATCCTTTTACAACTAACCTAGCTATAAATCTTTTCTTACCTCCATCTTCGTCTTTTAGCCTATAAACCCATTGGTTTGTTAAATCTTTTTTACCTGTAGGCAACTTACATAATTCCCAAGTCTGATTTTTCAGCAAAGAGTCCATTTCTTCTTTCATTGCAAGCTCCCACTGAGCCTTTGTATCCACCTACATAGCTTCATCATACCCTTTCGGTTCACCAACATTTGTTAACAAAATAGAATACAAAGAGGGAGAAAACCTTTCAGAAGGTCTACTTAGTCTTGTTGACCATCTAACATTCACTGGAGTTTGTGGTATTTCTTGTTGTTGTTGCAGAGCATGAGGAACCATTGAAACATCATTATTTGGAGTATCATCCAACACCCAAAAATCCTTTTCTTTCTTCTCATGCTGTTACAACTGATCTTTGTACAAAACCTTCTCATGCTGCTATAACTAATCTTTGTACAACACCTTCTCATTGAATACAACATCCCTACTTCTCACAATTTTCATATTTTCAACATCCGAAAGCCTATAACCTAATTCATCAATGCCATATCCAACGAAGATACACTTTTTTAATTTTGCATCCATCTTGGTTCTATTTTTAGAATCTACATGTGCAAATGCTTCACATCCGAAGGTTTTGAGAAAAGAATAACTCGCCTTCTTACATGTCCATGCTTCCTCTGGAATACCATAGCCCAAAGGAACTAGAGGACCTCTATTAATTAAATATACAACGGTATTGATAGCCTTTTCCCACATGTTTAAAGGCAGCCCAACATGCAATTTCATGCTCCTTGCATGCTCCATTATTGTCCTATTCATGCACTCAGCCACTCCACTCTCCTGTGGAGTCCCTGGAACCATTTTCTACCTACAAATTCCATTAAAGGATCAATACTCCTCAAATTCTTTGCTACAATACTCACCACCATTATCATATCTAAGACATTTTAATCTTTTACCCATCTCATTCTCAACCAAACTTTTCCATTTCTTAAATGTTTCAAATACATCAAATTTCTGCCTAAGGAAATAAATCCAAACCTTCCTAGTTGCGTCATCTATGAATGTTACATAATACTGAGAGCCACCGAGAGAAGATACCTGAGCCAGTCCCCATACATCTATATGCACAAGCTCCAACTTTTCATCTTTCTTTTGCTTTCCATCATTGAGAAAACTAACTCTCTTTTGTTTGTCATACACACAACTTTAACATAAATCCATATTAATACATTTTAGACCTGGTAAAACTTTTTTAGAATGAAGTACCTTCATACCTTTTTCACTCATATGCCCAAATTTGTTATGCCATAGTGTTGTCTCAAAACCTGTTGCAACTATTTCAGTCTCTTCCTACGAACCCGTAGCAACTGTTCCTGAACCTGTTTGTTTTTTCTCTACAACAACTAAAGTAGAAGGAATAGTATGACCTGTACAAAGGTATAAGGTGCCTACTTTCACACCTTTTTCTACTATAAAGGTACCTCTAGAAACCTTCCAATTTTTATCATTAAAAGTAACTGTACAACCTTCATCACCTAGCTGCCCTGCTGAAATTAAGTTTCTACTTAGCCTTGGAACGTGCCTTACCTCTTGTAGTAGCCAATGATTCTCATTCTACAACTTAATCTTAATTCTTCCATTTCCAACAATCTAATAGGGTTCATTATCTCCCAAATAAACTAGCCCAAAATCCCCTTGGACATAATCCAGAAAATAACTTCTATGGGGCATAGCATGAAATGAGGCCCCTGAATCTAAAACCCATGAATCATTAGCCTTATCTAGGGAAAGAATCAAAGCATCATCTTTAGATTTATTATATACCACATTTTCCTCCTTATTGCCTTCTTGTTTGTCTCCTTTATTCTTCCAAGATGAACAATCTTTATTTAGATGACCTAGTTTCCCATAGTACCAACAATCCTTCCATCCTCTAGATTGGGACCTCTTGTCCTTTGATTTTCCTTGTGACTTCCCATGACCTCCAGAACCTTTTCCTCTCTCCTTTGATCTACCCCTACTTTCTACATTCAAAACACTGCCTGATGTGGATCCACCTGAGCTTTTCTGTCGCATTTCCTTGCTGAGGTGACACCAACAACATCATCAAATTTCAAAGTATTTGAACCAGAGATAGAATTACTTACAGTGATTACAAAACTATTCCATCTTTCTGGCAAAGAACATAAAACCAAGAGAGCCCTCACCTCTTCATCAAATTTCACTTTTACAGAAGTTAACTGACTAGTAATCATATTAAACTCATTTAAATGATCTGTCACAGATCCATCTTCAATCAATTTTAGATTAAACAAATGCTTCATGAGAAATACATTATTTAAGGCTGAGGGTTTTCATACAATTTAGCCAAAGCTTTCATCAGTTCATCTGTTGTCTTTGCTTATGTTATATTGAATGCCACAGATGGTGCCAGGCACAACCGAATGGTTCCTAGTACCTTTCTATCTAGAAGATCCCAATCCTCATTAGTCATTGTTGTCAGTTTCTTGGCTTTTCCTTCCAATGACCTCTATAAATCCTTCTGATAGAGATAATTCTCCATCTGCATCTTCCATAATTGATAGTTCTGTCCATTGAATTTATCTACCTTCAATTTACCCTCGTCTGCAATTGATCCCACTTAACTGTGAGACCTTCCTGCAGATGATAATCAGACACAACCCACTCTGATAGCACTTGTTAGGAATAGCATGCAAAAGATATAAATTAAATGTAGATAAATACTAGACAGAGGAATGAAAATACATAGAAATAATAACAACGAGAGACAATTTTTAACCTAGTTCACCCAAACTCAGGCTACATCCACCAACAGAGAGTCTAATATTATTATCTAGCAAATCAAACTGATTACAACCAACAATCCTTGCAACTCAATACCACTGCAAATGCTACAATACAATATCAAAATCCCACCAACAACATACATCCCAACCACTTATAACAAGATTTTGGAAGCTTCTAGAATTAGGGTTTTACAAAGTTGTTTTTCATTTGTCGATTAACAAAACTCAACAACCGACTTCCGAACGGCCAAAAAAGGAGGGAAAAAAAAAATTGGGGGTTGTATCCCTGAACCCTGGCAAGGATACATTATGAGTGTACAATATTTACATGATCAGTCACTATATACCAATAGGAGATTGTTACACATATGGTTCCTAGGGTTATCATTGATGTCAACATTGTCACTAGGTTGTCATTAATATCAACATTGTCATGGAGGTGTGATGGTGTTCATGGTTGGATGTCATGTCCAACAAGAGAAGAGAGAAGATACAATTCATGGTTAGATGTCATGTTCCATCCAACAAGAAAAGAGAGAAGATATAGTTCATGCTTGGATGTTATGCTTTGATTAGTGCAGAGTTAAGTATGAAGACATATTAATATGGGAATTAGAAGAACAAATATGATTATATGTGTTGCTAATGTTAGTGATGGCTTGAATCATGTGTGTTCCAAGTTTCATAATGATTAGATTATTGGAAGAGTGTTTTGTTGTTAACAGACTGAAGACAGTGTTACTTCTGTGAAGATGTTCTGTGTAGGACAATCGAATGCTTGGCATTCCTCTACATTTGCAGATATGGCCATGTAGTTTTGGAACTATGTTTAGGGTGAAGTGAAGGTGATAATTCCAAGTTTTTAGATAATTTGTCCTTCCACTGTGAAAGTTATGCATGATAGAGTACCGACAAGTGTTTTGGCAGAGTAAGCTAGTGTTGAAGGCCTATTGGAATGCTCCACATTCCTCTGGAAATGAATGATTTCCCTTGGGGTTTTGAGGATATGTTTATGGATGTGTATTACATGCTTCCTTGCAGTTTCAAGGTTCTTGGTGGTCCGCAACTTAGTTTTTCAAATGACAACATGTTACAATGTGTTCTAGACAACTTATTGTTCCCAGAGTTTATGGTTGAAGTTGTGCCGCCCAAATCTTTGATGTGCAGAGGTAAAGGAGTGTTTGGAGATGCTGTATGAGTCATATGGCCTCGTTTGGAAGAATATCAAGATCTTTCTTGTTTCCAGTACCACACAAGGTTTTCAAGTTGTGGTTTTTTTGCTTCAAGACTTCATATGTTTTGTTTAAAGTTGTCTTATTTCCAAATGAGTGGATTGTGCAGATCTAATTCCTTGGTGTTTGAAGTTGTGAAGGATGTTTTGGACCTAGTTAAGCAAGTGTCAATTTTCACAAGGCATGGGTCTTCTGTTGGTGTAACGTGTGGTTTTATTTAGGACCTATCTTCTACACATTTCATATTGTGTGTTGTTTGGCCGACTTGTAAATATATTTTTCATGTTGCATTTAGTTGAAAAGAAATATAATCAATGTAATATCATGTATAAATAGTAAATCAAATTGAGTTAGGAGAGTATGATTGCAAAGTGATTAATAAGGCTCGTATCTATGATAAGGAGAAGAATGCATACGTTTTGATGTGTGACTAAAGGAGAAAGAGAAGAAGTTGTAGATGTTGTCTTGGTTCATTTTGAAGACATATTTGTGATAGTGATCAAGTGTTGAGTGTTCCTAACTGATCTGATTATTAGAAGAAAGTGTGAAGAGGCAGAATAAAAATCATCAAATGTGTGGATTTCAATGTTAGTTTTCAGACAGTAGAATGACTGTTATACTATAATCTTTTGTAAGTGTGTTCTCAATTTAGGGAGTAGTAGCTTCCTTGGGAGTGACCCTAAAACAAAGTCTTAAAGGAGTAGTAGCTTCCTTCGGAGAAACCCTAAATCAAGGTTTTTAGGGAGTAGTAGCTTTCTTGGGTTGTAGACCTAAAACAAAGTTTTTATTTGGGCTTCATTGTAAAGGGTAAAATTTGGATAGTTGATATTTGATTAGTTTTGGTGTATATCCCCCTTTCATTCTTTCATTCAAGGACCTAGGGTCAAGTTGCAATGTACTATCCTACCCTAGGTCACTGTGAGATGTAGGGAAATTTGGATTTTTATGATTTGATTGCCAATTACCTTCTCTTATGCTCAATTGTACCTTAAAACCCTAATTATGCAAATACGACAGTAAACGGATGAGTATCAGAAAATGCTTCTACAAAAAAATGTAAAATAACAAATCACTACGTACCTATTTTCAAGATTTGTAGATGGAAAAGTTGGGGACTAAGGAGTGGGCACCCAAGTCCAGTGCCCTACTTTTTGTCAAGATCTGGAGACTCAGTTTGCAACCTGTATCTACTATACCAGGTATTTTCTTGTTGCAAAACTTTGAGGACTAATGAGTAGGCACCCTAGTCCAGGGAGCTATTTCTTTCTCTGATCTACAATTCTGACACTTTGTTGTACCCTCATGTAACTTCATTTTTTCTGCAACTCCAACTTGTAACCTGCAATCATGAAAACTTTGGGAGGGGGTTGTGGTGTTTAGAGGCTTGCCTTAGTCAAGCCCCGAAGGGACATTCAAGCCTTCTGAACACTGTTGTCAGATAGAGAGTGTGTGCCTTGGGAGGCAGAGGCAAAAACCAAATGATAAATGCTTACAAACACAAATGAATGTCACCTTGTAGTGAAGATCTCATGGAGGAAGAAGCTCTTCATGCAATGAGGAGATGATTACTCAAATCTGCAAACACAAACACATATACAACACAAATCTTCTCTTGCAACACAATGAAATCCTTGACTCACCTTTAGGATGCATCAAGTTCACAATAACAATCTCTAGTTTACAAATGAATGCCTAAACATGCTTTTATATGCAACTACAAACACTCCCGCCAAGAATTTATTAATTCAAACTTAGCGTGTTGGCATAGGACCCAAATAATGGTCACAAGCTGACACCCAAAAATTGGGACTACCCCAAAATAGGGTAGGACTAGGGCGTGGGCACCCAAGTCCTCCCCCCTATTTTGGGTATGGATTATCTCAAGTGGTACCCCTAGGTCCTATTTCCCAAGACACTTAGGGGTTTTCTCATCAGGATGTTGAAATATGATGTAATATATCCTGAATGCACTCTAAAGACCCGGGAGCTAAACCTTATGAGGGAAAAGCCCCCAAGGGGACATTTTCTGATGTTACATTTAGCCCCCACTTTAATGTATGTATAAATGCAAGGCCAAGCATTAAAGTACGGTCAACAAACAAAACAAACATGCCAAGCACATTGAAGATAATGATAGGCACACAAAACATGGAGAAGATAATTACAGTCACGCAAAACACGGAGAATACATTGAATGCATAGAAGACACATTAATGCATAGAAGACATGAATGATTTCTTTCCTTTTCTTTTTCTCATATATATGAAATGCAAATGCAAGTACAGGAAAGTAAACAAACCTCCCATAATGGAGGATGTACTCATCACATAGGTCTTTAAATTGCATATATGGGGCAACACACATGCAAGACATGCAAAACCTCCCAAAATGTAGGATGTACTCATCGCACAGGTCTTTAAACTACATATAGGGAAACAAACATGCCAAACAAAGCAAGCATGCCAACACACACACTTGAAGACACGGAGAAAACACGGCAGACAAGCGATGGAGTGTCCCTATTTCTAGGTTCATCACCATCTTAGGCACAGATTGATGATTGGACTTCGCCACAACAATCAACGAAGACACGCTTAAGGGTTGAGTTAGTCACAAAACCACTCCCTGCCTCCGCAGAGGACTTTTGAAAATGACAGGATGGTGCAATCTACTCTAAGAAATACACCATCCCCGCCTCCGCAGAGGGCTTAAATGATTGATTGATTGCAAACAAACTCAGAGTGCAGGATGTACTCATCATACAAGTCTTTAAACTGCACCTGAGGACAAGCACATTGCTAACATCTATAATAGACAACTTACCTTATATGTGCCCCCACCTTAAGGTGGTTGATATCATGCATCGATATCAAGCACGTTAAGGTAGGAAGAAAATACACAAGGGAACATAGACTTTCGTAAAGCCCCTGCCCCCAGAGGTGACATGTACTTTACGATCATCAAATGTTCCCAAAAACACATCCCTGCAAGAAACATGTTAGTGTATATCGAAAAATTTGGATTTATAAATGGAAATGATCAAACAATTGAAATGCATAACCTAAACCCAAATAATTCAATACCTCGAAGATGCAAGATGAGCTTGATTGATCAATTTGTTGTGTTGGTTGCTCGATTCTGCAGCATAACATTAAGATGAAGATGACATGAGGATGATAGTTGAAGGATGCAAAGGCTCTAATGATATTTTGACAGAATAAGGGTACTTGAAGCTCAATGCCTGCTAATGATAATTTGGCAGAGTAATGTTACTTGAAGCTCAATGCCTGCTAATGGCTTGTGAGGGGTTTGATTTATAGGAAAGGCTTGGTTTCAATGGATGGTTGAGATTAAAAAGCTAATTGATTGATGTGGACGGCTAGGATTGATTCGATTATCCCACTCTTCAAGGGAGTTGTAGTCATTTGACAAGTGTCAAGGAGAATAGGGCTCATGTGTACATAAAAAGTACTACATATAAAAGATATTAAATAAAAGGTTGTAGTACCACTTATCTTTTTTAAATGAAAGAGGCACACATGTCGGCTAAATGATAAGATAAATTAATTAAATAAATAAAATTTATTTAATTAATTGGAAGGTCGGCTTATGATGAGAACTTAATTCAAATAAAATATTTGAATTAGTTGGGATATGAGTTGGATATTAATTAAATAAATAAATTTATTTAATTAATTGGCTAAGTAGGATAAGGATGGGATTGAATGGGATTTTAATTAAATAAATAAAATTTATTTAATTAATTGGCTAATGGAATAAGTGGGGTTAAGAGTGGGATTTAGGACAAAATGCTACATGATGTCTAAGTGATGTTTTTGACAAGGTGTTGCTAGACATAGACAAATTTGGGCCAATTTTGGGTGTCTACATTTTGCCCCTCTTTGAGATGATGTTTGAGATGATAAGCTTTATGTTGAGTAACATCATTTCAAAGAAGTTAAGGTATGGATAGAGGAAAAGGATAGTGATGATGATGGAAAGATAGGATGATGATGCCCCCTCGAGAGGATAGGCGGGTTGGACAAATGCGGGTATGCTCTCGAAAAGAAACAAAAGAAAGATAAGGGAATGGATAAAAGAAATGATGATGCGTTATGCTGCAATGGAAGGTGAGCAACCATGATGTTTGATATAGCACTAGACGTTATGCACCAAGGTATAAGGACCAGGGTGACGATGTGTCTCATGCCCCAGCATAATACAACCTTGTCTGGATACAAGATATGAATATTAGCTAGATTGATACTGAGATGATGCAAATGCATGATAAAATGATGACACACACAAGCAAGCAAGCAAGCATGCACAAATGATTCAAAAACAAACAAGGTATTGCCCCTGTCAAGCTGTAAACCAATGATTAATTGATTGTTTTGTTGATGATAGTTGAGAGTGTTGTCATTGCGGGGAAAGCTATATCCCTAGATCAACACAAGGTTGTTTGCTAAGTTGGTTGGCTGGTTGGCTGATTGATTGATTGATTTGGCTTACAACAAGGCTAGGATCAAGACCATGGATTGCGTTTGGATAACTTGGCTTGATTGATTAACTTGATTGGTATGGCTTAAGGATTGACTTGCATTTGGATCATTGCTTGGAATGATTGGAGGATGATTGAAGGATGATTAGATGAAGTGATGATTGGATTGATGTGCTATGATAGATTGATTGGAAGAAGTTGTTTATTGATGATGTATAAGATAGATGATAGAAGAAATGAGGAGAGAAGAAAGAGGAAAATCGCTTGTGCCTGAATCTGAGCACTTCCTTCGTACTCCAGACTACCTACATACCCTATATCCATGGGATCAAGGCACTTAACGATGGAAATGAGATGTAGTTCTGATTGTTTTATTGATGAGACGATGAAAAATGGATTGAATTGATCAAGTTATGGATTGATGAAATGTTGATGATGGGATGATATGTGTTGGAATGATTTGTTGTTGATTGGATTTGTTTTGATGGCTAGCTTGATGTGCTTTGGTTTTGATGTTTGCTATTGTTGGGTTGATTGTTTTGATGATTGGAGTGTTTTGAATGATGATAGTGATGCTGTGATGATTAGAGTGTCGATTCAATCTAAGCATAAGCAAGTGTTCTCAGTGTGCTCAAAGGGTGTACAAAAAACAAGGTATTGCCCTTGTCAAGTCATAAACCAATGATTGATTGTTTGATTGATGATGATAGATAGTGTTGTCATTGTGGGGAAAGCTATATCCCTAGATCAACACAAAGATGTGGGAACGCTATATCCCATTGATAATGATTGATTTGGTTCGTGACAAGATTAGGATCAAAAACTTGTTGATTTAATTGGATAATGTTCCTTGATTGATTAGCTTGCTTGATATGGATTAATGTGACTTAGATTTTGAGATCATTGCTTAGATTGATTTGATTGATATGATTGGAAGTGGATTGATTGAAATGAATGAATGAATGTTATTGATAAGAAGAATTGATGATGATGATTTTGATTTTGATTGATGTTGATGGAGTGGATTGTTTTGGATGATGATTGAATTGATCTTATTGCTTGGATTTTTTGTTAGATATTTGATTTTTTTGGATTTTTTGACATATTTGATTTTTTTGTAGTTTTTTGGGGATATTTTGATTTTTTTTTTAATTTTTGGGATATTTTGATTTTTTTGGTTTTTTGAATGTTTTGCAAAACGCCAATGGATTTACAATTTGGGTAGCCTTTGTGCTAGATACCAATGACAAGGGAAAAAACCAAGTCTAGGTGCAAGGGATGGATAAAAGGATGGATGGATAAAAGGATGGGCGACAAGGGATGGAAGGCTCATGATACATGGATGGAGAAAAAGATAGGCCATAAAAGGGATGGATGCATGCCTCATGATAAACAAATAGGTAGGCTATAGTGGAAAGCTCATGATAAATGGATGGGGATAAGCTATAAGATGGAAAGTTTGTGATGGGGATACGCCATAGTGGGTGGATCATAAGGGAGCTAGGATGTGATCTCCAAAGGCTATGTTGCATAAGAGGAAATTGCCCCATTCTAGGTGGTAATGCTTAGGATTTTACATGACAAAGTTCATGACCATGGGATGACATGATAGGTTTTACATGACAAGGTGTATGATAGGTGGATAATGATAATATGGATTGATGAGAAAGGTATGAGGTATACCAAGAGATATCCAAAGCATGTTTCAAGATTTTGCCCCTATGTCGTCATCAAAATCAAAAGGCAGAAGGATGGATGAATGGATAAATGGGTTCAATAGGATAGGCTTGTTTATGTAATGGCTAAGGATGGTAGGATGGTAAATGATATAATGGGATAGATAGTTTGGAAATGGATAGGTTGGATGAGACAATGTGCCCCCAAGTGTAAGTGACATAGAAGATCAACCTACACATGATGCCTGTTTGCCAGGTTTTCATCATGGTACTTATCCAAGGCACCTGTTTACCAGGTTTTCACCATTGGATGAAGGGCTTTCTTTTTACTTTTTTTATTTTTTCTTCTTCTTCTTTTTTTTTTTTTTCTCTTTTTTTTTTTTTTTGCTTTAGATGGGTTGACAATTACACATGGCGCCTGTTTGCCCGGTTTTCACCATGGTAATGGATAGGAGGGACTCAAGTGTCTAGTGCTATGAAGGTTGATAGTGTCCCTTTAGAGATTGATGATGTCTTCGCATGGACCATGTCATTATGCTCATAGATGTTGATAAGGGATTGCATGGATGATGAAATGGATTATGAAAGGGTAGGCTAGTGGCTTATGGTGTGGATTTATATAGGCTTATGGAATGAAGATGGACGAAAAGTTTATACCAAAGCATGGACCATAGGGATAGCATGGGGGAGATATGTAGGATAATGGATGGAAGATGGGGAGATGTAGTTGTGTGGAGGTGTTGCGGAGTGGAAGGGAACCATGACCAATGGTTGCACACTGCACAATGAAGCACAAGACAACATGAAAATCAAAATAACAAATGTAAATGCAAACCGATCTCCATGCTATGCTCGATTTATCTCCATTGCTCTTCTCCACCTCGCATGAGCATGCAAGATTTTGAAGGATTATTGTTGGAGGAATGTTGGGTGCTCACTTCTGTAGCATAACATTAAGATGAAGATGATATGAGGATGATAGTTGAAGGATGCAAAGGCTCTAATGATATTTTGACAGAATAATGGTACTTGAAGCTCAATGCATGCTAATGATAATTTGGCAGAGTAATGTTACTTGAAGCTCAATGCCTGCTAATGGCTTGTGAGGGGTTTGATTTATAGGAAAGGCTTGGTTTCAATGGATGGTTGAGATTAAAAAGCTAATTGATTGATGTGGACGGCTAGGATTGATTTGATTATCCCACTCTTCAAGGGAGTTGTAGTCATTTGACAAGTGTCAAGGAGAATAGGGCTCATGTGTACTTAAAAAGTACTACATATAAAAGATATTAAATAAAAGGCTGTAGTACCACTTATCTTTTTTAAATGAAAGAGGCACACATGTCAGCTAAATGATAAGATAAATTAATTAAATAAATAAAATTTATTTAATTAATTGGAAGGCGGCTTATGATGAGAACTTAATTCAAATAAAATATTTGAATTAGTTGGGATATGAGTTGGATATTAATTAAATAAATAAATTTATTTAATTAATTGGCTAAGTAGGATAAGGATGGGATTGAATGGAGGAGATATGTAGGATAATGGATGGAAGATGGGGAGATGTAGTTGTGTGGAGGTGTTACGGAGTGGAAGGGAACCATGACCAATGGTTGCACACACCGTGATAAACATTGAAGCTTTTGATGAGATGGTGGTGTAGGAAGCAATGGAGATGTTTGCTTAGGATATCATTGATGAAGTGATTTAGGAACCCACATAGATTTAGTATTTTGAGTGATTTTGCTTTGCTTGTGGGATTTTTGAGGGGAATGGAAGTTTTGGATGGAAGTAGGCTCTTGGATGGATATATTTGGTTGGGATTCTTGAGGTGTAGAGGAGGATGTCTCATTTGCTTTGCTAGTTTTTTGCTTAGGAACCCAAACCATTTTACTTTTGGGCTTTGCGTTTGGATGTATGGGCTTGGATATCTACTTAGATGAACTTAGCTTTGATTTTGATTCTTTATGTCCTAAGGTATGAAGACCTTTAGGATTTTTGGTAGGATTTTTAGCTTTATAGGTAGAGGCATCAAAATTTTTGCTTTTGAATTCCATGGGGTGGGTGGAGTGGATGGAATGATTGGAAGCTTTATGCTTAAACGATGTGTGCTTTTGTTGGCCATGATTAGTGATGTAAGGATACTTATGAATGATATGTATGTTAGGTGTTGGAAGCAATGGTGGCAAGGTGGATGGAGGGATATTTGGAGTTGGTAAAAGTGGAGGCAAGGTGGATGGCGGAAGGTGTATGGTCACATGCTTTTGACATTTATAGGATGATGGAGATGGAATGGCTACATATGTTTTGGGTATATGATGGGGGGTGTGATGGAAAGTGGTAGGTTTAGGATGCATGAAAGGATTACCAACATCTTGGCCTTGTTTACCTTGGGGTGTGTATCCAAGGCCATATGAGCATGGAGGGATCTTGAAATGGTTTGGCTCCAAAATACCTTTTTCATAAAGGCCTAGACCTTTGCCTTGGTAGTTCATGTTTTGGAGTATGCGATTGACTATAGGGCTTGGTGTGGTTTGAACACTAGACTTGAGTTCATTATTGGATGGAGAAGATGAAGTGGATAAAGGTCGTTGTTGTCCTAAGGAAGAACACTCATGTATAAGGGTGGATAGACCAATAGGACATGATGGATTTGAAGTAGAATCGATGGTGGATGTGGAAGGAGGCTCATTAGGATCTTGATTAGCATTGTGTTCATGTAGATCCAAGTTATTGATTTGATCTTCTATGCTTGCTTGGGGGACAAGTGTCTCATCATGACAAGTGGATGTTTGCTCATTATGGATAGGGCTAGATGGTGGATGACTATGAGCAATGTGGATGTCTTGCGCATGGATGGTTATGGGATTATGGATAGGATCAAGGTACTTTTTAATAGGTTCTTCATCACAGATATCATCTTGATCATGAGATAGATAAAGTTTTGCCAAATGGATCATCATGGTTTTCATGATCTTAGCTAGAACCTTGATCATAACTATGAGCAAAAATAGGATTAAGTGGGCTATAAAAGGGATAAATTTGCTCATGAATGAGATCATAGTGATGGCTAATAGCTTGAGGGCAACCCATAAGTGGGTCATGGATAGGTGGAACTTAGAGGTGCTTTGATCTTGATTAAGACTAGGGTTCGATATTTCCACATGTTTAAGATTATGCTCTTGACATACCTCTTGACTTTGGATGGAAGTGGAAGGTCCTTGAGTGGACTTGATAGGCTCTTGATAGTTATCAATATGAAGGCATGATGGCTCTTGACTTAGGCTTGTGGTTGAAGACTCTTGAATAGACTTGTTGGCTTGTAGATCACATGATGGGCTTAAAGGGCTAGGCATGTTAATGGAAGGCTCTTGAAGGGGCTCAAGGATATGTGGACCACATGATGGGATTATATGATTGGACATGACCTTTGGAAGATCTTTAGTAGGCTCATGAATGGGTGTTTGACATAGGGGTAGTCTATTCCTATCTAGTAGCCAATGGATCACATCCTTTGCAAGTGTATGGGTGGATGGGAAATATAATGGATGGATGATAATGGTAGATGGCGTTGGATTAGGATTAGGACAAGGATTAGGTTGAGAGCTAATTGGATTGGGTGGATTAGGATTTGGACTAGATGGGGATGATGTGGCATGATTTCCCATTATAGGTGGGTACACCTTGTAAACAATTGAGAGAAATATTGGGCATTGATTTGTATTATGGCCTTTGGTCCTATGGTATGCACAATAATCATGTTCATCATATGGACTTTCTTCACATGGGTTGATGGGGGGAAGTTCAATGAGTTTTGCTTCAAGCATCCTTTGTAAAACTCTCTCAGCTGCATCCTTTGGTGAATTATTAGAATGACATGGTGATGAAGGTAATGAAGGGCTTGGTGGTTTGGAGGGGATCAATGGACTAGGAATGGGATCACATGGTGGTTTTGGGATAGGCTTAGTTGGCTCATGTGATGGCATGTGATTGGATGGTGGAGGCCACTCTAGATTGGTATATCCCTTGTCAAAGGTTATTGGATCTTGCATAGGATAACTTGGGCTTTGATTTATGTACAAGGGACCACTTGGACTTGGATGTGCTTCTTGTTGTAAAGGTGGACTTAGGTCTATCAATAGTGCTTGATGGTCTTGTTGAAGAGGTGTACTTGGTCTTGCTTGATTTATGTACAAAGCGCTATTGGGAGTTGGATGTTGTTCTTGTAATATCACTTGATTGCCTTGTGGATGGGCTTGATAGTGCATTGGAATGGTGGTATGAGGGATTGGATAAGCTTGAGGTGGATGTTCATAAGTTGATGTGGTATTGACTTGGTAGATAGTTGGATTAAGTTGATAGGAAGTGGCTAAGGATTGTTGTACTTGTCCAGTTTGACGAGTGGCTAAAAGGTGTTGGACTTGGGCTATGAAGTGTTGTAGTTGAGGTGATTGGCTTACATGGGGTTGAGCTCTTTGGATGAAGAATTGTAATGTTTTAATGGCATCTTGGTTTAGGGGTTGTGATCCTTGATAAAGATTTTGGAGGAATCTTTGGAATTTGATTTCTAGGTCCTCTAGTGTAGACATGTTGTCACCAAGTGTTTATCTTAAGTCCTTTTAACAAGTGCTTGCTTAGGGATTTGGATGATGATGTGGATTGTTTGGATGACTTGGTTATGTTTGGGATGAAAGTGATTGGGTTTGAATGTTATTGGAAGAATGTGTAGGATGACTTGTCTTTATGTGTTTTGGTGTTTAGAGCTTGATGTGGCAATATTCAAACAAATGATTATGCATATACACACATGAATCACTCACGCAAGACACATAAGCAAGTTTTAGTTTGGAAGAATGTGATAATGGTTAAGCAAGCACATGAAGTCACTTCAACAAGTCCTATTCAAGGCAAGGCCACTATCACAAGGAGATTCTAGTGAAAATCCAGGGGACCGGCACCCCACGAGCATCCAGCAAGCCACTTAAGACTTTAACTAACCCTACTAGGAGTTTTAATATACACAAAGGTACACCTCCTTTCGAGTTAGCACTGTATGGTGAGCGCTAATACTGGTTAGACTTGGCTTTCGCCTTATCCTCTGATTTTTATAGCAGACCAGATGAAAGTACCGCTTGAGGTCGTTCCCTTGGGGTGGATACCAAGGCAGGCCTCTCTAAGGCTAAACAAAAGCAACACAAGTAAATGTTTTTGATCTCCAAGTTTGTGTTGGGACGCGAGGAGAGAGCATACACACTTACTTGGTCACACTCGCATGGGGTTCATTAACCTTAGAAATTCAATGTGCGGAAGACAATGCAAGCACTTGTTTGTTTTAAAACCCAAATCTAAATGTGATGAAAGACAATGGTTCGTTTTAGCCCAATGTTTTGTTGTGAATTTGTAAACAATTATTTGTTTTATGCCCAAAATCCAAATGTGTTTGCAAATAATGATTAGAAGATGAAAGAGATGAAAGATTAGAATGAGTGCACCTGATACAATTGCTTTCCAATTTGCTGTAGATGTTGATGCCAATGCTGCTCCAGCTCCTTTGATATGCCTACAAGTCACCAATTCCAAAAAGAAACAAGTAAACTTGCCAAGAAGATGATTACATGAAAAAGATGAAATCTGAAAATTCTGATGAAAATGATCTGATACAGAAAGATATATTGCATAAACAGAAAGTTCAAGAGATTCTAAGCAATTTGAAAAAAAGTTTTGCTAAAAAATGATCAAAATTGCTCAAGTTATGCTCTAATGAAGCTGAACTTTGACTGATAAAAAAGAGGGTAACATGATACAATCACCTGATAAAACTTGCTCCACTGTGTAGTTTGTCCTCTCAGCTTTCCAGCAAGTCCTTGTTTGTGTGATTTGGCCTCCGTATGTGAAAGTTATGATAGAAATACCAAGATGCACAATGACAGCAAGCAGAAGCAAGTTACAGTTGCCAGATGCGACATACTGTTTATCAAAAGCGACGGTTGTTTTACCAAGGTGAGCACTTTCAGTTCAAAAGAGACAAGGAAAAGCACCATATGCGATCCACTGTTGATCATAAGCGACCTCGATATGCTTGCAGGTGATTCGTTATATCATAGATGCGAATCTGATATTACCATCTGCGGAATATTTCAGCTCATATGCGATGCGAAAACCTCCAGATGCGAACTATTTAGGGCTATAAGCGACCTGTTCCTACAAAAATACAGTCTCTCCACAAAACCCTATTCTGCACAGGCGCGCAATGTTAATTCAGAAGCGATGCATATCAGATCAAAAGCGGATACTGTTTGTTCATAAGCGATGCGAATAAGATCAAAAGCGATTACTATTATTTCAAAAGCGATTCAAATAAATGCGTAAGCAATTAGTATCTGATTAAAAGTGATCAAAATATGTGAAAAAGCGATTACTGTTATCCCAAAAGCGATCTGGAAAGTTTCAGGAGACAGAATGCAAATGTTAACCATAAGCGACCAATTTTACCATATGCGGTCTCTTTTTGTTCAAAAGCGAGCACTGTTTGCTTAAAAGCGAGCTAGATTTGACCATAAGCTACTGCTGTTTGCCCAAAGGCGAGCTGATTTAGCCCAGGCGACTGCTGTTTGATCAGAAGCGACCTGAATTACCAGAAGCACATTGTTGCAGCCCAGTTGTTGTTTTCTTCACCAAACGCTCCATTTTTCATCAAATTTAGGCAAATTTGTACTCAAAGTTTATGGAAACGGCCTCCCGGATGCAATGGTGAGGTTAGATTTGGCCTAAGAGATCATCTACATACATATTTAGCCAAATATTTGCAAACTAGGGTTAGAAAAATGCAAATTTTTGCTACAAAAGCTTGCAAGAATGAAAGATTGGCACTCCAAGAGATCTAAACTTCATAAAAACAACTCAAACAAGAGAGGTTAATCAAGGACGTGAGTCCCACCGGGCGTGCCAAAATGTATATCGAAAAATTTGGATTTATAAATGGAAATGATCAAACAATTGAAATGCATAACCTAAACCCAAATAATTCAATACCTCGAAGATGCAAGATGAGCTTGATTGATCAATTTGTTGTGTTGGTTGCTCGATTCTGCAGCATAACATTAAGATGAAGATGACATGAGGATGATAGTTGAAGGATGCAAAAGGCTCTAATGATATTTTGACAGAATAAGGGTACTTGAAGCTCAATGCCTGCTAATGATAATTTGGCAGAGTAATGTTACTTGAAGCTCAATGCCTGCTAATGGCTTATGAGGGGTTTGATTTATAGGAAAGGCTTGGTTTCAATGGATGGTTGAGATTAAAAAGCTAATTGATTGATGTGGATGGCTAGGATTGATTCGATTATCCCACTCTTCAAGGGAGTTGTAGTCATTTGACAAGTGTCAAGGAGAATAGGGCTCATGTGTACATAAAAAGTACTACATATAAAAGATATTAAATAAAAGGCTGTAGTACCACTTATCTTTTTTAAATGAAAGAGGCACACATGTCGGCTAAATGATAAGATAAATTAATTAAATAAATAAAATTTATTTAATTAATTGGAAGGTCGGCTTATGATGAGAACTTAATTCAAATAAAATATTTGAATTAGTTGGGATATGAGTTGGATATTAATTAAATAAATAAATTTATTTAATTAATTGGCTAAGTAGGATAAGGATGGGATTGAATGGGATTTTAATTAAATAAATAAAATTTATTTAATTAATTGGCTAATGGAATAAGTGGGGTTAAGAGTGGGATTTAGGACAAAATGCTACATGATGTCTAAGTGATGTTTTTGACAAGGTGTTGCTAGACATAGACAAATTTGGGACAATTTTGGGTGTCTACAGTTAGTGTCTATAAAATCATGATAAATAACAACATCAATGCATATGATTACCCACACAAAGAACCAAGGTTATACTACGAATTCAGAGTTTGAGGATAACCGTGGGGCTATATCATGAAGATCTCCGAACCTAGTACCGCCAAGGCTAGATTCAAAGACAAACAAAGTGTACAGAGCATCAATATTGTTAAAGTTTTTAAATGAGATAAAAAGATCATCAAAATCACTACACGAAAAGTACGAGTGCTTCCACTAGCCAAGCATAGGATAAACTATATAACCCCATCGTCATATTAGGAACTAAGTCCAATTTTTTATTTCTAGTGAAAGGGATGCTAGGTCTGCATCAATATAAATGTTTTTCATCATCCACCCACTAGATAGAAACACTAGAGGAAGGGAAACAATAAATAAGAGAGGAGAAACAAGTGTCTTAGGGACAATCATGTAGGAGGGTGCCCCCAAGTCACCAACCACAACACTATGTTCGTAAGACACAACACACAACAATGAAATCAGAGAGAGGCAATATAGAAGAATGATAATACAAATAGAAAAAGGTCACAACATAGGCAGTCTCTTGGTATCCCGGACCTTACAAGAGAATCAAGGGTCATCCCAGGAGGCCTAAACAACACATAACACATCACTAAGGAAGCACATCATGAGAGGGAGACAAAGGGTTAGAAATACTTACCTGCAAGGGTACCATCATTAAGAACATACATATCTAGGATATCTGTTATGTTGTTTTGATCTTGTTGAATTAACATTAAGTGCAGGGTGACATGAGGCTTTCTTCTCTTTAAAAGGATTATATCTAATGCCGCTTGAGTAATGTGTTGAAGCAGATTCTATAGGTACTCAAATCCCCTGTTGATTTACACCACATCTCTTACCTACAAATTCACAATTGTTATAAAGGATTTAAAAATCCTTGACCATAAAGGGATGTCATTTCCTTAGAAGAAGGTGAAGCCTCGTAAGTGTCATAATTTGTAGTGTAAGTGAGAGTATTATCTCTGTTTTGTACCTAGGAGGCTTTGTTTTTCTTAGGTGCTTCATAAGATTGCTTAGGTGAGATCGATGCAACTTTTGATGTGTCAAGGCTATTAATTTTATATTCCCCTATACTACAAGGATAAAAATCTAATGATACCCAATCATCACCAAAGAGTGCATTCGATGGTTTAGAGTCTTGTACAACATTATTCATGGCAAGAGGCATTGATGGATCACCTCACAAATTATTTAAGTTCATATGATTGTAAACTAGTTTTTGCTTTTCAATATGTAAACAGTTATCTGGCTCAGGATTGGCATGAATAGTATGAAGTTTACCTTTAAATATAAATTTGACTGAACGATGCAAGGTGGAAGGGACTGCCCCCAATGCATGAATCCAAGGTCTACCAAGAAGCATGTTGTAAAATAGAGAACAAGCCATGACATGAATCAGGGTAGGCATAAGCACATATCCTACTTGTATAGGTAGAGTTATAGTGCCCACAGATTGTCATCCAACATTATCAAATCCATGAATGCTAATGCCATTTGGTTTGATTTGTCATGTGTCAACCTTGATTTTGTGTAGTAGGTCAATGCTACAAATATTAAGAGCTGATCCATTGTCAAACATAACTCGTTTTACCAACGTTTTATTTATTATGACAGAGATTATAAGTGGATCATATTGGTTTTGAACTTCAATTGACAGTAATTCATGTGGTTGAAAGATAATATCTATTTTTGTCGCATGCATACTATCCAATATGGCTGCTACATCATTAGGCTTAGCAATAGGTGGGAAAATCACCTTTTGCAAAGCTTCTTGGAGCATTCCATGGTATGTAGACGATGTTTGTATTAAATCCCAAAGAGAGATCTTAGCTGGAGTAGTGTGAAGCTGTTCGACAAGATCATACTCTTGACCACTTTTATGAGTAAGATGAGGTGGTGGAGGGAGCATAGGTTGAGAACATGGAAGAGAGACAGGCACATGAAGTGCTTGCTTACTTTGCTTGTTATTACGGGTGTTCTATGTATGAGCAATTACATTTTGAACACCATGATTTCTTTGAGTAATTTGCTTTGCATAGTTGAAGGGGTCATAGGTACGTTTACCTTGAACTGTAATCACTGGCTTTAAGCTTGAGAGGGTACACTAAGTGCCCCTCAGATAGTTATTTTAGGAATATTGCTACCAAGTCTATTAATGATGATTAAATTAACATTGTTTCCCTCTTGATCGCACCCAACATCCATCCCTAAAGGATTTAATGTGAGAGACCTTTTCTCATCCACTAATGCTACATCTTGGCTAGGGAGAGCAATGGGATGAGAGGAAGGTATATCATCATCATCATACTCTGTGGCAGAAAAAGGCTTTTCACTCTCATCTTTCTCATGAGTATTCCTAGAGATGAATTTGGTTAAATCTTCTAATATCAAAGGATATGCTCCTATGAGTAAAGTGAAGCTACTAAAATCATGTGTATAACAAACTAATTGCAACTCATATGTAGAACATATAGAAGCATCAATACCACTGATATAAGCTATGTGTCCTAGAACATGAGGATTCTCATTCGTGAAATTAGTGAAATTTTCAAAATCTAGGATATACTCATACAAAGATTTCAAAGATGAATAACATGAAGATGCCATAATGAGATGCAAAATCAGATTTTAAAAGTTTTTCAAATTTGATGCAAAAGACAAGTGCAAAACTATATGCAAAAATGACCTAAAATGCTTGATTTTTTTTGTACTTTTTCAATGCAAATATATGAAAGCAAAGGTGTTGTAAGGAAATTGTTAGGGGTGGAAAATTATATGTATGATATTAGTCTAATGAAGCAATAATATCCTTCACAACACACTCTTGATACAAATCTAAGATGATGATAGACCAAAACCTAATGAAAATACACTAAAATAAGCGGTTTTTCACCAAATCTTAATGCAAAAGAGCATGAAAAAGGTTGTTGTGAGGAAAGTGATTATGAAAATAAAATTATATCAGCAATAACAGCCACTTAAAAACAAAAAATCTATCACAACACGCTTATAGTGCCACTCAAGGTCAAACCCTAGTGAAAATATAGCAAAAATAGGCAATTTTTTTACAATTTTTCAATTCCAAGACCTAGCAATAGAGGTGTTGTAAATAATTTTAGGAGGTGAATAAAATAATATTGATGATATAAGTCACCTACAAGCATAAAATCTGTTACAACACGCTTAAGGTGCAAACTATGCCAAACCCTAGGGCAAAAATAGCAAAAATGTGTAATTTTTCACCAAATTTTCATTACAAGAGGCCAATAAAAAGGTGTCGTGAATATTTTTAGGAGGGGAAGAAGATAATCCCTCTGATATCAGTCAATTAGTACAAAAATATTATTCACAACATACCTATGGTGCAAAATTAGAGAATCGATAAGGCCAATTTTAGTGAAAAATGATGTTTTTCAAGCCCTAGGTTTGAGATCTTGATGTAAAATGCTATATGAATGTTTTGAAAGCTGATGTATGATTAAAATTACATGCCCTCAGATCTGAAAATGATTTCCAAGCTCTAACATGCAAAATGTAAGTGCAAATTTAAATTAAAATAAATGAAAATGCTAGTTTTTGTTGAAATTTTCTATGCAAAAATGCAAATTTTTGAAATCTAAATGCAAATTTGTTCTAAAATGAAAGACTACAACCAAATGAAAATTTGAATGAGCCTCTAAAATCAGTAGAAAAAATATGAAACAAGATTTTACCTACAAACCCTAGATTTTGGAATTACTAGGTTATATGCAAAATTCACAATTTTCAACAAAACCCTACCAATTTTATGATGAAAATGCAATGCAAACTAATGAATTTTTGTAATTTTCTGCAATTTAAATCATATATAATGCAAAAATAAAAAATTTGATGAAATTCAAATTAATTTATGCAAAATAGAAACCTATGCAAACTAGGGTTTCCAAAAATTTTCAAAATTTTCAATTTTTTTTGTGAGTTTTCCAATGCAATAAGATGAATGACTATATCAATGAATGAAAATCAATGTAAATCTGAAGCACAAAACTTAGTAAGGTGCAAACAAGTCCAATAACATAGGTTCACCAAAATGTAAAGGGTAAAATTTGGATAGTTGATGTTTGAGTAGTTTTGGTGTATATCCTCCTTTCACCCTTTCATTCAAGGACCTAGGGTTAAGTTGCAATGTACTATCCTACCCTAGGTCACTGTGAGATGTAGGAAAAATTGGATTTTTATGATTTTATTTCCAATTACCTTCTCTTATGCTCAATTGTACCTTAAAACCTTAATTATGCAAATATGACAGTAAATAGACGAATATTAGAAAATGTTGCTACAAAAAGATGTAAAATAATAAATCACTACGTACCTGTTTTCAAGGTTCAGAGACGGAAAAGTCAAGGACTAAGGAGAGGGCAACCAAGTCCAGTGCCCTACTTTTTGTCAAGATCTGGAAACTCAGTCTGTAACCTATATCTGATGTACCAGAGATTTTCCTATTACGGAACTTTGAGGACTAATGAGTGGGCCCCCTAGTCCAGGGAGCTATTTATTTCTCTAATCTACAATTCTGACACTTTGTTTTACCTTCCTGCAACTTCACTTTGTCCACAACTCCAACCTATAACCTACAATCATGAAAACTTTGGGAGGGGGCTGTGGTGTTTAGAGGCTTGCCTCAGTCAAGCCCCAGAGAGACATTCAAGCTTTCCAAACACTGTTGTCAAATAAAAAGTGTGTGCCTTGGGAGGTAGAGGCAAAAACCAAATGGTAAATGCTTACAAACACAAATAAATGTCACCTTGTAGTGAAGATCTCATGGAGGAAGAAGCTCTTCATGCCATGAGGAGATGATAGCTCAAATCTACAAACACAGACACATATACAACACAAATCTGCTCTTGCAACACAATGAAAGCCTTGAATCACCTTTAGGATGCATCAAGTTCACAATAACAATCTCTAGTTTACAAATGAATGCCTAAACATGCTTTTATATGCAACTACAAACACTCCCGCCAAGAATTTCGTAATTCAAACTTATCGTGTCAGCATAGGACCCAAATAATGGTCACAAGCTGACACCCAAAAATTGGGACTGCCCCAAAATAGGGCAGGACTAGGGCACAGGTGCCCAAGTCATGCCCCCCTATTTTGGGCATGGATTATCTCAAGTGGTCCCCCTAGGTCCTATTTGCTAAGACACTTAGGGGTTTTCTCATCGGGATGTTGAAATATGATGTAATATGTCCTAAATGCACACTAAAGACCTAGACGCTAAACCTTATGAGGGAAAAGCCCCCAAGGGGACATTTTCTAATGTTACACATATATTGTGAGTTAATCCTCACCATGGTTTTTCCCTTCTTGGGTTTTCCACATATATATGGTGTTATGTGTTGATGTGCATTGTGTTAATCTTTCATGCTTATGTTAATATTGTGATGCTTAAGTTTTAATCTGGTCCAGATAAGTTGAAGTTGTTAAAATTAAATATTGTTTAGATACTGATTCACCCCCCCTCGGTATCTTGGTGTGTACAACAAGTTAAGCATCAAGAAGGGCTAGATCAACCCATTTATCCAGTTCTAGGAATCTATATTTCCAATTAGTGCAGGTGGATAGGTGAGTTTTTGTTTGTCCTTAGGGAAGAATTTCACCACTTTGTTGTATGCCCATCCCTTCCCCACCTCTTTTTAACTGCCCACAGGCATGAAAAGCATTGTAAATTGTTGAGAAAGGGTAGTTATTTTGAAAAACTAGTTAATAGCTTTGTTTCAGGTCATTTCTTTGTTTGTTGTTAGTTTAGGTTTAGGATAGGTTTGTTTTGTGTAGTTTTCCTTTCCTCCAAGTGCTTTTGCACAGGCAACATCCTCATTAGGAGCTTGTTTTGCCTTGTTGTTTAGTTTTATGTTGGTCTAGCCATCCTCTGTATCAGTATGATGTAGTGCTCTTTTTGACTTTGTACCCAATGAATTGTATAAGCCCATTGGATCCATGCATTTAGCAAGAAAACACCCCTACATAGTCACCAAAATGTTGTCATATTTTAGTGAAGACTAAAACAGTCTAAAAATCCCACCTTTCTTCCATTAGAAATATCCAATTTGAGAAAGCTTAGATGGAAGGCCTCCCTTCAAAAATTCCAAAATTTCTAATAATTTTGCATTTATTTTTTTCCTTAGTTAGCAAAATTCAGGTTTGGTGAACCTTTGGTTTGTCAATTGGCTGATTCACTGACTAAAGGGACCAAAGCCAAAAAATTTCTCATAAGGCAAAGAAAGTAAGAAAAGAAGGCTTTTGTCGGTGAAATGTTTGGTTTGCAAACTTGTCAATTCACTGACTGGCGAGTTTGCTGATGGAAGAAATCCCCAATAGGAAGTCAAGGTAAAAGACACAGGCAAAAGTGGTGAAAGGTTGCCTTAGATAGCAAAGTTGAAATTTGGTGAACTTACAGTTCACCGATTGACAAATTTATTGATCGGTGAAATCACTGACTAAGTATGGAAGGAGGAAGGCTAAAAGGGGGAAAGAAAGAACCTCCAGTAGATGATAGAAAAGAGAAAAGGAGGTGCCTTAGTCTATAAAATTTAAGTTCGGTGAACTTAAAGTTCAATGACCAGCTAGTTCACTGATTGGTGAAATCACTGACTAAGAGGTAAAGGAGCAAGGCAAAAGGAAGAAGTTCCAAGAAAGATGATAGTTTTCTAAAGACAAAAGAAAGGGAAGCTAATCACTTGATCAGTAAGTTTGTGAAATGGAAAAATTGCTAACAGGTTTGTGGTTTTCCAGTTTCGTTGATAGGACGACAGACTGATGTGGCGATGAAGCATGAAACACAAGGTAAGAACAGGTGATTCACTAAGCCATGATTTTTACAAGAAAGAAAAAGAGGAGGAAGACCCGATGGTTTTCCAAATGAAGATTGTGCCAACCAAATAGCAATAAGAGAAGGAAAGTGAAGAAAGCCAAGGAAAAGGAGTTCACCATAGGGTGAATTCACTGATTGTTATGGAGTAAAAAGTGGACACAAGCCTTTTTACCTCCTTGTTTAGCTCCTAGGTCCCTGTTGTAATGAACCAAACTCAAATTTAAAATAAAATATCAGATCTAAAAATATAGTTTCAACAAATCCATCCAAAACTACACTGAAACTGATGTAACTAGCTAGCTAGTCTTGCAAGGAATTAACACCCAATATGCTAAAACTTCACCAAGATGATTTTTATTACTTTTTAGATGGAAATGACATGTTATCAGGTCTATAATACTAATCTATAGCAGCAGCAACATTACAACTTCAAATAGCCAAAATCTGGGCAAAACCCACAAAAATTACCGACACCGGCAAACACCTAGATGTACCCCAAACACCATAAAATGATATTGTTTGATTATCAGAAAAAAAATACATGAAATATAGTCTGATATGATTAAAATATCTATAGAAAATACCTACAGCACTCAGCCACAAACTACACAACCAAATCTTCACTACAAGTTGAAATACACACTATGTATTCAAACCCACAAGCCAAAAAACTACACAACACAAACCAGAACTCCCAGAGCTGAGCTCTGGCACTATGAAATGAAATCTATAGATATTACACAACAAACAAAAGGATATAAGAATAGTAACTCTTTCCAGCACTTCTGGAACCACCACGACAACACAAGAAGACCTGCACACACAAATAATGGAAACTGCCATAAACTACTAAATCCTTGAAGCTTTGTGCAACCTCTGGATGAAGCTACTCCTTGTGACCAAATGGTTTACATCCTTTGGCCACCTGAAACTCATGGGTTTTCATCTACAAGTCTCTTTACTCTAATGAGTTTTCATCCATTAAAGCCACAATCTGTAAATCTGCAAGTTTGAGAGAAAATAACAAATCAACAATGGCCCCAAATGACCCAAATTACATATTTTGTATAAATATTTCATAGGAGAGAGGGAAACCAAATATTCTCATGTTTTCCTCTGATTTCTTTCTATTTTGAGGTATGATAGTTGTCATAAGTTGTCATACATTGTCATAAATTCCCCTGCCACTTGTGATTTACCAAGATTTTTGAAATCTTCATGCAAATGGACACCTCACAAAATCCAATGCCCCTTTTTGAGTCTCACAACAATTAATTTAATATTTAATTATCCTCTTAGTAGAGATATTACTTGGACAATATTAAATATTAAATATTTATTCTTCCTATGCTTTCCCAATTAACCCACGGAAGAATAAAATGGGCTAATTTTGACCATTAATTAATTATTTTAGAAAGGGGACATGACACCTATAATTACATTATGCATTATAATTGATCATCTCGAAGAGATTTCCCAGCACCAATGTGAATTTGGGACCTTAAGCCCTTCCTTAATCTCATCCCAAACTAAAAAGGGGCTCCTAGACTTGGGCACCAACCACCCAAGTCTCCCCTGATTAGTCAAGGCCACTTAATGCTATGTCAACATAGGACCTTTAAAATGTTCCTCTGTGTTAGCTATTGTGAATTAATTTCATGAATGTTAGTGGGAAAGCATATATAAGTGTGCTTTTCGAATTCATTATGAACCTAGATGGATATTGTGAACTTATGATAGTGGAGTACAGAGCATTCAAGCAACTCATTGTGTTATTAGAGTAAATTTGTGTTTGTATTGTGTGTATTATTGCAGATTTAGAATCATCATCCATCTCCTTATGGGTTGAAGGATCTTCATTCTCCTAAGGGCTTCACCTCTAAGGTGACATTATTGTTATTTGAATCATTTCATCATTTGGTTTATCTTTAGCCTCTACCCTACAAGGGCACGCACTCTCTAACAACGGTGTTGGCAAACTTGAATGCTATCCTAAGATTTGATTGAGGAAAATCCCTAAACACCACAACCCCCAAACCCTCTCTTGTCATCTTGTGTGTAGGTTATAGGTACATGATTTAGGGAAAGTGGAGCTACAAGAAGAATGTGCAAGAATCATGGTTTTGGGATCTGAAAGAAGTTCTAAAATATTCCTACGAAAAGACTTGGGTGGTTACCACCCTAGTCTTCTAGGCATTTCTAACTCTGGATCTGGCATCTGAGCATCAATTACAACAATTTCTCAGTTATGACCCCTAGCAAATTCTCACTTTCAGTACTTGGGTGGTCCCTATTTCATCCTCTGACCCTTCATCTTCTGAGACATAAGTTATGATATCTTTCTGATCATATTTTTAGATTTAGATTCTGAGTTTTAGTTTTTTTTTTGTCTGTTACAAGCTGATTATCTTAGAACTAGGGTTTTATGCATATTTGACCTAGGGTTTGATAAAAGGCTTGGTTAAATATAATCTTTCCATAGAAAATAAGAGCACAATATGTGTAGCTAAGTCCACCTTCTCCCCAGTTGTGATTTAGCTTGGTCTTGTCCTTGAATGTTATTGTGGAAGAGGGTTTGATTTAGTTTACATGCTTGCCTCTTTTATCCCCTTATTCATTACATAACATTTTGGTGAAACTGTAGAATCAAGTATTTGCATCTTGATGAGTGTTTAATTCAAATGTTACATTACTTCATATCATATTTATCATCATTCATTGAAAGACCTTGCATAAATTTGAAAAAAGTAAAAAAAAAAGCATTCTAGGCTTGCATAAAGGCATAGTTTTGAATTATTTCCATCGCATATCATTGAAAACATTTGAAATTCTTATTTATACATTAGATCTGACCTATATTACATCATTTATTCATTTCATAATATTACATCTTGCATTTGAATATCTAATTTGCTAGGGTTTTGTTGAAAACTTGCATTTTCATATAACCTATTTATCTACAAAGCTAGGGTTTGTAGTCAAACCCGTATTTTAGATTTTTTTGCTATCATAAACATTCATTCAAATCTGATTTTGCATTGCACTATGGTGTCATTTGGCATCCTTGCTTTTAAACATTCAATTGTTGCAATTACACATTATGTATTTCAATGTTAAGGGCTTTAACACTCTCCTCACACTTCTTTGTACAAAATCTTAAAATCATTCACATTGCCTTATTGTGCAGCACTCTTCACATGATACTTACTCTATTTGTAGTGAAATTCGTGTGTTTTTATATTCAAAAACTTGATTTACTCAAACTAGTGCCTTGGTGTGCAATAGTATCACATACATAGCTAATAAAAATAAGGGTCATTTGGTTACACCTCGAGTTGATAAGAAGAGGAAGACTCCTGAACCTGTAATATCATTTACACCACATGAGGTCACAATTCAAGATATTGATGACCCTCTTTACATCACAACACGTATAAGTGGATATCCTACAAGAGGTGTCCTTATCGATCCTAATTGTATAACGAATGTGATAACTGAAGAGTTCCTATACATGCATGATTTGGCACAAGACACTTATGACCTTACACATATCATGATCAAGGAACATAATGGGTATTTCCTCCTAGCTATTGGGAAGATTACACTCTTGAATAAAGTGGTGGGAAAAGCCTTAGAACAACCATTTATCATCATTCCTTCCTCAGACCTATTTCATGTGAAATTAGGCCATCCATGGCTCAAGTCCATGAAAGCGGTCCCTTCTACAATTCATAAATGTTTAAACTTTCCTCATCAAGGTAGCGTGCACGTTGTCCACCATAGTGGATGGAAACCTTTGCTCAATCTCAGAAAATTCAAATTGGACTACTTTTGGCCACAACCCACTGAACCAAATCAACCAAGAGAAGATCAATTTTTCTTGGCATATCAAAAATACAAGGCAAAGTTATTAGCTCAACTATCATATGGCAAGGATACTTGATGCAGTCATGGATGGAGGGTCCTAAGAAGGGATTCTTCAACCATGTAGCTAGAGTAAACACAATGGAAACAACATAATAACAGAATGTAATGGAAGATTCATATGCTTAATATATCGGACAATCACAATGCTTATATGCCTACAACATATAGGCTACAATCAAAGGGCTCACAGGCCTGCTTTTTGGGTTACAACAGAAATGAAAGATATGGAATTGAAGTGCCTTCTAGAAAGAATTTAACTATCTATATTATGATATCAACTAACTTGCTTCCTAGTGCCTCTAAGGGATGTATATATATCATCTTCCAGGCCATAGAATCCTCTGCATCGGCCTCAAGAGTTTACAAACTCCAATGAATGATAAAACATGTAGATGACATGTAGGTCGCCCTACAACTCATGGTATTGCTCCGCAAATGAATGAAACTTGGTGTGGACCTAAAGGAAGGTCTATCTTGTCCTTATTTTCCTTGTGATATGTTTCATTTGGCTTCACAAGTCATGGAAGTGCTCCACAAACCTTCTGTTCTCATGTTGACTGAATGAATGCTTTGTTCTATGAAAACTGATGAACTTCTGATAGCGACAACTTTCTTTAGATGAATCCAAATCTACTAAAATTTGAGTATGATGTAGCTGACATGGCATAGAAGCTAAATCCTACTCCACGAGCTCTAAAATGAAGATGTAGTAAAATGTGGTAGAAAATACTGAAACTGCAACTAAAATGTAAAGATAAGAAAGCAAATATTTTTGGTTGATGCAAGATTGCTCTTCAACCTAGGATGCTCTTGCATCAATACTCCTAAATCCTCTCAATCCTCTAAGGCTACAATTCCTCCTATTGAACCAATAGAAAGTGAAAAGTAGCCCGAACTGAAAGAATCCCCTCAACCATGAGGTAAAGGAATTTTTACTGAGGTTCCTCCTCCATCATCCTTACAAGGATCAGGAGATAACCATAAAGAGAGAATCATTTCATCACAAAAGATCACTTTTGTATCAGCTTCCTCTTCTAAAATGTCTAAGAATATGGAAACACATGAAACTCCTTTTACAAATATCACTAACAAGACAAGAAGGAATCATAATGCAAGAGAAAGGAGAAAATGACAAGACTTATCTTGACAAGTATCACCTCAACAAGAAAACATTCCACCAATTGATATTGAATTAAAGAAAGAAGAGCTAAAGGATGGAGAGTTGAATGATGAAATTTCAAGCTGGGCCATAGTCCCTTATGTACCTATTTATTCCCACATTCAAGATTGGGAGGAAGATGATTTTCTCGATGATAGCCACTAGTGCGGTTGTATCACAAGTACAAGTATTTCTCACCCTCTTAGTCACCTTTGACGTAGCACCTCTATGAATTTCACTCATGGATGGCCTCCTCTTATGTATTGTGTTCCCTTGTGTTATGTTAAATGTTGTTTAGGCCTCTTTGGATGACCCTTGATACTCTTTTAAGGTCAAGGATACAAGGAGACCGCCTCTATTGTGACCATTCTTCTATTTGTTTCTCTATTCTTCTATTCGTCTTCTCTAACTCAAATTATTATGTGTTGTCACTTGGGGGAATAAAGTTGTGGAGGATGTCTTGGGGGCATCTTTCCACATTGTAAACCCAAGTCACTTTTATCTCCCGTCTCATTTTTACTATTTCCATTCTTTAGTGGCCTTACTAATTTTTGGATGATGAAAACAAATAAATATTGATAAGGACCATGCATCCCTATAGGAAGAAAAGAAAAAATGGACCTAGTCCATATATGAAGATGGGGTTGATATATTACTGATGCTTGACTAGTAGAATCACTCCATGTTGTGATGTATTGTGTTGTGAAATTTGTTGTAACAAACCTTTGCAATACTCTAAATCTACTTCTATGCACTTTTGATTGTTTTGTATCTCACCTTGTAGCTACACTCGATTCTAAGATAACTGCAGTATAACTTAATGGCAATACTTGGTTCCAAACCCTCAAGTGTAGTCCTGGTCTATTAAGTGATATGATAAATGATATTTGTATAACTTTCATGAATTGATTTGGTTGTTATCTTAGAATAAATTTTCTAACCGAAGCTTGTATCTTGTTGATTATGTTAGCAAATGATATCGATGTGTTTGTGGGAACATTCAGCGATTGCAATCACATGTTACTTTGGGGCATGGGCTTTATGAAAGTTCTTGTTCCCTTGCATGTTTTCACTTTACCTCAAATTGTCTTGATATTGGCAAGTGAGATCAACCACTTTAAGGTGGGCCCGGCATATATCATGGTAAATGCTTGATTATTTTAGACATTGATAAAGTATGTTTGTGTACACTTCCTTTTCACTATAAGGCATCTCCATGATGTAGGTGGGGTTGTGTACTTTGTTTTGTTGTGTATACCTCCTTTTCACTGAAAGGCATCTCTGTGAGTTGTATACTTTGAGCACATGCTTCCTTTTCACTATAAGGCATCTCTGTGATGCGAGTGGGGATATATTTTGAAATCCCTTCTACGGAAGGTAGGATTGTATCTTCCCTTAAGAAGTTGCACATCCTTTTACAAAGTTCTCACCATAATGTGGGATTGGATCTTGAGTTATTCACCCTTAAGCATGTCTTCGGCGGTTGTGGTAGCATAGCTCAACTGTCAAGTCTGTTTGGTGTGTCCTAGAGAGTGGAGTGTAGCGATGAGATCCTCCCTTTTGCCCGTGTTTCTTGTGTATAAGAAGTATAGTATGTCTATGACATACTCTATGGTTCTCATTTATTCTATGTCTTGAATGTTTTTTGTGTGGTCTAAAGGTGCGTAGCAATGAGCTCCCTCCACATCATGTGTTTTGTGTGTTTTTACGGGGTCTAAGGCATGTAGCGATGAGCTCCCTCCATGCTGTGTTTTGTGTTAGGATTATTTATACATAATTATTTGCTTAATCATGTCTTCTCTATGTATTGCGTGAATATATTAACGTCTTCTCCATGTATTGCGTCTTGTTACTATCTTCTCTGTGCATTGTGTGATTCCTTAATGTATTCACTATCTTATGTGACTGTCAAGTGTTTTCTTATGTTTGCCTAAGTTTGGGGGCTAGAAATAGCTCTCCAAACTTAGGGTGTGTCTTCGCTCTTGTGTTTGATGTGTTTGATGTGCTTTGACCATACTTTAATGCATGTAATGATCGTAAGATCATACACACATTAAAGTGGGGGCTAAATGTTATGGAGTAAAAAGTGAACACATGACTTTTTACCTCCTTGTTTAGCTCCTAGGTCCTCGTAATTACATTATGCATTATAATTGATCATATGGAAGAGATTTCCCAGCACCAATGTGAATTTGGGACCTTGTGCCCTTCCTTAATCTCATCCTGGACTAAAAAGGGGCTCCTAGACTTGGGCACCAATCGTCCAATTCTTCCCTGATTGGTCAGGGCTAATTAATGCTATGTTAGCATATGACCTTTAAAAATGTTCCTCTTTATTAGCTCTTGTGATTTAATTTCATGAATGTTAGCGAGAGCATATATAAGTGTGTTTTTAGAATTCATTATGAACCTAGATGGAAATTGCGAACTTATGATATTGGAGTAAAGAGCAATCAAGGCATTCATTGTGTTATTAGAGCATATTTGTGTTTGTATTGTGTGTATTATTATAGATTTGTAATCATCATCCATCTCCTTATGAGTTGAAGGATCTTCATTCTTCTAAGGGCTTCACCTTTGAGGTGACATTATTGTTATTTTAATCATTTCATCATTTGGTTTATCTTTAGCCTCTACCCTGCAAGGGCACACACTCTCTAACAACGGTGTTGGGAAGCTTGAATGCTATCTTGAGATTTCACTAAGGAAAACCCCTAAACACCAGAACCCCAAACCCTCTCTTGTAGTCTTTTGTGTAGGTTATAGGTACATGATTTGGGGAAAGTGGAGTTACAATAAAATTGTGGAAGAATTAGGGGTTTAGGATCCGAAAGAAGTTCTAGAATATTCATTTGAAAAGACTTGGGCAGTTTCCGCCTTAGTCCTCTAGCTATTTCTAAATTTGGATTTGGCATTTGAGCATTAATTACAACATTTTCTCAGTTTTGACCTCTGGAAGATTCTCACTTTTAGGACTTGGGTAGTCCCTATTTCATCCTCTAACACTTCATCTTCTAAGACACAAGTTTTGATATCTCTTTGATCAACTTTGCACATTCAGATTATGAGTTTTTGTCATTTTCTCTCTGTTATAAGCTAATTATCTTAGAACTAGGGTTTATGCATACTTTGATGGTTATGTTTGTCATTGATGTCAAAAGTAGATGTTCATGGTGTTGATTTGATGACTGGTTGATGGAGTTGCTCATTTGATCAGATGGAGTCATATTTGTATGATGTATTCAAATGATGGTTCTTTCTCATATCATGATCATGCTTCAAAGGAATAGACTTATCAAAGGTTTACATGGTGTTTGGTTGTCAGAATTGGTTTAAATGTTCATATGCTTCAGAGGATATCAAGATCAAGATCATCTTGTTGATATCTTAATGTAGTAGTTTTTGATGTTCATGTTGATCATGGGTATAATGGTCCTTAAAGGTAAATTCATTTAGTCAGTATTGAAGCATAAGAAAAGGTCCTTAATGTTCTCTACATATCATCAGGAACACAATGCAAGATAGAGTACGACAAAGCATGAAAGAATAACATGCATTTGAGGAAATGGTCAGTTGGTCGGTGGTCAGTGACAAGTTGAGGTCTATTGGCAAGGTTTGGTGACAACATTTCTGTCCACAATATTTGGATTGGCATAGTGGTTCTTTATTAGGAGTTTGTTTAGATGATTCTTCATTTATGCCAAAAGGTTGATACAAGACTTGGAAAGATGAAGTCACAAGCTTGAAGTCTTCAGATCTTCCCTATGGTGCAGAATATGCTATCCTCAAAGTAAATCGACATTGGCATTCTTCAAAGATTAATGAAAAGGCATATTGGTGAAGGTTTTACAACTTTCATTGACATATATACAAAGTGTTCAAAATTGTTAAAACTTTCTAAAACCTTTTGGTTGGATATCTCTGTTATGCTCTATAGATTAATATTTGTATTGATGAGAGTTGGTAGATCTACCTAAAGAAAGCTACTACTAAAAACCCTAAAGCAAGTTAAAGCCCTAATCTAAATCTTTCAAAGTCTACATAAAGAGCTCTAAATACTTGTCATACTCTATAAACACTTTTTGTTATAAAATGGAGGTGACCTATTGTAGCAAGTTAGTCACTTAAGAGTGACTTGTTAAAGGGTTTATTAATCATTGCTGAAACCGGTCCCTATTCCTCTCTAACCTACACCTTTGGTATCCTCTATATGCATGATGGGTGCCAAACACATATCAAAGGTTCTATTTAAAAGTTAAAAGGGCGCATAGTTTTCCATCGATGGCCTATGTTTAAATTCACAAACCTTCTGTATCAGTTCCTATTTTGATGGTTTTTTAATTGTCATTTTGCAGAGATAAGGTTTGTGAGGCTATTTTTAAGAAGGTAGATTTTGTGGGGTAAGGCAGATTTTTGAAAGGAAACAAGGTGTGCGGAAATCATTTCCTACACTAATCTAATGAAGAGAGATGGGTGCAAATTCATTTTAACCTTTACAATTATAGAATGTTTAATACAACAATAGAGATATTGCAGCAATGCACATACACATAGAATGTAGATAGAAGAGAGAGAGAGAGAGAGAGAGAGAGAGAAGATATAATGTGGGGAAAACCCTTTCGAGTAAAAAAACCCCACTCCAAAACCTACATAATGTATTATCAAAACAACAATGTTTACAACACACTTGCAATGCAAGTCTTCTCAGGAGTCTTCGACACTCATATCTAGAGATAAACCGGCAGCATAACAACACCTATTAATCACCTCTTTCATCTCCTCTCCAAGCACCTGTATATAAAGAGAAGTAGTACGAATGGAGGTAGCTTCTAGAGCAAGTCACACAAGGAACTCGTCCAAATCCATGTGGCCCAATTTCCAAGGCCATAAAACATGCGTATGACACTTATAAGTGATTCTCTTTCATCCCTTACAACCCCCCAACTTGGGCACCCCAAATTTACCTAATTAAGGTATGACACATGCTCTTACAATGTCATAAAATCTATCATATATGACAACTCTTACAGTTGTAAGAGAATATGTCATAACTGTCTATTAATAGCATATTCTCTTACAACCTTGTCATAGTCAAACTTGGGTGCCTACTTCCCCATGTAAGATGCTTTTGGACACTTGTCTTCACCTGTCATATAATCTTCCATTTGTGGCCCTTACATGACATAGATTCTATCATAGCTCATATGCGTCATATACCTCTTACAACACCCGAAAGATGCCGACACATGGCAAAACTCTTCTACTACAAAAAATAAATAAATAAATAAATACAGTTAAATAATAAATTCTAGAAACTTGCAAAGGTTGAGACACCTTAATTCCCAACAATTTTGTGGGGTTTGAAGATTCTTTTTAATAAATCTTTTTCTATTTTTGAACTCCTCTAGTGGATTCTCTTCGTGGCATATGAAGTCTACATGGTAGTTAAGTGGAATTGTTAGAAGATTTAAAAGAGTCTCTTTCTATTTTCAAACACTTTCTCTTTCGGGTTTTTGGAGATTTAAAATGAATTTTTTTATGTGTTTAGAATATTGTTAAGGAGAAGATTTTTTAAAGAGAAGTCAAAGAAGTTAATTGATTTTATTTTTGAGATGAAGTGTTTGAAGTTTTTATGAAAAGAATATCATTTATTGTATTGAGGGTCTTTCATTTTACAATTTTTTTTCTTAGGAAGATGAAAGGAGATGAAATCTTTTTGAATGGGACTATGAAAGATATTTTTCATTGTATATAAGTTTTTCTTTGCAGGAGATTGGATTATTATTTTGCAGGAGGATAAAGAAAATCATTGAAGAAGTGATCAATGGGGAAAATGAATACATTGGAGAAGAAAGAAAAATGAATTGTATATGTAGAGAAGAAAAGACAATGAAAGATCAAGGATTATTTTGTTTTTCAAATGATCTTTTTGTAGAAGAATATGAATTGATTTTTGAATTGATTATACAAAGAAAAGAGAGATATGAAAGGTCATATTATTTTTCCTTGCAGGAGAAAAGTTGAATTTCAAAGGTCCTTTTGTTTGAAATCTATATATGTACAGATGATGAAAATGGGTGTGTGTGTGTGAATTGAATTGAAGTGAAAAATTGAGCTGAGAGAGTTGATGTGAGGACCATAATGCAGAAATGATAATATCCTTGTTGCAACATATTTTTTAGATTGAATCTTGAAGACCATGATGATGTATCAGGTGAATGAATTGGGAATTGATTGAACAGAGATAATGAGACTAGTATGCAGATTGGTTTGAGTGTGGTCAGAGATGACAGATCATGAATGGTGCAAATCAGATTGACAATCAATTATGTCTTGCACATTATTTTGATGAGGACAATTGAATTTATCAGTGAGGCCTTCCTATGCCAGTGAGGCTTGTGGTTAGTGAGACCTTTATGCCAGTGAGGCTTGTGGTCAGTGAGACCTTCCTATGCCAGTGAGGCTTGTGGCCAGTGAGACCTTCCTATGCCAGTGAGGCTTGTGGTCAGTGAGACATCTGTATATGTCAGTGAGACATTTGTAAACTTGAAGTTTTCCATTTAAGCCAGTGAGGCAGTTTGAGTGGTTTTTCTACACCTAGAGGGTTTTCCACTCATTATATCTTTGTGTTAAACTTCTTGTATTGTTTCCCTGCATTAATAATTGGTGTTTAACAAATTGATGATTGTGAAATTAATATTTGATCTCAGTTCATAATAAAGTTCATTGACAATTTGTAAAAAGTGAGAAAATTGAATTATTATATTAACACTGATTCACCCCCCCTCTCAGTGTTAATTGTAATCCTACAATTGGTATCAGAGCCAGGTTACCTGTTATAGTCTAATCAGCTTTGGTTGATCTTGAGGGTGGAGTATAATGGGTAAGTGCAAAAGAAATAAGAACATGAGAAATGTCAAGTCTCATTCTGATGAGAAGGTGCATTCTATATCAATTCCAGATGTTGATACATTATCAATTGGTAGAAATGTCTCACAAGTTGAAGAGAAAGTGTTTTCAGATGTTCCCTTCTTTGATGGTTCAGACTTTCCTATTTGGTGTTTTAGGATGCAAGCATATATTTTTTCATTAGGATATGGTGTATGGATGCCTATAGAGAATGGCTATTTCATTTCTTCTCTATCACCTAATGATACAAGTCATAAAGAGGCTCATGAATACAATGACATTGGAAAGAAGGCTATTTTATCAAGATTATCTAATCATGTTCTCTGTAAAGTTATGAATTGTGTTACAGCTCAGGATATATGGAGAGAATTGAAAAGAATTTATTAAGGTGATGATAAAGAAGAGGACAACTTGTTATCTTAGAAGAATAACAATGATAGAAGACATTCGAATGAAGGAGTTGAGGTCAATTCTCTTTTAGATTAAGCTAACATCATAAGTGATGATGATCAGGAATATGATGAACAAGATTGTGAGATTGATATGGAAGGAGAGCTCATATACACTCTGAGTGAACTCAAGAATTATAAGGAGAACTAGAAATTAATGTTGCAACTACAACAAGAAAGAGACTTCAAAGACAAAGCACTCTCTGATCTTAAAGAGGCAAATATTCAGATTGTAAATTTAAGGACACAAATTGATAACTCAAACAATTTAATTATCAGTCTAAAGATAGAGGTTGAGGAAGCTAAGAGGACAACAGATGTTTCAAAATTTGACCTTGAAGTTAGAAGGATTGAGAATTTGAAATTAGAAGGTGATATTATCAATATGAAAAAAGAGTATGATGGTCTTAAGTCTTTATCTAAGTAGTATAAGGAGTTTGAAGAAAGCACAAGAAAGATACATGAGATGCTAGGTAAATAGAAACATCATGTAAACACAATTGGATTTGGTTATGAAGAAGGAGAGTGTTCCAAAGCCATAGAGACTCGAAGAAGGAAAATAGATTTAAGTCATCATGCTGCTGCCACAGAAAGTAAAAGGAAGAGTGAAGCTAAGGAGAAGACCAAAGATCAGTTTGTCAAAATGCACAATTAGAGAAGAAATTTCAAAAGAACTGCTTCTGCAAGATAAGCATATATGTATAGGTATAAGTATTCATTTAATGGATATTGTTATAGTTGTAATCAATTTGGACACAAATCAGTTAATTGCAAAAGAAATCACTTTTCTTCAATCAGGAATACTAATATTGTTTGTTACAAGTGTAATAATGTTGGACACATATAAAGAAATTGTAAAGTGCATAGAAGGTATGATCCTGCATGGAAGCTTAACATGAATGCTCAAAGGTACTATCAGTCATTTGATTATGATTGTAATATAGTTTGTTACAATTGCAACACTCTTGGACACAAAGCACACAGTTGTAGAATGTATGGAAGAATTGCTTCACTTGATTTGATAGGTTTGAAAATGACAGAGGTGAAAAAGATTGGAGGAAGAAAAATCCTGTGAAAGTCAGGAAGCAGAAACAAAAACAACAGAAGATAGATCACAAGCTTGTGCATCTTGTATAAGTCACTTCATCAATTGCATAACAGACAGCATGAAGTAAGGGGGAGTTGTTCATGTCCTATCAATTGTCCCCAAGAAGTTTCAAGAAGGAGATCATTTGAATGGAGGATGGTATTCATCAAATAGTCTTCATTTCTTCAGATGGTCTTCATTCTTTTCCATGTCAAAAAAGTGGTGTACAAGAAATGATTGTTTGCAGGTTGAAAGTTCATGTTGTCTCTATCATGCAAGTTTTTGGCAAGAACATCTCTTGTGTGGTCATCATGTCATCATGAATTGTGATTTGTGTGGTATATAGTCTTCATGCTGATATTTATTGGTGAAAGGTGTAGTCTTTTCATTAAGTTCAAGTTCATATGATTCATATCAAAGGAGTCAATTTTTATGCCTTCATAATCATACTTCATGCTTTTGGAGTCATTGAAGATTTGGGTTGACGATTGAAGAAATTGTTTGTTGGTAAGTTTGTTTTTCAATCACATGTGATGTCATCAGAATGTGTCTGTCTTCTTCTTCATAAGTGGTATTGTGCTCCAGGATGTAAGTTTTCCAGATGTGTGTCTCATATTGTTATTGAGTTTCTCTCAAGTTTGAAATGTTGTTCAAGATGCAGATGTGCAAGGACATGGCTTTAAGGATACGTTTAGGACAACAAATTGCATAAGTGTTCAGTGCCTTCAATGTTTTGAAAGTCTGGTGGTATCAAAGATTTTGGTAAGTGGTTCTCAATTTTGGACATAATAGGAGTTTATGTCTTCAAAGTTCTCATATTGCAATGATATGATCAAGCTTTAACATCTTTCAATGGAGTTGTTCTTAGGGGGAGTTAATTCGGTCTTTGTCATCTAATGTCAAAAAGGGGGAGAGAGAAATAATACATCATGTAGTTTTGCCATCAATGTCAAAGAGGGAGATTGATGGTTATGTTTGTCATTGATGTCAAAAGTAGATGGTCATGGTGTTGATTTGATGACTGGATTGATGGAGTTGCTCATTTGATCATATGGAGTCATATTTGTATGACGTATTCAGATGATGGTTCTTGTTCATATCATGATCATGCTTCAAAGGAATAGGTTTATCAAAGGCTCACATGGTGTTTCGTTGTCCGAATTGGTTTAAGTATTCATATGCTTCAGAGGATATCAAGATCAAGATCATCTTGTTAATATCTTCATGCAATGGTTGTTGATGTTCGTGTTGATCATGGGTATAATGGTCCTTAAAGGCAAAGTCATTTAGTCAGTGTTGAAGCATAAGAAAAGGTCCTTAATGTTCTCTACATATCATCAGGAACACAATACAAGATAGAGTATGACAAAGCATGAAATAATAACATGGTCAGTGACAAGTTGCGGTCTATTGGCAAGGTTTGGTGACAACATTTATGTCCACAATATTTGGATTGGCATAGTGGTTCTTTATCAAGAGTTTATTTAGATGATTCTTCATTTATGCCAAAAGGTTGATACAAGACTTGGCAAGATGAAGTCACAAGCTTGAAGTCTTCAGATCTTCCCTATGGTGTAGAATATGCTATCCTCAAAGTAAATCGACATTGGTATTCTTCAAAGCTTAATGAAAAGGCATATTGCTCAAGGTTTTACAACTTTCATTGACATATATACAAAGTGTTCAAAATTGTTAAAAATTTCCAAAACCTTTCGGTTGGATATCTTTGTTATGATCTACAGATTAATATTTGTATTGATGAGAGTTGGCAGATCTACCTGAAGAAAGCTACTACTAAAACCCCTAAAGCAAGTTAAAGCCCTAATCTAAATCTTTCAAAGTCTACATAAAGAGCTCTAAATGCCCGCCATACTCTATAAACACTTTTTGTTATAAAATGGAGGTGACCTGTTGTAGTAGGTTAGTCACTTAAGAGTGACTTGTTAAAGGGTTTGTTAATCGTTGCTGAAACCGGTCCCTATTCTTCTTGAACCTACACCTTCGGTCTCCTCTATATGCACGATGTGCGCCAAACACATATCAAAGGTTCTACTTAAAAGTTAAAAGGGCGCGTGATTTGCCATCGATGGCCTATGTTTAAATTCACAAACCTTCTTTATCAATTCCTGTTTTGATAGTTTTTTTATTGTCATTCTACAAAGATAAGGTTTGTGAGGCTATTTTTAATAAGGCATATTTTGTGGGGCAAGGCAGACTTTGTGGGGTTTGAAGATTCTTTTTAAGAAATCATTTTCTATTTTTGAACTCCTCTAGTGGATTCTCTTCATTGCATATGAAGTCTACATGGAAGTTAAGTGGAATTGTTAGAAGATTTAAAAGAGTCTTTTTCTATTTTCAAACACTTTCTCTTTTGGGTTTTTGGAGATTTAGAATGATTTTTTTTATGTGTTTAGAATATTATTAAGGAGAAGATTTTTTTAAGAGAAGTCAAAGTTGATTGAAGATATTGATTGATTTTTTTTCAGATGAAGTGATTGAAGTTTTTATGAAAAGAATATCATTTATTGTATACAGGGTCTTTCATTTTACAAATTTTTTTTTTCTAGGAAGATGAAAAGAAGATGAAAGGAGATGAAATCTTTTTGAATGGGAATATGAAAGATAATTTTCATTGTATATAATTTTTTCTTTGCAGGAGGATAAAGAAAATCATTGAAGAAGAGATTAATGGGGAAGATGAATAGATTGGAGAAGAAAGAAAAATGAATTGTATATGCAGAGAAGAAAAGACAATGAAAGATCAAGGATTATTTTGTTTTTCAGATGATCTTTTTTTAGAAGAATATGAATTGATTTTTGAATTGATTATATAGAGAAAAGAGAGATATGAAAGGTCATGTTATTTTTCTTTGCACTTGAGAAAAGTTGAATTTGAAAGGTCTTTTTGTTTGAAATCTATATATATACAGATGATGAAAATGGGTGTGTGTGTGAATTGAATTGAACTGAAAAATTGAGCTGAGAGAGTTGATGTGAGGACCATAATGCAGAAATGATAATCTCCTTGTTGTAACATATTTTTTAGATTGAATCTTGAAGACCATGATAATGTATCAAGTGAATTGTTATGCAGAGATAATCAGGTGAATGAATTGGGAATTGATTGAACAAAGATAATGAGACTAGTATACATATTGGTTTGAGTGTGGTCAGAGATGACAGATCATGAATGGTGCAAATCAGATTGAGAAGCAATCATGTCTTGCGCATTATTTTGATGAGGACAATTGAATTTGTCAGTGAGACCTTCCTATGCCAGTGAGGCTTGTGGTCAGTGAGATCTTTGTGCTAGTGAGGCTTGTGGTTAGTGAGACCTTCCAATGCCAGTGAGGCTTGTGGTTAATGAGACCTTCCTATGTTAGTGAGGCTTGTGGTCAGTGAGACCTTTGTATATGTCAACGAGACATTTGTAAACTTGAAGTTTTTCATTTAAGCCAGTGAGGCAGTTTAAGTGGTTTTTCTACCCCTGGAGAGTTTTCCACTCGTTATATATTTGTGTTAAACTTCTTGTGTTGTTTCTCTGCATTAATAATTGGTGTTTAACAATTTGATGATTGTGAAATTAATATTTGATCTCAGTTCATAATAAAGTTCATTGACAATTTGTAAAAAGTGAGAAAATTGAATTATTATATTAACATTGATTCAGCCCCCCCTCTTAGTGTTAATTATACTCCTACAATTGGTATCAGAGCCAGGTTCCCTGTTATAGTCTAATTGGCTTGGGTTGATCTTGAGGGTGGAGTATAATGGGTAAGTTTAAAAGAAATAAGAACATGAGAAATGTCAAGTCTCATTCTGATGAGAAGGTGCATTCTATATCAATTCCAGATGTTGATACATTATTAATTGATAGAAATGTCTCATAGGTTGAAGAGAAAGTGTTTTCATCTATTCCCTTCTTTGATGGTTTAGACTTTCCTATTTGGTGTTTTAGGATGCAAGCATATCTATTTTCATTAGGATATGGTGTATGGATGTCTGTAGAGAATGGCTAGTTTATTTCTTCTCTATCACCTAATGATACAAGTCATAAAGAGGCTCATGAATACAATGACATTGCAAAGAAGGCTATTTTATCTAGATTATCTAATCATGTTCTCTGTAAAGTTATGAATTGTGTTACAACTTGGGATATATGGAGAGAATTGAAAAGAATTTATCAAGGTGATGATAAAGAATAGGACAACTTGTTATCTCAGAAGAATAACAATGATAGAAGACATTCACATGAAGGAGTTGAGGTCCAATCTCTTTCAGAAGAAGATAACATCATAAGTGATGATGATCAGGAATATGATGAACGTGATTGTGAGATTTATATGGAAGGAGAGCTCATAAATGCTCTGAGTGAACTCAAAAATTATAAGAAGGAGAACCAGAAATTAATGTTGAAACTACAACAAGAAAGAGACTTCAAAGACAAAGCACTCTCTGATCTTGAAGAGGCAAATATTCAGATTATAAATTAAAAACACAAATTGATAACTCAAACAATTTAATTATCAGTCTGAAGATAGAGGTTGAGGAAGCTAAGAGGATAGCAGATGTTTCAAAATCTAACCTTGAAGTTAGAAGGATTAAGAATTTGAAATTAGAAGGTGATATTATCAATATGAGAAAAGAGTATGATGGTCTTAAGGCTTTATCTAAGAAGTATAAGGAGTTTGAAGAAAGCATAAGCAAGATACATGAGATGCTGGGTAAACAAAAACATCATCTGAGCACAACTGGATTTGTTTATGAAGAAGGAGAGTGTTCCAAAGCCAGAGAGACTCTGAGAAGGAAAATTTATTTAAGTCATCATGTTGTTGCCATAGAAGGTGAAAGGAAGAGTGAAGCTGACGAGAAGACAAAAGATCAGTTTGTCAAAATGCACAATCAGAGAAGAAATTTCAGAAGAACTACTTCTGCAAGACAAACATATATGTACAGGTATAATTATTCATTTAATGGATATTGTAATACTTGTAATCAATTTGGACACAGATCAGTTAACTGCAGAAGAAATCATTTTGCTTCAATCAGGAATAGTAATATAGTTTGTAACAAGTGCAATAATGTTGGACACATACAAAGAAATTGTAATGTGCATAGAAGGTATGATCCTACATGGAAGCTTAACATGAATGCTCAAAGGTACTATCAGTCATTTGATTATGATTGTAACATAGTTTGTTATAATTGCAACACTCTTGGACACAAAGCACACAGTTGCAGAATGTATGGAAGAATTGCTTCACCTGATTTGATAGGTTTGAAAAGGACAAAGGAAGAAAAAGATTGCAGGAAGAAAAATCCTGTGAAAGTATGAAGGCAGAAACAAAAACAAGAGAAGATAGATCACAGGCTTGTGCATCTTGCACAAGTCACTTCATCAGTTGCATAACAAATAACATGAAGTAAGGGGGAGTTGTTCATGTCCTATCAATTGTCCCCAAGAAGTTTCAGGAAGGAGATCATTTGAATGGAGGATGGTATTCATCAAATAGTCTTCATTTCTTTAGATGGTCTTCATTCTTTTTCATGTCAAAAAAGTGGTGTATAAGAAATGATTGGTTGCAGGTTGAAAGTTCATGTTGTCTCTATCATGAAAGTTTTTGGCAAGAACACCTCTTATGTGGTCATCATGTCATCATGAATTGTAATTTGTGTGATATATAGTCTTCATGCTGATATTTATTGGTGAAAGGTTAGTCTTTGCATTAAGTTCAAGTTCATATGATTCATATCAAAGGAGTCAATTTTTATGCCTTCATAATCATACTTCATGCTTTTGGAGTCATTGAAGATTTGGGTTGATGATTGAAGAAATTGTTTGTTGGGAAGTTTGTTTTTCAATCACATGTGATGTAATTAGAATGTGTCTATCTTCATCTTCATAAGTGGTATTGTGCTCCAGGATGTAAGTTTTTTAGATGTGTGTCTCATGGTGTTATTGAGTTGCTCTCAACTTTGAAATGTTGTTCAAGATGCAGATGTCCAAGGACAGGGCCTTTAGGATAACTTTAGGACAACAAATTGCATAAGTGTCCAGTGCTTTCAATCTTTTGAAAGTCTAGTGGTATCAAAGATTTTGGTAAGTGGTTCTCAATTTTTGACATAATAGGAGTTTATGTCTTCAAAGTTCTCATATTGCAATGATATGATCAAGCTTTAACATCTTTAAGTGGAGTTTTTCTCAAGAGGAGTTAATTCAGTCTTTGTCATCTAATGTCAAAAAGGGGGAGAGAGAAAGAATACATCATGTAATTTTTCCATCAGTGTCAAAGGGGGAGATTGATGGCTATGTTTGTCATTGATGTCAAAAGTAGATGTTCATGGTGTTGATTTGATGACTAGATTGATGGAGTTGCTCATTTGATCAGATGGAGTCGTATTTCTATGATGTATTCAGATGATGGTTCTTGTTCATATCAGGATCATGCTTCAAAGGAACGGGCTTATCAAAGGTTCACATAGTGTTTGGTTGTTAGAATTGGTTTAAATGTTCATATGCTTCAGAGGATATCATGATCAAGATCATCTTATTGATATCTTCATGCAGTAGTTGTTGATCATGGGTATAATGGTCCTTAAAGGCAAAGTCATTTAGTCAGTATTGAAGCACAAGAAAAGGTCCTTAATGTTCTCTACATATCATCATGAACACAATGCAAGATAGAGTATGACAAAGAAGGAAAGAATAACATGCATATGAGGAAATGGTCAGTTGGTCAGTGGTCAGTGACAAGTTGAGGTCTATTAGCAAGGTTTGGTGACAACATTTTTGGCCACAATATTTGGACTGGCATAGTGGTTCTTTATCATGAGTTTGTTTAGATGATTCTTCATTTATGCCAAAAGGTTGATACAAGACTTCACAAGATGAAATCACAAGCTTGAAGACTTCAGATCTTCCCTATGGTGCAGACTATGCTATCCTCAAAGTAAATCTACATTGGCATTCTTCAAAGCTTAATGAAAAGGCATATTGGTCAAGGTTTTACAACTTTCACTGACATATATACAAAGTGTTCAAAATTGTTAAAACTTTCCAAAACCTTTTGGTTGGATATCTTTGTTATGCTCTACAAATTAATATTTGTATTGATGAGAGTTGGCAGATCTACCTGAAGAAAGATACTTCTAAAAACCCTAAAGCAAGTTAAAGTCCTAATCTAAATCTTTCAAAGTCTACATAAAGAGCTCTAAATGACCATCATGCTCTATAAACACTTTTTGTTATAAAATGGAGGTGACGTGTTGTAGTAGGTTAGTCACTTAAGAGTGACTTGTTAAAGGGTTTGTTAATCGTTGCTGAAACTGGACCCTATTCTTCTTTAACCTAAACCTTCGGTCTCCTCTATATGCACGATGGATGCGAAACACATATCAAAGGTTCTATTTAAAAGTTAAAAGGGTGCGCAGTTTGCCATCGATGGCCTATGTTTAAATTCACAAACCTTCTTTATCAGTTCCTATTTTGATCGTTTTCTAATTGTCATTTTGTAGAGATAAGGTTTTTGAGGCTATTTTTAATAAGGCAGATTTTGTAGGGTAAGGCAAATTTTGTGGGGTTTGAAGATTATTTTTAAGAAATCATTTTCTATTTTTGAACTCCTCTAGTGGATTCTCTTCGTGGCATATGAAGTCTACATGGGAGTTAAGTGGAATTGTTAGAAGATTTAAAAGAGTCTTTTTCTAATTTCAAACACTTTCTCTTCCAGGTTTTTGGAGATTTAAAATGAATTTTTTTATTTGTTTAGAATATTGTTAAGGAGAAGATTTTTTTAAGAGAAGTCAAAGAAGTTGATTGAAGATATTGATTGATTTTTTTTTAAGATGAAGTGATTAAAGTTTATATGAAAAGAATATCATTTATTGTATACAGGGTCTTCCATTTTACAAATGTTGTTTTTTTAGGAAGATGGAAAGAAGATGAAAGGAGATGAAATCTTTTTGAATGGGAAGATGAAAGATAATTTTCATTGTATATAAGTTTTTCTTTGTAGGAGATTGGATTATTATTTTGCAGGATGAAAAAGAAGATCATTGAAGAAGTGATTAATGGGGAAGATGAATAGGTTGGAGAAGAAAGAAAAATGAATTGTATATGGAGAGAAGAAAAGACAATGAAAGATCAAGGATTATTTTATTTTTCAGATGATCTTTTTGTAGAAGAATATGAATTGATTTTTGAATTGATTATACAGAGAAAAGAGAGATATGAAAGGTCATGTTATTTTTCATTGTAGGAGAAAAGTTGAATTTGAAAGGTCTTTTTGTTTGAAATCTATATATATACAGATGATGAAAATGGGTGTGTGTGTGAATTGAATTGAAGTGAAAAATTGAGCTGAGAGAGTTGATGTGAGGACCATAATGCAGAAATGATAATCTCCTTGTTACAACGTATTTTTGAGATTGAATCTTGAAGACAATGATGATGTATCAGGTGAATGAATTGGGAATTGATTGAATAGAGATAATGAGACTAGTATGCAGATTGGTTTGAGTGTGCTCAGAGATGACAGATCATGAATGGTGTAAATTAGATTGAGAAGCAATCATGTCTTGCACATTATTTTGATGAGGACAATTGAATTTGTCAGTGAGACCTTCCTATGCTAGTGAGGCTTGTGGTCAGTGAGACCTTCCTGTGCTAGTGAGGCTTGTGGTTAGTGAGACCTTCCTATGCCAGTGAGGCTTGTGGTCAATGAGACCTCTGTATATGTCAGTGAGACATTTGTAACTTGAAGTTTTTCATTTTAGCCAGTGAGGCAGTTTGAGTGGTTTTTCTACCCCTGGAGGGTTTTCCACTCGTTATATCTTTGTGTTAAACTTCTCGTGTTGTTTCTCTGCATTAATAATTGGTATTTAACAATTTGATGATTTAGAAATTAATATTTGATCTCAATTCATAATAAAGTTAATTGACAATTTGTAAAAAAGTGAGAAAATTGAATTATGTCATGCCCACATTTCCCATGTGGTCACGACAGAAAACACACATGTCATGTCCACATTTGACATATGGTCATGACATGAATTACGAAAAACTTTTCTACCTATCACTAGGAACCCCCTCGCATGCATCTGCGTGCTCGGTGGCAATATGCATGAGGTGTAAACATGTCAAACATAATTCAGGAATGTACATTATCCTACGCCATCCCCTACATGATGAAAGTCGTCTAGGGGGTATGCGACCCAAAGCGTGCCACCTCTAGGGTTAGAACATTTTAATCCGAACCCTAAGTTTCCTAGGTGAGGAGGCAATTTCGTCATATTCGAAACCAACTCCTAATTCTAATAGAAAATGAAATTAAATAAATAAATATGAAATAAATGGCATAATTGGATGCATGATAAGATGGAGTGGCAAAATGAAAGTCAATAAAATGATGCAAAATTAAAACCCTAAAATCTATGAAAATTTTGACAGCATAACGCGTTTTCAATAATCGAATTTGAAAATTTTAAAAATAAAAACTACAACAAGAATTCAAACCAAATTTATAAATAATAATTTAAACTTAAAGAAAGATTAAAAAAATTAAATACTTTGCCAAGGCCAATTAAATCGACCTTGCAATTAAAAATTAAAATTCAAAATAATTAAATGACACAAAAATAACTTCAAAAATGAAGTCCGTTAATAAATATAATTTCGACATTATATTTATTAACTAACTCGAAAATAATAAACAAGGGGGAAAGATTAAAATGGGTAAAAACACAAAGCTGTGTCACACTTTTATAAAGGAAATGACTAATGCTGATCTAACTTTTAAACTTGAATCAAGTGCTAAAAAGTGACATATATGTTTTGAATTTTGAAATGATGTAAAATAATAAAATATTTATTTTTTAGTATATTTTAAGTTTGTATTTTTTAAAAAAATTTAAAATATTATTTGAATATAGTTTTTAATAAATTGACACTATAATTTAGTTGCTATAAAATGTTGCAAAATGAAGTTACATGAGACGTCAATCTTTATATAGTAATTTTTTTTTCTTCAATTTTTTTGTGTGTATTTATAACTTGAAACTTTAGTGCATGGATATATATTTTTTCAATTTTGATAAATATATATATTTTTAAATAAATAATAAAATGTGTGTGTATTAAAATGTAGTTGTTTCCATTTGACGTCAACTTTCATATTAACTATTTATCTAAAATAGAAAAAAAATTATACCATCTTGATATAGATTCTTTTATCTGGTGCATCATATTTTTTTCAATATTTTTAATAAGTTTTACTATTTTTCCTTGACATGGTAATCGACCTAATGTTTTGTGCTGATAACCTACTTTTCAAAAAATAGAAAGGAAAATATAAATAATAATTAAACTATTAAAATATATATTTTTGAAAACTAAACTTATAGATCTACAAAAGGGTATTTTTATATTCTTTTAAAAATGTTATTTACACGAGTAGAAGTTGTTGAAATATCAAGTTTTTCAAATAATTTTATTTTTTTGGTAAATTGGCCTCATAGTGCTGCTACATGCATTTAGCCAACACTTTTAGTTGGAAAAGTTGTGGACATATCTAACTTAGCTAGAATGAATCTTACAAGATCATATGTTTGACCAAAATTAATTTTTAGTTAGAAATACTTAAATTCACTTGTGCTGATAAGTCGGCTGAAAGTGTGAAACAGCTTTGTGCTTTTACCCAAATACCTTTCCCTATAAAATAATAATTAAACCGATTAAAATAAAAAATCAAATAAAAGACTTCCCATCGCTAGGGCCTAAAATGCACTAAGGATAATAAAAATAAATGTCCCGATTAAATAAATTATAAAAGGGAACACACTTCCCATTTAAAATAAATTAACCCATTCCCCCTAAAATACATTTCCCCAAGGCAATAAAAAAATCAAAACCCCCAATTAAATTTAAAACACTCAAATGAAACACAAAGAAGTCAAAAATTCAAAAAAGCCCAAGGATAAAATAGAGGGAATAAAATTTCCCGTACACAAGGGAAAAGTAAAATAGAGAATTTAAATTAAATGATAAAACTAAATCTTCACTTTCCTCATATCTCCCTAATCCATTTTATATTAGTTTTCTCTATGAAAGCCCTAACAATATTTTATTGTTTTTTTTTTGTCAAAAACCTTAACATGTTTTATTTTTCCTCTCCTCTTCTTGTCTTGTTTTCTCCATTCTTTTGTTTTGTTTCCTTCTATTTTGTTGCAGGTTAGGGTTTCATCAATAATGGCTTGACAACCATGGAAGCAAATCATAGATGTATAATTCCGTTGGTTACAAACAAGGTTTCATTCTTTTTTTTTGTAATAAATATATCTATATAAATTTATATATACATGGCATGTATATATATATATATACATGTATATATATATATATACATGTATATATATATATATATATATACTATGATTTATAACTAAAAAGAGCTTATATCTCGTATATATATTACGTATTTTAATTTGTTAAACATTATTGGCATATGCAAGTTTAAGTCATAGAGGGAAAGGAACAGCGAAGAGGGGGTGATGGGGGTTCATAGTGCCGCTGCCACCGCTGTTTAAATGCTATAGACATTAGGTTTTAAGGGGCCGAAAGGTGAGGGGAGGCAGAGAGGGAGGTCCGTGTGGAGAGTGGGGCGGACGGTGTTTGACGAAGGCAAGGGGGGTTCAAGGGGGGTGTGGGGAGGAGGCGTTGCCTCCACCCACACCCCTCTAGCAGACTTCGGCTATGGGCGACGCCGCCCACAGCCCTCCATTGTTTTTTTTTTATAGTTTTCTGCTAATACACAGAAACCCCAACGACCCACATTTCATCTATATTCTATTTTTCTTTATTTGATATTTTTCGAATGTGTAAAGGTCATTCAGTATATATATATATATATACACACACACAATTTTAAACAAAATAGTTTGCTCCTCAAATCTCAATGTATATGCATTTTTCTAATATTAGTATATATATATGCACTTATATATATGTGTGTGTATATTTTAATATATACAGTAAATATATATACATTTTTCTAATATTAGTATATATATAGTGACATAAAATGAACAACAAGCTTAGATTTAGCCAATTAATATATATATATATTAAACTAACTTTCTCAATAACAATGGTTTTAAATAACAGAGGATACTAACTTTCAGTTTTGTAACATGAAATAATTCAGTAGCCCTTTTTAAAAAAAAAAAAATATATACAGAAATATCCATTTTTTTAATGAAATCTATAAGGGAGAAATTATAATTTCATCTAAATTTTCAACAACTTATTTTCATAAACAAAAAACTAATAACATGAAATTTCAATGCAACATAACATAAATTAATACGTTTAATTTCTCTCTTTTTTTGCATAAACTAAAATTTATTCAGCAACACATTTTTTTTGTGAAGAACAAATGACAGCAAGTGTATTTTCTCTTGCATTTCTCCTTTACTCAAAAAATCTACAACATAGAATAGTAAGTAACCTCTTTTTTTTTTATAAATCATAATAGTGCTCACATTACATTCTCACACAACAACCAACATACTGGGTAGAATAAACTTGTCAAAAATTACAATAGGGCCTCAAAGGCCATGGCTCAAACAGCCAACAAAATAATATTACAACACTAAAATAGACTTCTCCAAAGCTCCATCTCTCAAATAAACACCTGCAATAAGCAACACAACAAAAAGGGGAACCAAGCCACTACAAAATGCCCTCCTCCCTACCGTAGACCCACAAGTGGGTCTCCCCCAAGATAGGGAGGTAAGAAATTCACACGGTTGCACACACACACCACAACAAGCAACACAACAACAACTCAAAAATAACCCAAGGATAAACACATAACAAATCTCATAAAAATGAGCTTGATGGGGGTAGGGAATGGACCCCTTCTACTCAAAAGGCCACACCAAAATCTCAAAACACCAAGTCTCAAGGCCTCAAGCCAAAACTTCCAAACACTTATCTCTAAGTAACTTAAAAACTATCATGGCACTCTTACAATCAAATGATCTCAACACCAAGAAAAAGCACCCAAGGCTATAAGTAGCACAAATATGGGGGTGACCTCGAGGAGGTTCACTTTCCCCTACCCCAAACAAGTTGAGCCTTACCTCCAAATGGAGGTGCTCTCACCAAACTCCCAACCCACATAAAAATGAAAACAACAAACAACAAAATCCACAAACACATCATAATAAAATATGCAAGGTTAAAGAACATAGTCATGGAGCTTACCTTCAAAAGCCCTAATAATGGAAGCACATTTGGTGAAGAGCTCCAAGCTTCTCCAAATCTTCCAATCTACAAAATTTTTTCTAACTCCCCAAAAGAAACTTCAAAAATAGAAAGAAAATCTAAAATGCAAGAACCCCACACTCCTCAACAAGAGGAGATAATATATGCCTTCTAATTTGGCCTTGAGGAATGGGGAGGTGACACTTGTCACCTTCTCCTTCCTCTTCCCATGCCACTTACAAGGGAGAGGAAGTGTGAGGGTGACAAGTGTAACCCTCCAATTCCATACCAATCCTCACCTTATCCACTTGTGCTCCCACACATATGTGAGAGAACAAGTGGTGAGGTGGCAATCCCCTTCAAGCCTCCATGAGGATAAAGAATGCCATATTGCATCCTCTTATTCTCCAAGAGAGCCATCTCCCTCCAAGATGCTCTCACACGTGTGTGAGAGTCTTGGAGGAAGATCCCACACACTTGGGAGTCTTGGAGACCTCCCAAGTCTTCCTAGTGAAGGGATCCCCAAACTTTGGGAAGAGAGATGAGTCTTTCCCAAAGCATGACTCATCTCCCACCCTTATCCATTTCAAAATTCGTCACTTTGACTAAACCTCAGTTTAGAGTGACCAAAAGTGAGTTATCCCAAGGTTTAGTTAGTCAAAATTGACCCTAGACCCATGGGTAACCACCTAGGGTAAGTTTTGGGACACTAAGGTTCACCTAGGGAATCATAAATCCACTTTAAATGGCCCAAAAATAAAAACAATACCAAGTGGTATAAAACAATAAAAATTATACAACACATGATATTAATTAATTTAAACAAAGAGGTACTAGGCCAAAATAATAAAACAACAAGCACTTAAAAAACATTCAAATCAAATGTGATCCTCATCCCTCTTGGGAATGGATCGGTTTCATAAGGAATAACATCTGTGTGAATACTACCTCCAATTTCTCGTGGCTTGGGAATATACTTCTGCACATCTAGATCAAGTGTCAATCATATCATGAATAATCATAGCCGAAGCAACTGGAATTAAATTCAAGCCATTGAATACAACATTAATCATCTACAACATAATTCAAGATTAAACTACATTTTCTATCTAATGTCACATAATCATCATTACATAAAGAAATAGAAATCACATCAATAACATCATCTAATATATCTCGCATGTCTAGTCTCAACATAACATCCAAATATGATCAAATCGAATCACCATATGTCTAATCAATGTCAAATCAAAATCATGAGATATAATCAAATCTACATAATGGAACAATAGTCTCTAAAAGTATGATAATGTCATCAATTGAAATGTAAAACGATAAAAAAAAAGGAAGGAAAAATAATTGGCCTCTCAAATTATTATATTAACATTGATTCACCCCCCTGCCTCTCAATGTTAATTGTACTCCTACATATTTGACCTAAGGTTTGATAAAAGGCTTGGCTAAATCTGATCTTTCCATAGAAAACAAGAGCACAAGATCTGTAGTTGAGTCCATCTTCTCCCTAGTTGTGATTTAGCTTAGTCTTGTCCTTATATGTTATTGTGGAAGAGGGTTTGATTTAGTTTGCATGCTTGTCTCTTTCATCCCCTTTTTCATTATATAACACTGATAAAGGAAAATTCAAAGGGTGCCAAAGGCAGAATTGAAAACAAAAACTTTTAAAGTATTGTAAAACCTTGCAGGGTACGATTTCCTAAAATCATGCCATTGTTGCAGAATATGAATTAAATACCTAAAGGACAACATTTCAGATTAGTAAGATTTAGGTAGTTAAAACAGTTAAATTCTTCAATTGGCTAGTACAAACAAGGGAAAAAATGAATTTGTAGGTACCATGGAAGTATTTCAGACCTTCCCTATTCAATGTGCATAACACCCATGTGTGTAGGCAATCTTCTTCTGTATCTTTTGCAAACCTATCAGGGCATGACCACCATCCAACCTTACAGGATTTCTTGATGTGGCCATGAGATGAATTAAATGCAATGTGGGAACTTAGGTAAAGTGGTTGACCAAAATTCAGTGCAAGTAGCTGTGCAGTGTTTGGAAAAGTTATATATACATGAAAACAGATGTAATTATTTGTAACTATTCTTCTGGGTCATTCCATGGGAAAGGGGAGTTTGTTATAGTTTCAAACCTTTTAATGCATTGCAAGAACCAATCAGATCTGATACATTATGCTTGAAGCTAAGCCTTTGATGTCTCCGATTGTAGTTCGCCTATGAATGTAGCTAGTTATTTTGTGTCTACTCTTGTAAGAAATTGTCCTTATTCTGTAATGGCTATGTAGCCTTCATGATCAATACAATCAATGATATTTTGCCTCTCTTATGCTTTTACTCTGTGTTTACTTGAAATCTGTAAGATCATTTTGTGGATATAACTATCCCTCCTCTAGTTACAGTTTTCTAATTCAAACCTCTGTGAAAGTTGTAAGTCTGTGTGAGTCTATGTCAGTATTTTAAATCATTGTTGTGTTATGCTAGTCCCAGCTAACACTCTAAATCTGGTGCATCACCTCTTTTTAATTTTAGTCTCTCCTTCCCCTTTTCCCTGTGAGCATTAGCATTAGATTTAGCCATCATTCTAGATGGATGTTAAGTCTAGAAAGAGGAACCATCCTTCTCTAGAGGTTTGGTCACAATTGCAAGATCCCACACCTTAAGACCAATCCTAGGTTTCACTGAATTTATTGGAATTACCAAAAGATTCAACAACAGGGTACAAATTTAGGTGTCAATAGTACCTATACACATGTATTGGATACTTTTGTTTATATCAAAAAAAAATCTTATGTACCTTAGATGTTGAGTTGAGTAATGGTTACAAGTTTTCCAATGTCATTTTGTTATTGAGCTCTATAATGAATGTCATATCAGTTGTTCCTTGAATTCTATTAGTATTTTTTACTATGTTGTTGAATAGTAATGATGGATTTTTTCTAGCTTGAAGTTTAGGTTGAACTAAAGAAATAAGAGAAGAAAATGTAGAATATAATTACAATTATGATTTGAAAACATAGTAGTGAGAAAAATTCTTTTAAGAAAAAATTAAAAACTAGTGGAAAGGATAAGAAAAGGGATGTGCGCTTGCGGGGGTATGCTTACTATTGCATGGTTATAATTTTTGGGTCATCTTTCATTTGCAAAGTATATTGATTGCTAATTCGTATTACATTTGTGACAATAACACCAATAGTCTGAATTACATATGCTTTTGTATTTGCTAAAAAGTGCTTGATTGTTCAACTAGGTATGCTTTGTATTGGAGTTTACTCATTACATAGTAAAATATAATCACAATATCCTTGATCATATTTGGTTTTAGGTACAATTTCAAATCTTTAAATGCATACTTCATTCATGAAAAAATATGCAACAATTCCTAATTAATCCTATGAAGAGAGCATTATAAGTTGTTTTTATCTAACTAAATTCCAACATATAAATAGCACTAAGAAAGAAAGAATAGTAGAAGAGAGAAGAAGAGAAATACCATAGAATGAGACAACTAAAAGGTGACACAAAATTACCTTGGGAAAACCATCATAAGGGAAAACCCCAACTTCCAAAGTATTGAGTCTAATGTGTTACTCAACAACATACAATTGTAATACAATAGTAGTCTATGTGCTCACAAGAGATATACACTCTAAACCTAGAGGAATTCTAGCAGCATAACCTTGCATAAAACATAACATAGAATCTTCGTCCCAAGCCCTATATATATGCTAAGGAGATTTGAGAAACCCAGAATGAATTTTCAAAACTATGAGCTCAAAGGAAAGTCAAGGTGGTCCAAATTCAACCTATGCACACACCACCTCCAAGTGTGACTCCTCCATAAATAAAATGGGGTGTGCACAGTGGAAAACAATGTGGAGGGGCCTGCAGAAACTAAACTTGTTCAATCATGATGATGATGATGTACCCCACCACACTAGTAATCAAGGTATAAAGAGTCTAGTAGGGGAAAGGGAAAGACATAGATGGTCTACAAGTATAATATTTAAAATGGGGTATAGAGGTCCTTACAATTCACATTGAATGCATCTTTAATAATGTTATTTAAGAGGACTTCCTAGAAGATTTTGATGGTCTTTCTAGTTGATTGCCTAATTATCTCTATAAAGTAGCTAATTTTATATTCGAGACTCTCAGATTAGTGGCCAATGAATAGGAGACAAGAACCTTGTCCTCCCCTGCATTTTAGGCTCTACCAGACCAAGGGGGTATTCCCTAACAACACTATCAATAGATCTAACCATTATCACAACAAGATATTGCATAATAAAGCATAATGTTCTCCTAAATATGCACCAAGACTAAATGGTTAACTAAACAAAATTGGTTGGCTTTATTTAGTGCTAAATCATTGTTGGCTTTGAGAACATATATAAAAAACAAATAGAACAATCTACAAAAGTGAAATAAAATTATTCAAAATGATTTTTCCTTTTAAAACTATGTTTTTGGCCTTTGGACAAAATGAACTTATGATTGGTACCTATCTAGGGTACAAAAAATTACTAAAATTACTAAAATTAGCCCATCGTTGTACTTGTAACAGCTAAAGAAAAAGTCAATCTTGAGGTGGATGATGCTCCTTGAAACCATTGTTACTAGAATTAAAATACTTGCTGACATGGATTCCAGTTATCAAGGTATAAAAGACCAATTAAAAGAAAGCATGCATTCAATCAATGTACTTCTCTATCTAGGATGTACACATCTTCTTCGAAGGCCATTAAAATGGGAGTATCTTAACCACTTTTTCATTATTTATAACATTTTTTGCATCCAAAATTGTTGTAGTTTCTTTGTCGAAACTATCAAAATTCACCTCTAAGGTAAACAATTCACCTAGTGTATTATTTATAAATAGACCCATATCAAGGTCATCATTTGCACATACAAAAGACAAAATATTTGATGCCAATGAATTAAATTGCTCCTTCCATTGCTCCAAAGGCTTAATCTATTTATCATTATCCAAAATAGTTGGCATGATCCTTTCATCAACTATCTCAAATAAACTCAATTTATCTTTTACCTACCTATCCAATTTCATCATGCATGCAACAACTTCTTCTAGCATCATAATCATCTCATAAGTCAGCACAATCTCTACAGAGGATTTTGGATCAAATCTGGCACATTTGTATACTTACCTTAATACTACAGTCTTCGATATCCATCTATCAAGTATTTCTTTTAAACTATCTCTATCTTGAGTGTACTTGACAAAAGATGATCTTAAATCTGAATAGGTTTTCTGAGTATCATCAACCTTATTTACCACTTTGGTTATCCTATGATTTATCAAATCAATAACCAATTTACCAACTATTTTCATCTTATCCTCTTTGGCTCCCTTCACCTCTTCTTTCAATTCCTTGGTTTCCGCTAGTAAAGCTTCTCTTTTTGATGGAAATGGCTCTGCAGAACTAGAAGGTGTGGAAATGATGAGTATTGATGTGATCGGAGCTAAAAGTTGAAGAGATCTAAGTTGATTCAATTCAACCATGGCATTCATATAGTGCTAATTCAATCTATCAAAATCTACCTACAACTTTGTAACTTCTCCTTTAGTGAAAAGAGTTGTGTTACATTCAGAGATGCAGCTTGTGGAGAAGGTGTATCAAACAATCTCTTGATAATCACATTTCTAGTAAAGTCATGAACACTATTTGCCACCTTTGGATTATTTGTATTTGGGGCCATTGCCCATATTGCTAAGGTCTAAAATTTAGTGCTAAAACCACATCCAAATAAGGCTTTCTCAGCTTGCTCTTCTATTGCAAACACTTCTTCATCCTCTCTCCTTATTGTATCCAAAGAGAGTGCAGTGGATATATCCCAATTAGGAAGTAACAAAAAATAGTTGTTCTCCACTAATTGCCTTCCCTCTTCTAGGGTAATCTTGCTAATATCAAGATTAACTTCCTGTAGTACCTTCTGAGTTACTTCTTCATATTTCTTAGGGTCTACTTTATTTTTTTCCTTCATTAACATTTTTTAAAATTCTGCACTCTTCAATCTCAGTACAAAACCTTTGAACTCCTAGGCCTTAATGAATTAATCATCAGTCATAAATTGTACACAAGTCAGGGCTCTTATGTCGTTGGTGTCATCATCAACATATCTCCCTCCTACTCCTAGGTCTAGAAATAAGCATAATCCTTGGAGGTGAAGACATTGGCTAATTCACCTCAAGCTCTTCCCTAGGCACATTCTCTACAGTGTCTTCCTCAACTATCTCAACCTATGTTTCTCCCCTAAGTCTATGATTTTCCTCTTCTTGGCAACTGACTATGAAGAAGCACTGATGGCCTGGGACTGCTCAAGTACCATAAATTTACTTGTTGTAGAAACATAATTTGGAATAGAAGCACTAGGATCTCTTTGGTATGTTGGTCTCTCCTCTAATGCAGGAGCCTTTCCAACCAATGCTTCAACATTTGCCAACATTTTATGCATTCTAAGTATAGGATCCTTTTCTTCTGCAAAGGAAACATGGTAATCTACATGCATCTTTCTCCTTTGTCCTTCCCCTTTCATGATTCCATCCCACTTAGTTCATTTTTGATTCACCTCCTCAATGGTGAAGCAATTTCTTGTTGTCTTCCTCATATAATAATTCATGTATAAATGTAGGCCTTTTATGCTCAACTTGACCTGATTTATGAATCCTTCAGGATCAAATATCCTTGTAGATTCCAAGCCCATTTTATATGATTTGAGAATTGAATAAATTTGATCCAATCCATTTTTATTTGTAGCCCAAAAATCAAGAATTTTTGTAGATGTAGGGAAGAATGATCCCTTCTTTTGCCCTCTCAAATGAACTTTATCCGATTCATTTGGCTTCCAGATTATGAGTGAAAAAGGCCAATCTTCTTGGAACATTATTTGGCAGAATATGGAGGGCCGCCCTGCATCCATATACCCTTATGGCAGTGGTCTTGGTATGCAAAAACCAATCTCCCCAATTATGTTGAATCCCTAAATAAGGAGTTATTTTTAGAACACATTGATATACTAAGAGGGGGGTGAAAAAGTATATGCTAAAACTTAATCCGAATTAATTTTATCAACCAAATATTTTTATTGCATCAAATAGATGATAAAACAAATTAAGCAATTCAACGCACAACACATAAGCACACATCCATAATCCTAGATTTGCATGGAAAATCCTAGAAGGGAAAAACTGTGGTGAGCAAGCTACTTAGATCTACTATCCAAATCCAGCCCCACAAATAATATAAAAATAGATTACAACAAGTTTTATGGGCTACAACCTAAAGGAAACTAGAACTCCCTAAATCATAATGCAACAACACTTATAGAAAGAGGCTACAACCTCTATACAACTCACTTGATGAATTCCACTAATCAATCACCTCCGCAACATCGCAATCCTTCAGTTTGATATATATCTTCAACTCCTCTACTTAAAAAACTCTAATACCTTCAACACACTTCCACACACACACATACTCAAATCCACATTCACACATACATCCTTGAATACTCTCACACACTCATGCCATTCACACAAAAAAAGATCTTTAATTTATATCCTCCGCAAGCTTCAAAATCTTTCTCCTTCATTGGCCAAGATGAAACATGTAGCATGAAATGTGCAATGGCCACAACAAGTCTACTCCCAAATGATGTAGAAATCTAATGTGATTCAATCCAAGTGATAACCAATACCTATTCTTCCTTAACACACATCTCCATGCTGGTGCACACTTCCAAACATCAGGCACAATCATCAAAACACATCAAATTAGCCCAACAAACAATTATCCTTCTACAAATTAGCTCTAGACCTAAAGTGGTACCAAAGGGACCAATTAACACCATGAAGAATACCTTACAAACATTATATGGCATGCCTTTATCTGAATTATATATTTTCTTTCCAGCACAAACAAATAGACACTTAACTCAGCATCACTTACAACTACTAAACACACAGTATTGAGATAGAACATTCAAAAGTAGACTTGTGGTACACTTTAGCACCTGAAACTTGGAATGAACAAACATACAGACCATCTAAACTCAATCTCCAAACATCAAAGTTAAATAATGTAATGCGGTGAAATGCGGTGGCTTTCAATTTTTCCTCCTAATAATTCTGATCAACAACATGATATATCTTTGTTCTGCTGACTCTAGAGAACCTTTGCAGTACAACTTATCATCTGAAACTTGAATATATCATACCTCTCATCTGCATCTACCTATCCTCTAAGCCACATGACCCAATCTTCAAATGTGGAAAAATGTAAAGCATTTCTCTGTCTCATCCTGATTGCAACAATATTAAATCATTATCTTCACTCTATAAGCTTTGGAAAACTTCTACGGTGACTTCTATACTCTGAAATCAAGATCATGCATACTTAACACCTATCTCTATTTAATTTCCAAACTACAAGGCCATATCTTCAAATGTGGAGGAATGCAAAGCATTCTCCTGAGCTTCTTCACTGCAACTTCCAGTGCCTTGAAATATCTGAAACCTTTTAAACTTCATTTCATATCTTAAACAATACTTTTCATTAGGAAACAATGAATACAAAATTCACCACATTAATGACTACAATCACAAAACTTTTCATTAAAAACAAGAATCTTCATGTTAACCCAACATTCATCTTTCCATGAGCTTTAGTAGATAAGGTATAATTGTGTGTAGATGATATTGATCCATCTCCTTCACAACTCTTCTAATCACCACTCCTTTGGCTACTCCTCTGAACTTCTTCTTTCTCTATTTCTCTAATCACACATCATATGTACACATCACTTTTCTTTCAACCTCACAACATTTATAATCACTTACTCTAGTGTCTTCACTGATCACCACTCTGCAACAATCTCCCTTTGGCATTTCTGTTGACATCACTGATCATCACTAATCAACACTCCATACCATTGTTGACATCAATGACAACACATATGCAACAATTCTATCTCTGGGTCTCAAAAAATCCATGATCTCTTTTGGTGAAGTACTCTACATTATTCCAAAGAAATTCATGATTCCTTTAACAAAACTTTCTTCAAAAATTACATAATTGGCATTCTCACAATGCCTGTGCTATTTATGAGTCCAACACTAGACCGAAAGAGGGAACTTGTATCATCAACAACTCATACCTATAGAGACCTATGCCATAATCCCCTTCTTGCATACAAAAACATGTGGCACAATAGATAATACCATATAAACTCAACCTTTTCTTCATTTTCCCTAATGGCCACCAGTTGCTCATGCATTTTTCCTATAATGAAAGTAGCATAATTGTACTCACTATTTACCATTAGGTCCTGGATGTCTGCTCTCATAAATATAAGAGGAACATGCATTTTGCTCTTGCATCTTCTCCTAAGACTTGACACAAAGTGTGATAAGTCTTTATAAAGTAATCACAGAAAGGGTTGATGGTTAAAGACTCCCTTTCAATCTAGGATATCTTAATGGCCTATTATCCAATCCTATCACCCTGTGTCTAAGAAGAAATATTGTTCTGTAACTACTTCTATTTTACTGATACTAATCACTAAAAGCTCCAAAATTAGTGACTTTATTGGTAGATATATTTAATCCAAATACCTTGGACACATACTCTTTCATCAAAATAATCATCTCCAATCCATTACTTACCAAAATAGTTTTGTTGTGTGCACCATATTTCTTAGCTACAACTCTAATGAAATCAACATTCACAAAAAACACTCAGTACTGTGAGCTTTACCAAATCAAGGGTCCAGGCATTTGACAATGGGGCCCTAGACTATCGTTTCCTATACCAGTGCTTGAACAAAGACCACCTAGTGACATGAATGATGACATCTCTACACCCTGTAGCATTAACCAATAACCTATCTTCTACACCACCCAAACCAAAAACATTCACATGTTGTCAAGCTGAACTAGGAAATTGCATGAGAAAATCCTCATCCAATGCCCTCTTCAAGGTAGACGGTTGCCCAATTGAATGACTCATTCTATTGGATTACAAAATTTTAGGGCTTTTGTTGATACATGGGTTTGAGACACTCCTTAACTTCAATATTCATCCCCTCACAATTTCAGGATCATGCGAGTAAAAAGAAACTCCAAAGATGAAAATAAAAAACAATTTGAGAAAAACCAACTTAGAAAGATCACTTACTTGAGTTTCACTCATAAGCCCTATTTTTTTGCCAAAACATAGTGAAGAACTCAAATTCTTTAAAAAGAGCCATCATGCAACACAAAGTAATTGTTGCGATGATCGATACACACTATTTATTCACTTTAGTCAACCAGAATAAGATTGGTAATAGTCACATCCACCATTACTGCTTGCATGCTCAAACAAGATGGCTGCAATGAACCAATTCAAACTTTGAATATGCACCATTAATCCCATGCTTTGATGGGTTAAAAACTTGTTTGAATTTCTTTATATATAAAGCCCTTTTTAGGCCCTACCAATCTCTTCAAATTCCACCTTAATCCTTTATTTTGCCATTATTAACTTATATATTAAAAAGTTATTTAGTATGTTTTAGGAGAGTAAAATATGCTCAAGTTATTCATTTATGAGGAAATTAATCTAATCGATTGGAAATGGATGAACAGGAAGTCCTGTAGCTTGATATGGAGCATAGCGATGATCTTGTCAAATCTTTTGGGACCTTTTTGAAATCTTTTTAGTTATGATTAATATGGGCCAACGGACAAAATATAAACTCTATAATAATTTTAGACATTGTTGAAAGTTAGTTTGTTTTTATCGGTTGATAATTATGGAGACTTCCATTAAAGTTATGGGCCATAGGCCACATAACCAATATCGACTATCAAATGCTCTATATATATGTACTTCTATGAAATAAAAATAATATACTCATAATCCTTTTTAGCTTTGCATCATTTAAAGACATTGAACTATTATAATTTTGGTTTCACTCATTTATCAAAAGATCATTTATTTGATGTGTGCAGTTCTGTTAGATATGACACTTCTACTTTGATTGGTGTTCTATTAATCTATAAGTGTGGAGTGAATTAAATTCTTTCCAGCTATCTTTGCTAGGTAGATTAAAATTTGTTCTCAAACAAGCTGAAGTTGCTGTTATAAATAGAACAGTCTTGATTTGTTCCTGTTGACTTCCTGTCGCCCTATTCATGTAGTAGTTCCTATCGCCTAATAGAACAAAGTTAATAATTAATTTCTACTTTAAAATATCTATAGTATTTGTAGGTGCATTCATTCCCACTTAATTTATTGCTCTTAGCCCTTAAGAAAATAGTTGTTATGCCTTTCACAAGTCTTACGTCCCAGATTGACACAAGGAACAAACTGAAATACCACCAAGAACTCAGCCACAATCTTAAAATTTCTAATCACAGTTTTGTCCTAACATTTTTGGCACCGTTGCTAAGGAAAGGAATTAAAGGCTTGAAAATCTAATAAGTTAGGACTAGTGCATCAATGTGAAAGTTCATGCAATTGTTGACCTTGCCTAGGCCATTAGCCATGGTTTGCATTGTTTAGATCATATAGATGCATGAGTTGAGCTAGAGATGATAAAGGTAGAATTGTAAAACATCCTGCTGTGAGTAGTTAATCAAAATAAAAGAAAACTACATGTGTGATTAAGCCACAACCTATGAAAAAACAAGTGAAAAAGAAGGAAGCTAAGCCTGATTTAGAAAGGTGTGTAATTGAGTCAATCACTATACCTCTAGAAACTTCAAGTGAACAAACTGAAGTAGATGTTGGCTCATCCTTGACCATCCCTCCTACATCTAAAAATTTAGATAAGCTTGAGTCCCCAGTAGCACCATTAAAAAGACATCTTAGTCTTGTTGTTCCTAATTATGCTGAACAATTTAAAGCTTCATATGCATTAAGAACTAGTAGAAAGGAAATACCAAGGCAATATCTACCATGTTCTTCATCATTCCTTGTTCATTGGACACCATGGTCATCAGACAACATGGGTGATGAACATAATCATGAAGATGGCCGAATTAATAATGAATGAGCTTTAGTCAATAATGAACCAATAAATTTTGAGTTTCCCATTGTGAGTCCTGATGAAGAAGCACCTATGAAAAATATACCTCACTCGACCTCACCAATTTTTAGAGGACTCTATATTGAAGATCCTAACATGTTCTTATTTGAATTTGATGTGTTGTGTCATAGTTATGATTATCAGAGTGATGCACAAAAACTCAAGTTATTTGCAGCTACACTGAAAGATGTTGCATTACGATGGTTCATGGGACTCGGACGATAGACAATTCACACATGGGATAACATGAAGGAAAGATTTTGACAAAGTATTAGGATTACTGTAAGACAAAAGAAGTTTGGGATTAGATCTTCAAGATGTCTCAATGAGAAGATGAAACACTCAAGGATTTTCTTGAACAATTCTTTTTCACTCTTTAAAGATCATGACAAATAGGCTTATTACCTGAAACTATCAAAATGCTTTTCTTAAAAGGAATTTGTGATGATTGCATTAATACTTTGAATCTTATAGGTGCAAGAGATATTTCTAAATTATCCTTTGATGAGATTTGTGAAATTTGCAGTAATTACTCGAGATCCCATCAGTCTTTATGAGGCTATTCTAGAAGACAAGTTTCTCAAGGTGGCACATCAGGTCTTACCAAACATGAGTTAGGTACGCTACTTGATGACCTAAAAACTGATCTTTTAAATCACATGGGTAAACAAATAGATACTTTATATACATGTAAAAAATAAGAACAAGATGAAAAATCCCTAGCCATCTTTTGTCCCACATGTCACAAGAAACATACCAGTGAAGAATGCCCTTATAATAGGACAAAGATCCCATCCTTAGAAGAGGTTAGTTAAAACACTTCCTTGTGACCATTACCTATGGATATGATAGAAGTAGAATATCCTGAAGAACCTGTCTATTACATGGCTCAAAGGAGACCATTGTAACAGAGGGCTATGCCACCAAACATGATTAATGACTATAATGTACCCTATAATTCTATGGGACAACCAAATGGTCAGCTTGCTCCTTTTCAATACCATACTTCACCTGGGTGGTATGGAGGTTGGCAACAACTTCCATCCTATCCTCCATGGCCAAATCAATACCCACATCAACAACCCTCTTCACAACCATGGCAACAACCATGGAGGGTAGGACCACCACTTTATCCACACTATCCATCATATCCCATACCACCTACCGTTGCTCCATATCAACAACCACAAGAGCAAATTCTACCACCTATACCATCTACATCCACTAATCTACCATCCAATCCAGCCCAGCCACCAAGGGCTACACCTATGCTTGCACAACTAACACCTAACCCAAATAATAAGGTGTCTCAACCAGTTTATAATAATGAGGTGGCTGGATTTCCAACTTATTCTATCAACACACTAGATATCAATGAACTTCAACTTATTTTAGGAAAAAATCTTCAAGGACCTAAGCCACCTATAATTACTAAACTTGATGAATCACAAGAGGAATTGGAAGAAACTCAACCTAGTAATGATAGAACTCTGGCATAATCAACACCACCTCCATATCCATATTGATTTCATTCAGAACCTGCTCAAAAGGAAGTTTCTAATTCAAATTTTGATCTTGTTAATGAATTATGAAATGTATGTGTCAAAATTCCTTTGTTGTAGGCAATCAAGGATATTCCTATTTATACCAAAATAGTTCAGGAATTGTGTACATGGAAACAGAAAAAGAAACAAGATCCAAAGACTGCTCAAGTCATTGGACAACTTGTAGATCTTATGCTACGTAATATTTCAATTCCTAAGTATTCTGATCTAGGGAGTCCAATGATACAGATACGTATTGGTCAAGTTTCTATTCCAAATACACTTATCGATTTGGGTGCTACTATAAATGTTATGACTAGTGAAACTAAAGAAAAGTTATGCCTTCAAGGATTGAGGCCTATGCCCATAGTTCTTCAAATGGTTGATCATTCTTTAGTAAAACCTGAAGGGATAATAGAGGATGTCATTATTTCTATTGATTCCTGGGAGTACCCAACTGACTTTATGGTTTTGTAGCCTAAAATAAAGCTGAGGGATACCCTCTGATCTTGGGAAGACCTTGGTTGGAAATTGTAGATGATTTCATCAATTTTCCTTCAGGTAATATGGTTATCTCCAATGGTGAGCAAAAGAAACAATTCACTATATCCACTTGCACAACCTTTACTGGAAACAAATGATCCATTTTGGGTTGATAGTGATATTGAAGAACCATTTTTGATTCTAACCATTAACTAGAGTCTTAGTTTACAAGAACCTACAGAAGATACCATAATTGCTAATTTCTTCCAAAATAAGTATTCTTCAAGTGATGTATTAGAAAATTTCCTTTGAAATTGATGATTTGCAATCCATACAACATTTTATGACATTGCATCATTTGTTACCACATGATCGTCTATATAATTCATTTTTATTCAATGAAACATCCATCCCAAATAATCCATTTATGCCATCCACATCACAATTAGCAGCTATAGATTTACCTACACCTGCTAAGTCATAGGCTATGGAAGTTTTGCTAGGAAAACACTTAATATTAATTTGTAATTAATCACAACACAAATAGATGATCTAATTTCTATGTTAAGAACTCATAAAGCCACATTTGCATGGGAGTATCAAGATATGCGTGGTATACATCCTACCACCTACACTCACTATATTTATATGGAAGGAGGCAGTCATCCAATGAGACATCCATAATGTAGATTGAAACCCATCTTGCGTGAGATTGTCAAAGAAGAACTATAGAAGTTACATAATGTAGGTTTCATTTACCCAATTTCAGACAGTCAATGGGTTTCACCATTGGTTATAGTTCCTAAGAAGAATGGTGAATGGCATATCTGTGTTGATTATAGGGCTTTAAATAAAGCTACTAAGAAAGATCATTTTCCATTGCCATTTATTGATCAAGTGCTTGATACTCTTGTAGATAAAAAGTTCTTCCTTTTTGGATGGTTTCAATGGATACAACCATATTCAAATAGCACTCAAAGATTAAGATAAAGCCATGTTTATCTATCCTTGGGGGACATTTTCTTATAATGTTTTACCATTTGGTTTATGTAATGCCCCAACAATGTTTCAAAGAGCTATTTTGAGTATTTTTCTGATTTAGTTTGTGAATGTGTCGAGGTATATATGGATGACTTCACTATATATGGTAATACATATGAGGAAGCTAAAAATGATCTTGAAAAAGTTTTTCAAAGATGTGAAGATACTAATCTTTCCCTCAGCCATGAAAAATACCACATTCTAATGACTGAGGGTATCGTATTATGTCATTGCATTTCCTCCAAAGGTATTGAGGTTGATCCAAAGAAAATACAAATTATAGAAGATTTACCTATACCTACTTGTCAAAAAGATGTGCGTAGTTTCCTAGGACATGTAGGATATTATAGAAGATTTATCCAAGATTTCAATAAGCTTGCCTCACCACTTTTTGTTTTGTTAGGAAAGGACAATAATTTCTCTTGGAATGTAGATTGTCAATATGCCTTCAACACCATTAAGTAGAAACTCATTTCTACGTTAGTGTTATGTGGACCCAACTAGGAGCTATCATTCCAAATTCACACAGATGCCTTTAATACTTCCATGGGAGCTATGCTAGGACAAAAAGATGGTACACTCTTTTATTCCATTTATTATATAAGAAAAAACTTCACCGATACAGAGGTAAATTATACAATAACTAAAAAAAGGATTTTTGGTTGTTGTCTATGCAGTTAATAAATTTTGTCATTACATCATTGGTTATAAAGTGTTTATTCATACTGATCATTCTACAATTCAATTTTTAATGAATAAACCTATTGTTACCAGAAGAGTTATTAGATGGTTATTATTGTTACAAGAATTCGATATTACTATACTTGATAAGCCTGGTCATGAGAATGTGGTTGCAGATTTCTTATCCAGGTTACAAAGCAAGGATGAACCTATTCCAGTTGATGATGCCTTTCTAGATGAGCGCCTTTTTTCCATCTCCATCAAAAGCCCTTGGTTTGCTAGCATTTCTAACTACTTGGTCACTTGCAAGTTTACCCCACACTTCTCTCTTAGAGATCGCAGGAAACTTGTTGGACTAAGTGGTCAGTACATGTGGATTAATGGACTTCTATTTCACAAAGGCATTGATAATGTCATGCATCGATGTGTGGCTGAAGATGATGTCTTTGACATACTTCATGCATGTCATACTGAGCCATGTGGCATACATTTTGCAGCTCAAAGGACCGCCAACAAAATTCTTACAAATGGATATTATTGGGTAACAATTCACAAGGATTGCAAGCAGTATGTTCAACATTGTGACAAGTGTCAACATATGGGCTGACCCATGCATTTTTATGAAATGCCTCTACAACCCTAGTTATCTATTGAACCCTTTGAAAAATGGGGTCTAGATTTTGTGGAGCCAATCAACCCTCCGTTTAGAAACAAAGAGTACATCTTGGTTTGCACAGATTATGTTACTAAATGGGTCGAAGTAGTGGCACTAAAGCATGCACGACATACTAAGGTCACTAATTTTCTATATACTAAAATCTTCAGAAGATTTGGTGTACCCAAGGAAATCATGACTAATCAGGGTCCTTAGTTCATGTCTGAATTGATTTTTGCTCTGGTTCAAGAATATGAGATTTGACATCACAAGTCTTTGCCATATTATCCACAAGCCAATGGTTAGGTAGAGGTTACCAATAGGGAACTTGAGAACATCCTTACCAAAATAGTCACACTTCATCAAAAAGATTGGGCAGATCGACTTCCAAAAGTAGTATGGGCTTATCAGACAATGTGGAAGACTACTACTAGTCTTACACCTTATGGGCTTGTCTATGGTAAGAAGGTTGCGTTACCTATTGAGTTTGAAATCAAAACTTAACGTACTACTTTGGAATTGGGTCTGAATCTTACTAATGCTCAAAAGACAAGAATTGAGAAACTCCATTCTTTAGATGAAATGCGCTAGCAAGCTCTCTTTCATATAGAAGTAGTTCACCAACAATATGCTCTTTGGCATGATCATTTCATCCACAAATGCTCATTTTAGCCAGGAGTCTGGGCACTTTTGTATGATTCCAGATTCTAGGATTTCAAGGGCAAATTTCATACCAGGTGACTAGGACCTTATGGGATTGAAGTTGTTTACGACAATGGTGAGGTTAAACTTCGCACAATGGACTCTAATACTATGGCCCTAGTTGTCAATGGTCATCATCTAAAGATCTACAAGTAGCCCATTTCCAAAGAACATTTCATTTATGAGTTGAATAAGGAACTCAATATCTTGGATAGAGTTCATGTCGCCTCTCCAAGTACCTTTTAGGTACCTCTACAAAAAAAATTGAAATAAAAGATCCAACAATGAAAACCTACGAGCATTTTTAGCTAGTTACTACCTGAAAAATAGGTTTTTGATGAGTTTTAATTGCAAAATAAACCTAGATGTGAAAATCGGTTCGTCTGGCGCTTCTAGGCAACATTAGGGTGAAAATTGATTAATCGACGGTCTAATGTCGAATATTAAAAAAAGAAAAAAAAAATCAAATGAACCTTTTCTATAGGACCTTTGTTCCTGTCGCTCCTCTTTGCTAAAACATTTTATCAGTGTTTCTATAGGATTTTTACTTCTCTGTCAGTCTTATCATATTAGTGGACCCTACCGCATCACATCTGGACACCACACACCTCCTCATCCAATTGGTATGGTACCTTTCCTACCTGGTGGATACTAGTGTGTTTTGAACACCTTTTCTTTGACATGTGTGATTGGTCAGCACCCTCACCTGCCAATTCCCTTGTTCGTCCACCTCAGCGTTGACATGCATACATCATATGTTCACCTTATCTTCCAATGATTTCTAGCTCTAGTCCTTAGAGCCATGTGTTTCCATATGCCTTGATGTTGCTCACATCAGCGTCTATCTTGTCATCATGAGTCTTTCTCATCATCTATCATGTTCTTTTGCTAGCACTCTCTAAGTAGAATTGCTTTGTGGTAATCATGCCTTAGCCATGTGGACTTCTTTTCCAGCTTAGTACATGCCCTCACCCACATAATGATTCCATCATCATTTCATGGTGTCTTGCTTCTCACTATCTTTTCAAACATGTTTCACACCACTTTGTCTTTAGATTACGGTGTGGCTATGATAGTAGCATTCTTTTTTGACTTATTGTTATGATTGCGAGATTCTTTTCTGGCTGCCCACTTGTCATCCTTGTGGGGCTCCATATCTTTCTTCACCATGTGTCCAGCGATCGTGGCATCCTCTCTAGTCGGGCTAGATTATTATTCACATATTTGGTAACCTTTTGCATTTTTTATTCTTTTAAAATGTGCTAAGTACTTTTTATTATGTAATTCATTATAATGGCAATGCCGAAATGTCATGCATGCCTAAGCTAGGGGTTTTGTCCTAGTCATTAAAATCTAATTAAAACTTGTTAACCCTGTCAAATCTACACATACATCTTGTACAACTTTAATTATATCTCGTCCTATCTATTCATATGGCCGTTATAATCTATTATTTCCATATATGCCAAATCTTATCATATCTGTCATCCACCCTTACTATTTATTATCCTTTCATTTCTATAGTATACTGCTATTTCTATTTACAGTATTACTATTTTTCCTACAGTACTAACCAAATGGGTGTAACCATACTAGGCATGAATCTTTAGACATAACTGACTTGCAAGCTGATAAGGAAGCCTATAAATTTTTTTGGCAAGCTAAATGACATGTGCTATGTAGGAAGCTATGTGGATTTGACGATCATATTGCCCTTGAGTTTGCTCAGGGTTTTGAGAAAAACTAGGTATCTTTGAGAGGAATTTTTTTCATCACAGTTCAAACAGTTTCTAAAGTCACTGGTTTACCCCAAAGTGGTAAGAAGATCTTCCCTACAAGATCTAGCAAGGTAACAGATTTACAACCTCTCTGAAAGTAGTTCTTTCAACGTGGTGAATCTGTTGAGATGGTTCATGGCCAAGGCACGAAACAAGCTTCATTACCAAAAACATGGGACACAGTTGCCAAGTTCATCATCCAGTATATCACCTATGAAGGTAGGTATAGTTAGGTCTTTGCCCACCATTTCAGATTATTATGCCATTTGCGTCAAAACTCTCTGGTCAATGTACCTTACTATTTTCTTTGTTCTTTGCAACGAATGAGTAAGGAGGTAAAAAGGGGTCATATGAATTCTCTTGCTCATCATGGTTTAATTAAGATGCTAGTTATAGTGGGTTTAAAATCAGTAGTGCCTGCTATGAGTTGGGATGTTTTCGTTCCAAACCCAGAGGAAATTTCTAGAAATAAAGAAAAGGGAAACATATTAAGTGAGCACGAAGCCTTTGAGGACCATAGGAAGGAAAATGTGTCATTAAATGAAGAATCTCTGGAAAATATGTTAATCTATAATACAACTATTGGAAGTCATGTAACCACCAGAGCTAGAACTAAGAAAACCCTTGAAGTATCAACTCCCCAGATCATAGAAAAGAAACAATCAAAGAAACAAAAAAGGGAGGTTAGATCAGATTCTAAACTACAAAACTTAGCAGCCATAGCTAGTACAATATTGGGGGAAGGTGAGCCTGGAGATGACTCTGATATGGAGGTCTTAGCTACTTCTCTCCTAAAGAGAAGGGACCGTATTAGTAGGGAGCAATGGAGACAAAATAGATAGAAGAAAAAGGAGCAAGGGATGAGAGCATGAATGGCAGTTGTAAATGAACCTAAACCCCCTATTTCATTGGGAGAAAAGGTTGCCACCCAAACTAAAACCCTCGCACAAGAACTCCCCCAAGAAATGGGCATGGATGACAACAATCAAGTAGATGTACATGTAACTCCAGATATAGCTGAACTACAGGAATTCAATATCCTACTCTAGAGGTAAATGTTCCTTCTAGTTTTGGGAATATATGTGACAAGGGGTTTCAAACCTCAAAACAAATGTTGCTTATAGATTCAACACCATCAGAACAACCTAACTCTACGGAGACAATTATCAAGTAGAAGGGGAAATTTGTGTTTTACAGGACTAGGTGAACCAACTTCAAATTGAGATTCAAACTCTGCAAGGGCAGCTTCCGATTGCTTCCACAGTTCACCAATAGAAAACAAAAAAATGTAGGGGATGAAAAATCAGTTAAATCAATTGATTAAAAATGAAAAGGAGTTTGCAACACATGATCTTTACATATATGTGAAAGATCATAAGCAGAGAATTGAACATTTGAAGGCTTCCTAGTTTAGCGAAATCATGGCAGCTGTGCAGAAATTGGCTACCATACCATCACCCAAAGAAACCCTATAGGTCTGTAAGTAAATGATTTTTGCATGAGGACATGCAAAGTCTTAAGCTGGGGGGAAAAATGATGGGTTAAAAACCTGCTTGAATTTCTTTATATCTAAAACCCTTTTCATGCCCTACAGATCTCTTCAAATTCCACCTTAATCCTTTATTTTTCCATTATTAACTTATATATTAAAAATTTATCTAGTATGTTTTAGGAGAGTAAAATATGCTCAAGTTATTCATTTATGAGGAAATTAATCTAATTGGTTGGAAATGGATGAACAAGAAGTCCTATAACTCGATATGGAGGGAAACCATGATCTTGTCAAATCTTTTGGGACCCCTTTTAAATCATTTTGGTTATGATTAATATGGGCCAACAACCAAAATATAAACTCTCTAATAATCTTTGACATTGTTGAAAATTAGTTTGTTTTTATCGATTGATATTTACTAAGTCTTCCATTGAAGTTATGGGTCGTAGGCCACATAACCAATATCGACTATCAAATGCTCCGTATATATGGCCTTCTATGAAATAAAAATAATATACTCATAATCCTTTTTGGCTTTGCATTAAATTACTAAAGTACTAAGAATTCTTATATTGTTCTAAGCATCTTAATTCACCTTGTAACCGGAAGGAGGGCCACTCTATGGAAGCTTCATGAATCTTTATTTTCGTATTTAATTTCTAAATTTCATTATTTAAGTAAGTGTGGTTTGAATAGAATAAGGATTAATTCATATGTGATTGTAATCAATAGTGTGCATCATTTAAAGATACTAGACTATTATAATTTTAGTTTCACTCATTTATCAAAGGGTCATTTATTTAATGTGTGCAGTTATGTTAGATATGGCACTTTTACTTTGATTGGTGTTTTGTTAATCTATAAGTGTGGAGTGAAGTAAATTCTTTCCAGATATCTTTGCTAGGTAGATTAAAATCTGTTCTCAGACAAGCTGAAGTTGCTATTATAAATAGAACAATCTTGATTTGTTCATGTTGACTTCCTATCACCTTGTTTATGTAGCAGTTCTTGTCGCCTAATAGAGCAGAGTTAATAATTAATTTCTAATTTAAAAGATCTATAGGATTTGTAGGTGTATTTCATTCCCACTTAATTTATTGCTCTCAACCCTTAAGAAAATAGTTGTTACACCTTTCACAAGTCTTACATCCTGGATTGACACGAGGAACAAACTAAAATACCCACCAAGAATTCAGCCACAAACTTAAAATTTCTAATCATAGTTTTGTCCCAACATACTCATCATAGAAAAATCTACGGTCCAAAATATCACAATAAGAATTTAAAAATTCCATTGTGTACATTGAAAAGTCCTAGCCAATCACCTCCTTGCATGAAATACAAGACCATCCACTTCATTATACGGGCCAAATACATCATCATTGACCTTTACTATGTGTCACTATATCATGCACTCACATTCCTTTCTATGTCCCTCACATCTAACATCGTGAGTCTACTCATGATCGCCAAGTGGATCGCACTACCCTTATGCTTCTATGATCATTGGTGGGCCCAAGACACATGGCTCCAAAACATAGTAGCTAAATGCCTACTAATATCCGATAAACTTTCCTCTATGATAGCATTCTACCAATCAGGAACTGCTCAGTTGGATGTCCTTCAGCTAAATTTTGACAAAAACTCTAGCCTACTAAACAAGTACATCATAGAACAATAGTGCAACTCTAACAAAGTATAGATCTTTGGAGCTCATGGGCTCGCGCTAAGCTACCATGTGTTATCATCACATAGCACCATTTCTACCTTAACCTTAGGTATTAAATTATTCCAAATATCTATTGAACACTATGACCAGTCACCTAGACTAAAAGGGGTTAGTAAAGACAATGACTAAAAAGGCTTAATCTATAACATAACTGACTAGCAACCTAGTTTAAGGAGTGAACAATGAAAAATAAGATAAAGTGACTGGGCAATCTAAAGATTTAAAATTAAAAGACCTTAGAGCACAAACAAGCCTAAAAAATATAGAGATTTTTGATAAGCTTAGGGACTTGAGAAAACCTAAAAACAAATAGAAAATACTAGTGTCTCTAGTTGGGGACACATGATTTAGCAAGGCATAGCAAGGACCATAGAACTCTAGGAAGTAGACCAAACTAGACACAAAATGACCCAACAAAATGAGTATACAAATATTTAAGAATAATATAATGTGCATAGAACACATCTTACTTTTAAGAAAAGCAAGGTTTCAAGAACTATCCATGCATAGACAATTCTTGAAATTCACCATTCAAACTCTACAAGGAAAAAAGAGTTCTCACCATGTGTATTACTAACCAAATATGGACCAGTCCAAAGTGGGTCAAACTTGCCATGTTTCCCCTTGTCCTGACACCTTACATTCCACACCAACACCATGTCATCTATTTTGAATTTTCTATCTGAAACCTTCCTATCATATAGATACTTGACCTGTTGTTGCTTTTTAAGATTAACTTTCCGTGCTAACCTTCTAATCTCATCCAATTCAACCAATTAATTTATTCTATCATACATAACTACATCAATGTCATCATCATATTCTTGTACAAACTTGTAAACTAGCAGGAGATTGTTGACTGGCATCCTAGCATCCATTCCATACATGATTTCATAAGGGGACTTTCTAGTAGCCTTTTTTACAATAATCCTATCAGTCCATAATGCAAGTCTGAGCTTTGAATCCCATGACCTCTTGTTTTTACCTATCATCCTTTTATAATCTTCATCAATATCTTATTACTAGACTCTACTTGTCCATTCCTTTGGGTGTGATAAGGTGAGGAATAAGACAAATTAATTCCATTCATTGCAAAACTCACAAACTCTTCTGATTTGAAACATATAGCATTAGTTTTATTCAACTTATATGGTACTCCAAACCTAGTGATAATATGCTCCAATACAAAGTCTAAAACAACTTTACTTGTTGTCCTTCTAGTAGGAATCACTTCAATCCATTTTGTGAAATAATCAGTAGCAACAAGAATCCAACTATGCCCTCTAATAGAGTTTTTAGTAATTTCCCCAATGAAATCTATACCCCATTGCTGAAATGGAGCTTCTGTAGTCATAGTTCTTAGTGACAGAGCACTAGAGTATTTTTACTTTCTAGAAAATTTATGGCATGCATCACAATTTCTCACCTTTTTTGAGTATCAGCAAAAAGGGTAGGCCACCAATATCTAGACCTAAGAATCCTATGTGTAGTAGTCTTTTCCATAAAATGGCCTCCACATACTCCATTGTGCATTTCATCCAATATTGTTGAAGTTTGATCATAATTAAGATATCTCAATAGAGCACCATCCCTACTTCTCCAATACAAATCACCTTGGAGAATAACATATTTCACTACCTGTAGTTTCAAAGTCCTTTTTTGATTTTCATTCATCTCATTAGGACATGTCATAGTTTACAAATAGTGAACAATATCCTGATACCAAGGAGAATCTTGCAAACTACATTTTTGAAGAGAAATTTTCTCCTGAGTATGATTTACTTGAACAACTTCTAAATTAGATTCTATCATTAATTTGGCTAACACCTGTCCTCTCACTAACTTTGTGCTCTGAACATTAATATTAAACTCTTGAATTTTATTTATCCACCCACATCTTTTCCCTATAACCTCCTATTGTGTGAATATATCTTTTATTGCAGCATGATGAACATAGGATACTATCTAGGCTCCTACCAAGTAAGGCCTAAAATTATTGACTTCCTTCACCAAAGCATATGCTTGTTTTTCCATAATATCATACTTCAGTTTCATATCCTATAAGGATTTACTAAAAAATGCAATAGGTTGTTGGGCTTCCTCATTTTTTTGCAATAAAACTGCAGCTATGGTATGAAAAGAAGCAAAAGAAAAAAGATGAAATGGTCTTAAAAAATCAAGTGATTTCAGAATAAGAGCTCTCTTTATCACTTCTTTGATATCCTGAAAAATCTTGTATAGCTTCATCTCCCTATGAACCAAATTATCCTTTCTTTAGCATTTTAAAAATAGCCTTTGTGGTTTCTGCAAAATTTGTAACAAATCTTCTTTCAAAGTTCATTTGACCAAAGAAAGATTGTATCCCTTTAACATTTTTAGGGACTAGTATCCTATCAATGGTAGAAACTCTCTCAGGGTCAATTATAATACCATCTTTTGACGCAATGTGACCCAATAATTTTCCTTCAGTGACACCAAAAGTACACTTCTTTGGGTTCAATGATATACCATACTCAATTGCTCTGACAAAAAATCCTTTCAAGGTGCATGCAATGCTCTTCCTCTTTCTTGGAAACAATAGCTAAATCATCCTGATATACCACCATAATAGTATCAATCAAGTCTGCGAAGGCAACATCCATTAATCTCTAGAATGTTGCTCCAACATTTGTCAACCCAAAAGACATCCTTATATAAACATAAGTGCCCCAAGGTGTAGTGAAAGTTGTCTTGTACTATTTTGATTCTTTTACTTTTACCTGATTATACCTAGAAAAACCATCCATCATGGATTACAATTCACATCTAGTTACCTTTTTTAATAAGGCCTCCATATTCGGTAATGGATAATTATCTTTCAATGAAGATACATTTAGGTTCCTAAAATCAACACACAATCTAATATCACCATTCTTTTTCCTCACTAACACCAAATTGGAAACCTAGGTAGAGTGCCTAATGGGTTTGATGATGCCTCCATCTCTGAGCTTCATAATTTTTTGTTGCATCTTAGGTGCCAAAGTTGGGTTTATTGTCCTTTGCTTCTACCTGAAAGTTTTAGCTCCTGGTCTTAGAGGAATTTCATGTTTAAATAAATCCTCTATATAAGCTTTCAAATCATCATAAGACCAAGCAAAGACATGTTTATGTTTCCTAAGAAGAGCTATCAACATTTACATTACTCTTGTGTTTAGTTTCTTTCCTATATAAAGCCTTTTTGGAGCAGTATATGTCCCTAGATTAATTTCTTCAAGGCCCTGATCATGAACTGGAGTATATTTCAGAACTTGTCTATCAATATTGTCAAAAATCCTTTCTATAGATGTGATGCCTCCCATGCTATGATTATGGTAGACAAATATAATGTTATGGATACTTTGACATATGTTGTAGTCACGCTGATGACATTCCTGATTTTGGATTATGTTAGTTCATATTATTGTCATATGGGATCTTGATGATTATTTTTGCGACACTAATGACTTATATGCTTTGACCTTATCTTGCATTCTACGCGATTATGATGTTGATCTTACCGTGATTGTTGTATGTTAGAATTGACTATTATGACAATAATTATGTTGTGATTATGATTATGGAATATCCCATGTTGTATGATGATGAGGATATGTTTATGTTTTATGTACATGTCATATTGATCTCTCCATGATGTATTTGTATGATGAGGGATGAAGTCATGTTTCTCACTTGTGAGGCCCACACGATGTCTTGATCCTTGTCATTGTCTATACTTGTTTTCCATGAGGTGAGTATGCATATGTATGCTTCATCTTTGTGATGCAGGTTGAAGGTACCAGGCATCGACTCCACCTAAATTGACAGGTCTGAGCGTGCCTTACACCCAATGGATAACTTGTTCTGGAGATAGCATAAGATCCCACACCCTAAGTCATCATCCTCGATGAGGATGTGTGTCATGTTTAGTCCAATCTGTCAGTTTTGTCAATGGTTAGGCAGTGTTGTTTGAAGTCTCACTTTCCAACTTAGGTTAGTGTTTAGGTAATTGATTGACAGTTGACTTCATTTAATTGAGTTGTTGGTCAAGTGTGTTTTGGCTCTGGCTAGTATCAGGTCTGATTTGGCATTCAAGATCCTTCTTGCTTAGTGGGTTAATGATGTATGCCTAGATTTTGTTGTGGCGAAATAGAAATTATTATAGTGTATAGTATACTATTATTTAACCCACTATAATATTTAACAGGGTTATATCATATTATTATTATTATTAAGATTTAATAAGTTGTTTGCAAACCAAAAAATATAAATAAATTATTGTTAATGTGTAGTGTAATATTATAATAATAATTAATGATAATAATAATATGTTGTATAAACAGAATGTATTTGGGTAAACTACTAATTGTTTGTATGCATAAATGTGGGGTAAATAAATTACCCATTTGAGTTGTTCAAGATAAATTGCAGCTAAACTAAAAACTAAAAACAGATAAATAATCAAAGACACAGAGATAAAATCAGAGACACGAATTTAACGTGGTTCACCATCAAGATGGCTACATCCACCAAGGAAAGTAGGACACACTATTCCATTAATCAATCCAATTACAATAGTCTTTATCTCTACCAAAAAGAGAATAAGAAGGGAATTATATAAGCTCTTCAGGCAAGTGAAGAGACATGGGAAGAGGAAGACGAAAGGGCAGTGACGGTTGGGCTTCATTTCCAACAATCTCCTGCTTGAAGTTCAAACCACACTGTTGTCCCCACTTTCCTTGAAACTCATGGTTACTTAACTACAATACCAAGTAACCACTCCATTGGCTAACCAATCCTAGTGAGAACTCCAACCAGTTCAACCAAACTGACACTTCTCTAAGGCACAACATTCAAAGATAGACTCTTCTCTGTATTCACCAAATCTTGAGAAAATACCAAAATTTTACCCACACCCGTAACACTAGATTGTCTCCATAGAGACTTACATTGTACTGGTGTAATTAATGTATCAGAAGGGGAAACCTCATCTGTCATGTATCTCTGTATAAACATTGATTCTTCCATTGTTGTTTGCATTCCATGAGCAAAGGCAAGTAAGTTTGTATAAGCAATCATTGCTCCATTATCAATGCAATACCGCTCATCGGTTGCAAAAACTCTGCTTCCTCTCTCTGAACACATTATCCGCATCATTTCTTGAAGCCTCTCATTAGATCCAACCCTACCAACAATAAGAACATCTTTCTTGTCACAATGTGCCATAGTCCTTTCTGTAATTTCAACCAACATTGCAAAGACAGTCTCCTGTAGAGAGAAACACAAATCTGCAGGTGTACACTCCTCAGTCTCAAGCTTTTGTCCAGCAGTAGCCTCAATATAACTAAGTATGCCACTAAAGGACACATCCATGCCTTTTACAACACATGGCAGTCAACAAACTAGTTACCCTTCGTTGCTAGTTGTTCGATATTGTAACCGGGACTGGGGTCATTGGAGATCTTCAAAACCCTAGCAAACCTATCCAAACAATTCCCTACAGCAATATCGATGGTCTCTCCAAAAATCTAGTAACACCCTTGGCTGTAAGCAATGACCTGCGTATTCCCCCCGCTAATATAGAGCACAACAGGGTCATGGGCGCTAGTGACAACCCTGCCCATCTCGATATGGGCCACACAGTGGTTGACCCCCACAATGGGCTTCTTCCAGAGCTGAGAGAGCATCCTTACCACCACTACCGACACTTGCACCCCATCACTCCCGTACCAGATGGTATTCACTATCTTCTCATTAAAAATAGGCAAATTCTTTGTCAAGGCCTGGACCAACCTACCATTACTGCTAGACAAAAAACAATGATCCCCACCCATCTCGTAAGGGTCATCTTGATCCTGAAATGCAAGAGACATGTTCCACTCAGCACTAGCATAAGCTTCCAATAAAACATCAGTCAACTCTTCATTTATGTCCTCATTTAGACGAGAAATCAACCAACGATAATGATTTTCAGGAGTCCATAGATCCATCACTCCCAACTTGTTTGCATCATCAGCTCTACGGTTGGTCTCTTCTGAACCAATGAACAAATGATCAAGTGCGGCCTGATTGATTAGAACTTCCTTCACAGCAAACAGGGCCTCAAATACTTCATCAAGCCTTGACGTGATCCCCAGATTGTGCATCTCATCTGATACTAGTTTATTTTGCATTTGTCTATTTCCAGTGTAGTTCAGAACAGGAATATCAAATGGTTTCAAGTTTTTCATAAGCAAGTCTCGATCGTATGGATCCTAGGTAACGAATGACTTCCAAATGTAATAAGGGATGTGACCTTCCAAGTAGACAGTGTGACTTTTGTTAGAAACAATGACCTTAAGAAGAAGTGGACCATAAACTTCCTTTTTGAAATCATTGCTGTGATTTTCCACCCATTCCATAGCTTCAAATATATGGCAAGCCCCAGAATCTTTTAATGCATGCAAAAGTCTTGTATTCGTATTTTCTATATCTTTCAACCTGGCTAGACACCGGTTCAATATAGATCTCTCATCTTCCTCCATAGCATACAACACTGATCCAAGGTCACAATGTGCATTTGCATAATCAACCCTTAAGTATATAGCCTCTTCAAGAGACTTCTCTACAGCTCTATGCTCACCTACGCCAAATAGTGCACTTCCTGAATGCTTTAATGTCCTGTAATGAGTCGGATAGAGAATTGCAGCCTCCCTATAATGCTCACAAGCACTCAGAAGCATTCCCTCACTTTCTAAAGAAATGCCCAGGTTCACATGGATATGTGGCAGCAAGTAAGACCATTGACTACCACTGGCCTCTGCGGCTTCAAGAGCCAATATATATAACTCCTTTGCATCTGAATACCTTCCTAATGCATAAAATGTATTATCTGTCCTAAAATGTAGATGAACATCAGCAGGTTTCAGCTCAATAAGGCACTTCTCTTCACACTTGGGATTGAAAATCTTTGGTGCTTCCAACTCTCCATCTTCGTCATCATCCCAATCATCTGGCTTTGTAGATTCAGGCTCATCATCCAACCAACCTTGAGGCTTTTCAGCTTCCAAATCTTCAATTTCCATTGGAGCCTCCTCATCCCAATATTTAGGCTTGGTTGCATCAGGATCTGGGATCTTGGCTCTCTCATCCCAGTCTTCACGCTTCTCATCGTCTGGATCAGGAATGGTTTTAGGTGGAATGAGGGTAGGCTCAAAGTCATCAGACAGAAGATTTGCCTTTTTCTTCTTATTTTTCCAGCCATCCCACCAATGTACATGGTGTTTCATTTTAGCAACATCCATTGCTGTTGAATCCTCTATTTTGTTTAGCTTTGACTCTTCTAGCATGTCAAAATCCTCGCCTCCCAAATCCTGCAGAGGCCTTTCCCACACATACCTCGCCTGGGCAATGCTCGGGGAATTAGAATCAACATCACCCATAATAACATCAGTGGCAAGACTAGCAGCCAAATAGAGAGGAGATTCATCTACTTCCATAGGCACAATTTCATCTAGCTCCAAGTCACTGTCCGCAGCTCCCACTTCATCAAAACTCAATCCAGAGCCACACAACCAAGACATAAGAGCTAGAGCCCAATCATCTAAAGTTGCTACATCCATTTTTCTAGAAATTCTTCACAATTTCCAAAACAGCTTTTCCACCATTGGCTCTGATACCAATTGTTGAAGATAAATTACAGCTAAACTAAAAACTAAAAACAGATAAATAATCAAAGACACAGAGATAAAATCAGAGACACGAATTTAACGTGGTTCACAATCAAGATGGCTACATCCACCAAGGAAAGAAGGACACACTATTCCATTAATCAATCCAATTACAACAGTCTTCATCTCTACCAAAAAGAGAATAAGAAGGGAATTATATAAGCTCTTCAGGCAAGTGAAGAGACATGGGAAGAGGAAGACGAAAGGGCAGTGATGGTTGGGCTTCATTTCCAATATGAGTGAATAAATTTAGAATGGAGTAATTGGTAATTATTTTATAGCTATGAGTTTAATAAATTTAATATTTTGTAATTAGTGGGAGGTGGTTGATTTTTCCAGTATTGCGGTTACTTGGGAAATGTATTTGAATGGGGGTAGGCCAAGAATGTTTTGTATTTTATCTTTTCAATTTTTCTAGATTCTGCAGAAGGTGGAGAAATAGAGGCGAGACGGTCTTCGAGTTCTACAATCTTGTTGTGTTTTTGGCTCTGCAAACAGTATATTTACAGTCACCTCAATTGTTTGAAAGAAATAAATTATCTTTTTGTATCATGATTTATAAATGTTGTTCAGTGATTTTTGTGATAGAAAAAAATTAATAGTTAATGTTCTGTTGTGCAAGATTTATAGCAGTGTTCTCTTAAAACTCATTTTAAACCTCATAGGTTAGGGTATTAACTGTTAAAACATTAAATGAAGATTTGGAAATACGATTTATAGAAAGTGCAGAAGGGGGTGACTTTGTTCTTTATTCGCTGTATTAACCATTCAAACATTCTCGTGTTTAACTGCAATAACAACAGAGACAAACATAGAATTGACCTTTGTATTTAAACGTCGAAATTACTTTGTTCATAAGATAAATGAAACCTAGCTTTCAGTTTTTTTTAACTCAATGATAGATCTGCAACTTGCAAACTCTTCAACCGTTTTGTGCTTTCCTACAAACTTTCAATCTTTGCATCATGCCTATTGTTTTCATGACACTTGTACTTAATGTCAAATTGGGGTTTGTTTATTATAACCATAGTCGACCCTTTATCATTTGGCAGGAGGTATTCTATATTTTATTGTCTTTACACTTTGATGGATGCCCCCATCCTGCTCCAAAACCGGCCGCCAGCTAGTAGGATGTTTGGAAAGGTTTCGGAGTTTGGCTTTACATCTGCCAATTGCATTTGGTTGAACGTTTCTAAATCCTTTTTAACAAACCCATTTTGTGCTTATCCTGCGACCATTGCATGTCAAGAGAAGACTTTCATTGAGACATATTAACCATTTGTTATTTCTAATCGTGGCACATATACTAATTTTCTAGATAAATTGAATTCAGATGGGAAGCCAAACTATAGATCAGCTTGTGCCAGATATTTTCACAGAAATATTTCTTATAAAACCATTCCCTAAAATAATTTGCATTAACTTATTCATGTATGATAATGCTCGAGATAGCCATTGACATGACAGACGTTACACTCTTCTACCAGTCAACCTTTTGTGTCTTAGATTTTCTCTGACAATATTATTGTTCTAAAAAAAATAGCATCTAAATCATGCTTTTATAGGCTCTACAAATCTTGTCCACAGTAATATATAATTTCTTGTGTTCACATAATTAGTGCTTGGGGGCCAAACAACCTAATAATAACTTCATAGTATCTTGTCACGTTCTTGTTAAGAAAGGACTTTTCTAATGACAGAAATTGTCCCAACCAGATAAACATTCTTAAGCTTAACCCCTTGGCTCAGGGAGCCAAGGTCTTCTTAATGAAGAAGGTTTTGATGTTGTTATCACTTAAATAAAACCAGACTTCAATTTTTTCCAGGAAAAAGACTATAAATGTCATAAACCTCATTAAGCTTTCATTTAATTTTAAATCATATTGACTCTTTTGCTTGGCCAAAAGTGCACCATCCAAAATATAAATTCCACTAATGACTTTGAGTCCAAAACAGACCTTCACCTTGCTAGAAACAAACACACAAGTAGTAGTCAGAGTGTTTATCGAGTACATCTCAACTAGATAAAACATCTTTGGTCTTCCAAGGTGAACTCTTTTACAACTTTGAAATAGATTACTGATCTCTACATTTCTTGAAATAAGAAAATATTATTGGTAGTTACACAAAATCGTAAATCCTCGTCTTTAGTCTTGTGGTTGAACGTTGTAGTTGCTAGCCTGAAACATTTAGTATTTATTATTCATTGTCGTGTTGATCACTGGTTACAAAATATCACCACTATTATTTAGTTATAGTGATTTCAATTAATTTGACGATTGTGAATATGGACACTTATATTTCATTCCCGTACATTATGATAGTAGTTATTGTTGTAGATGTATTGTGTTATAGGATTTAAATTAAAGGTAGGTTGGGAAAATAATAAATAGATATGATAACAAAGTGAAAATATTGTAATTTGTTTGATAGTGAAGATGAATAGATTAACCAACTAAAGTGATTATTTGGTTGTGTATAAAATTAAGGGAATTGGTATTATTTTATTATAGAAAATTGAATGGTTGTAGAATTGATAACAACAATGCATTTATGCGTGATTAGAATCATACATTGTTAACTTGATAGAATTAATTGTTTGTATTAACCTATGTGTCCTAATTGGTGGATTAAATGTCATGTTATTGTTAAAGAGAGATGTCAAATTTTCATTTTTTGGAGGTTGGTTTCCAGAGGCCTAGGAGGGTGTAATTGTGTGGATGGTCCTCATGATTATGTAACCATGAAGGTGGTTAGCTATGTTGTGGGTCATGTGTGTTGAGTGAAATGTAACTCTAGAATGTTGTCTCCCATAGTGGTATGAATTCATGTAACTGTGATAAATGTGCAAGACGGGTAATGCCTTGCTTTGTCTATGATCATGTTGTTATGATAAATGGGCAAGATGATCAATGCCTTGCCTGGGTAGGGTTTACTAGTTGCAAGTAGGGGACTGGCCCTCAATGGGGGCCAGAATCCAAAAGTGGTGTCCAGGACAACCCATTGGAGGGTTTCTTAATCTAGTGATAACCTTAATAATGAATTAGAGGGAATGGGTAGAATTCACATTAATCAAGATAATGTATGTCTCACTCATGGCTCAAGTCCTCATTTAAGCTTGAGATGAGATGAGAAGGCCTGGAATGGCAAGACCAACTACCTTGTCCTCATGAAAGGTAAGTTGGTTCCGCATGAGTTTGTATGGGGGTCGGGGGTCGGGAGAGTCTGCTAGGACAACCTAGGATGGTGGCCAGGGCCTAGGAAGACCTACCAGGACAACCCATGACAAGCTATGTGATGACACTCCTCCCTATTGTAGTCTAGCACTCCCTAGTTGTATTTCCTCCCTCGGTTGTGTGATTGCCTCTGGAAGTGCAGTAAGTGTGTAAGTGATGTTCATTGTTGGTGGTATGGTGATTGGTGTCAGGTATAACACTATTTCTTATGTTAGTATATCGTACTCTTGACTATTCTTTGTATGTGGGATCTTGTCTTATCTCCTAGCACGGGGGGTGGACCTCAGGGTTCTACATGGTCGAGAGGTTGGTGCTTTTTCTCCTTTGGGTATTCTTGCTTCTTGTTCATGAACTTGGAGACTATTCTTTGTGTTGTGGACTCCAGTTCATGTTCTAGTTTACAAAGGCAATCCTTTCATGTAATGTATACCAATTGTATACCATATTGTATTTCTTAATGTATCTTGTTGTAATCTCTCCCATGTGTTGAGGAAAGCAATGTGGTGATTATTGTAATGATGTAATTGTTGTTGATGAATTCATCTTGTAATGAGTACTATAAAATAATGCATCAATTGTGATAGTAGTTAGAAGATGATCTTCAATGTTGATTTTTAGTTGTCACATGTGGAGGTAAATAATATCAGTTAATGTGATGATCTTGTTTTGTTGTTAATGAAATGTTTTAGTAACCTTGTTTGCGAGTAGCGCAGTCAAGGAACCTTAGAGTACCTAGGTTTAGTTACCCTGTTATGCATTCTATAGTTAAAAAAATATTGTTCCATTGTTTCAACCTAGTTAGTGTTGTCCTCTGGGTTCCTTGGTGGGGGCGTTACAACAGAAACTAATCCTTTAGGAATCTTATTTGTCTTAAGCTGAATGACTTCATTTCCAAATAATGTTTCTTTTCCATCTACTTCCTGAACAAAGTTTTGAAAATCAATCTCTTGATTATCAAACTCACCTATTCACTACATAAACTTCACCAAATCCCTATCATCATTGAAGACCTGCTAGTTGCAAATGTTGTCTGGGATTGAAGGCCTTGTTTTGACTTCAACTTTAGATATATTAGCTAAATTAACATCATCTTGCCTAAGAGTAACTTTTGCTAAAAACATTTCCATCACATTTTTGGATCTTTCAACCCAATCAATGAAAAATGCATCAAGAAACTCTATTATATCCCATATAACATTTTTATATTGTTTTTGAATCACCTAAGACTCTTCACAATTTGATCCCATGTTTAACAACAATATTTAATCCTAAAAGGAGCACTTCATATTCTACTATATTATTTATGCACTCAAAGCTTAGAAGAAAAGAAAACTTAAAGGACTTTTAATTAGGCGATAAAAGATAATCCCCACACCAGAACCATTTTTTTAGCAAGCACCATCAAAATACATCAACCACATTTCATTTTCATTATGAAACACTTGAACTTCTTTCATCTTAGGTTCTTTACTCATTACTTCAGATTCTGGCATAACAAATTTAAAATTATCACAGAAAGGAAACATACTTGTTCCACATGTTCTACCTCTTCAACCAAAGATAAGGATCTTTTCTCCCTATCTAATCTAACATTATTATCATTCATGGGAATCATATAATAAGACAAGTCCAACTGCATACTTCCACCCACTATTGCAACCCACCTCCTAGACAACAACATCCCATACTCAAGTGGGATATCAACTACAGTAATATTCATGCTATATTTCTTCTCAGGAAATGTAGCAAGTTGGAATTCTACATCCTCCATAATTCCAATCACAGGTACCTCTCTGGAGTCCATGGCAACATTTCCCATACATCTTACTTTCTTTCCTAGCATATTCATGATTACCAAAGGCATAACATTTGTAGAAGCTCCAGAGTCTATGATGTAATTCCTGACCAACTTATCAAATTGATAAGAAAAACAACATATAAAGGTTCTACTTGAGCAGGACATTTAGTCAAAGTCATTCCCAAATGAACTTTTGGAATATCATCATTTAATTCCTCCTCAACCTCATTTACTTGCTCCCTTTCCTTTTCAATTTTATCACCAGTCTTCTTTCTTGCAATTGATTGACTTGTAGTGTTATTTATCAAGGCTAGTGTGCTATCTTTATGTTCCTCTATCCTCATCATCTCCAATAACGGCATTGAAATTTTTATCTTTAAGACAAAGCATGTGTCATATAAAAGGGAACATAATGTTGTATAGGAGGAAGAGGTTATACTACACCTGTAGATAAATTTTTATTCTTTTCTTGAGTATATGTTGTTTTAACATTACCAGTATTCATGGGAACACTATTATTATCTTGAGAATCCTCCACTACTTGCTTATTACTATCTACTTGCATTTTTTTATTCTTTGAATTCTTACTTTTTTCCTCTGTATTTCTAGCAGCACTTTGAGACATAACAGGTTTTTAGGTTTGTTTCATGAATGGACTGTCTGGCCTTCCTTGATCATCACCTTGAAGTTTGCTCCTAAAATTATAATTGCTTTTAACTTGTGCAATTTCAGCTGTTGTTAGTGCTTTAATTTCGTCATCTAAAGGTTTTCTTAATCTAGTATCAGAATTGTAAGATTCAAAAGCATGGATAGTAAAATCATTTTCTTCATAATCAAAAAAGGGTTGTTGATAATAAATTTCTCACTGACTTCCTCTGCTACCTATATTTAGTTTGGTTGACAACATATTTATCTGATCATCCTCATTGTAATGGGAATCATTACATTCATCATAGGGATTAACATAATCCTAAAAAGACTGAGAAACCATACACTGCATTGGTGAATGTGGCATCTAGAAAACAACATACCAAGGAGCACTCTCTCCATGTCACCTATGTCATACCCATTGCCTCTGAGTGTGAACTTCTTAGTTGTGTGCCACCTAGACGATTGTGTGAAGATACAAATCAATACCCATTTACCCCCTCCACCTCTGGGTTACAGATTATCACATTATGAGTATTGGCTATAAAAAAGTTATATTAAATTGGATAATTACAATTTAGAAGTAAACATAGCAAGATATCATGGGCATTGGAGGACAATTTTAGAGTTCGATATGGGTCGATTGTCGGGTTAGAAAATGTAAACCTCCAAGTACATGCAATATCTCAGTTGATCCACTACCTCCATAAAGTTGATCATAGTAGAGCTCTTTAAACCAGAAGTACAATCAATTTTTATACACAATTATGAAATCAACCAAGGCATCTAGAATGCTTGCATCTCATCCTCCTCTAACAATTACCCAAGAAGAGACATATTCCTAGCACAGTCGACAATCCTAGAACAAGACTTGGACAATGTAAAGGAAAATCATCTTGTCCCAAAGACACCATCACATTAGGTGTAGCATTAGCCCATGACTCACCATGGACTAGTCTCGAAACACTCCCATTTGAGCTACTTCTTGAGACTTCAACAACCTTGAAAGGATGTTGGGAGCTATCATTTCCTAAGCTCGTATCTAGAAACAAATATTTTAAATTGAATGCAATTAAAATTTATACTTATTTCATGTACAATGGAATCTTCATCAACTAATTCACATAGTGGGCAAGGAAGAATCATTGTGTATGGGTGGCAAAAATATTCAACAATCTATATATCAAGAATTAATAGATGATGTTTCACCTAGAAACAACAAAGAGCTCTAATAACTTAAATTTAAAGTCTTATAGTGTGTCAAAAGTGAAATTAGATGGATGACATATCATTTTCAAAAAAAATTCTCTCACAAACTTACACTCTTTAAAAAAAATACATTCATTTTTCACATCCATATCTACAATGAAATTTATAGGAAATAAGATTACCTATAAAACAATGTCATGGTTCATTAAACCCTATAAAACAATGTCATGGTTCATTAAAACCTTAGATTTAGATTTAATAGCACAAACATTTATTTGTCACCTATTTTATTTTATCTTCACTAAAAAATTATCACCTATCTTTTCATCTTGATTCAAATATTTTGATTTCATGCTCTTGTCATAGATGGAACCCGGTAACCTCTTACTTCTAATTCATCAATGGCACAACCTAATATATAATAATTGTATGTACTCTTTACATTTTCACCTTAATTTTTAATAAGAATTTTATTTATAAAGAGACTTATCATAATTCTTAGCACTTCCATTTATAAGTAGGCTCACCATAATTTTTAAGACCTTTTAGTTTTATAAATAAACTTAGTTTAATTCTTGGAACTATCATTTATAAATAGACTTACATTAACTTTTAGGACTAACATATGAAATTTTTTTATATTTATTCAAAAATTTAAGATATCCAATTTTATATACATCTCTAAATATAATTAATAAATTATATAAATATATTAAATACAATAAAAATATTTGATAGCTATCTCATCATATATGAATTTGCAAATAAAATTACATGACCACGGAATAAATTACTTAACAATTATAAATAACATCAGATTTACAACAAACATAGATTTTTTAAATAATCATATAATCAAGTCCAAATAAAATAGATTTTTAAAATAATCATAACATAAATCAACTCCAAACATAAATTCTTTAAATTTGGAGGAACTATAACAACATTGATTTTGAGGAACTTTTAATAGGAGTAATTGCATCAACAATTTTGAATTCTAACTTCAAAATAGTTTTAAATTTAATATTTGACAATACATATGACTCTTTTTAACACTTGTATAGGGAAGATTAATTTTGATAGAATACATTCCAATACAAAGCAATAGATTAGGAAACAATCCATATCATTGTCCAATGGGAAATCCTTGGAAATGTGTGGAACATGCTTTAAACATGGTTAGAATATAGAAACAATAGTCTCTATGAACATGTGAACACTTAATGATATAGTAGAGACACACAAATGGCCTCTTATGCTTGCAATTGTGCAGATCTTTGATCTCAAAAGCTCACTTTATAAAATACAGCTAATGATTGAAAATTATAAAACCTCCCCTCTTTCAACTATGATTCACATTTCTATATTTGCCCTAGTCAGGAAATTACTTTAAAGAAATTAATTACAACCACAAGGAACTTTACTTTGAATTTTAAGCATGGTCATTAATCAACATTATGACATTACATACTATCTCACAGCCAAGAGATGATAATAAGGAGTTACCTAAGCAAGGTCAGATATCAAGAGCAATACAAGGTCACTCCCACATATAGTGTCTATAATCTCACCAAGTGTTCCACTATCTTTTGAAAACCCTATTGTACGTGCCTCAACAGAAGACTTGGAACCTTTCCTTAAGTCAATCTACATGCAACATATTCTATTATATTTTACTCATCTCTGTTTAATACCTTTAATATGTTTGTAAAAAATTATATAAATATTTACAAAGTTACAAAATTATAATCAGCATCACAATTAAAATGATTATAAGTTATAATCAACTTTAATTTATAAAAACATTAACATAGATAATTTAGAATCTAGATTTTAAGTAACAAAAGATTAACACTGCAGAAAATTAAAATTAAAATGACTGAACTAGATGTAACTATGTTTGTTCTTGTGAACATTAAAAATCTTCTCTATTATAATATTTAACTAAACTTAAGATTTCTTATGAAATTAAACAAAGTTACAATTAATTTATTAGCAAGAAAATAATACTAAGAAAAAAGCAAGATTTTTTTTTTGGTTGTAATACACCTCAGTTCTTAATACTAAATTTTAGGAAGGCAATTAAAAGGATAAAAACACCTACCTTAAAACTCTTTTCACAAGGATTAGTTGTAAACAAAGATCATTTTTTTTCTCAAACCCCACAGCCATCAAAACATTAAACCCTCATTTATAATCTAGATTTTTTCAAAAAGACAAAAGGAAAATATATCCCGCTGCAAAGGATGTATTACTCCACTGTCTAATATGGAAGAAGTAGAGGAATCTCAATTTAATATATAGATGGGCTAAAGAAGAATGATAATCTTCTGTCAATGAGGAGGAAGTTTCATTTACGTTTGTAGTGGAATGTATGCCTAGCGTATGCCCATAATAGAAAGGAGGGACTGTATTTCCCCACACTAAAGAGGCTTAGTAAGCCAAAAAAAAAAAAAAAAAAAGAAAAGATTGACTTACAATAGTAGCACACTGAAAAGAGCATTTACAGGAACTATGCAGTAAAAGAATAGGAATGAAAACTTTGCCATCAAAATATGTGAGTGGTAAAACACAGTGGATGGATAGACATATAATTAAATAGCATAAACTCTCCAACTTTAGCCTATCATATAATACTAATCATATAACCTCAATTCTAAATACTAAATTTTAGGAAGTCCATGAAAGAAAAAAAAAAACACCCACCTTAACACTCTTCTTCACAAGGATCGGGTCTAAACAAAGACCATTTTTCTTCTCAAACCCCATGGCCATCAAAACATTAAACCCTCATGTATAATCTAATTTTTTTCAAAAAGGCAGCAGCAAATTCTGTAGAATTTTAAAATAACACATAATTGAATCGTCACACCACACAAAAGGGAAATGTATTTCGCCTGCTAAGGATGTATTACTCCACTGTCTAATACAGAAGAAGCAGAGGAATCTCAATTCAATATATAGATGGGCTAAGGAAGAATGATAAGCCTGTGTTAATGAGGAGGAAGTTCATTTACACTTGTCATGGAATGTATGCCTAACATATGCACATAATAAAAAAGAGGGACTGTAATTCCCCGCATTAAAGAGGCTTAGTAAGCTAAAAAAGATTGACTTACCATAGTAGCACAATAAAAAAAAGCATTTACAGGAACTATACAATAAAAGAATTCAGGAATGAAAACCTTGCCATCAAAACATGTGAGTGGTGAGTGGTAGAAGACAGTGGATGGATGGACATAACTGAATAGCATAAACTGTCCCAAGTTAGCCTATCATATATATATATACTTGAACAAGAATGTAACACTAACCCTCTGCAAACAAAGCTGTTGGTCTTACCAAAGGTGTGTTGGGCAGATATTTGCTGGCGTGAATCCACAAATCCTGGGCACAGTAGAAAACAAAACACAGGAATGTTGAATACACAAACCGATGGCAAAAATAGCACCCTGCCTTGCCTGAACACTCCAACGAATGAACACTCCAACGATGCATTAACGCTGGAGGAAAGAGGCAAGCAAGAAATCTCCAATGTTAGGTAAGTTTGGCTATTCTTAAACATCATCCATTTCAATAGTCAAAAGTCAATTTTAGTCAATAAAAATAAGACAAATATTTACCAATTTTAATTGTGAATGAGGTGTAAAATTGTTATTGATTATTTGACTTGGATGATATTTAAATAGAGTGGACAACCTTCTGCCAAGATCTATGCTGTGCCATTCTCCCAAATCCTCACCGCGAGATCTCCACCCACCTACACAGAAGATGTGTGAGAAAATCCTACTACTTTAAACACCTGCAGGACACAATACATGCAAGAGTGTGATCAATTCAATGTTCATCCTATGCCTGTAGGAGAACCAAAACCGTTTGATCATCCCCTGCCACCATATGGAACTTGCTTCACTCCGCGAGTGAATGCCTATTGACATAAATATTAATTTGAGAGAAGTGCCCATAAGCGGCGGAAAGACTCTACAACCCTCTCCTCTTCTCCCACCACAACCAATCCTCTCTCCACGTCACCTATGCCGTACCCACTGCCTCTGAGTGTGAACTTCTTAGTTGTGTGCCACTTAGAACGTTGTGTGAAGATACAAATCAATACCCATTTACCCCCCTCCACCTCCGGGTTAGAGATTATTACGTTACGAGTATCGGCTATAAAAAAATTGTATTTGGGAGAATTAAAATTTAGAAGTAAACATAGCAGGATGCAATGGGCATTGGAGGACAATTTTAAATTTGGATAGGAGTTGATTGTCTGGTTAGAGATGGAGTCAATGATGGAGAGATTGGTAAAGGTGAAGGAGTCTATAAAGGAGCCACTGACAGGGACTGCCCGCGTGCAGACACATATCTCTTCTGGCCATTTCTGCAAATCCCTTGCACATCAACATTCAGCCTATAAACAATCAATTGAAAATAAGTAGAATTCTATATTCCTATGAATTATTATTACCTACAAGCTTGGAATGCAACCTTCAATAGCTGATCTGCTGATTTCTCTGAGTTTTAGCCACCTCAATCTTTCCATGCACTCAAAATTTTCTGTGCCTACCTCTTCCCACCTCATATTTGCTCTCAGCGTCTCCAATGCTCTGCAATGTTCCAAACCTTGTATTTTCTTAACTCCGTAGCAATGTTTCAGTTCAAAGCACTGGAGCACTGGAGAGAAGCTAATTGTGAAAAATTGGGAAGCACATCCAACTTGGGGCACCGATCTATGCACAGGGTTTGAATGTTTACCAGACCAACAATACCACTGATGTTGCTCACCATTTTACACCACGACAAATATAAGGCCTTGACTGTAGTTGGGAGGACTTCTATCTCTGTTAGATGCTCATTATCTCGAAGTTGGAGAGTCTCGAGGTTTGGACAACAGTCTTCAGAGATGGAAATCTTGGACACTTGAGTTTTATCTAGAGTTATCTACTTAAAGTTGCACAACGAAGAAGTAAGTGATTTTGGTAAGGATTTCAGTCCTGAACCCACTATTACTAAAGTCTCTAAGAGATTTAGACGCCCCACAGAGTCCGGTAAAAATTCCATCTTGGAACAACCATTAATTGTAAGATCAGTCAAGGAGGACAAATCTCCAAGAGATGTAGGCAGGCTTGTCAACAACTCACTACCAACATAAAACTCTCGCAACTTGCTCAGTTGACTGATGTTTATTGGTATCTCCCTTATGCTGGTGTCACATAAATCCAGATTTCTCAAGGAGTCTTGATTTGTGATATGACAAGGCAACTCTTCCAATTGCTCGCACGAACGAAGATTCAAATACTCAACCTTTGCCATGTTTTCAAGAATGTCTGACTCTAAGGCGTGTTTAGAACATCCCTCTAAGCAGAGGTGTTGCAGGAGTGTTAGCTTCTTAAAAGAGTCTGGCAAGCTGCTCAATTTATTGCAATGGGACAAATCTAGATGCCTCAGGTTTCTCAAATCGCCAAAACTGATGGGTAGTGATGATAGCTCTCGACACCCAGATTGTTGGGCACGTGGACTGATGAAGCCCAATGTAACGGCTTAGTAACTTCTCTTCTTCATTTATTCCTTGTAACCGTCTATCTGCAATAGCCAATCTTGGCTTGTAACCGCTCTTGTTTCTGGGTCGATGATTCTAGATGTAAAAGACGTTTGGTAGGAGTTTCAGAGAAGTGTCTTTAGTATGCAAGGTGCTTGCTGCTGTTTAGTATGAAGATATATGGGTTGTATGTAAAAACACAGAGAGTGAGATGTATTATCTGTAATGAATAATCCCCTTTTTTGTGGATGTAGCCATTAGAATGGTGAACCACGTTAGTTGCCTGGTCTATTCTGTGTGTGTTGTTTTATGATCTTTTCATTCTGAGTATTCTTTTTATTTGCTGCTGCTCTGCTTTGGTTCTGTTGTTTTGTTTCTTGCATCAATAATTGGTGTCAGAGCTCTGTACGAAGCTTGGTCCAGGAGATAGCCTGTGAGGACTTTTCAAACCTGTAAAGAAATCAAAATGGATGATACAGAAAAATAGAAAATAGAGAAATTCACTGGCCAGAACTTTGGATTGTGGAAGGTGCAAATGGAGTCGTTCTTCATCAAGCAGGGTCTCTCACCTGTATTGCTGGGAAAAACAAAAGGCAAAGGTTCAATGTCAGATGAAGACTAGGATAAAATGGACATGAAAGCCAAAGCAACTATTTTTCTCTCATTATCCGCCAATGTGTTATTTAATGTTTCTTCTAATAATACTACGAAAGAGCTTTGGGATAAGCTCTCCAGCATGTATGCAATTGCTTCGGCTTCGAATAAGGTATTTATTATGAAAAAATTATATAACTTGAAAATGAAAGGAGGTGGAGTTATGTCAAATCATCTAAATGAATTTAACACCTTAGTTACCCAATTGACTTCGATGGGCATAAAGTTAGCTCCTGAGATTAAAGCAATTTTGTTGTTGTGTTCCTTACCAAATAGCTGGGAAGGTGTTGTGATGGTTGTGAGCACTTTTGTTGCAACCAAAAGTACATTAGTTTTTTATGACATTGCAGCCACTCTTCTCAGCTAAGACATGAGAAGAAAAAATTAGGAACCCTCTTCAGGTGATGTTCTAACAACTGTAAGTACAAGCAATAGGGGAAGAAGCCAGGAAAGAGGTAAATACAACAACCGAAGAAGGTCACAATCTGGTCCGCGATCGAAGTCTAGGGGCAGAACCGGTGCATGTTGGTTTTGTGGAAAACCCAGACACGCTAAGAAGAACTGTTGGAACTACAAGAAAGCTCAAGGAAAAGTGAGTACAAATAATGAAGCAAACACTGCATGTGATGGTGTTTTGGTCTTATCAGCTAGTGACATAAATGCTGATTCGTGGGTCCTTGATTCTGGCGCCTCATTTCATGCCACTTCATGTCATAAAGCTTTCACAAATTTTCATGAAGGCACATTCGGTAAGGTGTTTCTTGGTGACAATAAAGAATGTGACATCTTAGGTAAAGGTGATATAATATTGAATTTGAAAAATGGAGACAAATTAACTTTGACAGATGTTAGCTATGTACCCATGTTAAAAATGAATTTAATTTCAGTTAGTCAACTTATAGCACATGGCTGCAATGTTAAATTTTCTCTTGATTCATGGAAAATTACAAAGGGGCTTCTAGTAATGGCAAGAGGAAAGAAGCAAGGTAATCTCTATATTTTGGAATGTTTTGGTGAAGTGGGAGCTGCCTTGCCGGCTATGGATAGTGGGTCTGAAATATGGCACAAAAGGCTCGGTCATATGAGCCAAAAAGGACTTCAAGTTATGCTTCAGTGTAATCAACTTCCAGGCCTCACCTTCGTTGATTTAGAATTATGTGAACATTGCATTTATGGCAAATAGTGTCGGACCAGCTTCTTGAGAACGGGGCATGACAAGAAAACTACTCCGTTGGAACTTGTTCATTCCGATGTATTCAGTCTGACTGAGGTAACTTCTTTCGGTGGAGCTAATTATTTTGTAACCTTTCTTGATGACTGCACTCAAAAAATCTGGATTTATATGTTGAATAGAAAATCTGAAGTTTTTTCAAAATTTAAGATTTTTAAGGCTGCTATTGAAAATTAGAGCAAGGTCTGAAATTGAGGAGGTCTACTCATGAGAAGAGGAGACCTGTGAAATATGAAGACTATGAGTTATTGCCCTTTGATTATGCAGAGCCGGAAACATATAAACAAGCCTGCAAGGATGAAAATGCACAAAATTGGATGGTAGCCATGAATGAAGAAATGGAGTCATTAAGAGTCAATCACACTTGGGATTTGGTTCCTCTTCCGCCAAATCAAAAGCCTCTCAAAAAGAAATGTGTTTATCGTTTGAAAGACGAAGATAAAGGGAGTAAAAGGTATAGGGCCAGATTAGTCGTCAAGGGATTTGATCAGCAAAAAGGTATTGATTTACTAAAAAAATTTCCCTAGTTGTCAAAATGGATACAATTCGTGCTGTGTTGGGTTTGGTAGTTGTTTGGGATTTAGAACTTGAGCAACTCGATGTAAAAATAACATTCCTACATGGAGACCTTGATGAGGATTTATACATGGAGCAGCCTGAAGGCTTTGCTCAACCAGGTCAGGAGCATCTATTTTGCAAGTTGAAACAGAGTTTGTATGGGCTGAAGCAAGCTCCAAGACAATGGTATTTAAAATTTGACTACTTCATGACTGATAACAACTTTATTTGATGCCAATCAGATCCTTGTGTTTACTACAAGAGGTTAAATACTAGTGAGTTTGTCATTCTTTTGCTCCATGTGGATGATATGTTAGTTGCTAGTACTAGTGTTAAGATTATTGCTCAGCTAAAGCAACAATTGGCTCTTTGTTTTTCCATGAAAGACCTTGGACCAGCCAAAAGAATCCTTGGGATGCAAATATTTAGAAACAAAAATAAAAGAGAACTTAGGTTGTCCCAAGCAAACTACATTGCCAAAGTGTTGGACAGATTTAATATGTCTCATGCCAAACCGATATCTACTCCTTTAGCTGATCGTTTCTGACTATCTTCAGCTATGCCTCCGAAAAATTAGGAAGAGGAAGAACAAATGAGGATTGTTCCATATACATCTGCAGTTGGTAGTATAATGTATGCAATGGTATGTACTTGTCTGGACATTGCACAAGAAGTCGCAGTTGTGAGCAGATTCATGAGTCATCTGGGCAAATTACATTGGCAAGCAGTTTAGTGGATTCTACGGTACTTGAAAGGTACATCACATTATTGTTTATGTTTTGGAGGTACTGACAGTCATCTTCGTGGTTATGTTGATTCAGATATGGCCAGAGATTTAGATAAACGTCGGTCTACCATTGGTTATGCATTTACATTTGCTGAGGCAACCATTAGTTGGGTTTCTCAGTTGCAACAAGTTGTAACTCTGTCATCCACAGAGGCTGAATACATTGCACTCATGGAAGGAGCCACAGAAATGATATGGCTTGAGCATTTAATTACTGAACTGGGCTGTCCGAAATTAGTTTTTCCATTGTATTGTGATAGTAATAGTGCTATTCACTTGGCTAGGAATTCAGCTTTCCACAATTGAACCAAGCATATTGACCTTCGATACCACTTTATCCGTCATGTTATTGACGAAGGCAAGTTACAGGTCACAAAGATTGACACGAAGGTCAATCCGGCAGATGCATTAACCAAGGTTGTTCCTCGAGAGAAGTTTGTATTCTGTCGAGCTTCTCTCGATCTTGTTCCATTGTGACACTATTTTTCAAGAAGGGGATCTCTCTTAGAGCAGCTTCATTGCCAATCCCATTGGTCTTCAAGTGGGAGATTATTGGGCACGTGGACTGATGAAGCCCAATGTAACGGCTTAATAACTTCTCTTCTTCATTTATTCCTTATAACCGTCTATCTATAATAGCCAATCTTGGCTTGTAACCGCTCCTGTTTCTGAGTTGATGATTCCAGATGTAAAAGACGTTTGGTAGGAGTTTCAGAGAAGTGTCTTTAGTATGCAAGGTGCTTGCTGCTGTTCAATATGAAGATATATGGGTTGTATGTAAAAACACGGAGAGTGACATGTATTATCTGTAATGAATGAATCTCCTTCTTTGTGGATGTAGCCATTAGAATGGTGAACCACATTAATTGCTTGGTCTGTTCTATGTGTGTTGTTTTATGATCTTTTCATTATGAGTATTCTTTTTATTTGCTGCTACACTGCTTTGGTTCTATTGTTTTGTTTCTTGCATCAAAATAGATAAGGTTAGGTGCTCAAGCAATTGGAGATAGCAAAAGCCTTTTGATAGGCACCTCATCTTATTCTCAAACCCATTTAAGACTAGAATTTTCAAATCCCGGAGACATCCTATTGACTTTGGAAATCCTTGGAACTTTGAGCACCGAGAAATAACCATCACTCTTAACTGCATAGGACCCTGCAACAAATTATCAATGAGATCGACTAAAAATGAATAATAATAAAAAGTATTTAAGTAAAACTATAAAAGTGAAGATTTTGAAACCAAGCTTTGTTTATGAAAACAATTAATCATAATTGAAAACAAAACATTTTCAATGATGAATAGTCATCATAAATCACAACTTATAGCCATAAAGAAATTCCATACACTAAGAGCAACACATGCAAGAAAAAATTATGTATATTATTCTCTAAACATTGCAGACAATGAATGTTTTTCTCACTTGTTACAAACAACACAAGGCAGTCCTTTTTAAAGAGTTCCTAGCCCCAAAAAAGTAGTGATACAAATAACATTGGTCTCTAAAATAAAACTGAACTTTGTTTTTTTATGCAGCATGCAATTATGCATGAGTGATATACAATCCTAAATATAGCAACACCTATAAATACTCCTAAATAGATATGTCAAAACAATGACCACCTATTGCAGCTTATTTATAAATAGAACTCTATAAAAATAGCACTCCAACTCCCTGTCCAATCTCTCCTATGAAGCATCACTTATGCTAAAAGATCTTATTAAAAGAAGATACTTACATCATTGTCAGTCTCCCATAGTTCTTCTAAGTGATTTTTATTACCCCCTTCTTCGTTGAGCTCTAAAACTCTCAAATTTTTCAATGAACTCAATGACTAAAAATTTCTCTACCCATGGTTAAACCAGCGAAGCCATACTAGCTCTCTTGATTTATCACCAATTACTTGACTATAATTATTTCTCTAACCTGAAAAAAATATAATCCAAGAGAATTGGGTGTGACGCTACAATCTCCTCTGGTTGTGTTAACAATAAGATCTCCACCCTAGGAACATTGAGGAAACTCAACCTCGCTTCTGAATCTAGCTGTTGTGGTCATTATTCCTCGAATGCCAATTCTCTTTTAAATAGAAAAAAATGATGAAATAAAAAATATGGAAAAATTAAACTTCATGGAGACAATAATCAAACAACTACAAGCAAACAAATAAGGTCTCCACACCATTGTTTAGAGAGACAATGAAAGAAAGTACTAATCTTACCTGTGCTTCATTATCAACATTAATCTTTTGTTGGGGAGACCAAAGACGATAGGGTGACTTTTGATTTGCAATTTCTCTTCCCAAATCTCTTTAGTGATCATGCATTCTTATACAGTCTTGATCATCAAGCTCAACCAGACACTTATTTAGAAGCCTTTCCCAACTGTGCAAACCACTCCACCCTAACCCATCCCAAGCTATAATAGCCCATGTTTTCTTCTCTCCAATAAAGAAACAAGCACTATCTAAGAACATTTTCTTCTCTTCATCATCTAGGGTATCATAACTTACTTTTAGCTTCTCCTTAATATCGTTATCTAGTGTTCTAGATATCTTATGCAATAGAGATTTCCAATAATCTTTGTTGGAGATACCATATAGTTGTCCTCCAAAGACCTTTAGAGACAATGGTAATCCATTGCAAACATTCAGGAAGTTTTCAACCAAATCTTCAAACTCTTGGAGTGGATAGGGCTGCATGAATGCGTGCCAACAAAATAGTTGCTTAGCATGAGATGAGTCTAGTGCTTTCATTTTATAGATGGATGAGATGCCCCAACATCGAAGGACTTCACGTTCTCGCGTAGTGACTACAATCAAGCTACCACATCCAAGACTGTCCTTCTCAGGTACTAGTGCATCCAATTGGTCTACCTTATCCACATCATCTAGAATGATGAGCACCTAAACAGATCTTAAACAGCTGGCCAAAATCCCCTTCCCTTCCTCTATATTGTCAATTGATAAATCTTTGAGATCGAGGTCCTCTAAGAGTTTTTTTGTTTGTTATGCAATATATTTTTGGAAGCACAATCCCTTACATCTACTAAAAAAGTAGACCTTTGTATATTTTTATATTTAATATTATATAATTGTTTAGCACGAGTTGTTTTGCCACAACCACTCATACCCCTAATTCCCACAATTTGCACGGTGGGATAAATTTCTGCAGATTGAAGTCTGATTCTTTCAAAATCTCTGACAACTTCATTTAAACCAACTGGATGTTTGGCAACAACTAAAGGCACATTTTTAATTACTCCCAAAACACAATTAACAATATTCTTGAGCAATCTCCCCTCGTCACTAAAACATATACAACAGCAGCAAAATGAAACAGAACTTAGTATAACGTGCATCGAAAATTAAGAAATTTAGAAAAAATGCACCGAATGGATAAGATGATTGATGAGAAAAGCACGAGTGCTCCAGACAAGAATATTCCGTACTCACTCTTTGTTATAAATGATGTGACCAATATTATAGGAAACACCGTAGAGGGCATCCTTCCACTCCTGAAGCTTTTCTGAGCTGTATCTACGCTTCTTTTTGTGGTGAGAAAATGCTTCAGCATATACTCCTTTTGCATATCCAACATCAGTAGGCTGAACATGATAGAAAATAGGAACAATTTGTGTCCCTGTTTTGAGCATATATGAAAGCTCTGCCAAACACCACGGGGACTGTGCATAATTCTGGGAAAATATAGCTATATGAAGCGAAGCACTTTGCATTGCTGCTTCTATTTCTGCAGGCAAGAAATCCCCCAATTCAAGCTCTTCAGAATCTAGAAAAAACCTCAATCCCATGCCAGTGAAGGTATTATAAAGAGTGGCCGCAAGTGTGTGTTTGACATCAGGACCACGATGATTAATAAATACATCGTATGGCAGTTTTTTTACAGGCATTCTGGGTCTACCAGAAATGCATGCAGATGTTACAACTTGTTCAAAAGCATTTGTAAGCTCATTCTCTGGTTGCCTAGAAGTAGATGCCATGAAATTGGATTGAACTGAAGACAACAAAACAATGAAAGAAAACCATGGAAAGCAGGATGGAAGCAGGAATCGCTCTGGAAGCGATGCGTAAAACTTGGTAGAGGATGAAACGCGTAAAAATGAGTGAATGTGGATTGCCTAGGGAAACGCATGGAATGAATGCACAAGGAAGCCCGTATACACCCCGACCAAACGCGTGGATAGCGTGGGTGACAGGCTGTGTAAGCATTGGAACCGCAAAAGTGAATGACAGTACAGTGGAGGGGCCTGCGTAAGGAATCCTGTTCGTCCATCATCATTACAATACCTAATTAAAGATATCACACCGAATCTAATTCTGAAGATTTTAAACTTTTTCTTGTCCACACTTTGTCTTTATGCTTGTTTACAAAATGTATTTCTATACAATTGTGTTAAAAAAAAATATTTTTATTTTTTTTTAAAAAAATATGATTATAGATGAGTTTTATTGATAAAAATATATTTTTAGAACCGGTTGTGTACTATTAATTGAAAGTCGCCTTCAAGTTATGTTATTAGAAACGAGACAATAACAGCAAAGAAACTGGATATTTAGAGGTTGCCTAAAAGAAACGGATTTTAGATAACATATATTTTTTCAAAATTTTAGATTTATTATAAAATAAAACACTTAGAATAAAACTAGCATATTTATATTAAATATAATATATCTAAGGTACACTGAGAGATATCCTTCTCGAGGCGCCTAATGTTAGGATTAGTGATTAAAAAAAATAGGCACCTCGAGAAGGATATCTCTCGGCGTACTTTAGATATATTAAAGTTAATATAAATATGCTAGTGGCATTCGAAGGGCAAGCGTAATCATAACCATAACACTAACCCTAACCCTAACCATATGGGGAGTATGCACAATATTTGGTTGAAATTTCTAACTTTTGTGAAAAACATGTCCTTGGCATCCAAAAGCTACCTTCATCCCTTTGGGTTGGATGCCCAAGGAAAATCCAACGCTTAGGGTTGGAATTTCCAAAGTAGGAAAAAACACAAGCGCGTTATAAAATAGTTAAAATAAATTTTATGCATCTCTCTCTCTCTCTCTCTCTCTCTCTCTCTCTCTCCATTTGACTTCTTTTTCCACCTCCTTCCCTCTCTTTTTCACCTCATAACCCTAACTTTCCTACTTTTCCTTTTCCTTTCAAATTTTCCTTTAGATCCCACCAATTTTTCCCTATTTTAATGTTTTCCACCTCTCCTCTCATCATTCTTCCCATCTAATTTATTTTCATTTTATCTTGTTTCCATTTCATCCTCCCAATTTATATCCTCACCCCTCTTTGCATGTTCTAGTTTTCTTGTTTCCATTTCCTTTGTCAATAAGGGAGAGGGAGAGGGAGGAAGCGGAAGAGAGGGGGAGATGGAGGGGAGAGAGAGGGGAGATATGGGAGAGAGAGAGAGAGAGTCCTAGTTTTCTTGTTTCCATTTCCTTTGTTGATAAGGGAGAGGGAGAGGGAGAGGGAGAGGGAGAGGGAGGGGAGAGATAGAGAGATAGAGGAATGATAGGGGAGAGAGAGGCGATAGATAGGGAGATAGGGAGAGAGAGATAGGTAGAGAGAGATGATATAGATAGGGAGAGATAGGGAGATAGGGAGAGATAGAGGAGACAGAGGGGAGAGATAGGGAGATAGAGAGTGAGGGAGATGTCCAGAAACATAAGGAGAGAGACTGACATGTAGAGATATGATAGAGATAGGGAGATAGAGGTTTAGGGTTTAGGGGCATTATTTAGGGTTTAGAGAGAGAGAGATGTCTAAAGACATAGGGAGAGAGATTGAGATGTAGAGGGATGATAGAGATAGGTCTAGATAGGGGAGAGATAGGAAGATAGAGGGTTAGAGTTGCTCAGGTTCATGGTTTAGGGGTTAGGTGTCAGGGTTTAGGGGCATTATTTAGGGTTTAGGGGTTTAGGGTTGCTCAGGTTTAGGGTTTAGAGAGAGGACCTATAGCGAGAGATAGAAGAGATAGAGGAGAGAGATAGGGAGATAGACTATGAGGGACATGTCCAGAGACAGAGGGAGAGATATTGAGAGGTAGTGGGGTGATAGAGATAGGGAGATAAATGTTTAGGGTTGCTTGGGTTTATGCTTTATGGTTTAGGTTTTAGGGTTTAGGGGTTTAGGGGTTTAAAGTTGCTTGGGTTTATGGTTTAGGGGTTAGAGGTTAGGGTTTAGGGGCATTATTTAGGGTTTCTAGGGTTTAGGGGTTAGGGGTTAAGGTTTAGGGGTTTAGGGTTTATGGGTAAGTGCACAAAGATGAGGGACCAAAAGGGGGTCTTAAGATGCCACTTTTTTTTGAAATTAGGAAAGGCCGATGTTGGATGAGAAATTGAAGTTAGTTACACTCAAAATTTGAAGATACAACAAAAGCAAGAGTAGTAGTGCTCCAAATCTAGTTTCTAAACTACTATTTTTTTTTAAATAGTTGAGATGTATCTTCAAACACAATTTTTCAAGAAATTTCAAAAGATGTACCCTCAAGTCAAATTTAGTCAAAAGTATTTTGAAATGGTAAAGCCTTTTTATATCAAAATAAATCACACACACAACTTGTTGTTGTAGAGTACATATTGAGTTTTCTAATCATTATGATGTTTTTATATGTGTGTGTGTGTAGATTTGCATACTAACGATGTTTTGTAGGAGTGTAATATAAAGTGTCCACCTAGATCTTCAAGAGACTTCATATCGAGCATCTTATGCTAGAGACTAGATGGTCAATTATTCCACAATAGCTTATGCTTGGATAGCATGTGTGATCATTGTGGTGGGTTGCAACTTTGCCAATTTGTCAACATATGGAGAACACACATGCAATTGGAAATGAGCTAGTAAGTTTTGACAAATACAAGATAGTGGCATATAGTCTGAAAGATGGAAAAGAAGCAAAAAAGTGTGAATTGGTCATTCAAAAGATTCCAGTGTATCAGTTTACCTCTATTTTCTGAGATAATATAGTTTACGAGTATGCAAGGTATACCCATAGAGCTCGATGGTTGGACTTGTAATTCAAGTTATGCAAGGACACATTTCCACTTAGAGTTTATCTTCATTCTCTTCTTGTTAAGATTACAAACACCATGATTTTTTTTTGTAATTAAACTTCAATACACATGTATGGACAAGGTGTTGAGGGCACATATTTCATCCATTTGCTGGTAAAAGCTAGGGTTTTCTAGTTTTTCTTAAGCATTTTTAGCTTATAGCTAGCATGCCATAGCTTTCCCTTCACCTAGAGTCCATAATAGGGAGTGATAATATCAAGTTTACTAATTTTGACATCACTTCAGACCTAGCATCAATAAAATTTAGGGTTTTATGAAAGATTTATTTCAAAAGTGAGGTTTTGGTAGTGTATGAGGGTTTGGTACAGTCATGGAGAGGCTTATTATGCGAGTTTTAGGTTGTCTTTTATTGTCTTTTTGAGGTTTTTTCATGGAGAGGCTTATTATGCTTATTATCACTGTCATAGGAGGATTGTCAAGGACTGTCATAGTTTTAGGGGAAGTTATGGAGTCATTTCTTATTTGAAAGCCTCATCAAGATGGTATTATATGTAGATATAGGATATCTTAGTTATGCATACCTAAAACAAGGACATGTTGTAGTGCCAAAAAGGTGACCATGCTACAAGAGATAATTTTGATGTCATACATCATAAGGCTTAAACTATTGATCAAAACTCCTAGCATGAGCTCAAATTTGTAAAAGGACTTCATCACTAGTCTTGGACAGGGTATGGACAACCAATATTGCAAACAGGGTATGGACAACCATCAAAGCAAAAAGGATATAGGAATTTTGTCAGATGTCATTTGCTAGTTTATCTCAGACCAATCAACATTCTATCTTAGACCACAAAACTACCTCTTTCTATCTTAGACCAATCAGCATTCTATCTCAGACCACAAAACCACCCCTTTCTATCTCAAACTCTTCAATATTCTTGTCTTTTCATGACTATCCCAGATCATTTTATTGGTCCAAGACTACCTCCTTTTCACATACACTCCTTGTCTCATAATCATGACTTGAGGACTGTCTCTTTGGTTGTCATGTTTTGTGATTGTTTCACATGATAATTGTTCGATCTCAATGATAATAATGGATATAGGAATTTTGTCAAATGTTGTAATTGCAGTTGCCCTTGTAGACATGTATGCAAAGTGTGGAAGCATAGACAAGGCATGTGGATTGTCTGATAGAAGACCACAAAGAGAGGTCCTATCATGGAATGCAATGATTGCAAGAATGCAAAAAAAGGATTTGTTGAAAAGACTTTAGAAACTTTAAAGCAAATGCAATTGGCAAGGGTAAATCCAAATTCCACAACCTTTGCCAACATCCTCCCTATCTCTACCAAATTAGGATCTTTGGAATAGGGTATGGACAACCATCAAAGCATAAAGGATATTATGTAGGTTTTTGTGAAGTTGACTATGATGATTATTATGTAGGTTTTATTTTGAATGTTGGGCAAGGATTTGATTTCTCAAGAAGTGTTATACATTTGGACTTTATCTTATAAGCATTATGGTTAAGGTCAATGGTATTATGTTAGTCATAGTGACAAACCCTAGAGGCTTGTGCAGTGTAATATACCTATAATCAACTTCTCTCTCTCATGTGGAGTATAAAGTTGGAATAGAAATATAAAATAACAATCATGCATTAAAAACCTCATGGTGGGATCAACTTGTCCCTACACACTCTATTAATGTGCTTGGAATGATTTTGTAGATGATGGTAAAGAAAAAAGTAGAGTGCCTTCTAAAATGACTAGTTTTCTCTTGAATATTGTTGTGGTTGTTAGTTCCATATGTATCGTCTCATTGATAAGATTTATTGTTATTAGCCCTTAAGAACAAAGTGAAAATGCTTTACTTTGATTGAAAATGTGGATAGCAATTATGTATGGGCATATGAGAAAAATGTTACCTTAAAAGAATTTGAAATATTTGCAAGGACTATAGGATAAACCTATGGGACCATGGATATGGCTTTATTGTAACTCTAAAATGATTTTTAAGGAAACCCTTATTTATGGAATGGTTATTGTGTATATTTTTGCAATAATTAAGCTCAAAGTACATATGTTTGCACCTTCGACTGATTCCTTCAATTGGACCTCGATGGTTTCAAAGGACCTCAGTGATTTTAGAGGACCTTGGTGACCTACCTCCCAAGTCCACTGACACCTCTACTTTCTAGAGATAGGTTCTATCATTCTTTTGATTATCCCTATGCAATTGGTTTCTAAGTTTTTGTCATATTTTCTCCATTATAAGAAAGTGATTGTAAAACTAGGGTTTTCATGCATGGTTAACCTAGGGTTCAAGGAAAAGACTAAGTTCAATCTGATCCATCTATAGAATACATGAGAACAAGGTCATTAGCTAAGTACACCTTCATTTGGTAATGATTTGGCTCGATCTTGTCCTTGAATGTTATATGGAAAAGGGGTTGATCTAGTTTGTGTGCTAGTTGTTATCATTCTCCTTTTTCATACTAAACAATGCACAAAATGGATTTTTTGAAAAGGCTTTAGAAATTTTCAAGCAAATTCAATTGGCACAAGTAAAACCAAATTCCATAACCTTTGCAAGCATCCTCCCTACCTGTGCCAAATTAGAATCTTTGGAACATGGTATGGACATCCATCAAAGAATAAAGGATATAGGAATTTTGTCAGTTGCATTTACAATTGCCCTTGTAGACATGTATGCAACTTGTGTGGAAGAATAGACAATGCACGTGAACAATTTTGGCATGATGCCTCAAAGGAATGGTATCTTATGGAATGTAATGATTGCAAAATGTACAAAATAGATTTGTTGATAAGGCTTTAAAGAAAATCTCATGAAAATGCAATTGGCCAGTGTCAAGCCAAATTCCACAACCTTATCCAACATCCTCCTTGCCTATGCCAAAATGGGATCTTTGAAACAGGGTGTGGACAACCATCAAAGCATAAAGGATATAGGAATTTTGTCAAATGTATTTGCATCTGCCCTTATAGACATGTATACAAAGTGTGGAAGCATAGGAAAGGCATGTGAACAGTTTGGCATGACACCTCAAAGAGATGTCATCTCATGGAATGCAATGATTGCAAGATATGCAGAAAATGAATTTTTTGAAAAGGCATTAGAAACTTTCAAGAAAAGGTAATTGGAATGTGTAAAACCAAATTCCATAACCTTTGCAAGCATCCTCCCTACCTGTGGAAAATTAGGATCTTTGGAAAAGGGTCTGGACAACCATGAAAGAATAAAGGATATATGAATTTTGTTAGATGTTATATTTGCAACTGCCCTTGTAGACATGTATACAACTTGTGTGGAAGCATATATAATGCATGTGAACTATTTGACATGATGCCTCAAAAGAATGTTGTCTCATGGAATGCAATGATTGCAAGATATGCACAAAATGGATTTTTTATAAGACTTGAAAGAAACTTTAAAGAAAATACAATTGGCGGGTGTCCAGCCAAATTCCACAACCTTATCCAACATCCTCCTTGCCTATGCCAAAAAGGGATCTTTGGAATAGGGTGTTGACAACCATTAAATCATAAAGGATATAGGAATTTTGTTAAATGTTGTATTTGCATCTGCCCTTGTAGACATGTATGCAAAGTGTGGAAGCATAGATGAGGCATGTGAATATTTTGGCATGACACCTCAAAGAGATGTCATCTCATGGGATGCAATGATTGCAAGATATGAACAAAATAGATTTCTTCAAAAATCTTTAGAAACTTTCATGGAAATACAATTGGAACATGTAAAACCAAATTCCATTCAACCTTTACAAGCATCCTCCCTACCTGTGGAAAATTAGGATCTTTGGAACAAGGTATGGACAACCATGAAAGAATAAAGGATATAGGAATTTTGTCAGATGTTGTACTTGCAAATGCCCTTGTAGATGTGTATGCAACTTGTGTGGAAGAATAGACAATGTACATGAATTGTTTGACATGATGCCTCAAAGGAATGTTGTCTCATGGAGTGCAATGATTGCAAGATATGCAAAAAATGGATTTTTGAAAAGGCTTGAAAGAAACTTTCAAGAAAATGCAATTGGAGGCTGTCAAGCCAAATTTCACAACCTTATGCAATATCCTCCTTACCTATGCCAATATAGGATCTTCAGAATAGGGTGTAGACAATCATCAAAGCATAAAGAATATAGGAATATTTTCATATGTATTTGTAGCTGCCCTTGTAGACATGTATGCAATGTTTCGAAATATAGAGAAGGCATGTGAATAGTTTGGCATGACACCTCAAAGAGATGCCATCTCATGGAATGCAATGATTGCAAGATAGCAAAAACTGGATTTTTAGAAAAGGATTTAGAAACTTTCAAGCAAATGCAATTGGAACTTGTAAAACCAAATTCCATAACCTTTGCAAGCATCATCCTTGCCTGTGGAAAATTAGGATCTTTGGAATAGGGTATGGATAGCCATGAAAGAATAAAGGATCTATAGGAATTTTCTCAAATGTTGTATTTGCAACTACCCTTGTAGACATGTATACAACTTGTGTGTGTAATGCCCCAAGCTATGCTCAAGGCATTAATGACAAAAAGATGGATGAACAATTTTTTTTTGGATGCAATTGTAACACTTGCATGTCACAATTACACACTAAGCACATAAACCACCACAACACCACATAATGACATGCACATGGACCATGCCCATGATGAGAACAACATAGTGGGAGACTTTGCCCATTATTTGATGTAATCACCACAATGACCATACGAGAGGATAGAGCATATTCCAAAAGGAAAATCCAACATAAGACTATGACCTCTCTCTCTCCCTTGCAAACACATGGAGATGGAGGAGGGTGTCTACTACCCCCATGCCCATCCCATGACAACACAACAATGACTAAACTCATGGTAACAACCACACCCCAAGAAGGACAAGGAGGTACCTAGTTGCAACCAAGGGAAATGACACCCTCATTGTCCTAGTGTGAGGTACATCACCTAACACAAGAGGAGGACTGACTCAAAGCATCAACATGGAAAGGATAAGAAACTTGGAAAGATAACTCCCAAATAGAAGGTCTCTCCAAACTAAGAAATCAGAAAGTATCCAATGTTCAAAAGTCCACAGTCACCCAAGAAAACTAGAGAACCACAACACCTCAGGTTGACAAAACAAGAACCCACGAGAAAACAAGGGGACTCCATTTTCCAACATCTAAGTTGCATAAACAACGATAAAGTAAGGAAGACAAGGAGGCACAAACAAGGAGGAAGAACTAAGAATACATTCTTCTCAGCAAGACAAGAGCAAATGACAACAACACGAGGCCAACTAGTTGAGCCACACCAACAAAAGACCAAAAAAACCACGAGAGGAGATAAATATGAAACCCAGCCAAGGAAAAGCATACATAAGGAATCCAAACATATAGCATTGAAAAATTACCCATTTCATAAAGAAGTAAATAAAATAACCATTCATTTTTAGTTAAGATAAAAAATTCATGCATAGATGAGATACAATTTCAATCATGCTATCATACAAGAGTATTGTGAGAATGTCTTAGACATAATGATTGAAATCCAACTCTAAAACATAGCATAGATCAATTACTGAATTATGAGGACTCCAACTTCCAAATTGAATTATTTAGGCACAATCAATTACATTCACAACATTATATTCTCGTTTAATACAAGCATCAATTTCCTAATCAAATGATAAAATAATACAGTTACTAGATGAAGGCTACTTCCCAACACATGGAAGAATTGTGCATCATTGATTAAATTACACAGAGTAATAGTACTTGATATTAATAATTAATGTCCAAGGTGCTCCAACGACACATGGAACAACATGAGTACAACATAAATAAACTACACAACACAACAAGCCTCCAAAAGATTATTAGAACATTACCAATGGGGGATGTTCCCCACCTCCCTAGGATATTGCCATCATTGAGTGCAATAGATGTCTATTGCCACTCTAAGAAACCCCTGACCTAGGGAGAGAGGAGATGATGGAACCTGTAGAAACCTAAAATTGACTTGTTCCCAGGTCAGGTTTTCATCTATCATACTTCTTTGATTAAATAATTCTTAATTATTTAATTAATTTCATCTGTCAATTAAATCAATTTATTCCTCCATATTAATTAAATCAATTTATTCCTCCACATTAATTAAATAACCCTGATTATTTAATTAAATTAATTTATTCCTCTATGTTAATTAAATGATTCTAATTATTTAATTAAATCAATTTCCCTCCAATTCAAATAAATAAATTCAAAAATATTTATTAAATAATCTATTTCCTCCAAATTGAATTACAATTAATATTTAATTCAATTATCCCATGTGCACATGAAATTAAATAATTATTTATTTAATTTCCCATTTATCCTCACACACCAGAAATTCCTCCAATCAAAATCAATTAATAGTCAATCAAAAGAGTTGACTCATCAATCAAAACTAGTTAACTCATCAATCAAATCAGTTATCTAATTAGTCAATTCACTTAACTATTCAATCAACTCAGTCAACTAATCAATCAACTTAGTTCATTGATCAATCAATTCACTTAATGACTCAATCAACTCAGTCAACTCTCTAATCAATTTTGTTAACTCCCTTGATGCATGAGAGGGCTTGGACACTTGTCCTTGTCTCATTCACACACATTCTCTCAACCTTCCTCAACCGTTGATCTTTCTAATCATCTTTAACCATAGATCTGTTGTCTCACATGTATATAAAAGAAGCCTCTTTCTCCATTTTTGAACATCTCTCATTTAAGCAAACTTATGTTGTCGCAATCATTCCTTAGGAGATCAAATTCATGTTACAATTATAGAGCAATCCGCATCAAAAAGCAAGGAGCAATCAATTGGAATAGGGTGCATTTTAATTCACTCGATGGGTGTGGGCAATTCATTTGTGCAAAGGAGGTAATTTGTACTTGTTTGGTTTATATTTCGTTCATGTTTGCATATCCAAATTGAATTAAAATTAATATTTAATTCAATTATCCCATGTGCACATGCAATTAAATAATTATTTATTTAATTTTTGATTTATCCTCACACACCATAAATTCTCCCAATCAAAATAAATTAACAGTCAATCAAAACTAGCTAACTCATCAATGAAATTAGTTAACTAATTAGTCAATTCACTTAACTACTCAATCAACCCAATCAACTAATCAATCAACTTAGTTCATTGATCAATCAATTCACTTAACGACTCAATCAACTTAGTCAACTCTCCAGTCAATTCTTATAACTCCCTTAATGCATGAGAGGGCTTGGACACTTGTCCTTCTCTCAACCTTCCTCAACTGTTGATCTTTCTAATCATCCTCAACCATAGATCTATTGTCTCACATGTCTATAAAAGAAGCCTCTTTCTCCATTTTTGAACATCTCTCATTTAAGAAAACTTATGTTGTCGCGGTCATTCCTTGAGGGATCAAATTTACGTTACAATTATAGAGCAATCCACATCAAAAAGCAAGGAGCAATCAATTGGAATAGGGTGCATTTCAATTCGCTCGATGGGTGTGGGCAATTCATTTGTGCAAAGGAGGTAATTTGTACTTGTTTGCTTTATCTTTCGTTCATGTTTGCATATCCAAATTGAATTAAAATTATATTTAATTCAATTATCCCATGTGCACATGAAATTAAAAAATTATTTATTTAATTTCCCATTTATCCTCACAGACCATAAATTCCTCCAATAAAAATTAGTTAACAGTCAATCAAAAGAGCTGACTCATCAATCAAAACTAGTTAACTCATCAATCAAATTAGTTAACTAATTAGTCAATTCACTTATCTACTTAATCAATTCAGTCAACTAATCAATCAACTTAGTTCATTGATCAATCAATTCACTTAACGACTCAATCAACTCAGTCAACTCTACAATCAATTTTGTTAACCCCCTTGATGCATGAGAGGGCTTAGACACTTGTCCTTATCTCATTCATGCACATTCTCTCAACCTTCCTCAACTATTGATCTTTCTAATCATCCTCAACCATAGATCTGTTGTCTCACATGTCTATAAAAGAAGCCTCTTTATTCATTTTTTAACATCTCTCATTTAAGTAAACTTATGTTGTCACAATCATTTCTTGGGAGATCAAATTTATGTTACAATTATAGAGCAATTCACATCAAAAAGCAAGGAGCAATCAATTGGAATAGGGTGCATTTCAATTCGCTCGATAGGTGTGGGCAATTCATTTGTGTAAAGGAGGTAATTTGTTACTTGTTTGGTTTATCTTTCATTCATGTTTGCATATCCAAATTGAATTAAAATTAATATTTTATTTAATTTTCCCATGTGCACATGAAACTAAATAATTATTTATTTAATTTCCCATTTACCTCACACACCATAAATTCCTCCAATCAAAATCAGTTAACAGTCAATCAAAAGAGCTGACTCATCAATCAAAACTAGTTAACTCATCAATCAAATCAGTTAACTAATTAGTCAATTCACTTAACTACTCAATCAACCCAGTCAACTCTCCAATCAATTCTGTTAACTCCCTTGATGCATGAGAGAGCTTGGACACTTGTCCTTCTCTCATTTGTGCACATTCTCTCAACCTTCCTCAACCATTGATCTTTCTAATCATCCTCAACCGTAGATCTGTTGTCTCACATGTCTATAAAAGAAGCCTCTTTCTCCATTTTTGAACATCTCTCATTTAAGAAAACTTATGTAGTCATAATCATTCCTTAGGAGATCAAATTTATGTTACAATTATAAAGTAATCCACATCAAAAAGCAAGCAGCAATCAATTGGAATAGGGTGTATTTTAATTCACTCAATTGGTGTGGGCAATTTGTTTGTGCAAAGGAGGTAATTAGTATTTGTTTATGTTCCTCATTGGTTTATGTTTGCATATCTATTTTACACCTATACATTTTGCATGCCTAGTGGGACTAACTCTTGTCATTAGCTTGTTTATGCATTCACTTGTTTATGCATTTTCATTTGGAGCTCTCACATCATTTTTGTCAAGTTTTAGGGAACAAGTTTCACAGGTCACTTCCTACGCAAAACTCGACCTCACCGTTGAGTTTAGGAGGCCTCGTAGGTAAAGAATGACATAAAATTTGCCTACTTTTCATTACTAAATTTATTTTTATTTTTATTTTTATTTTTGCTTAGCAAATTAGACTTAAAAAATTAAAAAAAATAATAATAAAAAAACCATAAAAAAATAAAAAACTATTTCACAACAAGCATTTAGAGTTCTTTTTTTATTATTTGTTTTTATTAAGCTAAAAAAAAAAAAAAAAAACTAAAAACAAAATAACACACAAACAAAAATTAAAAAAAAATAATAATTTACACAGTCAAGAAAAAAGACAATTTACATAGTCAAAACAAAACAAAAAAAACATTTCTTGACCCCCCACCCAACCCCTCCTCCAACCCCTCACTGCCCCATCCTACCCCCGTCCAGATCCTATCCCTTACTCTGTCCACCCCAACCCTCCCACCTGTGCCCACCTCCTGCAACCCCTCTCCCACTGCCTTTTTGCCCCTCTGCCCCCTACTCTCCTTGCACTCTGTCGCCTTTATGCCCCTCCATCCCCTGCTAAAAACCTGACCCTCCTTGCTTGCGTAAAACAAAAACCCCATACCCTGCCAAAAATCACACAGAATTTTAAAAAAAACCAATGGAGGCACCAAAAAAAGACAAAAATCAAAACAATTAATTAAAAAAACAAAACACAAAAAAATATAAACCCTAGCATACTTTAAAATTTTAGGTTAAATTTTTAATATTTTAACTTTTAAATTTTTTAGTTTTTTTAATTTTTTTAAGGAGCTCAGCCCTGGTCACATGGAGGTCCAGGGGCTTGTTTGAAACCTAACTAACAAACTTGACTACTAGCATTTTAACTGCCACATGTGACCACAAATTTCCCTAACTACTAGTTGTTTATCTGACTACCAGGTTTGCCCTAGTTTGCTTTTACATGTTAAAATAGGTTGATTTTTTCTTTTCAGCATAACTTTTTGCAGGTATATCAGATTTTCATGAAATTGGTTGCATTGTAAAGCTAGTTTGCTCTACTTCACCATGATATAGGTGTCTAAACATCCCATCTAGTCAACTCCATCAAGTATAATCAGTCAAAGTCAACCTTTGTTTGGAATCTTCAAATCACTATAACTTGTGTATTTCTTAATGAAATTTCATGAATTTTTTTTTTAAATTGCATATAATTTCATGTAGAACCTGATCATAGCATCAAAATTTCTATATCTATTCATATTTATTAGTAATTTTCTAGATTACTCATTTTTTGTTTTGGTGGAATACAAGTAGACATCAGGATCTACCGCTTATCGTTTGACGAAAACCAAACTTTTTCTTAAGACTACTAATGTGATTTGATGCAGGATGTATGCCAAAGATAGATATTGATTATCACTAAGTCTTAGGATTCACACTTTAATTTCACTTAAGGGAATTGACATGGATGTGTCATCTTGATTATCACAAAATCTTAGTATTCACACTTCATTGTGCTTAAGGGAATTGACATGTATGTGTAATGTTGATTATCACTAAATCATAGAACTCACATTTCAATTTTGCTTAAGGGAATTCATGTGTGTCTTCTATGTTTGGAATTTCTTGAATGTTTATGCTCTTCACTCGCACGACAATGTGATCTTACGAATAAAAAACATTTAAGTTATTGATTTTATCGCTTTCCATGTATGCTATCAACCTTTAGAAGGGCCTACTTTTTTATTGCACTTCATCCAAAAGGAGTGACCCTAAGCGGATCTTTCCTTTGGACTGCTCTATAAATTGGATAAGGCAAAAGCCAAGTCTTAACCAGCATTATCCTTGCCTTGTGGTGCCAAATTGAAAAGAGGCGTACCAACTCTTTGTGAAAATAATTTTTGCATTGTGTGAGGTATATGAGACTTTTAGTAGACTTGGTTAAAGCTTTTAGTAGCTTGTCTGATGCTCACAAGGCATTGGTCCCTTGAAGTTACAAGCAACCTTGTAGTTAGTGTCCACCTGACTCACCTTCAAGCATTGCGGTAATTATCAGTGCAAGGGGAATCATTAGAAGCCCTCAAGATTACTCACCATTGCCTCCCTTGAGATGAGATAGAAATCCCCGGTATTGAATAAGCTATTTGTAGCTTTCTAGGGAAAGGGTGATTGTGTCATCCTTCTAGTGTAGGAGGCCCCTATCTATCCTCTCTCGCAAAGACAACATAATGGACACACTTAGTAATCAATATGTTTACATTTGAGTCGACAGAGATCTAGGTCGTGAGCTGATATTATCACAGTGAAGCCTTGTCTTTAGGGATAAGGAGTGCTTGATGTGTATATAATTATGTTTATACTTGTGAAAACTTGGGCTTTTAGGCGCCTCGAACATACACACTTTTGTTGAAACAATCATTTGTGTCTATTGCCTCTTGTATTTTCCTTGTCAAAAAATCAAACAAAATCCCAAAAACATAGTGATTAGGCTTTCCCTTATTGCATTTTTCTTATCAAAAAATAAAACAAAATCCCAAAAACATAGTGATTAGAACTTTCCCTTTCTTGCATTTGCCTTGTCAAAATGGTCCTAATAATCAATAAGCCTAGGTTACACTGCCCTCCATCTCCAATTCAACCAATATCCCTATCATACTCAGATGATGCATACATAGAAGAACTTAAACACCTATATGGATCTCATCCTCACACTATATCTTCAAACCAACACACTTCACTATCATACCAACCTCCATTCTACACATCTCCTAGTTCACTTGAAGCCCAAATACAAAAAATTAAACATGATTATGAGAGATTGGATCCTATCATTAAGGAAAAATTTAGAAATATCATTCGTGATAACTCTTATGCCCATCTAATCACTGGAGATCCTCCTAATCCTATCGTATCATCCACACCATCTTACATGTCCATGCCAACTCCAAATCATCAAATCATGAATCCATACTTGAACACACAAACTTCTTACAATCAAGCATTGGATAACACAATTCATAATTCTATACCTCATTGTATATCTTATGACGAGGGAAATCAAAATCATCCATACCATCCTCTATCTATATATTCATCTCCATCCAATTCCCAAGAACCACTTTCCTATGCAATCCCTCCACCACCACCACAACAACAATTTCCACAGCAACAACAATTCCAACCTAACCCACCTACATATCAACACATCCCACAACCACAATATCATACTCCACACCAACAAGAATTCCAACCACAACCTTAACAAATTACACCTCAATACCATGTGTCACCCCCATTATCATATCAACCTAACCCATCTACATATCATGTCAACTCCACATTAACCTATCCCATTGATACCCAACAACATCCACCCCAAGAACATCCAATTCCATATTCCAACATTTCAACTCATCATCAAACCCATTTACAAGACTATCAAGTACCTTCACAACAAGAACATGCGAGCCCAAGTTACCCTTTGCAACAAAATCAAGTGTCCTTAAGTCCTTATAGTACCTTTGACAAGGGAAACACCACTATATATTATATATCCCATGGGTACCCTACATCCTCATCCAATCAAATACCCATACAATAGCCTCCTAGTCCTATCCTAACACCACCATGTAGTCTCTATCATAGTCCATTAGTCCATCAAGCCCTTCATTACCTTCATCCCCATGTTCCTCCACTCTTCCGCCAAAGGATCCCTTGGAGATGACCCTACGACAATTGATCCAAACAACATTTCTTGAGGTACCATCGAGAAAATCATCCAATTCCAATCCTAATATGTCCAATACCATTATCCCTTCATCTAATCCTAAGCCTACAATAACTTCTACCCTTATTATCACTCCACCTAATCCTAATCATAAACCAACAACATCCACCCCTATTATCCCTCCACCTAATCCTCCTAAGCCTACAATACCATCCACCATTATCATCCATCCATTACATTGTCCATCTACCCATACACTTATGAAGGATGTGATCCAATGGATATTAGCAAGGAATCAACCATCTCCATGTCATCAAACACCTATCCAAGAGCCTATCAAAGAGACTTCAACCATCATGTCCATTCCTTCAACCCCATCATGTAATCCACAACCCATCAAGCCTATTGAAGGGTCTTCTACAATGTGTCCAAGTCAAGATTCATTCTACCCTCATGTTTTTTACCATCAAGAGGCTATCAAGCCTAACCAAGAATCTCCCACTGCCACTTCCATTCATGAAAATCAAGAGCTATGTTAAGAGTATAATCTAGAGCATGTGGAAACATCAACACTTTATTTAAATCAAGATCAAAGTACCTCCATCCATCCCATCCATAATCTATATCTTTTCTATGATCAAGATAGTATCCATGATCAAGTTCCTAACCATGAGCAAGAGAGCGAAGTTCAACCCATCCATAACCTTTATGATTTCTATGATCAGGATATTATCCATGATTATGAGCCTACCCATGAGCAAATTGATCATATCCATAATCCCATAACTATCCATGAACAAGCTATTCACACTACTACCCATATCCATCCTCCACCTAGTGGTATCCATGATCCAACTCCATCCACTTCCATTAATGAGACACTTGGCTCCCAAGTAAACATAGATGATCAAACAAATAACATGGTTCTTAATGAGCATAATGATGATCATGATCATATTGATACTTTCTCCTCCAAAATTGACCATATTTCACATCCAACATATACCCTTGGACTTACCACCTTCATCCATGAATGTTCCTCCTTAGAAGAACAACAACCATTATCTATCACCTCACCTTTCCCATCTAATAATGATCTCGCATCTAGTGTCCAAATCACCCATAATTCCATTGTCCACCCATACTCTAGAAAATGATCTATAAAGGTAAAGTCTTACGCCTTCATGAACAAGGTCTTTTAGACCCCATCCATGTCAAAGTCCCTCCAAAATCATATGGCCTTGGTTATATTCCCCAAGAACAGAAATCTCAAGATGTTGGTATTACCTCCATGCCTTCTAAATCCACTCCTTTCCATCATAAACTACATCATATCCCTAAAACATGTGTTTCCATTCCTCCCCCATTATACTACAAATTCCAAAATCATGTGACCATACATCTTCCTCCATCCACTTTACCTCCATTACTTCCAACTCCTAATAGACCTCCTTCCACTCTACCTCCACTTATCCCAATGCCTAATAGCCCTATCATCCAATCCTCTTATCCACTTATCCACAAATCCACTTTTAATCCCTCCGTCCATAAATCCCCTCACATTCATCATGATCAAAAAATGCACACATCAACCAAACATGAAGCTTCCACCAAGTCCATAGGATTCACTAATAAACATTAGGATGCCTATACACATAAAGCCAAAAATCCTAAAAATACTAATGCCTTATGTCATCAATGCAAAGAGTCCATGCAAAATCCATCCAAAAGGCTACCCAAGTCCATACGTTCAAAAGAAAAGTTTAAAAATAAAATGGTTTGGATCCCTACGCAAAAAACAATCAAGTCAAATGACGTATCCACATCCCAAATATCCCAAAAATCTCAGTTCATCAAAAAATCCCAAAGCAAAAGTCATAAAAATCCTAAGTTTGTGTAGGTACCTAAAATCCTACATCGACCATCCCCTACACAAACATGTCCATTACTTCCTACACCTCCTTCTAATCAAAAGCTTCAATGTTTATCATGGTGTGTGCAACTATTGGTCTCGGTTCCTTTACATTCCACAACATTTCCACATACCTCCATCTCCCCATCTTTCATCCATTATCCCACATATTTCACCCATCATATCCCTATGTTCCATGCTTTTCTATATCCACATTATAATCCATTATCCTTCCATCCATAATCCACATCATAATCCACTACCTCCCATCCATCGTTGCATATTCCTTCCATACATAATCCACATCATAATCCATTATCCACCTACCCCATCTCCCTCTCATGCAATCCCTTACCAAAATCTATGAGCATAATGACAGTTGACATCGTCTATGTGCATCATCCATCTTTCAATGGAACTGTCACCTTTCATGGAACTAGATGCTTGAGTCCTTATCCATATCCACCTATTCCATCCAAGTATTCTAATGAAAAACAAAAAAACAATGAAAAAGAAAAAAATTAAAAGAGCAAAGAGAAATTCCTTTGTCCAATGGTGAAAACCTAGTAAACATGCACCTTGGATAAGTACCATAATGAAAACCTGGAAAATAGGCATCATGCATAGGTTTATTATCTATGTGTTTTATACTTGGGGGCGTGTTGTCTCATCTAACCTATCATTTCCAACCTATCCTTTCCTTTCTATCTACCTCATCCTATCATATCCTATCTTACCATCCTTAGCCATTATACTAGCATACCTATCCCATCTATCCATCCATCCTCCCTTCCTCCTTTTGATATTGATAAAGAAATAGGGGAAAAATGTTTAAAAATGCCTTAGAAAATCTCTTCATATATCTCATCCTTTTCAACCAATCCATTCATCCTCTTGTCCTAAGTTTTGTCATGTAAAATCCTAAACATATTACTTAGAATGGGGCATGTTATTCCTATGCGACATAGTCTTTGGAGATCACATCCTAGCTCACTTATGCAACATACATCCATTCCACACACTATCATCTACCCTTTTATCCATACCATTATCGTGTCTCCCATCCCATTTGTTTTCACCCATCCTTATGTCCACTTATCTAATCCCATCATCCTCCTTGCATCTAGACCTAGTTTTCCCTTGTCATTGGTATCTAGCAACAACGTTATCCAAACTATAACACAATGCCATCCCATAAAACAAAAATATCCAAAAACAATAAAAATATCTCAAAAATATCCAAAAAATCCCCAAAACATTCAAAAATCCAAACAATCCCCCAAACATTCAAAAATCCAATAAATTCCAAAAACATTCAAAAAACCAAAAACATTCAAAAACATTAAAAAAAATCTATAAAATTCCCAAAAACAATCATAAATCATCATCTCCATCCCAATCCATCTAACACTTTCATCGTTCTCATCTTCCATCTATCACAATCCATCCTATCACCCCAACTTGACTAACTCAAGAAGAAAATGAACTATGCATCCTTTGAAAGCTCAAGTACTTTTATCAAAACCGAAGTAAAAATGACAATTCATGAAGCCATATGTTGTCCTACATATTGCTTGCCACATCTGCTACAACAATCTATCTATCTTAGATCAGATCAACATCCTTTATTGGATATATCTTTCCTACAATTATAAGGCTTTATCTACCCTATCAACCCTGAGCAACCTCTTTGGCAAGAGAATATGTTTGTTGTATGTTTACTTTGAAAGTTAGTCAATTTTCTTTTCAATTTATCTTGTGTCCCTTTTAAAATACACATTCAAAACTACCTTGATCTTTCTATATCTTGGTATGTGGCAATACTATACAAATTGGGGCATAGTCATTGCTTTCATATGCTATGTTTGAGGGATGATTTTATTCTCCTATTAGGTCTAATATCTATCTTGTGTGTGATGGGATTAGCATCTTGCATATCAATATCTTTTACATCTAAGGCTCTGCAAAGACCTTGTTTGTATTAAGACTATTCTACACCAAGACTATTTTCCATTCACTTATCCAACAAGGTTCTAGTATTCCTAGTAGTAATAAACTCAAAGGTATTTGCAAAGTCAACTGTCTTATGCATTGGATACATGGTCACCCTAGTTCTTATAGCTTGGTGCATAATATCCTTATGCTATATCAAAATAAAGGATTGCTCTATTATACATATTAGCGTAACTTCTCCCATTCAATTATTTATACTATCCTCATCATTTGATTATCATTTGTACAACATCTATCCTTTTATCTTCTCCATTTTCTCTATGTTGTTCTCCATCTTTTATCTCCTTATTTTCTTCATATCCATTCATTTCAAGAGTACACCCATACTCTTCCAATTTGTCTGTCCTCTCGAGGGGGCATCATTCAACCTATTAATTAATCTACTAGGTACTTCTTCTACTCGACTTGGACATCATCATTTCTAATCCAATCATATTGTTCTTCTAAAACAAAATCTTCTTCTATCCAACATAGCATTATGTTTTAGACTTCTTTGAAATGTTGTTACTTCGCAACACCATCTCAAAGAGGGGAAAATTGTAGACACCTAAAATTGACTTATTCCTAGGTCAGGCTTTCATCTATCATACTTCTTTAATTAAATAATTATTAATTATTTGATTAAGTTCATCTGTCGATTAAATCAATTTATTCCTCCATGTTAATTAAATAATCCCTGATTGTTTAATTAAATCAATTTATTCCTACACATTAATTAAATAACCCTGATTATTTAATTAAATCAATTTATTTCTCCATGTTAATTAAATAATTCTAATTATTTAATTAAATCAATTTCCCTCCAATTCAAATAAATAAATTCAAAAATATTTATTTAAAAAATCTATTTCCTCCAAATTGAATTAAATTAATATTTAATTCAATTATCCCATGTGCACATGAAATTAAATAATTATTTATTTAATTTCCCATTTATCCTCACACACCATAAATTCCTCCAATCAAAATTAGTTAACAATCAATCAAAAGGGTTGACCATCAATCAAAATTAGTTAACTCATCAATCAAATTAGTTAACCACTTAGTCAATTCACTTAACTACTCAATCAACTTAGTCAACTAATCAATCAACTTAGTTCATTGATCAATCAATTCACTTAACGACTTAATCAACTTAATCAACTCTCCAATCAATTCTGTTAACCCCCTTGATGCATGAGAGAGCTTCGATACTTGTCCTTCTCTCATTCATGCACATTCTCTCAACCTTCCTCAACTGTTGATCTTTCTAATCATCCTCAATTGTAGATTTGTTGTCTCACATGTCTATAAAAGAAGCCTCTTTCTCTATTTTTGAACATATCTCATTTAAGAAAACTTATACTATCTCAATCATTCCTTGGGAGATCAAATTTACGTTACAATCATAGAGCAATCCACATCAAAAAGAAAGGAGCAATCAATTGGAATAGGGTGCATTTTAATTCGCTCAATGGGTGAGGGAAATTCATTTGTGCAAAGGAGGTAATTTTTACTTGTTTGGTTTACCTTTCGTTCATGTTTGCATATCTATTTTTCACCTATATAGAACCACTGCTAGTTTAGCCAACTCACACAACAAAGGTCTCAAGAGAGGTAACAAGATCATTCACCTAAGGTTTGAACATGGTTTTCACACACACCCATCACAATGCCATGAGGATCAACTGAAATAAAAAAAACCCAATGCACAACCCACTGACAACATACACACCTAACACAATACCAAAGCATAAATCATCATAAGGTCATCCATGGCCCAAGCAAGCAGGAGAAGGAATGAGAATAACACAAGGGACATCAATAATAATCGAATTTCATACAACCCTTTTCTTTCCAAGACACTATCCATTCCATTTTGATGCAGTTAAGGAGAGAAGGGAGAACACTCAAGATGAAATATAGTTCGCCCATTAATGTGAATGCTAACCAACATTTTCACTAAGAAGAGATAACACATAAATTAAGTTACAACATCCTATCTAACCATACCTGGAACAATAAAATGAACGATAATGCATAAGCACTATGACCCTCGAGCCATACCTCAAGACATGGGGAATTGAGATGGACAAATCCCACACTCATGTCCATAGGGTGGAGAATCATGTTTTCCCATAGAAGACTTTTCATCTCACAATAAAGGTGCTCAGGTTTTAACACATAGGGGGGAAAGATAAATTTCACATAATACTAATTTTCTAGGGCCTAACCAACCTTTTTGTCCTATCATGAACTACCATAGTCATACCAAATCAACTAAACTCATCCTCCCCAACCAAACAAGGAAAATCTTACAATTAATAATTTATCTAAAAATTCTATATTGGTTCACAAATCAATAACTATAATTAATACAAAGATTGACAAAATGACTGTTTAGCTTCTAGACCCCTGTGCAACCTAAAATATGCTACAGTGCAACCTCAATCGAGTTTATCATGAACACGATGACTATGCAAATAAAATGCATGTGGGAGTACCGTCCTACAATGCAAACACACTACTTAAATATCATCCACTTCAATGGTCAAATAGTCATACCAATTTTACATCTCATTCACAATAAAAAGTGGTAAATATTTGTCCTTGTTTTATTGGTCAAAATTGACCTTTGTCTATTGAAGTGAATGATATTTAAGAATAGCCCAATACAATAGGTTATGTTGTTTAGAAGGAAGTGCAATAGTGTTGTTCTACAGATTAGCACTCTGGCTCAAGGGCAATGTTTTCCAAAGAACGTTTTCCAACATTTACTAACACCCATGCACACAACAAATACATAAATAAGAAATCCTGATTTCATTTAATGACAAAACATTAAAAGACAAATTAGTTTCTATATATATGTTTTCTAAAGACAATAGGACGAGACCTCCAAGACAAACAAAAATTGTTTCTAAAACCTTCTCACTGATGCACCCTCCCACAAACTATTTGGCCTCCATGAATTTCAACTAAACTCTAGATTCAATTAAAAATCTCTTGCTGCCCTCTCCTTAATCATTACACCTTCATACTGTTGTTATGCATTCATACTATTGTTGCGCCCCTACTATTACTACACACAGTATCTAAAATGTTTTGTTTTGTTTTTCCCTAGAGCATTCTAGTTATTTTAGTGCCTCATAGCATTGTTGTACCACATATGTTTTTGTTTTGTGCCTACTTATTTCTATTTGTAACGTCAAAAAATATCCCCTTGGGGCTTTTCCCTCTTTAGGTTTAGCTCCTGGGTCTTTAATGTGCATTTAGGACATCTAGCATCATAATTTGACATCCCAATGAAATGAACCCTGTGTTTTATGGTAAATAGGACCTAGGGGGATCCCTTGAACCTAACCCTGACCAAATTAGGGGGGAGGACTTGGGCGCCTGCGCCCTAGTCCTGCCCTATTTTGGGTCAGTCTCAAATTTGGAGTGTCGGCTTGTGACCATTAATTAGGTCCTATGCTGACATGATAAGTTTGCATTACAAAATTCTTGGCGGGAATGTTTGTAATTGCATATAAAAGCATGTTTAGGCATTCATTTGTAAACTAGATGATTACTAGATTATGTTCAGGTGATTTAGGCATCCTAAAGGTGATTCAAGGCTTTCATTATGTTGCAAGAGTAGATTTGTGTTGTCTATGTGTTTGTGTTTGTAGATTTGAGTATCTATCTCCTCATGGAATGAAGAGCTTCTTCCTCTAATAAGATATTCACTACAAGGTGACACTAATTGTGTTTGTGATCATTTATTCATTTGGATTTTGCCTCTGCCTCACAAGGGCACACACTCTCTATCTGATAAAGGTGTTTGGAAGACTTAAGTGTCCTCCTGGGGCTTGAGTGAGGCAAGCCTCTAAACACCACAACCCCCTTCCAAAGTTTTCATGGTTGCAAGTTACAGGTTGATGATTTAGACTAAGTGGAGTTGCAGGAGGGCATATTAAAGTGTCAGAATTACAGAACAAAGAAGAAAAGAGCTCCTTGGACTAGGGCACCCACTCCCTAGACTAGGGTGCCCGCTCCCTAGTCCCCAAAGTTCCACAATAGGAAAATCTCTGGAACAACAGGTATAGGCATTAGATCTTATTTTCAGATCTTGACAGAAAATAGGGCATTGGACTTGGGTGCCCGCTCCTTAGTCCCTGACAATTCTGCATTCCAAACTTCAAAAATAGGTGCATTTGTATTTGTCATCTTACATCTTTCTATAGCATCTTTCTGAATAATTCATCAATTTACTATCGTTTTCAAATAATTAGGGTTTTGATGTATAATTGAGCATTAGAGAAGGAAAATTGGCAATCAAACACCCTAATCCAAGTTTCCCTACATTTGTAAGTGACCAAGGACCTGGTATTGCTATGCCCCTTGATCCTAAGGTCCTTGAATGTAATTGGTGAAAGGAGGATTCAAACCAAAACTAAAAAATCCAAATTTCATTACATTACACCATTTAATGAGCCTCTTCCTATAGTTTTTATGATTTCTTGTTTGTTCTATGCCAAAAAGAAACCACATTTAATCTTTTACGCCAATTCTGAGCCAACACACACACACAACAAGGAAATATGCATTTAACTCATAAAATGAGTTCAAAACACTATTAAAATGAACTTTATAACAAAATGATATGCTTCAGATCAAGATTGACTAGTAAACAAATGTCATGGTATTCTACATGGCCTATAGGTATTGATTTCTGGGAATAAAATCATCTCATCCTTTTCAATATTCATTTTGAAACATTTGATTTCAGTTTGTAACAATTCCTTATGCTTCAAAACTGACCATATTTTTGGGATAAGGTGCCATTAACCTTGTAAATCCCAATATTATATTTATTCCATTTATTATTTGTAATTTGTAATTACCAGTAAGGGATGTACAAGTTTCACTAGCAGTGGTAAAAATTATTTACTGTCCACGGTAATTATGGAGTTACTACATGGTAAGTCCCAGAGTTACCGGCGATAGTTACGGGATGTCATTTACTATGGTAAATGGTAATTAGTCAAAGTGGGGTGCACATGTGGAGGAATAATCTATTTTTAGTGTTATGACGCACGTCATAGATGATGTAAGAAGGTGTAAGAGATTCTATGACAACTGTAAGTTGTCATAAGAATCTATGACACTTATAATAGCATATGACGCATCATAAGATGTTGTAAGTGGCTATTTTTAGCCCAAAGGAGTTCAAGCTTGCATGGGCACTTTTTCCCAAGTGTAGGATGCATGTATGACAGCATTTATGACTCCGTAAGAGCCTATTCTTGGCCATGGATGCCCAAGGTTGTATTGTTGACTCTTGACAAGTGTTATGGGCTTATAAGAAATCATTTAATGTCTTGAGGTTGTGTAAATTCTATAAAAACCATAGCATAGTAGATGAGATCGATACAACAATTTACAGGTACCCAGGTTCTGCCGGAGTGAAGGTTGAAGGACAGAGGAAGTGAATGTATTTGTAATCTCCTTTTGTGAAGATAATACAACTTGGCCTCTTTTCTTGGTGGAGCTTTTTACTCGCAAGGGTTTTCTCCATGTTAAACACTTGTGTTATGTGCTTCATTCTGCTTCTGGTATACTTCTGTATTGTGGGTTTATGTTTTGATTATAATCTCCATTGTTAATGCACACTTAAAAGATTGTTGAAATTTATTTGAATCAGATTTCCATTGAAGTAGTGTTGCTTTCACTTCTAACATTTGGTATCAGAGCCTGGCTAGCTTTGACTCTTGGGTCGTAGTGTGGAAGCTATAGCTGTAGTGGGATATTTGGTTGCATTTATTTTGGAGATCTTGTGTTGTTATTATGGTTGCATCCACTGTCACATCAACCTCTCGAATGGACATTAAGAAGTTCAACAGAACAAGGTATGAGTTGTGGAAGCTGAAAATAGAAGATTTGTTGGAAGAAAGAAACCAATGGTTGGCTATCTAAAAAGAGAAGAAACCTGACAATGTCTCTCAAGATGAGTGGGATAGACTAGATAAGAAGGCACAAGGAACCATCCGGTTGTGTCTTTCAGACTCTGTCCTGTTGAATGTCGTAAAGGAAGAGACTGCATACAAGTTGTGGAATAGTTGGGTGAGATCTATCAAGCCAAGAGTATAGTAAATAAACTTTATTTAAAAAGAAAATTATTTTCCATGAAAATGTGAGAAGATGAATTAGTTGCAGAGCATTTAAATTCTTTTAATTTGTTAGCGAGTCAGCTTGATTCAGTAGATGTTGAGGTTAGTGAGGAAGATAAATGTATCTTACTTCTATGTTCTTTACCTGAGTCTTGGGAGAATGTTATCCTTGCTATCACTGCTAACCTTGCAAATTTGAAGTTGGATGCTCTTGTTTCAGTGCTACTTTCACAAGAATTAAGGAAGAAGAGTTCAGATAGTTCAGGGGAAGGTCTAAGGAAAGAGGACCTAAAGGAGATTAGAAAGGGGCTAAGGACAAGTCCAAGGGATGGTCTAAGACTCCTAGTAAAAAGAACAGAGTTAAATGTTGGAACTACGGTAAAAGGGGACATGTGAAGAAGGAGTGCAGAAACCCCAAGAAATAGTGGGAGAGTGCTTCAGATAAGTCCTTGAATGTAGGTGAAGAAATTTTACTTTCTGCATGTAATCTTGTTTCTAATGATCACTGGTTGATTGACTCGGGATGCTCATTTCATATGACCCCACATAAGGAATGGTTCTCCTCATATGAAGAATATGATGGAGGTAATATCTACCTTGGTGACAACTATACATATTTGATTGTCGGGAAAGGAAAGATTAGTGAGAGGGAACTTGGTGGTAGCGAAGGGGAAGAGATTCGCAAGCCTGTTCAACCTTGAAGCCACTACAGATTATAATGCCTCCTATGTATTTGAGGCTTCTAAAAACACTTGTATGTTGTCGCATCGTAGATTGGGCCACATAAGCAATAATGTATTAAAAACTATTAAGAATAAAAATTTGTTGGATGGTTTCTCCTATTTTAATGAGCACTTTGATTTTTGTGAGCATTGTGTGTTTGGTAAACAAAACAGAAAGTCATTTCCTTTAGGAAGCAATAGAGAAAAAGAGAAGTTAGAAATTATTCATATGGATGTGTTTGGACCTGTGGATAATGAATCTATCAAAAAATCTCATTATTTGTAACCTTCATTGATGATGTATCCAGATTTATATGGATTTATTTTATGAAGCATAAATATGAAGTTTTCACTAAGTTTAAGGAACTCAAAGTCTTAGTAAAGAACCAATCAGGTTTAAAGATAAAAATATTAAGATCTGACAATGGAAGGGAATATTGCTATAAGAAATTTGATGAGTTTTGCAAGCATGCAGGTATAATCAGACAAAAGACAACTCCGTATACACCACAATAGAATGGTGTTGCAAAAAGGATGAACTGAACAATTATGGAAAGAGCCAGAAGTATGCTTAGTAATGCATAGTTGTATAAATGCTTTTGGGTAGAGGCTGTGTGTACTACTTGCTACTTGATAAACATATCTCCTTGTAAGGCTCTTGATTCGACACCTTATGAAGTGTGGACAGGTAAGAAACCTTCTGTTTCATATTTAAGGGTTTTTGGTTGTGAGGCTTTTGTTCATGTGCCTAAGGAAAAATGATCTAAGATGGATCCAAAGGCTGAAAAGTGTACATTAATTGGATATGGTGATAATGTCAAAAGTTATAAGCTTTGGAATCCACTAACCCGCATGATTATCTTTTCTAGAGATGTTATTTTCAGGGAACTTAGAGCTATTTCTGAACCTGAGTAGCCAAAAGAAAAAGATGAAAAGGTAAAGAAGGTTCACATTAATTTAGAGCAGCAAGATGCACCTCAGGAAGAACATAATGATGGATTCGGGGGTGAAGAAGAAGAAGAAGAAGAAGAAGAAGAAGAAGATTCGAGTAGTTCTGATGAAGATGAGTTTGTTGTTATAGAAGAAGTTGTTGCAGATGATCATACAAAAGAACGAGTAGAGTCTCTTACTCCACCCTTGAGGAGATCCACAAGACAACAGAATCCAGTTGACTGGTATAGCCCACCAGATTTCTATTGTGTATATGCTTTATTGAGTACTAACAATGAACCTAGATCCTACAGGGAAGCTATTTCTACAGATGATAGTGAGTCTTGGCAGTTAGCCATGCAGGAGGAGATGATGGCTTTAGACTCTTTTAACACCTGGGATCTTGTTCATTTACCCAAAGGAAGAAAGGCCATAGGTTGTAAGTGGGTCTTCAAGAAGAAGTTTGGAGCAGACAGGTCATTGGAGAAGTACAAGGCTAGACTGGTAGCCAAGGGCTAAGCCCAGAGAGAGGGAGTTGATTTTGGTGAGATATTCTCTCCTGTTGCTAAATTGTCTTCTATTAGATTTCTCTTATCCATTGCTGCAGCTTATGATTGGGAGATTGAGCAAATAGATGTTAAGACTGCGTTCTTGCATGGAGATCTTGAAGAAGAAATTTATATGCAACAGCCTACAGGTTTTGAGGTAAAAGGAAAAGAACATTGGGTTTGTAGGTTAAAGAGGTCTCTTTATGGTCTAAAATAGTCCCCCAGATGTGGTATCAAAAGTTTGATTTATTTGTTTTGAAATTGGGTTTTGTTAGAAGTGAGGAGAATCATTGTGTTTATATTCATTGTGTTGATGATTCTATACTGGTTATTGCTTTGTATGTTGATGACATGTTGTTTTTTAGCAATACTAAGGATGTTAGGTCTCAAAAATGTAGGTTGCTAATCCTAAGAGAATGCCAAGCTCTATGCTTAGATTTGCAACATTTTTGAACTAACGCGATAGAATCAGCCTTTAGGGTTTGATGACTCCCTGCACTTTAGGTCCTGCTACACCTAGGCGGGTGAACCTTGAAAGCTGAAGTAGATAAAAGGAATGTATGACTCAAATGAATTCAGGTATCTACTCACAGTGGCATAAAGTGTGGAATAGATAAAAGCTTGCTAACTAATTCTAATATCTGATGAATTGTATAAGAAATATCAAAGTGAATTTTATGATTGTGTAAATAAAAGGATTTAAATGATGAATTGAAATAAGACCAGTGCCTTGTTGGGTAAACAGAGTCAAATGGAAGACTAAGACTAGTGGCTTATAGTTGGCAGTAACTCTAACTGTTTGGCACAATACTTTAGTTTATAACTTGTATAAACGTGCAAATAAATGACTGACAAACTCTTCTTAATAATCCAACCAAAATAATCAGTTATCTTGTAATTCACCAGAAGGTAATTTAATCCTTTCTTGAAGGAACCAATTGAATGAAATATGCAAGAATAACAAATAATATTAACTTGGAGATAGAATGGCAATCCTAATTATATAGGTCTTCTTAGTAATCCAAACTAACACTTCCAGGTTACTATGATTGATCAGAAGGATTTTAATTCCTCTAATGGAAACCAATTCATTCAATCACACAAATACAACAAATGTGCATTGACAAATTAACTATATACTTGATATATTAATTTGAATAACAAGGAAATATTGAAATGGAGACAACCACACAATTGAATAATATTAACAAACAATTGATGCCAGAATAGAACCACTGAATTAGAGAACTTCAATTTACTTCTTCAATAATAAACTTGCAACATGGTCTTTGAGAAACATTGTAAATTATAACTATATATTCTACTGCTGATGATTCTGTGTCTCTCCCTTGTTTTCCCTGATATATATGTGTGGGAAACAAACTTCAGGCTGAAATAGTATGACTATTCATGGCTCACACCTTTTCACATAAATGGATTAAGAAATAGATGAATTTGATTAAGAGCTGGATCCATTAATCTTCATTTGGCAAGGTACTCCATATTACAATTTATATTGAATAAGTTGCGCCTGTTCTCATTGCTGAAAGCAATACATCAATTTTTACATCGATAAAATCTCATTTTTGTTTTATATGACCTTCTTCATATTGCTCTAGTAACAAACAAATCCATCTCAGAGTTGTAATAAACATATATGCATCAGAAATTCCTGTGTATCAACTTTTGTATATGCATTTGGGACACACATACAAGTGCGGACTCCACCGGGTCTATAAAATAAATTGGAATTAATTACATATCCGGTCATGTATACTCTTGCCTTGTCTTTTCTTGTATATCAGCTTGTATATCGAAGATATACATTATTATTATACAAGCCTGATGTGCAAGCGGCGGGACCCACCTTATTCCTCACTCGTATTCCATGTTACAACACTACTTGTATCTAACCTTCATATACAATGCCCGATACATACAAACTCAATTGTATCTCCCTTCCGAACTTCTTTCTTTTATGAACCATAGTTCATTCGTTTTCGGCTCCGCCATGTATATAACGTGAAATGCATCTTTTGATATACATTAAAGTATGATGCATCCTTTATATTGAACTTTAATTTCCTTTGAGTTCCATGTTGTATGTACACCACAATGTATGTATCTGAAACATACACATACAAAGCCCGAAACATACAACAATAAAATTGTATTTCATATCCCTTTTGGTTCTGTGGTGTATATTACCATTTTATATCCCTTTGTATGTTTCCTCGACGTCATATTTCATAAGTGAGTTTATATTGGCAAGATATTTCCAAGCTTTACCCGATGTAGAAGTGAACATTGTTGCCATCGGCATGACTTCCTTCATCGCTTTGTGAATAATATTCTTCTCTGATATGTTAAGTGTTACCGATATGACTATCGGTGAGAGTCTTGTCGATGCACGTGGTCATCATTGTCATCGGGATAAAATAAACCATCGAGATAACTTATTTCAAGTTACCCGATCGTGGTTGTTTCCCCAATAACCTTCCTTCACACTCTTCCTCGGAGAGATCTTCACGATATGTCACTAACATCTTTATCGCTGTGACCATTGGTTTGGCAAGACATATAAATTTCATTCTGATTTGTTCAGCTTCGTCGGTGGTTCTTATTCGTCACAGGTATCGGTGTGAGCTATGCCGAAACACTTTTCTTTAATTGCTGAGACTTTAGAATATCAGAGACTCATCAATTTTTCCCTCCGATGTTCATCTCCTACCGATGACCACTAATTCTCTTCATTCCACTGGATAGTCGGTGAGAGTCCTACTGAACTCGATCATCTACATGACTTATACTGTCAGGAGGGTTTGTAGAATATTACCCAATAGTGTTTCCTTATACCGATCGGCGTAACCACGCGTTCTCCTGTCGATGAAAGGTCATCGGTGCCACTTTCTTCATTAGTGTACTTTGAAATCTTCTCCCCAATCAGTAATCTCACACCGATACTCATTTCAACTGATTTCTCATGGATCAGTATAACTATAATGAGGTCTTGCCGATATTAGGAAATTTGAACCTTGTACATTATTTTGTGATAAAAGTTATAGGATGGACAAAATATTTTTTGGTTTGGTCAGACATGAGTGAGTATAAAAACATAAAAATTAAAAAATTTTACTATCCCAACAGTGGCTCTGTCTGGGATGTATACTCCTTGTGAGTATAACAAGGATTCAGATCTCTTGGGGGAGTAGACCACATGTTTTATTTATTCGGGATGATGGTTTTATGAGAATGGGATATGTAGGTGATAATGATGGGGAATTGGGATGATCCTATACTACTGTACATGGAAAAGATTTTTTTTTCTTTTTATTTTTTATTTTTTTTATTTTTTTTATATAGAGATTCATAGGACTATCCATGTACTGGCAGATCCTAATCTCTTTTAATTTCCCTAGACTACTGTGCATGGAATAAAAGTATTTTGAGGATTATTTGAGGGTTGTCCATGCACTGGTAACACTCAATCCTCTTTGTGCATGATTATGAAAAGAAAGGTTTCAGATATTGCCCATGCATAGGCAATTCTTGCTCTTCTCTGGACATGTTTTGCAAATAGTAAGAATCATCACCTCCTTTGCCAGTTATAACAAAAGGACCTAACCATAAAGCTTCAAACTTTCCATGCTTTCCTTTGTCCTGGCACCTAGCATTCCACATCAGTACTAAATCATTTATTTCAAACTTCCTATCTTTGGCCTTTTTGTCAAAGAAGTATTTCACTTGTGATTGTAACTTAATATTCTGCCTTTGGGCTAGTCTCCTTGTTTCATCAAGCTTTGCAAGGTGTTCTAATCTTTCCTCCATTGGTTCAGGAATGTTTAAATCTTCCTGAAGAATAAATTTGTAAACAGGCATGAGATTTTCTAATGGTATTTGTTGTGATGTTCACAACATGCCCCATTATGCTCCTTAGCAAAATGGGGACCCCTGCTGATGTTTTGCTTTTTGCTTCTGCTTGTGTTTTTCTACTTTCTGGCGGTTTGGTAAAAATGAAGGTCAGGTGCATCATCATCATGAGGTCAGTTTGTCAAAGTTCATATTTTGTTTCTGTGACCTCATATTTAGAAAGAGCTTGAAATTCCATGCAGGTTTGCCTTTTACTTCACTTGAAAATTCGTCCATATGTGGAAGTTGTGCACAGTCAAAGTTTTGGTCAAACCTGATATTCGCAAGATGATCATCATATTTTTTCATGTTATCAAGGTCATTATGATCTTGGTCTATCACCCAATAAAAATCATGCAGTCACAATATCCGGACGTCAATCTTAGGTGGTAGTGCCCTTTACCCGTCAAATGGCCTTATGCGCATTATGCAGCATCATGTTTTTTTTTAGGAAGGTCATATTTTATAAACTTAGTTTTGCTGTATGAAGAGCATCATCATCATCATATTTAAAACGCCCCCCCGATAATATCCTGAGGTTCAAATATCATGATGACGTCAACTTTAAGTCAAGGTAAGTTGCCCCGTCGAGCGGTCTTTGTATCGCGAGCATCATCATGATATTTTTGCATCGCCTAAAATTAAAATATCATGCTGATTATATAAGATCACCCTGACTTAGAAAATTTATCATTGGCATATTTGCATGCGCATGCTATAAACCTATCGGAGGGTCATCATCATGATATTTGCTGAAGTTCGCTAAGATGATGATGACGACTTCATATCCTCCTGATCTCCTTTTGCATAATCATGATCATCATCATCATCTTGATCTTTCACGAGGGTCATTCGCCAAGTGATGGAGACATCATCATCATAATTCGATATAGAGGATCATCATGTTCATATCCTCCTGATCACCTTTTTTGCAATATCATGATGATCACCCTATCTATTCAGAAGAGGGCGATATTTCATTCCTCAAACAGCATGATCATATTTTACAATATCACCCTAGCGCAAATATCATGATGACGTCAACTCATCCTTATGCTCTGAAAATGAAATATCATGATGACGTCAGCATGATAATTCGATGAGGGGGATCATCATCATATTATTTTTATCCTGTCCTATTGTCAAGATCATCATGATCTTGTTTGTTCCCCCGACATTTCGTAAAGTCCTCCTGCCGATGAAGAACGACCTTTTCCAAATATCCTGATGATCCTCATCAGCATCACATTTTCCTTCGACAGGATATTTTCCAAAACATGATCCAGTTGGCGAAATATCATGATGACGTCATGTTCTAAGTTTAACGAAAGGCCCCGGATATCATGATGACGTCATCCTGATCTGATAAACGAAGAAGCTAATACCAAATATGATGATGATCATCATCATCACATTTTCCCTTCGGCAGGATATTTTCTAAAGCACGATCCGGTTCCCGAATATGATGATGATGTCTTATTCTAAGTTCGACAAAAGCAAATATCCTAATGATCATCATCATCCTGATCTTTCGAGAGGGTTGCCTTGGCTGCAAAGGGGTCGTATTACATTCATCATCCTGATCATGCTCCTTAGGTGACCCGATATCACAATTATCCCCTGATCTTAACTGAACATGATGATGACGTCATCCTTAGCATTTCAATGAAGCCCGAATATCATGATGACGTCACCATCATTTTCCTTTCGTCGGCAGCATGATCATATTCATATCCTCCTATTCTTTTTCAACATGATGATGATGATGATGTTGTTCTTTTCTCCAATATGCAGAAGCGGAATATCATGATGACGTCATCTAGACCTTCAGGAGGGAGAGCATCATATTTCCAGAATATCATGATGATGAAGTGAATGCCGGCCAACATGTTTTTTTTGACACGCCGATAGCGATAGTCATGCCGATGGGCGGGAAATGAAGCGGTGGAATTTTAAAGTGTTTTTTTTGGCGCCTGTGGCATTTTCCCGGTCAGCGATAGTTGACCCAATGAGTTTTGAGCAGTCTGAGCGCATTTTGGACGCGTTTTGGGAGTATTCTGGATCCGATTTCCACAATCTTGTGCAGTCACCTGGATTTAAACACTTATTTTAATTTCATGCTGTTTATGTGATAAATGAAATACTTATTGCTTGTCTTGTCTTGCAGGCTTGCAGTTGAGGAAGCAGCTGGAAAGTCAACACAGTGACCTCATGGAGGAGGGAAATCTGATTTCAGGAGCAGGAAGATAAGGATGAAGTGCGAAAAGTCAAGGCCATTCAAGTAAAGAACAAGGTTGCAGCTGAAGGTATTACTGCAACAGACAAACAGAAGTTATTACCCAGCTGCCGGAACTTCTCAGAAGGGGCAATATTTTGCCCAGATTTGACACTGCTCAGAGATATTTTTGAGAACTGGTTCACCTGTATTTATTGCTGTAACCAGGGGTTTGAACCAGGGGTTCAATTAGGTTTTTTGTTGTAGTGAGGACAATCAAAATGTCTTTATATTGTGCCTCTCTACACTGTAATACTTTACAATAGGGATTTTAGGAAAGCAACAAGGGTTACAACAGTTTTTTTTTCTTTTAGAAGCATACAACAAGTTAGCATAGTTTAGAAGTAGAAGAAGGAGGTCGCCTGTTTGTCTGCAGTAAGGTGCGCGTGGAATGTCTGGCTGCCTTACTGTATCTGTAAAGCTTGTAAGTTCTCTGTAGTATGATCAATGAAACTAAGAGTCATTCCTACATAGTAAATCATGTATGACTATTCGTTTCTAATACAATAGAATCTGGAGTTCTGCATCTATCTTCTGAGTGTTCTCCTGCTCTTCTTTGTGTTTTGAAATATCTTCTTTGAGAGCTTGCAATTTTAAATATATGTTTGTGAAAATGCTCAGAACTTACATTTAAGGTTTTTTTACTGTGGATTTGATCAAATTACTGTGGTATTTACATAGTGCATAACAGAAACAATTAGATCCTTTGGTAGATTAAATGAGGTATAGATTAGATCTTTCTAACTTTTCCCAACCCATCTGAAATATTTAGCTAAAAACGTAGAAATCTAAAGGAAATTGTCTCAAATTTGAAGAAGCATGTATAACAGAGCTATAAGTAGACAGTTTTCATAAATAGATAAAGAAGAAAGCTGCAAAAATTCAAGAAAACCATCTAAAACTTGCAGCCCAGTAACACTTGTATGCAAAGGAATGAAAAGTATTGACATATCTCATGACCTTTTTGCATATTCTTAGGCCAGTAAGCCATCAAACAAACCTAAACTACGTAAGGCCCCTTGAACATTACAGCTTCACATTGACCAACTGAACTTGACCAACCGAACCATTGTAGACTTGGGATTAGTTGAATCTCAAATGATTCCTTCTTATCTTTCAAGTATAGTTTCAGTTCATTATATGTGAATTTTAACTTATTGTTATGATTGCATCAAAACAGTCATCAACAGTTTTCTGGCGCTAGAAGGAGGGCTAGAAGGCTGTATATTGTAATCATCAATAGTTTTCTGGCACTAGAAGGAGGGCTAGAAGGCTGTATATTGTAATCATCAATAGTTTTCTGGTGCTAGAAGGAGGGCCTGATTTGGTTTAGGGTTAAAATTTTGAGTTTCAAATGTTATATTCTGAGATATGTTAGATCTCATAAAATTTCAAAGGCCTAAAAAGTTGAAAGAAGGTCCCATTTTCAATGGACTCATATAGGGACAGTTTTCAAGTTGACATTCCTTCATTTCAAAAAGCTTTGAATAACCAGCTTTATCCTAAAAATTTATATAGCTATGGTTTATTTGGAAGGTGTAGGATACATAAGTCCGCAGAGCATGGTGAGCTTAATTGTCTATCTTTTCTTACAAGATTAGATTTATATTTGAAAGGACTAATCTCTCTCTTAGATGTGTATAAGGCTGAAAGTTGGCAGGGAAATGAGGAGATTATTGAGCGACAGAAGGATGCAGCATCAATGGTCATTAAATGTGCAGAGGATACAAAGATGGAACCAATGCTAAGAATAAAGGATAATAAGATCTCTTGGCAGGAATCATGTGATGGTAAGAGAAAAAATCTGTCTTTTCGTCAGGATCCGGCTGTGATTAAAGTTAGTGAAAAGTATAAATATCCTAAAAAATGCAGAGAAGGAATCACAGCTCATGTCCCTTTTCTAGATAAAAAGCAAAAAGGATTTAATGAAAAAGAAAAGGAAAGTGAGGTTCATCTTGATACATTTGATAAATATATAGAACTACTAAGGAATATTTGTCAAGGAGAAACCTCTGGGTCTGACCTGAAAAGTTTTAACGAACATGATTTGGCAAAGAAATGTAAACAAGCATTGGCAGAATTAAAATGCACTACAATTGATGAGATCCCTACTACAGCAACTAATGAAGTCATAGAAAAGAAAGTAAATCCTAGTGTTACAACTGACTTCTTTGAATTAAATGATCAAAATCAAGATTGTTGCAGGTCAATAAGATTAGACTCTACACTAAATGACAAATATGAGTCATCTGATGAGTAATTCTTGAAAAAAAAGGATACAGAGGATCATGTAGCTGCTGTGCACAATCAGACATCACCCCCATGCCATGTTGAAAATAAAACAGGGGAGTACTCCTGTCAATCAAAAGATGTTGTCCCACCTTTACTCTCAAGTGATTTAGAAGTGATTAAATTCTGTATATCAGATGATGATGAAGATCCTTACTTAAGTACTAATGTGCAGGAAACTAATGAGAACATTGAGAGGTCTGCTGAATTTGAGGATAAACTAAACATCCAGAATGAAGGAACAAGGCTGGATGAAGATGAAGAAATGATACATCTAGAGTCATTCATCTTTCAACTTGAAAAAGGACTAGACATAGAGCTGGGCAATGAAAATGCAGAGCTAAATGAGGAGCCAGCTATCAATAAACAAGTGTGTTCCACAGAGCTAAAGGCACATCAGGTTGTCTCTTTCCTTTCCTTAGTAAATAATGATAAATGCTATTTTGATTATGGAAATTCAAGAGATAGGACATGCATATGGATTAATCATAACCCTGATGAGCTGCCTCAGTTACTAGTCATTAAGAGCTATTCTGATAAACACAATGAATCTAGAATACCAGATTTTTTTTTAGAATTCAAAGATAAATCTGCTATGATGAGGACCATAACTAGTACCCTGTTACTCCTGCACAACCTAAAGAAATATGCAAGTAGGGGTGTTTTTGGGTCTTTTTCATGGGTTTCTAATTGCCTTGTAGAGGCTTGTATATAGTCTGGTGGGGTAGTTGTTTTTGTTTTTTGTGTTTTTCTTTTGCTGTTTTCTTTCTAGGTTAGTTGTTTGTATAGCTCCTTTTTGTTTGTTTTTGCTTTTTGTTTCTTTCTGTTTGTACAGTTTTTTCTTTTGTTGTGTTGGTTGTATAGCCTGTTTGTTTGGTTTGTTTGCTGTCTCCTCAGCAGGGATCTTTATTTTTACTTTAGAGTATTAAGGAGCAAAACTAGCAACCATTCAAAACAGTATATAATTTAGGATATTCAGGTTAACCATTTGCAATTTACACATAACCTGTCACTGTCATGAATGTAGAGAGTTGTTCATCTTCTGAAGTTTTGTATTCAATAAATGTGATTGAGAATTCGAAGCAGGTTTCTCACGATGACACACCTAAAATCCTTGGGTTTGTTGAACATACCAGTGTAGATATTAGGTGAAAAATCAGAGGTCACCCTTGCTACCATTGCAATTCTCAGTTTAATTTCAGCAAGTGTCCACTCCTTGCATCATGAAGTTACAAATTGCTATATCTTATGAAATCTTTCAAAATTAGAAAACAAAAATAAATAAATGAATAAAGCGGATTATACTAAAAATCCAGATTAAGCCATCTAAGTAACTCTACTGGGGCTATGGACGCTCGCTGGCAGTGGGGCTCTACTTAGGAGAATTGTAACGATAACCTTGCCGGGGCTATAGATGCTCGCTGGCAGCAAGGCTCTATCCGGTCGGTTATGAGGGAATATCCTCACCTACGTAGGCTAATGTCAGTCACTGGTTTGTTCAACCGATCTTCAAGATGAGGATAATTAATCACGTGCACACAACTAAACTGAAAATAGAAATTCATGCATCTTTATTGAATACTTTGAGTCTCAAGCTGAATAGTAATTTGCAGGAAAGATAGTTGGAAGTTATGAGTTCATTTCATCTAGTTTCCTTGAACACTCTAAATTTAATTGTTTTGTTTTGGTTGCTAGTTGTTGTGATGCTCACAACACGCCCCATTATGCTCCTTAGCAAAATGGGGACCCCTGCTGATGTTTTGCTTTTTACTTCTACTTGTGTTTTTCTGCTTTCTGGCAGTTTGGTAAAAATGAAGGTCAGGTGCATCATCATCATGATATTGGATGAGGTAGGTCATCATCATGAGGTCAGTTTGTCAAAGTTCATATTTTGTTTCTATGACCTCATATTTAGAAAGAGCTTGAAATTCCATGCAGGTTTGCCTTTTACTTCACTTGAAAATTTGTCCATATGTGGAAGTTGTGCACAGTCAAAGTTTTGGTCAAACCTGATATTCGCAAGATGATCATCATATTTTTTCATGTTATCAAGGTCATCATGATCTTGGTCTATCACCCGATAAAAATCATGCAGTCACAATATCCGGACGTCAATCTTAGGTGGTAGTGCCCTTTACCCGTCAAATGGCCTTATGCGCATTATGCAGCATCATGTTTTTTTTAGGAAGGTCATATTTTATAAACTTGGTTTTGCTGTATGAAGAGCATCATCATCATCATATTTAAAACGCCCCCCCGATAATATCCTGAGGTTCAAATATCATGATGACGTCAACTTTAAGTCAAGGTAAGTTCCCCCGTCGAGCGGTCTTTGTATCGCGAGCATCATCATGATATTTTTGCATTGCCTAAAATTAAAATATCATGCTGATTATATAAGATCACCCTGACTTAGAAAATTCATCATCGGCATATTTGCATGTGCATGCTATAAACCTATCGGAGGGTCATCATCATGATATTTGCTGAAGTTCGCTAAGATGATGATGACGACTTCATATCCTCCTGATCTCCTTTTGCATAATCATGATCATCATCATCATCCTGATCTTTCACGAGGGTCATTCGCTGAAATTCGCTAAGTGATGGAGACATCATCATCATAATTCGATATAGAGGATCATCATGTTCATATCCTCCTGATCGCCTTTTTTGCAATATCATGATGATCACCCTATCTATTCAGAAGAGGGCGATATTTCATTCCTCAAACAGCATGATCATATTTTACAATATCACCCTAGCGCAAATATCATGATGACGTCAACTCATCCTTATGCTCCGAAAACGAAATATCATGATGACATCAGCATGATAATTCGATGAGGGGGATCATCATCATATTATTTTTATCCTGTCCTATTGTCAAGATCATCATGATCTTGTTTGTTCACCCGACATTTCGTAAAGTCCTCCTGCCGATGAAGAACGACCTTTTCCAAATATCCTGATGATCCTCATCAGCATCACATTTTCCTTCGACAGGATATTTTCCAAAACATGATCCAGTTGGCAAAATATCATGATGACGTCATGTTCTAAGTTTAACGAAAGGCCCCAGATATCATGATGACGTCATCCCGATCTGATAAACGAAGAAGCTAATACCAAATATGATGATGATCATCATCATCACATTTTCCCTTCGGCAGGATATTTTCTAAAGCACGATCCGGTTCCCGAATATGATGATGATGTCTTATTCTAAGTTCGACAAAAGCAAATATCCTGATGATCATCATCATCCTGATCTTTCGAGAGGGTTGCCTTGGCTGCAAAGGGGTCGTATTACATTCATCATCCTGATCATGCTCCTTAGGTGACCCGATATCACAATTATCCCCTGATCTTAACTGAACATGATGATGACGTCATCCTTAGCATTTCAATGAAGCCCGAATATCATGATGACGTCACCATCATTTTCCTTTCCTCGGCAGCATGATCATATTCATATCCTCCTATTCTTCTTCAACATGATGATGATGATGATGTTGTTCTTTTCTCCAATATGCAGAAGCGGAATATCATGATGACGTCATCTGGACCTTCTGGAGGGAGAGCATCATATTTCCAGAATATCATGATGATGAAGTGAATGTCGGCCAACATGTTTTTTTTGACACGCTGATAGCGATAGTCATGCCGATGGGCGGGAAATGAAGCGGTGGAATTTTAAAGTGTTTTTTTTGGCGCCTGTGGCATTTTCCCGGTCAGCGATAGTTGACCCGATGAATTTTGAGCAGTCTGAGCGCATTTTGGACGCGTTTTGGGAGTATTCTAGATCCGATTTCCACAATCTTGCGCAGTCACCTGGATTTAAACGCTTATTTTAATTTCATGCTGTTTATGTGATAAATGAAATACTTATTGCTTGTCTTGTCTTGCAGGCTTGCAGTTGAGGAAGCAGCTGGAAAGTCAACACAGTGACCTCATGGAGGAGGGAAATCCGATTTCAGGAGCAGGAAGATAAGGATGAAGTGCGAAAAGTCAAGGCCATTCAAGTAAAGAACAAGGTTGCAGCTGAAGGTATTACTGCAACAGACAAACAGAAGTTATTACCCAGCTGCCGGAACTTCTCAGAAGGGGCAATATTTCGCCCAGATTTGACACTGCTCAGAGATATTTTTGAGAACTGGTTCACCTGTATTTATTGCTGTAACCAGTGGTTTGAACCAGGGGTTTAGTTAGGTTTTTTGCTGTAGTGAGGACAATCAGAATGTCTTTATATTGTGCCTCTCTACACTGTAATACTTTACAACAGGAATTTTAGGAAAGCAACAAGGGTTACAACAGTTTTTTTTTCTTTTAGAAGCATACAACAAGTTAGCATAGTTTAGAAGTAGAAGAAGGAGGTCGCCTGTTTGTCTGCAGTAAGGTGCGCGTGGAATGTCTGGCTGCCTTACTGTATCTGTAAAGCTTGTAAGTTCTCTGTAGTATGATCAATGAAACTAAGAGTCATTCCTACATAGTAAATCATGTATGACTATTCGTTTCTAATACAATAGAATCTGGAGTTCTGCATCTATCTTCTAAGTGTTCTCCTGCTCTTCTTTGTGTTTTGAAATATCTTCTTTGAGAGCTTGCAATTTTAAATGTATGTTTGTGAAAATGCTCAGAACTTACATTTAAGGTTTTTTTACTGTGGATTTGATCAAATTACTGTGGTATTTACATAGTGCATAACAGAAACAATTAGATCCTTTGGTAGATTAAATGAGGTATAGATTAGATCTTTCTAACTTTTCCCAACCCATCTGAAATATTTAGCTGAAAACGTAGAAATCTAAAGGAAATTGTCTCAAATTTGAAGAAGCATGTATAACAGAGCTATAAGTAGACAGTTTTCATAAATAGATAAAGAAGAAAGCTGCAAAAATTCAAGAAAACCATCTAAAACTTGCAGCCCAGTAACACTTGTATGCAAAGGAATGAAAAGTATTGACATATCTCATGACCTTTTTGCATATTCTTAGGCCAGTAAGCCATCAAACAAACCTAAACTACGTAAGGCCCCTTGAACATTACAGCTTCACATTGACCAACTGAACTTGACCAACCGAACCATTGTAGACTTGGGATTAGTTGAATCTCAAATGATTCCTTCTTATCTTTCAAGTATAGTTTCAGTTCATTATATGTGAATTTTAACTTATTGTTATGATTGCATCAAAACAGTCATCAACAGTTTTCTGGCGCTAGAAGGAGGGCTAGAAGGCTGTATATTGTAATCATCAACAGTTTTCTGGCGCTAGAAGGAGGGCTAGAAGGCTGTATATTGTAATCATCAACAGTATTCTCGCTTGTGTTCCATATACTAGTTCAAAAGGATATCTCCCAATTGCTCTTTTTACAGTAATGCTATCAGCCCATACAGCCATTCTTAACTTTGAATCACATGCTTTCTTGTTTCCCTCCAACATTCTTTTTATGATGTTCAGGAGGCTTTTGTTGCTGGATTATGCCTGTCCGTTTGCTTGTGGATGATATGGGGCAACATACGACACAGTGATGCCATGTGTACTATAGAAATTTTTAAATTCATCAAACCTGAAACAAATTCCATTGTCCGTGATTAACCTTACTGGAGTGCCAAATCTAAATATAATATTTTCCATCAGAAAATTAATCACCACCCTACTTGTTGCTTGCTTGGTTGGGATTGCTTCCATATTGGGGAGGGGATAGTTGTCCTTAAGAGAAGACTTGTTTAAATTCCTGAAATCCACACATAGTCTAATATCACCGTTCTTTTTCCTAACAGGTACCAAATTAGAAACCCAAGAAGAATGCCTAATGGGTTTAATGATAGATCCATCTCTTAATTTTGTAAGCTCTTCAAGCATCTTAGGAGCTAATGTAGGGTTGATAGGCTTCTATTTTTTGCCTAAACGGTTTAGCATCTGGTTTTAGTGGTATTTCATACTAAAACAGATCTTCTCTATATGCTTTTAAATCATCATATGACCAGGCAAACACATGTCTATACTTCCTAAGTAAGTTGATGATCCTACTTCTGATTTTTGGGTTAAGATTCTTTCCAATATACACATTGTTTGGGGCTGCTTGTGTCCCCAAATTAATCTCTTCAAGGTCATTCTACACCACTAGTGTGTCTTTCATTTTAAATCTATCATGTCCATCAAATGCCTTTTCCAATGCTATAAGTCCTTTAGGTATTTTATTTGTTTTCAATTGAACTATCTCTTGACCAAAAAGGGTTTCCTTCCCATCATGTTCTTCTACAAATGCATTGAAATCAATCTCTTGGTTTTCATAATAATTAGCACAATGCAGGAAGTTGATTATATCAGCATCATTATCAAACACTTGCCAGTTATGTACATTATCTGGGATAGTAGGTCTAGTTTTGAATTCAGCTTTTGTAATACCTCCTAATGTGACATCATCTCTTTTCAATGCAATATTCGCTAGAAAATCAGCCATAATGGTTTTTGACCTATCGATCCAGTTGATTGAAAAGGCATCAAATAACTCAATATCATCCCAGACTGTGTTTCTATACTGTCTCAACCTCTTGTTTTTTGACAGGTATTTCTCTCACTTGAGAAGTAACTAGTTCAGAATCACCATATACAACTAACTTTTTTATCTTATGATTGGTGGCTATGTTCAAACCAATGAGCAAAACTTCATACTCGGCTACATTGTTTGTGCATTCAAATGTTAATAGAAAATAGTATTTGAAAGTTTTACCTCCTGGTGAAATAATTACTACTCTGGCCCCATTTCCCATTTTGCTGCATGCACCATCAAAATACATCTTCCACACATCATTTTCTTCTAGATTCAACATGTATTGGATCAGTATTCTGTAATTCTGGCTGATTTTTCTTAACCTTGAAGGCTCCCAAATCTGTATCACAAAAGAAATTTATTTGATGTTGATCCAAGCGTTCTATAATATTTTCATACATTGGCTCCCTGCACAACTTGATTTCTTTACCTCCCACTGGTGTTGTGGCATATGATAAGTCCAACTGGACATTCCCTCATGCCATGGCAGTCCATTGTCTCGATAGAAGCATTGCATAATATGGTGGGATGTCAACCATAGTAATATCATGTTATAAGTTGCTTTAGGGTATGAGGCAAGTTTTATCTCCACATCGCTCACAATACCAATGACTGGGATGGATCTGTTATCCATTGCATAACACCTACCAAATGTAGTGTCAACCCACATTCCTAGCTCTTTCATAACTGCTATTAGCATGATATTCATGGCAGCACCTAAATCAATCATGCAATTCCTCACTATCCTATTTTTTATCAATAATGTAGTGTAGAAAGGGTCCACCTATGAGGGATTCTTTGTCAATGTATCACCTAGGTATACCTCAAGCATTTGGAATGTTTCTTGATGAACATTGTTTGTTCTGTTTTCAGATCCTTTATGTTTCTAATTTGGTATATTTGAAATTAGTTTGACTACTGTATTTCTATATTTATTTATTTTCATCATTTCTAGAAGTGGAACTGATATCTTTACCTGAGATATTGCATGAGCAATGTCAAAAGAATGGGCCATAGTCTGGTCATTCTTTTCTATCTTTATATTTTCTTTTTCTTGATTTTGTGATTTTTCTTTTGTTTTATTTTTATCAGTCTTTTCTAGTTCTTTGAATGATGACTTTGCATTATTCTTTTTGTAATTCTAACCTTTTATAAAGACACTCCCAGGTGTTCCTTGTTCAACATTCACTGTCCTATTCCTTAAATTATAATAATTTTTATCTTGAGCTATTGCAGCTATTGTAAGAGCTTCTCTTTCATTTTCAGTGGGCTTTCTCCATTGATTATATGGCTAATTGTTATAATAAGTAGGTTCCTCATAACCATCCTCCTGATCTAAGAACACTTCTTGTTCTCCCATATTGATATGATGTCTCTAGTTTCCCACATCATACTCATATCCCTCTTCCTCTGTAGAAGAATAGTCTTCAGTCACCAAACATGGTGTATCTTGCATCATGTTTAGTGTGATTGTCTCTATTATAATTGTACAACATTTCTTCTTTTTGTACTATTTTAGCCACCTCACAATACTCAGGTGAATGTGGTAAATTGTATACCAGACATCAAGGTTTATCTTCTACCATATGTGCCATATTTCTTTTTAGAGGGTCAGGGGTATCCTTGCCATAATGTTGTTTTCTGCTGTTATCAATGGGTCTACCATCTTTCCAATTTTTATTATACGTCATATCATGCAACCTGGGCCTTTCATGCCTATGCTAATCTTCTTGTTTAGTCTATTGAACATTTGGGTTCTGAGGATTTCTAGGGTTATCCCTCTTGCTAACCATACCTGCAGCTTTCCTATTGTTTTCAATAGTTAAGGCCACTTTCTGTGCTTTAGCCAAGGTTGCAGGGCACTGATTTCTAAGTTCGTACCCTGTCTTGGGATCAAATGCTTTCATATAAATGCTTAATGCTGTTGGATTAGATAGTTTGGATCTGTGTGGTACTTTGTTGTGTAATTTGGAAAATTTCAGATTGAAGTCATACACTGATTCATTTTGGTATTTCTGGATACTTATCAATTCATGTAATGCAAATTTAGGGGCATACTGATTACCGTACTGCTCCTTAAATTGATTATGGAAATTAGTTATTGAACTGATTGAGGCATCAGGCAAGTTGTTGAACCAGTCTCTTGCATCTTCAGTTAGGGACATCATGAATAACCTCATTCTAATATCTTCCCAGTCCATACCAATATCTTGTACAAAAGCATTGAAGCTTCTGATGTGATCCTCAACTGATATTGCACTGTTCCTAGTAAACTTAGGAACTATATTTGTCCAATTACTATTCATAGGATATGGATACAACTGATACCCAGTCAAATCAAATTGGCTACATATGTTTGCAAGGTTTTGAGGTGGAAAATTCATGGGTGGTGGATTAGGATAGTAATTATATCCACCTAGAGGTTGATGATAGGCATATTGCTGTTGTGGGTTTATGTGGGGATTTATGTAAGGATTTGTGATCTATAATATTGTTGGCCAGGGGGTGAGTAAGGATTAACCATTTGCTGAGAGGTGTTGTGCATGGGAGGTGGTCTAGGAACTTTAGGAATAATATTTTGATGACCTCTGGATGCTTGTGAATTTGAAGCACCACTTGTATTTTGATGTAGATTTTACTGTGAATTCCTTGAAGTGTTTCCCTTATGTGGAGGTACATATTTTGGGGGGGCTGTCTTGGCCCTACTTTTTATCTCCTGAATCTCCTGTTGTAACAACCTTTTAGTCTCCTCTATCTTGATCATCTCAAGTTTTTCTTGGAGGCTAAGCAAATCCTGTCGTGCTTGATTCATACCTCTTGAATTCTTTGGGCTCTCATCTATTTCTTGAGTTGAAAATCCATGTTTTACCCCTTCTCCTTACTGTAATGACATTTTAAAATCATGTTCAGCTTATCTTTGATCGATTTCCCTCGTGGCCCGTGCTTCACACTCAAGTTGTTCTTGAGTATCGAGTTTGTATTTAGCCAATATGTCATCAGTTACTCCGTTGAGATTTTCATTAGATTCATGCAAAGGTGTAAACTTATTGTGAATTTCAATAGTTTGCTCAGCATTATCTTCTTGAGCCTCATGGTTATTATTCTGGTGAGAATAATTTGATGTTCCATTTCTTTTGGAGATGTTTCTAATTGGTGGAGATGATTGCAATTTCTTGCCTTCCATTTTGGATCTCCTACCATCCATTTGGTATCAATTTTCTGTTATAATAGTCACTAGAGTCACCACCTATTTTGTAAATAGGAAAAAATTTGTAATTTATCTTTCTGGGTTCTTGTTGCTAGCAGAGTTACCAAATTAAAGTTTCTGAAATGACTCTATAAAAGGAATGGTTTATTACTAAGGTCTTTTATCTAAGTCCCCAGTAGAGTTGCCAATTTGTTAGGTCTCAAAAATGTAGGTTTCTAATCCTAAGAGAATGCCAGGCTCTATGCTTAGATTTGCAACATTTTTGAACTAACGCGATGGAATCAACCTTTAGGGTTTGATGACTCCCTGCACTTTAGGTCCTGCTACACCTAGGTGGGTGAACCTTGAAAGCTAAAGAAGATAAAAGGAATGTATGACTCAAATGAATTTAGGTATCTACTCATAGTGGCATAAAGTGTGGAATAGATAAAAGCTTGCTAACTAATTCTAATATCTGATGAATTCTATAAGAAATATCAAGGTTAATTTTATGATTGTGTAAATAAAAGGATTTAAATGATGAATTGAAATAAGACCAGTGCCTTGTTGGGTAAACAGAGTCAAATGGAAGACTAAGACTAGTGGCTTATAGTTGGCAGTAACTCTAACTATTTGGCACAATACTTTAGTTTATAACTTGTATAAAAGTGCAAAGAAATGATTGAAAAACTCTTCTTAATAATCCAACCAATATAATCAGATATCTTGTAATTCACCAGAAGGTAATTTAATCCTTTCTTGAAGGAACCAATTGAATGAAATATGCAAGAATAACAGATAATATTAACTTGAAGATAGAATGGCAATCCTAATTATATGGTTCTTCTTAGTAATCCAAACTAACACTTCCAGGTTACTGTGATTGATCAGAAGGATTTTAATTCCTCTAATGGAAACCAATTTATTCAATCACACAGATACACCAAATGTGCATTGACAAATTAACTATATAGTTGATATATTAATTTGAATAACAAGGAAATACTGAAATGGAGACAACCACACAATTGAATAATCTTAACAAACAATTGATGCTAGAATAGAACCACTAAATTAGAGAACTTCAATTTACTTCTTCAATAATAAACTTGCAACATGGTCTTTGAGAAACACTGTAAATTATAAGTATATATTCTACTGCCGATGATTCTGTGTCTCTCCCTTGTTTTCCCTGATATATATGTGTGGGAAACAAACTTCAGGGTGAAATAGTATGACTGTTCGTGGCTCACACCTTTTCACATAAATGGATTAAGAAATAGACGAATTTGATTAAGAGCTAGATCCATTAATCTTCATTTGGTAGGGTATTCCATATTACAATTTCTATCGAATAAGTTGCACCTATTCTCATTGCTGAAAGCAATACATCAATTTTTACATCGACAAAATCTCATTTTTGTTTTATACGACCCTCTTCATATTGCTCTGGGAACAAACAAATCCATCTCAGAGTTGTAATAAACATATATGCATCAGAAATTCCTATGTATCAACTTTTGTATATGCATTTGGGACACACATACAAGTGTGGACTCCATCGGGTCTATAAAACAAATTGGAATTAATTACATATCTGGTCATGTATACTCTTGCCTTGTCTTTTCTTGTATATCGACTTGTATATCAAAGATATACATTATTATTATACAAGACTGATGTGCAAGCGGTGGGACCCACCTTATTCCTCATTTGTATTCCATGTTACAATACTACTTGTATCCAACCTTCATATACAATGCCCGATACATACAAACTTAATTGTATCTCCCTTCTGGACTTCTTGCTTTTATGAACCATAGTTCATTCATTTTCGGCTCCGCCATGTATATAAAGTGAAATGCATCTTTTGATATAAATTAAAGTATGATGCATCCTTTGTATTAAACTTTAACTTCCTTTGAGTTCCGCGTTGTATGTACACCGCAATGTATGTATCCAAAACATACAAATACAAAGCCCGAAACATACAACAATAAAATTGTATTTCATATCCCTTTCGATTCCACGGTGTATATTACCATTGTATATCCCTTTGTATGTTTTCTCAACGTCATATTTCATAAGTGAGTTTGTATCGGCAAGATATTTCCAAGCTTTACTCGATGTAGAAGTGAACATTGTTGCCATCGGCATGACTTCCTTCATCGCTTTGTGAATAATATTCTTCTTCGATATGTTAAGTGTTACTGATATGACTATCGGTGAGAGTCTTGTCGATGCACGTGGTCATCATTGTCATCGGGATAAAATAAACCATCAGGATAACTTATTTCAAGCTACCCGATCATGGTTGTTTCCCCAATAACCTTCCTTCACACTCTTCCTCAGAGAGATCTTCATGATATGTCACCAACATCTTTATCACTGTGACCATTGGTTTGGTAGGACATATAAATTTTGTTCCGATTTGTTCAACTTTGCCAATGGTTCTTATTCGTCACACATATTGGTGTGAGCTATGCCGAAATACTTTTCTTTAATCACTGAGACTTTAGAATATCGGAGACTCATCAATCTTTCCCTCCGATGTTCATCTCCTACCGATGACCACTAATTCCCTTTGTTCCAGTGGATGGTCGGTGAGAGTCCTACCAAACTTGGTCAACTGCATGACTTATACTATCAGGAGGGTTTGTAGAATATTACCTGATAGTGTTTCCTTATACAGATCAATGTAACCATGCGTTCTCCTGCCGATGAAAGGTCATCGGTGCCACTTTCTTCATCGGCGTACTCTAAAATCTTCTCCCTAATCAGTAATCTCACATCGATACTCATTTCAACTGATTTCTCATGGATCGGTATAACTGTAATGAGGTCTTGCTGATATTAGGAAATTTGAACCTTGTACATTATTTTGTGATAAAAGTTATAGGATCTTATGGGATATATCATTTTATTCTAATTTTGGGTGAACTATTTTTTGGTTTGGCCAGACATGAGTGAGTATAAAAATAGAAAAATGAAAAAAATTTACTATCCCAACAAAGGGTATGGTTAGTGAGCTTAAAGCCCAACTTTTAGGTGCATTTGACATGAAGGATCTTGGTGCTGCAAGGTATATTTTGGAAATGGAGATCAGGAGGGACAAAGTTAAGAAAAAGCTTTGGTTGTCACAAAGTAAGTATGTGAATACTATTGTGTAGAGGTTTAGTTTGCAAGACTGTAACCCAATTAGAGTTCCTTTACCCATTGGTACTAAGATTTCATTAGATATGTATCCAAAGACTGAGGATGATCTTGAGGATATGTCTAATGTGCCATATGCTAGTGTTGTAGGGAGTTTGATGTATGCAATGGTTTGCACTAGACCAGATATTGCCCAAGCAGTGGGAGTTTTGAGTAGATTTATGTCTAACCCTAGTAGACAACATTGGAACTATGAGAAGAGGGTGTTTAAATATCTTGCAGGTACTCCTGATCATTATTTGGTTTACTCTGGTACTGATAGTGCTGATAAATCTTTGGACATACATGGTTTTGTTAATGCAGATTGGGCAGGTGACTTGGATAGTCGAAGGTCCACTAGTGGCTATGTGTTTACTCTGTTTGGAAGCGCAGTGAGTTGGATGAGTAAGAGGCAGCCCACAGTTGCTTTGTCCACCACAAAAGCAGAGTATATGGCTGCAACTCATGTCTCTAAAGAGGTAGTTTGGTTGAGGAGACTGTGTACAGGTATTGGTTTTGATTGCAGGAACATTCAGATTGGTTGTGATAGCCAGAGTGCTATCTGTTTGGCCAAGAATCCCATGTATCATGCTCAAACTAAGCATGTTGATGTTCAGTATCACTTTGTTCGAGAGTTGGATGCAAATGGAGAGATTGAGTTAAAGAAGATAGACACTTAGGAGAATGTTGCAGATTCATTGACCAAGCCTATGAGCACATAGAAGTTAATGTGGTGTAGAGAGGCCATGGGCCTTGTTTCTAGTGCTTGATTATTTTTCATTTGATTTCCTATGGGTTGATTTACAATGTATAATTTCAAGTGGGAGAATGTTGGGATAAGGTGCCATTAACCTTGTAAATCCTAATATTGTATTTATTCCATTTATTATATGTAATTTGTAACTACCCATAAGGGATGTACAAGTTTCACTAGTAGTGGTAAAAATTATTTATTGTCCATGGTAATTACAGAGTTACTATATGGTAAGTCCCGAAGTTATTGGCAGTAGTTACGGGATGTCATTTACTATGGTAAATGGTAATTGGTCAAAGTGGGGTGCACATGTGGAGGAATAATCTATTTTTAGTGTTATGACGCATGTCATAGATGTTGTAAGAAGGTGTAAGAGATTCTATGACAACTATAAGTTGTCATAAGAATCTATGACACTTATAATAGCATATGACATGTCATAAGATGCTGTAAGTGGTTATTTTTAGCCCCAAGGCGTTCAAGCTTGCATGGGCACTTTTTCCCAAGTGTAGGATGCATGTATGACAACATTTATGACCCCGTAAGAGCCTATTCTTGGCCATGGATGCCCAAGGTTGTATTGTTGACTCTTGACAAGTGTTATGGGCTTGTAAGGAGTCATTTAGTGTCTTGATGTTGTGTAAATTCTATAAAAACCATAGCATAGTAGATGAGATGGATATAACAGTTTACAGGTACCTAGGTTCTGTCAGAGTGAAGGTTGAAGGACAGAGGAAGTGAATGTATTTGTAATCTCCTTTTGTGAAGATAATACAACTTGGCCTCTTTTCTTGGTGGAGTTTTTTACCCACAAGGGTTTTTTCCATGTTAAACACTTGTGTTATGTGCTTCATTCTGCTTTTGGTATATTTTTGTATTGTGGGTTTATGTTTTAATTACAATCTCCATTGTGAATGTACACTTAGAAGATTGCTGAAATTTATTCGAATCAGATTTCCATTGAAGTAGTGTTGCTTTCATTTCTAACACATATGTGGCTGCATAACTTCTATAGATATCTTAGAAGAGTTTGTTCTTTTAGACAAAACTTTCTTTACTTCCAGAACAAGGGTTTCTGCAATTGTTCTTAACTCATGACCTAGAAAGTTCATGACATCAACTTTTGAATGGCATCTTCTCAATCTCACATGTGGAACTCAAATAATTATAGGTTTTATAAGCATACTTAGGATTTGTCTACCCCCAAATTGCGATGACTTCAAGATCTCTTTATATAAAGAGATATGAACTTACAATTGTTTGAGCTGACTTTAATAAATTCAATAGTTTTATAACCTTCTTCCATTAAAATAGATACATAGTTTGATCTGAAGTTGATTCATAATATCTAGTCATTAAATCTTCCACATCTGAAATAGGACTTACATATGGTGTGGAGATAATTTGCTTCTCATTTGTGATTTTTGACTTCTCATAGCACTCCAATAGACACCTAGCAATGTCAAGATCAACATGAACATTAGTACCTACTTCATGTGTGTGTCATAATCCTTTAGGCTCATCATTTCATCACCACTCTTTGTGGAATGATATCTTAGCAGATCTTGCTAATTTGATGTTTTTGGCAAAGGACTCATAGAACTTGATGTAGTCCTCCTTGTTCTCTACAAGTTTAGAGAACAATTCCATGCATTTCTTAACCAAGTTCTTTCTATTGACCTTCAAAATTTTATTCTTCTGTAGAGTCTCATGGGATATGCTAAGGGGCAAATCCTCAGTGTCTACAACCCCCTTCACAAATTCTAGATACTCTAGAATGATCTCTTCATAGTTGTCAATGATAAACACCCTTCTCACATACAACTTTATATTGTTGAGATTTTTCCTAGTGTTAAAGAGACCAAAGGGTGCTCTTTTGGGGACAAAAAGCATGACTTCGTATTCAAGACAAACGTCCACAAAAAAAATGTTTCACAACTAAGTGTTCTTCCTAATCATTGGTGAGTGACTTATAAATGGATAAATACTCATCCTTCGTTATGTCTTATGTCTTTCACATCCAAATGGGTTTGGCCTTGTTAATTAGAGTATACTCATGTGAGACCCCTATCACCTTCTTGCCTGAAACAAATTGTCTTAATTCAACATAGTGCTCATCACAGGTAAGCAACTGTATCATTAGCATATGCAATTTGGGGTGAACTTTGAGTTTCTTTATAACTATGACAATACTCCACAATAAGAGAAACCATGTACATTGGGTCGTCTAACATTTCTTCCTCAACAATAGCAAATACATTCTTGAAAACTTCACCTGGTGAGATCATCATACTTGTAGTTTGAGGCATATCCAAATATAGTATAACTGATTCTAGAGGCCCTCCAACATCAATTTCACCACTTACGAACTACACAAGTGATTTTTCATGTCTTATGCTTGATTTTGTAGACTCAATGTTGGCCCTTCTTTTAGAGCTTGCATTTGTAGAAATTGCCAAGATCGTGGAAAAATAAACAAGCACAAGATTGCAAGTGAAATCAAACAAATGTATTAACAAATGAGAAAGTATGAATAGGAGAGATTAGATACTTATTCTCCACAATACAGGGATAGGTGGTGAGTAACCATCCATGAGAATAGCGTGAGGTGTCCATTGAGTTGACACATCTCCTAAATGACTAACAACTTAGACAAAGTCAAAGTAGCATGTGTGGAATTCACCTAACTATGATTAAGTGAGTATAAACGACTTAGGATAAGTGTTTATACACCAACACCTCCCCTTAAGCATAGCTTAGGTGATTTTATGAAAGATGGGTCCTAGCTATGAGCCTGATGAGGTACCCATGTACAAATGTATCTCTTAAAAAGTGGAGAAAGATAGAAAGCCTAGTGGGAAAAAACTACCCCCCAAAAAAGAGGAAAGAAAGGCTTAGAAAGCCCCCCCAAAAGATTCCCCCCATAGGATAGAATATGATAGAAGGTCTATGAGACCCCGCATAATACATGTCCTACTGTAGTGATGTTGAATAGTCAACAAAGGATGCAGAGATAGATCCAAGAACACCGAAATATGTTCCTTCCCTTCGGAAGAAATGAAACCACCTAAAGATGCAGGATATCTTCCCATGTGAGAAGATGTATGAATGATATTGAATCATGCTTAAGCTGATCCAAGTATGATGATGCCCATGTCGATGTATTCAAAGAATGCTCAAGTGTCCCCATGTCGATGTCGAAGGATGCCATAATCAAATTAGGTGCATGCACAATAATGAGGATGATGACAATCCAGAACCATGTGCATGATGATATAGAGCAGCTTCATCAAAACTATCATCGAAGAGAAGACTGATGTCCTCAATGTGTGCTTCCATGTCAGCAATGTGGGACTCTACAAATAGACAAGTGATGTCAAATAGAAATGTGTCCCAATCAATAATGCTAGGAAGATTGATTGCCTATTGCAAAGAAGCACTGGAAGCTTTTGACGAAGCGACTCTAGAATATGATAAAACAACAGTAGGAGTGATGACTTTTTCTATGTCACTAGAACATTATGTTTCTGTATCATGATTAGGGATGTGAGTTGTGATCAAAGAAAGATCATGTGGGAATGGTGAAACATTCAAGTCTCCATATATCTCCCAAATTTTGATCCATAATGCATGTGGATAGTCATTATCCATGATGGCATATCAGAAGCATTTGGAATATGTAAAATGATCAATCCAACAATGTGATCATGATGATTAAACCACTTAGCCTACTAAGATTGTTTACCAGTTTCAGGGACAAGTCCATACAAATGGGGTATGAGATTATGGATCCTGAGATGTTTTAGGATGCCTTCACACTAGAACTTATAGTTTCCTTTGTTTACGTTGATTACATAAGAGTGAATTTCATATCCCATGATTAGAACAAGTTAATTCGACTAGACAATAGAAATCAACACAATTAGAAAACCTAGATTAGTTAGATCCCTAATTGAACTTTGTGAAGTGGCACTTTATAAGTTGAGTGCGTGATTTTTCTTAATTCCCCCTTAAAGTGGCACTTCAAAAAGTTAGTGCATTGTGAAAAATTATGATACAACACTATCCCCACCTTGATTATGTGTTTCCCCCCCAAATTGTGCACTGTATAGAAGGAGTGCCTTTAGGTCACCCTAAAATAGCCTAATCGGGCACTTTATAATTTTAGTGCGATATTAGGCTAGATAGAACGGCGATGAAAAAATAACCACTTTTGCAAAAGGAACGACTCAATTTCGAGTTGTTATGCAAAAGTTATAGGCCTTTGAAATTTTTTGCATTCACAAAAAAAGACACCTCAAAAAAATTTCCAATGTACTGGAAAATATTTGCATACAATATGATATGAGAGAAAAAAACTTGATAGAGAGGAAAAACTTTAGCCCACAAGGAGCTTAATATCCCATGTGACCAAGGCCTAAGGATTTAAAAATTGTGCCCCCCTTCTCTCGTGACCTCACCCCCCCCCCCCCCCCGAGTTTCTTATGTCATGTGAATAGTGACTAGAAACAAGGTTTTATTTTGACAGCCATCGCAATTTTTGAACTCTGCCAAAAATTGTGCCTTGCAAAAGCCTACCGACTGGGGCAGATTTCAAAGCTCGTGGCAGGAAAATTGAGGCACGTGGAGGGCAGCTTTGAGCCACGCATCTCCCTGCTGTGTCATGGAGGTCGGCAGATGGCGTCGTGAGAGGTGACAGAGGACATGCCTCTGTCCTGAGGAGTCAGCCTTTGTGAGAGGCAAATTCGGCCTCTGTGAGAGCTGAACTAGGGTGCTCAATATGGCATTGAGGGCGCCAAGAAGATGCAGCTCCCGCCTGTAATGTGCAGTGACTTCAATGAGCTGTCAACGACACTTAGGAACGCCGTATGGTGGGCCTTGTTGCTTCGCCTATGTTGAGTAAACCAAGCCGATGAATGGCCTTTCTGTAGTGTCAAAACAATGCCCTTTATGGGCTATTTGAACTCCACAGTGAACACACCAAGAACAATGTTAAATAATAACAAAACCAAATACAAACAAAACCTCACAGTGATGAAAACCTGATGTAAATGGACATGATTTGCACAGTGATAAAAATGACTTGAAGCTGACCACTATCGCTCTGATACCATGTAGAAACTACCAAGATTGTGGAAAAACAAACAAGCACGAGATTGCAAGTGAAATCGAACAAATGTATTAACAAATGAGAAAGTATAAATAAGAGAGATTGGATACCTGATTCGCCACAATACAGGGATAGGTGGCGAGTAACCATCCATGAGAATAACACAAGGTGTCCATTGAGTTGACACATCTCCTAAACGACTAACAACTTAGACAAAATCAAAGTAGCATGTGTGGAATTCGCCTAACTATGATTAAGTGAGTATAAATGACTTAGGATAAGTATTTATACACCAACAACATTGATGTCATTCTTGTATTGTCCTTGCTTGTGTCAAAATGGATAAGACTTTGTGTTGTAGGGCTACCTGTTGTATCCTCTGGTTTGGCCTTCCCAACACCGGTGTTTAAAAATTTTCCTGAGAATCTGTATCTCCAATAGAGTCGCTTGAAGATCCCTGCATGCCTAGTGTTAATGTTGTACGCACATGTTCTTTCTCAACATCAATGCAATCTATCTCAACCTTGGTGGCCTTTCCATTGATAGAAGGAACTTGTGCATTCTCACTCTACCAAACATCCAACTTGAAATATTTCTCTTTCATGTTAATGTGAATTTGAAGACCATTGATCAATAGCTCTATTGGATGCAATAGTTTCGGTTACTTTAGGAAACTAATTTTCCAATCTCATACCATGTGAGTACGAAACTATCAGAATCTTCATTGAATTCATAATTAAGGAAAGTGTTCACTTCAAAATGATAGAATGTATAACTACCAAAGACAATTACTTTGCTTTGTCTGCTTCAAGCTTATGTCATTGCAAGAATGTGATCTATTAGCTGCAATAATCTTTAGATTCACATGAAACCTGAGCCACAAAATTCTATTAACGTTGCCACATATCATATCAAGATTGAGGAAAACCCACCGATCTCTGTACACCTATGTTACCAGAAACGAGAAACGGAAACGGCAACTGCAACGGCAACGTGACGGGAAACGAGATATTTAGAGGTTGCGTAAAAGAAACGGATTTTAAATACATATATTTTTTTCAAAATTTTAGATTTATTATAAAGTAAAACACTAAGAATAAAACTAGGAAAAACAAAAACTACATCTTTATAAATATATACACACATTTATCTTTTTAAAAAACATAAAACTATGTCTAAAAAGCCATTCACTTATGTTTTTGTAATAAAATTAAATCTATGAAATTTGTTTAAATAAAAATAACTTAGTTTTCAAATCACGTAATACCTAATTAAACATTATAAAAGCCATATTTTTGTTTTAAAAAAACAAAACTAATTTCCCTAATAAATTAATAATAATATCATAATAAAAACAATATTATACAATCACTTTTATTGCATAATGAATATAAGATATTATAAAACACGAAGAAGATTTTAATAAAAATCAAAGTTTGATTGCAAATCCAACAAAAAAAACACGAAGTTAACGGAAAAAGCCCTGTTGGCAACGCAGAAACGGCCGTTTCTGAGGGCAACGGCGTTTCGCCCGTCAGAAACGGAAACGCGGCGTGTACGTCGCGTTTCTGGTAACATAGCTGTACACCAATGTTTCCATTTCAGCTAATTGTGAAAAGCTGCTTCATTGCCTATCTTTGTTTCCTCATTTTACATATGCACCTATGAGAGCATTTCCAACTATAGTATCTGGCAAAACTTCCTCTCACATAGCTACAAAGCTCCCATCTTGGCGTGCACAAGTAGGGGAAAAATGAATTTCATCTATAGGCAAAAAATTAGTTTTAAAATCTTGAAAACTCGTGAATGGACACTTTTTGAGCCACTCAAAAGGTTCATGAACATCTAGAAGTGTCAAAAAGAGGCATTTCGGCAATTCGGGTGGTTACAGATCCTCAAAACCTACCGAAAACATCTCTTTTCGGGCATTTGACCAGTTTGCTAGCTTAAAAAAATTACCGAAAAGAATGAATTTCAAGGATTCAGTAGTTTTAAGAACTTTCTAACTTTTCTTCGAAGTTAACTCTAGAGATTTCGAGAGTTTTCCTAACTTGCCTACTTTCTACGAAGTTAACTTTCTAACCTTCATTCATACGATCAAACACTTTGTGGGTATCAACCAAACTTCTGCACTCAACGTACATGGGAATAAGCTTACCATGAAAAGTTGTGCATACGACAAATGGAAATGGACGATGAGCAATGACACAATGGACTTCTTATTGTGAAACCATGTACACTTTGCATTCTTCATACCTTAAAATGACGATGACCTCAAACCATTAAGGTAACATGCTGAGAAAGCACGGGAGATGACAACTTTTGGCTGGAGGCATATTTTTATTCAAAAATTGGCCACATTGTGCAAAATAACCCTACAAGATTTTTTCGTAAACCCGTTTTTCTCCAGCCTCTCTAAAATTCTTGATTTAATTATTTCTGCAAACTGACGTAAATTTAATATATGTCAAGCAGAAAGGGATCTTTCCCTGAAATTTGCCATTTGCCACATTATGTGAAGTGAAGTTGTAAACATTCCTGTAAAACGGTTTTGTTCCAATTCAAATGGATCTCTTGATTTAATTTTTTCCGTGAATCCTAAGCAAACTGCACAGCTGCTTCTTGGATCTCAACTGATAAGATGGGTGAAACTAGCATACAAATTCTTCAAAGTTTGATACATTAGCTTACAGGGACATGATCAAATGCAATATTTTGAACATGGGTAATTACAACAAATTGGTGTGGAAAACAAGTGACGCCAATGTTTTGTTACTACAGACGCAAATTGATGACTTTGATCTAGTGAACAAATTGATGTTCAAAGATGATTGGGAATTGACCGACTAAGGCTAACTTAATAGAAGTGTTCAATACATGGTCACGTTATCGTTTTGACGGAAAAGTTCAAAAATTGGCAATTTAAAAATGAGGCCAACATTTAGTTAATAACTTCATTTGATACTCCTCCCAATATATGAGAAGGGATAAACAATGACATTGCTATTGTAATTTATTCATCTATTTCATTGACAAATGTATGCATACGTAATGTATAGATATACTTATAAATTTCTTGTCTTAATTGATGTAATTAAGTAATTACAAATAATTGCCATTCAATTTTCAACTATTTTTCTCTTTTACCATAGACTATTGTGAGCACTCCAATCCAATGTAAGGACAAGGTTGAACATTTGAGGGTCATCGAGATGGAATACCAATTAGTTGTAAGTGTGTTTATTGTTTTATGTCATTTTAATTGTTATTATTCAATTACAAAACATTGGCATAGTATTCCAATTTTTTAATTTATATTCAAAAGTTGAGCTACAATCCACCATCAAGCATAGGAGGTCAGATCAACACCAAAGGAATGATGATTTTGGGATTGGAGCTTCACCATATGGTTACTCTAAGAGAGGTTGTATGTTTCATGATTAGCCCATAGTTTCTATGGGAGCATTTTGTTGTATGCCTTAATGGCATTGTAGGTCTCGTAGCATTATAGTCATGTATATTTCACTTTACACCTAGATGGCATTTTGATGACATTTTGTATGCTTTCATGGATTTATTGAGATTAATATATATTTAAACATTTTGTATTTCTTCATCAATTTTACTTGATTATGATTATTTGAGTCATTTAATGCTTGTGTGTTACATTGAAATGGTTTTCACCTTCCAATATCTATTTGTAAATTGTTTGAATAAGCCCATGTTCAAGAACATTAGGCCTTACGAGCCTCAAAATGTTTTAAATAGCTTTGTAATATTAAACTAGAAGAGAGTACCTAGTAATAGAAACCTATGTTTGGTCTGTATTTGAATAGAGGTTCTCAATATGTTTATGTTGATGAGTTCCAAAATGGTCCTTACATCTCTAAATTGAGATAAGATCCCACTCAACCTTATTCATTTAGGAATCTAAAATCAAATATATTTGAGTTAGATTTTAATTTGCTCAAACTCAAGTTATAAACAATTGAAGGCACAATTGAGTCCAATTGATCCATAAACATTGTGTTGATAACCTTAGTGAGCATTAACAAATGGATTCTATGCTAAATCTCAACAAGGAACTCTCAAATGATTATTTACAACTTGCAAACCCCCCCCACCCCCCCAGATTATAGAAATACATGTTCAAGAACATCACAAGATCATGGAAGCATCATAATAGAACATACACACATTGTAAGAGCGCATGACAGCAATTTCAACTAGAGAGCTATAACATGACAACATGTTTCAAGCTCCTTCACCCTTGCTCTTCCCTTGCAAATATCAAATCCTTGAATACATTAATAGATCTTACAAACATGAACAATAAGAGAGTTAAAATGAAGAGCAAACCCTTAAAGCATGATATTTAGAACACTATACACATTCCTCTACTCCTTATTGGTAGAAATATGAGAAAGGAATCCTCATATAATGCCTTTTGGATTAATCAAACCTTCGTATTTTGCTCCTCTACATAGAATGTGTGTCCCTTTTTATAGAATATACTTCGTCACATGTTCATTGCAACTATTGACATGTTTGCTTCCTATTATCACTCTATATAAACATGGCAAGTACAAATTTCCCATCATAATTTATCACTGGGTGTTGGTTCCATTTAAAGAAAGCCACCCATAGTATCTAACCAAATCTTGATAGTTTGCTCATAGTGGCAATGAACAAAATGTTACAAAAGTGTCAATATGGTGCATTGTTAGGGCATTGAGAGTGTTATTTTACAAACCACATGTTGTGGTGCCAAATTGATAGCATTGACACATCCAAGTGGGTTGGTTTACACTAGATGAGACCTCAATTTACCACCCATGTGTCTTGATCCTTTAGTTTACATATGTATCTCTAGAGCAGACCAAAAAGTGTCGAACTTTGACAAGATGGTTCTTTCGATTTGTGGAAAGTACAAATACCCTATCAATTCCTATAGTTGAACATTGAGTCGCTTTATAAAATCCTACCATGTTATTTCCAACTCTAAATGGTTTGCACATTGTGGTAATGAATACAATTTTACAAGAGATGTCAATTTGGTGTAGAGATAGGGTGTTAAGAATGCTATTTTGTAAACTGCACATTGTGACATTGAAATGCTAGTTTTGATACATCTAGGTAGGCTAGTTAACACAATAAGAGGCTTGATTTTACCACCCACACGTCCTAATTATTTTATATTACTTGGGTCAAAAAATACCTCTTAACAACCCCAAACCAAAAAATAATATGAATATTTGAAAAGATGGTTCTCTGGATTGATAGGAAATATGAATTTCTTATTTGTGCATACAATTAAGCATTGGATCAATCAATAAAATATTATCTATGAATTTTTCCAAACTTCAAATGGCTTGTTTGCAGTGTTAATGAACATAATGTTGTAAAAAGCATCAATTTGGTGTAGTGTTAGGAAACACGTAAGAAGCATTTATTCATTATATACAGTAAGGAACGCGTAAGAATGAATATGTATTGTATTGCGTAGGAAACTGCTTGGAAGGAACGCAGAAGTAATCACGTATACACCATGGTAAAAGTCTTCTGTCCCTCGAAATAAATTAAAGATAAACAAGTGACCAAATGCGTAGATTGCATGGCAGACATAGGAAACCGTGTGGAAGACGGACAAAAGTCTTTCGTCACTTCTAATAAATAAAGATAAAGAAGTGACCAAACACGGAAGAAGTGCATACGAAACCGCGCAGAAGAAATGCAGAAGCAACTCAGAGGAGTGTTGTACAAGTTTTGTTGGAACCACAGAAGCCAATTATGGCACGGTGGAAAACAGCATGGCGGGGCCTGCAGAAAGGAAACCTATTCGAACGTAATGATGATGGTGGAAACGACCACACTAGTAATCAGGACATAAAGAGTTTTGCAGGGGAGAAGGCTAGATATAGAGTAATCAAGTATATAGATGAATGGTTTAGATTAAAAGGACTACCATGAAATAAATCTTGACCATTAATTTTTTTAACAAATAAAAAAATCTTTTACATTGTATTTATTGTTATTTTCTTTTAATGTTGTCTTATTCTCGCTGTTTTGAAAATAAATTGTGTGCTTTCTATCATGTTTCAACATCATTTTTTAGTGAAGATCAGTGTTGACCCTGTTGAATGGAAGATACAGGATCTTCTTGAGGCCAAAGTGATACCTCCTTTTCTCCTCCCATTCCTACTTCTTGATCTCCAAATAGTTGATATTAATTACAAATGTTGGGTTAGGTTGGATGATTTAGAAATTTAAATTAAAAAATGAAGGTGGAATAGAATTTCTACATTTAAATTTGTTGTGAAGTCAAGTTGATGATAAATAAGTGGTATATTACCTAGAAATTTTATATAAAAATGAAGATGTTTTCTAATTTTTTCATTAAAATGAAGTGGTGAGTGTGAAATTTCTATGTAAAATAATAGAAAACTTAAATACAACAATATTAAGGTCAATTGTGTTATGACTATGTCTTATCTTAGAGGAGAACTTAAATATAATAATATTACTAGATTTCTGTATTCTTTCAACTAATTATAATAATGAAAGATGAGTAGAAATTAGACTAAACTATAACAATAATTAAGTAAAACGAAAATGTTGTTTATGATTATTATCAATTATTAAGATCAAATATAGTTTGATCTCATATCAGAAATATTAATTTATAAAAATGTATTAGTAGAAAATTATATTAAAAAATGAAGGTGGAATATAATTTCTATATTTAAAGTTGTTGTCAACTCATGTTGCTCATAGATAAGTGGCCTATTATAAAAGAATTCTTAAGAAATGAGTATTTTAAAAAAAAAAATTCTTAGCCATACATTAACTGTGTGTCTATTATCTTATTCCATAGAGATATTAAAGGAGGACATAAATACAATAATATTAATGAGTTGTTTTATTTTTCCTTTTAAATTATCTATACAAGATTTGTGGAAATGGAGTAAACTATAAAATAATTTAAAAAATGAAAAAGATGTTTATGATTATTAATTATACTAGTATATTTATATTTAAAAAATTATATCTAAAGTACGTCAAGGGATATCTCTTTTTAAAAAAAAATGGAACCAAAAAAGAAATTGGACAAAATAAAAATAAAAACCATGAGGATAAAAAGGTGGAGAAAATCACAAAAAATTGGAACCAAAAAAGAAATTGGAAAAAAAAAAAATTGGAAACATTAAAAAATAAAAACAAAAAAGGAAAAAAAAGTGAGAAAATCAAAGAAACTATGGAAAAGAAAATATCCTTGGCAATATATTTTTTAAATATAAATATAAAAATAAAAAACAAAAAATAAAATAAAAAATAAAAAATAAAAACAAAAAAAAAAATTGGAGAAAATAAAAAATAAAAACCATAGGAAGGTGGAGAAAATCACAAAAAAATGGAACAAAAAAAAAAATTGGAAAAAATAAAAAATAAGATTCTAGATTGGAATCTTATAAGTTTACATAGAAATTCCAGAATCTTTCAGTTCCCATCCATGTTGTGAATGTAGGAATGCCTCTCGACGTAATAATGTGGAAGATGGGTAGAAAATAAGATAAACCATAAAATAATTAAATAAAATGAAAAAATGTTTATAATTATTATCAATTATTAATTTCAAATATATTGTATATTAAACTCATCTGAAAAATAAAATTTTATAAAAATCTATTAGTAAAAAGTTATAATAAAAAAAGAAAGTATATTTCATTTAAGCAAGAGACAAATCTTTTAAAACCACGTATGATATGCGCTCCATTAATCAATTGTTAAAAATGAATATATTCGATTAAAAAAATTAACGTTTGAAGGTAGGGTTGTAAACGTAATATTCGTCATTCAAATATAAGCCAATCAAGATTACACTTAAAATATAGAAACAAATTAAATGATTGATAAATATTTTTTGAAACATTTTTAATTAAAAAAATTACATCTCTAATTTATAAAAAAACATAAATTATGAGTGCAAATTTTTTTTAACATTAATATAATATTAATCATTAGTTAAATGATTTTGATCACAATAATACTACTGAATACAAGTACTAATAATATATGTATGATCTCACTAATAGACACCTTGCTATAATTAAACCACGTTGCCTTTCAAATATATTATATATTATCTTCACTTTAATAAATTTGACATGAGAATCCGTTGGAGGAATTTTCATGTATGTTTCTTTATTATATTTAAGTTGAACTACATTTGCTTCCCATGTATTGGAAGTTGGAATGAGTCGAAGAAGACAAGCATTCTCCCCATCGCCGTCATCCAATTGTTATCCTTGACGGCATACAAAAGGCCTTTTGTTGTGATGAAATCACAACGAATGTGAATCGAGCCTAGGTCTTTTACCTTTCTAGGAGATTCAAGTGTACCCCTTTTTGGTTAAAATATCTCTTTATTAAATTTAGGTGAAGGGAACCTTTTTTTATTTTTTTATCATTTATGACATTTTGTAGAAAAAAATGGTCTAGATGTCTTTAATGGTAGTCCTTTTAATCTGGACCATTCATCTATATAATCCATCACGTGCTTCTCACATAGGGAATGCTTATCTGTGTAATTATGAAATTTTGAAAAATATAAATTTTTTAATTTTGTTTCAATGTAATGTATTATAGAACAAGCATAGAACAAGGAGTTAAATAATGTGTTGTTGACATTATGATATCCAAAATTAGTTTGAAGCAACAACAAAAATCAAGTTAATGCATCACATGTCTTGACATCAACTCATTCGTGCCTCAAAATTGGAACCCCCCGTTGGGTGTGAGGCCTCTCACAAAACTCCTTCAAAATAAAATTCTAGGCCCATTGGCACATCTAAAGTGAAACAAACTTGCCATTGCTTATGAGCCAAGATGTATACAAGAGCCCATCTTTGTAGGAGAACTTGCTAGATATCACTGGATGGAAAAAAACCTAATAAACTTCATTAATGTAAAGTCTAGGTATGCACACACCCAAACCTTACAGGCTTGAAACTACAAACACCAAAATCACGCACATCCTTCACGAGGACCCTTATGATGAGTCACAATCCTTGTCACATACATGTAAGCATGAAATAATATCTTCTCAATAATAATTATCTTGGTGACATGTCTTTTCTTCCTCGTGTTGTTTCCCCTTTGTCATTTTCTCTCTCTTTGCTTTCAGTGCTTTTCAACACATTTTTGACACTTGTCGATTTATGTTTCATGTGCTTACGACCCTATTACTAAGCCTTATGTGCATCTTGTACATGTGTTTTCACCTTTCCCCATTATTTTTCATCCATTCCCACCCCTAGAGGCCTTCCAGAGTTCCTCCCTACCATCTCCCGCTTTCAGTTTTTAGTTTCACTCAACCAATCTGATTTTCCCCCTATTATTTCCAAATCTCCCCTAGGAGATCCTACTTTTGCAAGTGGAGATTTGGATTTTCACATATGATTAACCTGTTTCTAGAGTTAGATCCCCTCCTTTTCATCTCCTCTTCCATCTCCCACCATGGACTTTCACCCAGGTGCCCTCCTCTGAGGGTTGCTGATTGGTGAAAGGGGTGACCCATGGGTGACCCTATCATGTTTCCATCCATGAGTTCACTTGAGTTTCTAGCTCAAAATAGCTCCATTTTCACCTGTTTCTCTTCATGTTTGCATGGAATTTCATGCCAATGATAGAGCTAACTATTTCATGCATCCACACATGCATATTTAGCTCTTTTCCATGTCTAGTTATCAATTCATGCATTTCCATGCATTCCTCTTTCTTCATTTCTTCTTGAGTGATAAGATTTTACTAGGTAGATCACTCCAATTTTAGCCCAGATCACTCTTGTGTCTTCCAAGTTAACTCTCCAATCAAATTGAGTTAACTCTTCTTCTTCTTCACCTCTCATCCTTTCTTCTAACATATAAATACCCCCTCCCTTAAGCACAAAGGGAGGCAATTTCATTTGTGCACACAGTTCTTGCAGGTTATTGCTCTCGAAATAAAGCATTCTCATGCTCATACGAGACATAGGAGCCTTTTGCTTTTATTTGTTATCTCATTTCAATTTTCTAAAAGCTTGGTTACGTCCATATGTTGCTCACATCACAAGCCACAGTGCTCATCAAGCTCTCATTGAGCTCATTTCAAAGCTTCAAAGCTAATTTTGCTTCTCTTTTCTTATTGTCGCCAAGAGGATCATCCCCCTGCTACAAGAGGATTAGAGGTTGCCTATACAAGAATATTTGAGGGTAGTGGAAGCTCATGCATCTCCAGATTTATTCATGATTTTTTTCATTTCATAGTAATTAGACAATCAAAACTTTGCTCTTGGGATAAGTAAATACATGTTGATTTTCCTTGATAGGCTAAGTAGATTTGCATTGTTAAATTAGTTTCCCTTTCAAAAGTTCATAGATTAAAAGCATTTCCCTTTCTCAGATTAGATTGATCCATCTATTTAGAAAAAAAATAAAAACATAGATTACATTGCATTAGGTAATCTCATACTAGTTTGCATATATTTTCTAATTCCTAGATTAAGAGAAAGAACTTTGATTTCTAAAAACATCAAAAAAAGCACAAAAAGACATTTTGCATTCATATAGGCTTGCATGCATATAAAATCCAAACAGAACAAAAACATTAGTAGCATAGAAGGATTACAAACCGTTGGTCTCAACACAAGGTCAAGATGAATCAACGTGAGTCAAAACCCTTGGTTTCATCACAAGGTCAACCAAAGCCAACAAATTCAAACCTTAGGTCACACAAACCCTAAGTCAAAATGTTAGGTCAAGTCAAGGTTAGCTTATACCATCTCTCTCTTGTTTAGGCTTATGAATGTGCTCTAGACTTAGAGGTGAGTGGGTGAGGGAAATCCTCGATGTGATAGAGGAGATCGACCTGTTGGATCTCAAAAATGTAGGTTTTTAGACCACAAGAGGGTGCCAGTCTCTTGATACATTTTTGGCCCACAAAATATGGTTTATGCAATTGGAAACCCCCTACTCTTTAGGCTCTGCTAGGCCTAGGTGGGTGTACCTGAATGATAAGGTAGATTTGAAAGACTAAATGGATTCTAATTTGGGCAATCTACTCACTATGGCACACAGGTGTGAGGTAGATGCAAAGCTTACTTACTAGTTCCTAATGAGAGTGCTTGAATTATCAAGAGTGTGGATTGAATTTGTAAAAAATATTCTAAAGTTGACTGGTGCCTAATCTATTGGGTGGATGGATTCAATGGATGAATTATGATTATGGAGGCAGATGTGTAGGATAGGTGGATCTATTTTGCAGCTTAACTCTAACTTGTTGGGCAATTGGAATGTTTGGACCTTGTACAAATGTGCAGGTCTATAAGTTATTGTACTCTTCTTTAATAATCCCAGTGATATTCTCCTAAACTACTGTGATCTCATGAAAGGACTTTTAATTCTTAGTCTGAGGGAAACCAATCACAATAATGATTTAAAAGAATTTTAATCCTTGGCAGGAACCAATCAAAATGGATTACTTAAAAGGATGTTTAATTCACTCCAACCAGAAACCAATCAAGATAACCACACACCAACAACAAATATGTCGTGACAAATTATGTAAATTTGAATAACTTAAGAGAACCACTTTGGAGATAGTACAGCAGCATATAAGCATGAAAATCAACACAACAGTTGAACACTAAAAATAGAGCACCATTTAAGAACAGTTTGCTTCATTATATTTCTTCAAAATACATATGTTAATTACATAAGTTTCTGAAATATGAGAATGGATCAGTGGAATGGATGAAAACTATCTACTGATGATGATTTTCTACCTACTCCTACTTCTAATGCATGTCCCATGACAATTGTTGGTATCATCATTATAGGAATAGTATAATTTGTATGACACTACTTTTCCCCACTTCCCAATTTCTTCTGGGGTTTGTGAAGTCTTGGTTGTATATATGTACTCGAAAATTGTATAATTTCTCTCTGCTGAAGATTTATCGAAACTTGATGTGTATTTAGGGGTCAATTTATTAGACAGTTCATTCTCATAACAATCATCACTTTCATTTACAATTGTATTTTTGAGTGCTGAAATTGATTTTCACATCATGGGAACCTAAAATTTTGCAAAAAATGGTAGGAAATTTTAGGTCCCAACAGTGGCTCTGTCTGGGGATGTATGGCCCTCACAGGCATAGCAAGATCCCAGATCTCTGGGGAGTAGACCAGGTGCCTACTCCATTGGGCAATAGAGTCCAAATGTCACTTCTGTCCTAATCTGGTATGGTTTGAAGAATCACAAGGCCACCAGAAAAAAGAAAAAGCCATGTTTTCCTTTGTCAAAAATCTGATTCTCATCATGCAATAGTATTACACATCTAAAAACACTATTGTCTTTTGCCAAAGAATACCAATTTTTAATGCTACCATTCACTGTTTTATCACAATCATCACATTTCTTATCAGTCTGCATTTCATTATCAGGTTTCGGCTTAAGAATTTTAGAGATACATGACACATAATCACCACAATCACACTGAATGCAACACCCTCCAAGGTTGAATTCAAAGTTGGACTTCACAAAGATTTTATCTTTTGAAATGTCTTCATAAAACTCAACATTATTAGGTAAGGATAGGTCAGATATATTAGTTTCCTCTTCATAGCTACTTCCATTACAAACATATGCATTGTCCTTTTTATCTGAAAATGATCTTTCCTCCTCATACAAAGGATTTAGAAATACATGAAAATCACCTTAATACATACTAGAGTAGGCTTTTGTCAGATTTGCTTATAATGTTTCATCATACAACAGATTTGAAATTTTTTGAAAGTCCTTATTGCTGATGCAATCCTCAGGCATTGTGTTCTCAGCAACTTCTTCAATATTGCAACCCTCATCATCATTGAAAACTTCACTTACACATGCCTCCTCTATTGGCTGCATTATTTGATGAGTTTCTCCATATTCATCACCATTAGATTCAAAATTGATAACATCCCTATGCCTGAATACTTCTATATCACAAATCCATAGCTACAACTGCCCAAAAGTAACTGGCTTTGATGACTCAGGCCAATGAACTAAATCAAGGTCATATATTCTCATGAATTGCATAATGAACCTAGACTCATCAGGCTAAAGATTAAAAGGTATCCTCACATAGATATCCATCATTCTGTCAAATAGGGACCGTGCAGATTCTCCTTTATGTCTCCTTATGCCAAAAAATGTATCTAAAAGATCTTGGCTTCTTTCTTGAATATGTAAATGCTCATCATCTTTGTCCTCAAATTGCTGTATGAATCTACTTGCAAGTTCATCCCATGAAGCTATAGAATGCATAGGCAAGTTGGAAAACTAATTTTCAGAAATATCTTCTAATGTTCTCATGAAGAGCTTCATGATAACATCTTCTTCACTTATTTGATAATTCATCATTAAATTAGTGACAGTAAGTGCATAACTGTTGATTCATATCCCTCAAATTTTGGCAAAATCTTTTTTACATCTAGAGGGATGGGATGTGGATAACCATGAATGTTTTTGAAATCAAGTAGTTTGTATATTTCCAGACAAAATGATCCCCTTGTCTTCCTCTGATCACACAACTGTTGCTGATGTGCTTCTTGTTGCAAATTTTGATTGACACTTCCAAGAGGGATGACATTGTGGTGCACATTTTGATATGGAGTTTGGTATTGATATTGATAATGCTCGGGATGCTAATTGTATTCATGATCTTGGTAGCTTACTATTCTTTGACTAGGAGGGACATGATAATCATTTATGTTATTTGAGCCTTGTGGTATAAAAATATCCTTCTGTGAGTGATGTGCATCATATCCATTGCCATAATCATGAGGCACTTGTGAGATGAAAGGATCACTTGAATAGCTATCCTCACTAGATGTTGATATATATTTTGATGAATTTGAAGCATGTTTGGTTCTTAATTATTGTAGTTCTTGAATCGGTTTTTTCTCTTCCCTTAATAGCTCTAGTAGTTCCTCTTCTTCTAACATATTTATTTGGACTGCAAATGGTATTTTTACTATATTTTTATATTTTTCATTCAATTCCTTTTTAGAGTCGCCACCTCTTTTCAAAAGAGGAATGATTTTATTTTTCTGGGTCCTTCTTGCTAGGAGAGTTACCAATTTGTATTTAATTTCAAAACTTTAATGACTCTGAATTGATATGGTCTTTTAATTAGAATTATGGATTACTCCCCAGTAGAGTCGCCAATCTGTTGGATCTCAAAAATGCAAGTTTTTAGACCACAAGAGGCTGCCAGTCTCTTGATACGTTTTTGGCCCACAAAATAGGGTTTATGCAATTGGAAACCCCCTACTCTTTAGGCTATGCTAGGCCTAGGTGGGTGTACCTGAATGATAAGGCAGATTTGAAACCCTAAATGTATTCTAATTTGGGCAATCTACTCACTATGGCACACAAGTGCAAGGTATATGCAGAGCTTACTTACTAGTTCCTAATGAGAGTGCTTGAATTATCAAGAGTGTTGATTGAATTTGTAAAAAATGTTCTAAAGTTAACTAGTGCCTAATCTATTGGGTGGATGGAGTCAATGGATGAATGATGATTATGGAGGCAGATGTGTAGGATAGGTGGATCTATTTTGTAGCTTAACTCTAACTTGTTGGACACTTGGAATGTTTGCACCTTGTACAAACGTGCAAGTCTGTAAGTTACTGTACTCTTCTTTAATAATCCCAGTGATATTCTCCTAAACTACTGTGATCTCATGAAAGGACACTTAATTCTTAGTCTAAGGGAAACCAATCACAATAATCATTTAAAATATTTCAATCCTTGGTAGGAACCAATCAAAATGGATTATTGAGAAGGATGTTTAATTCACTCCAACTAGAAACCAATCAAGATAACCACACACCAACAACAAATGTGTCGTGACAAATTATGTAAATTTGAATAACTTAAGAGAACCACTTTGGAGATAGTACAACAACATATAAGCATGAAAATCAACATAATAGTTGAACACTGAAAATAGATCACCATTTAAGAATAGTCTGCTCCATTATATTGCTTCAAAATATATCTGTTAATTGCATAAGTTTCTGAAATACGAGAATGGATGAGTGGAATGGATGAAAACTATCTACTAATGATGATTTTGTACCTACTCCTACTTCTGATGCATGTCCCATGACAATTGTTGATATCATTATTATAGGAATAGTATAATTTGTATGACACTGCTTTTCCCCACTTCCCAGTTTCTTCTAGGGTTTGTGAAGTCATGGTTGTATATATGTACTCAAAAATTGTATAATTTCTCTCTGATGAAGATTTATAAAAACTTGATGTGTACTTATAGGTCGATTTATTAGACAATTCATTCTCATAACAATCATCACTTTCATTTACAATTGTATTTCTGAGTGCTGAAATTGATTTTCACATCATGGGAACCTAAAATTTTGCAAAAAATGGTAGGAAATTTCAAGTCCCAACACCACCCTAGACAACAACAAGACCAACTAGTCATTCAACAACAACGGGAATGACTCAGAGAACTTCACGTACAACAAGCATTCATCCAACAGTTTGAATGACAACATCAACTTGAACAAAGCATAAATGAGAATAACAGTCAACCCATAAAACGTTGAAACATCGTAAACCCAAATAGGAGATTAGTGACTAGTGACCCTTTGGGTCATATAGTTATCTTTACAACTATGTTTGCAGAACACCACATTCAAACAAATGCACAACAACACAGTTCCCAAGACTAGCTAAACCCTCTCTGCAAAGTCTAGCTCTCCAAAAAGCCAGACCACCCTCGTGTCTCACGTCTTCTCGATTAGCTACTTCCACAAGAGTGAGAGTGAGATGGAAGTTCACCTCATGGAAAGGAGAAAAGGTCCATAGGCCACAGACTCATGATTTTGAGCATACATATTTTGGTGAACTCAACATGAAATTACAAATCCTTCTAGGACGAGTAGTTTTGCATTTCAACTATAGATTTTCATTCATTACCATTATCACATACACCATCAACTTCACCACATATTTTGGTGAACTCAATGTGAAATTACAAATCCTTCTAGGATGAGTAGTTCTGTGTTTCAAGCTTCAGAGATTATTTCATCACCATTATCACATACACTATTAGCTTCACCACATATTTTGGTGAACCCGACCTGAATTGTAGAGCCTTATGGCTAAGATTTTGTGTTACCATTACTTAGACCTCATTGTCACTAGGTTTCAAATATTACCACTTTCTTTGTCATAACCACCTTCACTGCTTCCGCTTTTGTCACCTTTAACTTTTCTCATTCCATTTATTATGTGGTGTCTATGGCACCCCCAAATATGATGGAACTAGACTTAAACCTAGGGATTGTTCCTTCTAGGGAACCTAAAACTCCCTCTTTTGATAGGTACATGCCACCTCACCTAGATGCACCAATCTCAAATTGCTACAATTACGAAGACTCTGACTATGAGAAAGACCAAAGAGAACCTAGGTGTTCTCTATCTTTTAACAATCATGCATGGGAACATAACCCTACCATACCAAACACGCCTCACAAAGATAAAAGAATACAACTAAGATTGGAAATCCACTACCTAAGATCAACCATCCACAAGTACCTCAAGTGCTCATCTAGATGAGTAAGTAAGAAGGTTGGAAAGAAACTTACAAGAGGCAAGAGATGCCTAAGAAGCATTGAAAGTTGCCCTACATGAAGGACAAAGAGAAAATGTTGCGTGAGAAGGAGCGCAAAATCATGACAACACTTGAAGGGAAAACCCTAGGAATGAGGAAGTGCCTAGAGGTCCCACTCCTGTAGACCTGATTGCGACACTAGTGCAAAGAATCAAAACTCTAGAAGTAGAACAACCTACTCTAGAAAGAAGTCGTATGAAAATATTAGAATTGAACAAGACTACGGGGCATCTCCGAATCCCCCTACCTCAACTACTACTCAAGAAATGTGAGTATTGACACATTCTCGAATGGGAACCCTCCTATTCAAAATAATCAAGAAATGCTAGGAAGCCAAGCAAATAAGGAAATGACAATGGGTTACCAAAACCCTCCTATGGGATTAATGCTATCAACTCCTCAATTGCAGAGTGCCTTTGTATGAACATACTTGGAATACTTAAAGGAACCAATTGACTTAATCATAAGAAGTGTTTAGTTACCTTGGCCATTACATGATCTCCCAAAGTACAAAGGAGAGGGTGATCCCAACTCATACATCAAAGCTTATACTACCGCGATAAGAGAACTCCTCCCTTGGGATGGAGTTTTCGCCAAGATCTTCTCGAAGGCCTTAGAAGGAATAGCTCTGGATTGGTATTATCGCCTACTAGAAGCCTCAATACACTCATTTGAGAAGTTAATCAAAGAGTTTGTCATGGCTTTTGACATGAACAAACTTGTGAAGACTTTGATCTAAGAATTATTATCCATGAAACAAGAACCGAATGAATAAGTAGCCCACTTTGTTCCTCGATGGAGACATGTTCTCTATTCTTCAACTAGCACTCTAAACATGGACCATCACGAGTTGTGTGACCTTATCTTACATGCCTTAAACAAGGATATGAGATAAGACATTCAAAAGTTACCTTACAAGTCCTACAAAGAGGCCTTGTAAAGTGCTTTAAGGATCAACCAAGCAACCATTGATAGTGATAGAAGGGTTTATGGGTTAAATGGAAAACTAGTGAGGAAGGATATAGGAAACAATACCCCTATCTTCAGGATTCTCAAAAATGATAGAAATGCAACAATAGATGGGGTGACTGATCAACTCTAAATTAGGAAGGTGAGAGATGATTATAATGAAAGAGACTAATACACTCCTAATGTCAATGCAGTTGATCATCCAAGAAACAATGTATATTACCTAAGGGACAATTATCAAAATTGGAATCAGAATGGAAATGGTAATGATGAAAGGTATGAAAGACCCCCTTATGAGTACAATCAATTCTATTCTTTTCATAGAACTAGGGGGCATAGCACAAAATCCTGTAGAGAGTACAACATATTTATAGCAAGATTACCGGAAGACCAATAGTGGTTGTTCGTAGAGATGTTCATGAACCCACAAGAGGTCACGCCAAATAAAAGAGGACAAGAGAAACCCAAGCCCTGATAGCTCCATAAAATGCTAACATGAGAGTCTATCAAGACCCATTTCTTGCACATAAAGATATGGAAACAACAAATCAATATGACATAGCCCAAGGTAGCAACACCAATATCCCGCCACAGTTAGGACAAAAAGGAGAATCTAGAATGTTGGTGTTGGTTAAATACTACATAATGAAGAAGAGGAAAGGAGATCTTGAGAATGAGCAAGAAGAAATACATAAAATTATTGTCTTAGTGGTTGAGCCAATACCAACACCAATTGGACCTTATGAGCTCATTGAAGATCTAAAGAAAACCTACACACACATATCGTTCATTGACCTACTCAGGAACTCCCCCTTGCACCGCTCAGCACTATTGAAAGAAATAGGGTTGAAGTACCTCGATCAAATCACACCTCCGCCTAGTGAGGAAATCAACCACGTGGTTTTTATCATAAAACCACCAAACTCTAAGCTCAAAGATCTAGGTTTCTTCTTTAACCTAAAGAAAATTCCTTTTGAGGAAGAGTTGACAAAGAAAGGAGATCCTATGTTGTACTTGTAAGGGTGGGTCTATGACACCTGCATTAAGAGAATGCTAATTGATGATAGGGCAGCAGTTAACATAGTTCCATTCTCTCTTTTGGAAAGAATGGGTTATGGGCACACCAACATCACCTCTTCTAGAGACATGCTGAGTGGGTACGATAATTTAAAAGCCACTACAATACGAAAGATCACGCATCTTGTAACTCTAGGACCAAAGACTATCCCAAGCATGTTTTATGTCATTGATAAGGACACAAGATACAATCTACTTCTTGGAAGACCCTGGATACATAGAATGAAATTTGTACCATCTACATTATTCTAGGAGGCTTGATTCTTACATCTTGGGAAGGTGTATTTTGCAAAAGGGGATCTAGAGCCTTTTAGAATGATAAAATCAAACACATCCAACAAGAGGATAGACATCCCCATAGATTATGAACTTCCTACAAACAAGCTTTCTGTTCCTAGCCCTACACCACAATCGATATGTATCAAGAGGACATAAATCCTAGAAAAGACTATAAACATTGCAGAGATGAAAGCCTTGGACGACAAGGCACCACCAAAGCAAAAAGAAGTCATTCCCAAAGAAAAGATAGTGAAAATCATGGAATAGATAGAGAAGGATGGACCACTCCAATTCTCTTTGGAAGTACTCATGATCAATGTATAATCAGCCTACAGACTCTTTCCTTGCATAGGGGAGAAACCTCATAGAACTGAAGGGCCAATATTTGAAATAACTACATTAGATATGAGATATGCAAACCCTAGTGCTTTCTCAAATCCTAAAGAAGACGTGACAAAAAGTTACACTCCTTTGTCACCATTGAGTGAGTCATGTGTCCTTGAGATACCAAAAGAAAGTGAGTCATATGAACCTCTCACACCAACATAAGAGTCATATAGACCATTAACACCAATGGAGATCACAAATTCTATGGATAATAAATCAACTACCATGATAGGAATTCTCCCAAGGATGTTCATGGTATCTTAGCCACAAGTGCAACCTACCACTTATGCCTCAGTATAGTCAAATGAACTGGGTGAGTGGGAAGCACCCTTAGTGTAAATTGAAATGGTTGAGAGACTCCTAGATGAAGATGAAGAAAGCGAGGGACCATTTCATAAAGAATGGAAAATTTGTGTGGTAGTTGGAGCAGATGATCCTATCATCTTTGAGTTGCCAAGAAGCTACATTGCATATTCTATGGATTTGAGACCTGATCCCAATGAAAGGACAAGTATTAGCTTTGTTCCTCCTGACGAGAAAAAGGGAACCTCAGACTCCCTTTAAATTATTCCAATTTTTTCAAAACATTCAATGTAGACAAGACGTAAAGATTTACATACAAGAGCAGTTTGACATGCTAATGGAATTGTTAAAGTTTGATGGAGTCTTGTATTGGACCCCTTCCCATCAACAAGATTTCCAATATTTACTCCATCTCACATTACCAAGAGAAACCACTGAATTAGAAAGGGTAGAACCAAATGACATCACAAGACCCTACAGGATAGGAGAGTTCGTCCTAAGAAGAGGTAGCATGAAAAACAAAAAGAGAAGACAAAAGAGAACATTCACAGAGGACTGGAAAGGTCCTTACATGGTCAAGGAAGATGTCAGAAATGGTGCCTATCTCTTGTGCACAATAGAGGGAGAGGAATTTGGTGAAACAGTCTATCCCTTTCACTTCAAGAAATATTATGTTTGAAAATCATAAAAATCACAAAACATAAAAATACAAAAAAATTACAAAATCAAAACTATCAAAAAGAGTTTGTTTCTTACATTTTAGTATCATTCTGTTCATCTTGCATTACAGTGAATGACTTGATCTTATATTATTTTCATTTCAGTAAGGAGTCTAAGGTTGCCTAGGTATAGGTGATCCTTTTAGGTCTTGAGATTCCCTATCTTCACAATCGCCATTCTCCCCCTTCATTCCTAGTGATTCTAATCAAATCCTAGCTCTTATCTTTACACTGATCCTAGTCTTAATGAGCCAAGATGATTAGGTCCAAACAAAGTTAGTATTCAAACCTACAATGTTCAAATAAATCTTGCAAGTAGACCTCCCAGATTCTTCCCTAGTAGAAGAGAAGTCTGATTGGACTATGAAAACGTTTGGTGGCACTCAACCCCTTACCTTTCCTAGCCAAAAATGTCAAGAGGATCAAAACTCTGAAGGAAGCAATCTAAAATACGAGTGAATAAAAAAATGAGTTGTCAAAATAAGAGTGATGAGTAAAGTGAGAATTGAGAGATCAAACTAGTGAATATCAAAAGTTCCAAAAACATTCATTTTCATAAAAGTCAAAAATCCAAAAAAATGAGAAAATCAAGTGAGGCATTCTAGAAAATACAAAAAATGAGAGTTACAAAAAAAGAGTGAAAGAGAGAAGATTGCTACTGAAATGTGTGTACTCTTGGGTGGAGACAAGTCTAAGCTCTAAGCTTCAAGGGTGACATTATACCAGAGGAAATAAAAGAGAAAGGTACAAAGCACACACACACACACACTAGCTGAGCAAAGCCAAGAGTCTAGTAATCTTTAGGATCATTTTCTATTTAGGGACCCTGGTTCCCTCCCATTTATCCTTTACCTTGCATCTATCTTGCTTTCCATCTCTAATCTAAGTCTAGCAAACATCAATGAAATTTGTTACCTGTCTAAGTTGAAAGCTTTTCAGATTGTCCTATATAGATAAGGATTAGTGTTTAGCCTTTAGCGAAGCCCAAATTCAGAAGCACTCTATTTCACTCCCACTCCCCACTTGAGTTCTGAATTCCTAATTTCATAGAATTGAATAGGTCTCTTATACCAGAATAACCTATAATCCCTTGGATTGAAAATCATATTAAAGAGTAGTCATATTGTTTGTTCCACAAAGCATTCATATCAAAGTTAGAAAAAAGTTCCAAAGTAATAAAGTCAATGTCATAACTCATGGCATTCCATAGAGGTAAAAGTTTCATTTTCAGCATTGCTTGTGTTCTTGCATCTGCATATCGTAACTTGCATTTCATATATATTCCAGAAAAATTACAAAAACATGTCATCATTATCATACTTGTATTCTTAGAGTTGAATGTCTAGACATAATCAAAGAGTTATTAAACTTCCAAAGTGCATAAGAGATGAGTACTTGTACAATAGCAAAACAACCATAAAAGGCAAACTTTCATTGATATATCAAAAGTTAACATTCATAAGAGTGCAAGAGATAGGACAAAATACTATTGAAGGAGAGTAAGGCTCCCCATGCAAGCGGGTATGGTTTCAAAATGGCAAAAAGAAAACAAGCTCAAGGGTGGTTCCCTCCAACAGAACCCTCAGGACTCCTACTCCTCTGCCTATGTGCATCACTTGTCTCTCCATGAGACCTATGTGAGCAGGGTGACCTACTATGAGTGTGAGAATGTGAAGAACTTGTAGTGTTAGACTCTCACTACTAAATCCCAAGGTGAGCCATCTCATGAAGAACCTAATTCTCACCCCTAAGGATGAAATTTTTGGCCTTCAAAGTAGCACTCTTCTAACACCCATGATAGGAAGGAGTAAAGACATTAGTGTGTCATCCAACTCTAGGGGCACACTAAGATCAACTAAAAGTATCTCTCGAGTTAGCTTAGCGAAGTGACTAGACAAACCAATGTTGACCTCATGAATGAAGTCCCACCACTCCTCAACGCTACCTGCAAAGTAAAGAAAAGATAAAAGATTTGATGATTCTTGAGAAAAAAGGAAAGAAAAGAAAGGACAATGTGAAATTAGAAAAGCAAAAGTAGACTCATGTGGGTTGTTGGGATACCAGGTAGGATCAAATTGCTACATCACCTCATCAGAATGAGGAGGTCTAGGCACTGTGGAGGAGCCCTCAGGTATATCAACCTCATTAGAATCTATCTTCTAGGCATCCCCTGCTGGTCCCTCGTCAGATAAGTCATCCCCATCAAGAACATAGTCCTCGTTAGTAGAATTATAGTCATCCACCACAATGGGTCCTTAGGAAGAAGTCCCTCTCCCTCCCCTTTGTCCACCTCTCTAGGTCCTAGAAGATCTGGTAATAAAAACCCCCAGAGTCAGAGGGGTCTAGATTATATTCCTTTGACCAATCTCACCCATCTCCTGGACAGATTTAAAACAAGTAGAAGCTGGGGACAACTCCTCTAGGAAGTCCTCACCAAACTACTATAAGATGCGCTCGACACGATGATCCTCGACTAGACCATTATGATCTAAAATCTCTGATATGCTAAGACAATGCTCCCTGATCTATCTATCATGAGACCATGCACCCTTAAAATCTCTGTAAGGGTCAGAGATCATATCTACATCTCTAAGAGTAGCCACAACACATAAAGAAGTATCAAAGTGGCCCACATGATCCCACCTAGCAGCTCTCGATAATCATTAGTAAGGAAGAGGAATCTCCTTCTAGTATAGCCTGATATGCTCAAAGATCCAAGTCATGAATGAAGAGAGGAGTGGCAGAAAGCAAGAGCCCCCCACCGCACAATATGATAGAAGTCTCGATAAACCATAGCTAGGATGTCTCATCCCCAAGTGCAAACTCTACCCTACTCAATGCCTTGTAGAATTGGTGCCCAACACCATCTCAAATGAGTTGAGGCCTTGTCTCCAGAAAACCTCGATGTGATCAAACCAATCAAGAACTTCCTCAAGAGAGGAATGTGAAGTCATGGTACTGAAGTAAGCTAAACCCCAGTCTAATCCTCAAGGTATCTCACCCCCATGATCTATGCCAAAGATGTCTTGTCCTCCAAGTACTCGCTAGCTGGTAGAACGAGTGGGTGTCCTCTCACAAGAACCACTAGAATGCGATACACATCATAGAGAGTGATGGTCCACTCTCTTGAAACCTATGGAACCCTGAATGTGTTCATGTTTGCATCCTAGTAAGTCAAAATCTCACCACAAATGCATGCCATAGGATACCAACTAGCACATGGTAGATCCTAGCCTTGAGCCTGCTCTCCTCAAGATATCATGATCATCAGTAGATAATGAAGCATACATCTCTGAAAGGCACAACTATTTGTGATTGGCATACCAAAGAATGTCCATATCCTGCAAGTCAGAAAAGAACTTTTGAATAGATCCCATCAACTAGAAAACCCCTAAAAATTGTAAAAATTGTAGAAAATTTCATAAAAGAAGCGTATAAACCTTCAAAATTGTAATAAATAGACAAATTCAATGTTCAAATTAGATCAAAATAGAGTGAAGTAAACATCAGAAGACATCAAATTTTAGTCAGAAATGATTTGTCAGGGTTGCCCCTTTCATCAGACTAGATCTCCCCCAGGTGACCCAGATGTTCAGTAAGATCTTCCCTGGGTGACCCTATTGCTCAACCAGATCTCCCATGGGCCACTTGATTGGCAAAAGGGGCAACCCTATCTAGCTATCCCCCAAACTTAAATTCTCTAAAAACCTTGTTTCTTAGTCGATTTTGACAAACAAAAAACCAAAATTGCTCTAAACAATGAGACAAAGACAATGCAATAGAAAGAATCACCAAAAATGAACAATTTCAAGATACTTTTCACAAAATGTAACCGAGGGTTTAGAGAAGGGTTTTTCACTATTTGAATACCTAATTCTCAGTGCCAGAAGAAGAGGCGGCCATCTTTGCGATCTCCTCAATGATATCTACACAACAAATGCTCACACAATCGATTATATCGTTGATTCACTCAAATTTCACTAATTTGCTCACTCTTTCTCTCTCTTAGCTTAGTTTACCTTATGCATTTCTAGATTAATTGTTGTTTTATGCCTTTGTTTTGTGTGCATTCATTCCTATAGGTCTCACTGATAAAGACAAACAACTAGTCAAACTCAAATGGTCTATGGTATGTTCATCATTTCAGTTTTCATTACTCATTTTTGATATATTCATATGGCAGACTAATACTAGTTATTGCAGGTACAATTGTGGGAAAATCAACAATAGGTAAGGCTTAGTTCAAGAATGGTACCTGCCTTTCATGTAGACTACCGTCCCCAAGGGGGCAAATATGTAAGCACCAAAATCATGCACAACCTCCACGAGGACCCAGGGTTGTTGTCACAATCCTTGTCACATACATGTAAGTGTGAAATAATATCCTCTTAGTAGTAATTCTCTTGGTGATGTGTCCTTTCTTCCTCCTTATGTTGTTTCTCCTTTATCATTTTCTCTCTTTCTTCTCTTTCGATGCTTTTTGACACTTTTTCAACACTTATCGATTTGCATTTCATGTGCTTGCGACCTGGTTCCTAATCCTTGTGTGCATCTTGTAGGTGTGTGTGTTTTCACCTTTCCCTAGTGTTTTTCATCCATTCCCACCCCTAGAGGCCTTCTAGAGGTCCTCCCTAGACATCTCTCGCTTTCAGGTTTTAGTTTCACTCAACCAATCCAAATCCCCCCCTATTATTTCTAGATCTCCCCTAGGAGATCCTACTTTTGCAAGTGGAGATTTGTATTTTCATATATGATTGACCTGTTTCTAGAGGTAGATCCCCTACTTTTCATCTCCTCTTCCATCTCCCACCATGGACTTTCACCTAGGTGCCCTCCTTTGAGGGTCACCCATGGGTGACCATGTCATGTTTCCAGTCACAAGTTCACTTGAATTTCTAACTCAAAATAACTCCATTTTTACCTGTTTTTCTTCATGTTTGCATAGAATTTCATGCCAAAGATAGAGCTAACTATTTCATGTACCCACACATGCATATTTAGCTCTTTTTCATCTCTAGTTATCAATTCATGCATTCCCATGCATTTCCATGCTTTCCTCTTTCTTCACCTCCTCTTGAGTGATAAGCTTTTATTGGGTCTAGATCACTCCAATTTTTGCCCAGATCACTCTTGTGTCTTCCAAGTTAACTCTCCAATAAAATTGAGTTAACTCTTCTTCTTCTTCTTCTTCACCTCTCATCCCTTCTTCTAACCTATAAATACCCCCTCCCTCAAGCACAAAGGGAGGCAATTTCATTTATGCACATAGTTCTTGCAGGTTATTGCTCTCCAAATCAAGCATTCTCATGCTCATACAAGACATAAGAGCCTTTTTCTTTTATTTTGTTTATCTCATTTAGATTTTCTAAAATCTCATTTGCATCCATACACTGCTCACATCACAAGCTATAGTGCTCATCAAGCTCTCATTTAGCTCGTTTCAAAACTTCAAAGATTCTTTTCTTTTCTTTTCTTATTGTTGCCAAAAGGATCATCCCATTGCTGCAAGAGGATTAGAGGTTGCATATACAGTGATATCTGAGGGTAGTGGAGGCTCACGCATCTCGAGATTCCTTCATGCTTTTTTCATTTCATAGTAATTAGATAATCAAACATTTTATCTTGGGATAAGTAAATACATGTTGCTTTTTCCTTGATAGACTAAGTAGATTTGCATTGTTAAATTAGTTTCCCTTTCCAAAGTTCATAGATTAAAAAAATTTCCCTTTCTTAGATTAGATTGATCCATCTATTCAAAAAATGAACAAAAACATAGATTACATTTCATTAGGTAATCTCGTACTAGTTTGCATACATTTTCTAATTCTTAGATTAAGAAAAATCACTTTGATTTCCAAAAACATAAAAAAAAGCACAAAAAAGACATTTTGCATTCAGATAGGCTTGCATCCATATAAAATCCAAAAAGAACAAAATCATTAGTGGCATAGAAGGATTGCAAACCCTTGGTCTCAACACAAGGTTAAGATCAACCAATGTGGGTCAAAACCCTTGGTTTCATCACAAGGTCAAACAAAGTCAACAAAGCCAAACCTTAGGTCACACAAACCCTAAGTTGAAACCCTAGGTCAAGTCAAGGTTAGATTAAACTATCTCTCTCTTGTTTAGGCTCACAAATGTTCTCTTGACTTAGAGGTGAGTGGGTGAGGGCAATCCTCAACGACACAGAGGAGATCCACCCTAGACAACAACAAGACCAACTAGTCATTCGATAACAACAAGAAAGACTTAGAGAACTTCAAGTACAATAAGCATTCATCCAACAATTTGAATGACAATGTGAACTTGAACAAAGCATCAACGAGAATAACAGTCAACCCACATAAAGTTGAAACATCAAAAACCTAAACAGGAGAACGATGACTAGTGACCCTTCGGGCCATATAGTTATCTTTACAACTATGGTCATAGAACACCACATTCAAACAAACACACAATAACACAATCCTTAGGAGTGGTCGACCCCTCTCCACGAATTCCATCTCTTCAACAAGCTAGACCACCCTCGTGTCTCACCTCCTCTCGAATAACTACTTCCATGAGAGCGAGAGTGACATGGTGGTTCACCTCATGGAAAGGAGAGAGGGTCCATGTGCACGTCAAAGCCAACTCAACTGCCCCAGGACACCAAGTCATGATTTTGAGAGTATAGAAACAGACTATTAATAAGTGCAATTTACAATGCTTTTTGTATATGATATTTACTTAGATGATTTCTTGTGAACTTGAGATACCCTTTATAATTGCGTTGAGTGGATGTTTGAAGTCCAAAATATCAATTCAACAAGTCTGTGGAGCCTACACTTACTAGCCCTAAAAGTTTCATTAATCAAATTCTAGAGGGGCCTTGCATCAGAAGTTCACTTTGCTTCATGCCCATTGTAAAAGCCCTCAAACCATCTAAAAAATAAATAAAGTAAAATGAAGTAATTAATCCACTTAAATACAACATCAAAATATCAAAAGTAAAAAGATGTAATTAATCCACTTAATTACAACATAAAAGATAAAATGGTGTAATTAATCCACTTAATTACAATATCACAAGTAAAAGATAAGTCTCATAAATATGAACCAAATAAAAGACATTAAATCTTACAAAATCTCATGCTCAATCTAGGTGAAAGAACTATAAAATAATATATAAAGTCCATTGGCATTCATGCCATAATACATCCAATTTCAAGTTACGATAATCATGTACAATAAGAATAAATAAATCAATACGCTCATTAGTTGCCACGAACCAAGTGGTTCTCCTATGAGCCGGTAGACAAGAACATGGCTTAGGCACTTTTCCACCCAACCATGAAGCAATTACACTTCCCTAGATCCCTTCATGAAATGAAGGAAACCCAACCCTGCATGAAATGTCTAGCTACTTGGAAACAACTGGCAGGAGGGAACACCCGATGCAACCTGATGTCTTAATATGCAATTCTAAATAATGAAATGCAAATTGTCTCTCAATAGGATGTGGCAATTCCCAAAAAGAGGAAAATCCATCTCTGATAATCTACATTCGACATCCTAGCCCATAAAGTAACCCAAACACATTCCTAGATAAAAATCTACTTCTTTCTCGAAGAAATAAATGAATAAATACATCAATGAACAAATAAATAAGTAAATAAATCAAAATCATCTATAACCACCTCTAATCCCTTTACTAAGAATCAATAAAGAAAAACACACTTTCGAACCAGCAGTAATGAAGAACATCATTCATTCATGTATGCAAGCATAAATATAGTACCTATAATCAGGTTACAATCCTAACTGAAATTTGTTGTCAAAGGTTTGAGGAATTTAAGGTTTAACTCTTTCCAACACAACAACCATGGAACACACTTTCAAGAAAATAATTCATCAAGAAGATATCATTTAATCATGCATTTTTTGTCTATAGGACTATTAATTGATTTAATTTTCCTAGTCCATATTTAATTAAATATTCATAATGTAATTTGTCTCTAAGTCATTTTAACAATGTTACTGTCATAACTGTGAAGGAACTATCTCATTCAATACACATAATGCAATAAGTTTTCTAAATCACTTCTTACCCAATAACATTTCATAATCAAGTAATTTATTTGAAATAATACATAATATGAGTTAATATGGATTTTCACATGTATATATATATATATATATATATATATATATATATATATATATATATATATATATATATATATATATATATATATATATATATATATATATATATATATATATATATATATATATATATATATATATATCAAAAGCAGCTCCAAATTTAAGATGTATTCTATTGTATTCAGCTGGAAACACAATCTTTTGAGACATTTAAAAATACAATTATGTCAATAAATACAATCCGTATGTCCAAGCATACAATTATATGAATGCAAACAATCATAAGGTCAAAGCATAAAATTATATGAATGAATACACTCAGCAGGTCAAAGCATACAATTATATGAATGCATACGATCAGTAGGTCTAGCATACAATTATACGAATGGATACAATCAGTAGGTCAAAGCATACAATTATATGAACACATACAAATATACATCAATTATTAAGAAAAGGACCAAGCAGTCAATTATATGAATGCATACATTTAGTAAGTCCAAGCATATAGTTATACGAATGCATACAAATACACAATGATTAATAAGAAAAAATGATCAGGCTGACAAATACATTATTTTCTGCATACGTATAGTACAGAAAAGGGTTTTCAGATATATGGCAGAAAAAAATGAGCAAGGTTTCATGAGATTAATTCCTCAATCACACATACGCCGGAAAAACCAAACAAGAGTATTCAGATATATGGCAAAAAACACATGGGTTTGCATATATATGTCAGATATGATGACTTGTAGATTTAAGCCCAAATTCACATGGGACATTAAGATAAAGGTCACAACAGACAAATACATTGTTTTATGCAGACAATCACCCAAATTCACAGGGGCTATTAAGATAAATGTCAACGCAGACAAATACATTATCTTATATAGACATGTGGTCAAACCTATGAGATGCCTCAACTTTTTATTAGACAAAATCATGAAGCCATGAAGGGTTTACAAGACTGTGAGCGTATGGTAAGAATGGAGAGTAGGAAATAATCATTTTATCCCAACAACCATGGAAAATAATCCACTACCAGTCCCAACAACAACAATCAACCATGGCAGAAAGGGCATAAAAGAAAAGAGTGATAAAACAGACCACAAAAAGAAAAGAGAAGAACCTTTCATAGATTGTTTTCACCAAGTTTTTTGACAATAATTTCATCCAAATTTTTTAATGCAATAGTATGAAGAAAAATACCCAATTTAAAATGTTTCCTCTTAGTTAGACTCTACCTGGCATTGATCCTTTCCTTCCTCTTGTCATAGATTTCAGATCTCCTCTTTTTCTCTACCAAGACTTGCTTGTTTTCTCCTTTGTTGCTTAGAAAATTAATGATAATCATGATGATTTTTCTCAAATCTCCCTTTTGGTTTTTATTAAAAGTCTGCCCACTTATTTTTAGTCTTTTAAAATTAGGTTTTTGAACTCTTTTTTGATAACTCTAGTTTTTGTTCAAGTTGCATGAGATTTGCTTTCCAAAAGCCTTCAAAATTAAAAAAAAAAAACTTATTTTAATCATGTCAATTGCATGACAAAAGCTTTTTCTTTTTTAAATTTTTGAGTTTTCTAAATATAATACATATTATAAATATCATTTATTTATTTTTAATAATATAATCACTTTAAATCCAAACAAGAAGTATATATATATATATATATATATATATATATATATATATATATATATATATATAATTGTTTTAAATCTAACTTAAATATTGTCTTCCAAACATCCCTATTTATTTAAAAAGGAAAACATTATTTATTTATCATTAAATAATATAAATCACACAATTTTAAATATAAATCAAAAGAACATTAATGTTTATGATTAAATCAAACCTTCAAAATAAAGTTATTGAAACAATTAAAACACAATATTTTCTAAGTTTCTAACCATCATTCACATTTATTATCCACACAATAATGCACATTAAACCATTCAAAAATAATGCAATATGAGACTATGTGAGTGTGTGAGTGCATTAGGTTAACCATCCCATCAGTTATTGCCAAGTGGCTAGAACATCTTTACCTCAACCATGTTCTCATCTTCGACAAGTACTTGCATTCATTCACACTTAACTCAACATCAATAGGTTAGTGCCTCAAAACACAGCCAAAGCAAAACATTATAATCACTTCAATAATATTTAATATTTAAATCAATTTTCTAATTTTCACAAATATAACATCATGATAATTACCTTCACACACATGGAACTTACTCAAAGTAAAATAATCATGGTAATTGTTCACTAATCTTGAAAAAATATGAAGTCCATAAAAATGAGATGTGACATCCTTCCCCACTAGGAAGAGACATCGTCTCAATGTCTTATTACACCACAAAATAATAATTTATTAATCTACCACCAACAATGTATCAAAGTATCTTAAAACAATAACAATAACTAAAAGTATCATTAAGGTTTCATCAATTCTAACAAAGCATAATAATGCCCTTTTACATCCTCCCATGTGGTACCATCCACAAAACTATTGGTCCGACTTGACCTTATACAAAATAATCTCTCAATTTTGCATTTAACATTGCGTCCATCAAATAAATCCAAGTATATAATCAATCAATCATTTCACATGGCACAACTGCCAATTCAAAGTCTAATCCATCACATGGTACAACTACCACTTAATTACATTCATTCTAGCATAAGAATGATAATCACATCTTTAATGCACACTAAGGAGGCATAAATAAATCATCATAATGCATAAACAACCTCATGGTAACACAATAAAATATCAAAAGATCAGTCTTCCAATCAAACATTGGTCGAGATCTCCAACAACAAGACAAAGTTCTCCAAAGGTGCACCAACTAGGTCCTATCCAACCATTATGCAAACAGCCCCTCTAAAACTATACCACTCATATCATGCCTATCAATGGAATCCATTTCCTCTTTCATTACTTACAACCAAACTTTATCTCCAACCTGATCTACAATTCAATTTTTTTGGAAAAACTCTCCTTTGTCTTCCTCGTGCTTTTGCACAATGCTAGAACAATTCTATTTCTTCAATTTCTTTACTATTCTATGCACTTGGTTGTTCACTATATTTGGTTGTTTTGTTTCAATTCTTTTTCTTTTTTCTCAACATGAGAAGACTTATGTCTATAAAACATTCTAAACTTACTTGTGATCTTTTGCCAATCAAATACATTCATCCAACCACAATTCATTTCCAAACAACTTGTCATAGATTTATTTTTCAACTCTCTATTCTAACATGTCTTTTCACTATGATTTCTCAAACCTGAAATTTTGCAAGGATGTAAATTCCAACAATTTTATTTTCTATGTCCTTCTTTATTACATTGGGAATGTGTAAATTCTCCTTTTCTTGAAATGACTTCTTTACAAAAACAGTCTTTTCTTTTCCTTTATCTCGATATTTGAGACGTTCATACTTAGTCCTCACAACTGAGTCAATGGGCTCTTTGATTACTTGCCCATGGTTACTCAAACTTTCACCTATTTAACCAATTTTCTTCAAGATTTCTAAACCAACATTATCATCAAAACAACTAGCTATGATAGCAGATTCATCATCATTTTCATCCTTACATTCTTCAACAAAAACAACTTCAGTAAACTGCTAAGTGATTTTAAATCATCTATGTCACCTGAGACTTCACAGACTGATGGCTTGATTTCAATATTCATTTTTCTTTTTGGTATGCTGCAAACAATTGTTTTAACTCGTCATTTCGATCTTTCTATTTGAATTTTCTCCTTCTAGGTTCTTCAACTTTTCTTGCAATTATTCATTCCTTAAACAACTTTAACCTTTCTTTCACCAATTCTTTTTCCAAAAGGTCATTTTCTCATAAATCTTCATACTTTTCCTTTCCTAACTCCTTTATTCTTTCCATACATTCTATATTACTCCTTTTAACACTCATCAATTCTTTATTAAATTTTTCCAATTCTTCTATCAAGAATTCCTTTTCTCCCAATAAACCTTTAACTTCAAACAAAATTTCAACTTACTTCAAGTGATCCATAATGACACCAAAATCCTTTTGAAAAATTCCCAAACACTTTGAATAATGTTTATTGCATCTAACAACAATTAATGAACTCAATCTACCAAAGCTCTTAGTAACACACTCACTATGAAACAATATATTCTCTGCATCCTACTCCCTTACACAACCTATCAAAGGCCCAGCATGGACATGATAGAAAACATAACATAATACATGACCAACAGTTTAAAAATATTCAAGCATTGCCACCAATAATAAATAATAAAAAAAATTCTTTAGAATATAAAAATTCAATTTCAACAATAAGGTATAAACTGAGCTCAATTTCAACAGTAAATCCAACATGACCATCAAGGTCACAAGATAAGTAAATATCAAATTTTGATGGCTAATACTTTTCATAAATAAGAATAAAATTTCAATGTTGGTCCTTACAATGTTTAGAGAAATTATCAAAGTCAAAAAGATAAATATCAAATTCAAAAGTTTTCACATTACATGAACTATGTGACTAATTCTAGCCACTAGAGAGGGAGTATGATGCTACACTATGCCTAGATCCAAATTGGGGTGAGTTAAGAGAACACTCTCAATCATACAAGCAATCTAGTCCTCTAAGACTCCAAACACTGAGCTATATCATAAGATCATTTCAACACAACATCACTCAAGATATCTAGCAACAAAGATTGCATTTTGATTAAGGAAATCACAATCAAACTGAAGAATGCCTGACCCTGCTCGAAGGGCATAGCAACCCGTAAACAATCGACATAGTGTAATTGGGTGTGTGTCTGTTAACCTACATGCATCCCTAACTTGAATACATCATCTCATTAGTAGGATATGGAGGGGAATTAAATACAAAACTAATTAATGGTGTATATGTTTTGAAAAGAAAACTTACTTCCCTGTTTCCCATATTTAACACCCATCCTGAAAGGCAACTTTCCAAAAACATAGAAAGCAAAATAGCCATTCTCCTTTCAACACAATTTTTTGGCAAAATAAAACATCCATATAGTAATATACTTGCAAACATTAAACAACCAATATTTAGGACAAAATCAAGTTCACAAAATAGGATATTACAACACACCATTCTTTCCTACAAGTAGCGGTTATCATTTCTATCCTTAAGCTTTAATGAGGCAATGCAATACTATCTTTTTAATAACCATATAGTGAATCCATATTCATGATCATGCTCTTAATAAAACAATGCAATATGCATTTCAAGCAAGCATTCAACAAAAGGCAAATAAAAAAAGTCAAACATATGATCCAACATCCTCTTTCGCATACTCATGCATAACTCTAAAAGAAAATAAATAAATAAACCTATTTCAATCATACTCAAGAACAATCATCAGGTTCTATCTAACCCCATAAAAAGAAGGCACATGCTATTCATAGAAAGCCAACACATAAGGACCCAAACATGCTCGATCAAGATGAGCAACACACACACCCAGAGATTCCAATGCTAGAACCGTGGTTTGATACCAAATGCAAAAGCCCTCAAACCATCTCAAAAGTAAATAAAGTAAAATAAAGTAATTAATTCACTTAAATACAACATCACAATATCAAAAGTAAAAAAGATGTAATTAATCCACTTAATTACAAGATCACAAGTAAAAGATAAGTCTCATAAATATGAATCAAATAAAAGTCATTAAATCTTACAAAATCTTGTGCTCAATCCATGTGAAAGCATTATAAAAATATATATAAAGTCCATTGGCATTCATGCCATAATAAATCCAATTTCAAGTTACAATAATCATGTACAACAAGAATAAATAAATCAATATGCTCATCAGTCGCCACAAACCAAGTGGATCTCCTGCGAGCCAAGAGATGGGAACATGGCTCAGGTGCTTTTCCACCCAACCATGAAGCAATTACACTTCCTTGGATCCCTTCACGAAATGAAGGAAACCTTGCCCTGCACGAAATGTCTAGCTACCTAGAAACAACTAGCAGGAGGGAACACCCAATGCAACCTGATGTCTTAATGTACAATTCTAAATAATGAAATGTAGATTGTCTCACAACAAGATGATATATCAATAAGTTTGCTAGACAAAATAATCATCTATTTGAATGATAGCTCATTTAGATCTAAACCTTTAGATCTAAACCTTTAAAACATACTAACCTGGTCCAATTCTCAAAAAGAGGAAAAGCCATCTCTGATAATCCACATTCGACATCCTAGATAAATATCTACTTCTTTCCCGAAGAAATAAATGAATAAATACATCAATAAACAAATAAATAAGTAAATAAATAAAAATCATCTATAACCACCTCTTAGCCCTTTCCTAAGCATCAATAAAGAAAAACACACTTTTGAACCAATAGTAATGAAGAACATCATTCATTCATTTATGCAAGCATAAATATAGTACCTATAATCAGGTTACAATCTTAACTGAAATTTGTTGTCAAAGGTTTGAAGAATCTAAGGTTTAACTCTTTCCAATGCAAGGACCATGGAATACACTTTCAAGCAAATAATTTATCAAGAAGATATCATTTAATCATGCATTTTGTGTCTATAGGACTATTAATTGATTTAATTTTCCTAGTCCATATTCAATCAAATATTCATAATGTAATTAGTCTCTAAGTCATTTTAACAATGTTGCTGTCATAACTGTGAAGGAACTATTTCATTCAATAAACATAATGCAATAAGTTTTCTAAATCACTTCTTACCCAATACCATTTCATAATCAAGTAATTTATTTGAAATAATACAAATATGAGTTAATATGGGTTTTCACATGCATATATATTTATCAAAAGCAACTCCAAAAATATGTATTCTATTGTATTCAGCTAGCAACACAATCTTTTGAGACATTTAAAAATACAATTATGTTAATGAATACAATCCATATGTCCAAGCATACAATTATATGAATGCAAACAATCAGCAGGTCAAAGCATACAATTATATGAATGAATACACTAAGCAAGTAAAAGCATACAATTATATGAATGCATACGATTAGCAGGTCTGGCATACAATTATACGAATGGATACAATTAGTAGGTCAAAGTATACAATTATATGAATGCATATGATTAGCAGGTCAAAGCATACAATTATATGAACGCATACAAATATACATCAATTATTAAGAAAAGGACCAAGTAGTCAATTATATGAATGCATACATTCGGTAGGTCCAAGCATACAGTTATACAAATGCATACAAATACACAATGATTAATAAGAAAAAAGATTAGGTAGACAAATACATTATTTTCTATAGACGTATGGTATAGATAAGGGTTTTCAGATATATGGCAGAAAAACTAAGCAAGGTTTCATGAGATTAATTCATCAATCACACATATGCCGAAAAAACCAAACAAGGGTATTTAGATATATGGAAAAAAACACATGGGTTTGCATATATATGTCAGATACAACGACTTGCAATTTATGCCCAAATTCACATGGAACATTAAGATAAAGGTTGCAGCAGATAAATATATTGTTTTATGCAAACAAACACCCAAATTCATAATGGGCTATTAAGTTAAAGGTCAACATAGAAAAATACATTATCTTATACACACATGTGGTCAAAACTACGAGATGCCTCAGCATTTTATTAAACAAAATCATGAAGCCGTGAAGGGTTTACAAGACTATGAGTGCGTGGTAAGAATGGAGAGTAGGAAATAATCATTTTATCCCAACAATCCATGGAAAATCCACTACCAGTCCTGACAACAACAATCAACCATGTCAGAAAGGGCATAAAATAAAAGAGTGATAAAACAGACCACAAAAAGAAAAGAGAAGAACCTTTCACAGACTGTTTTCACCAAGTTTTTAACAGTAATTTCATCTAAAATTTTTAATGCAACAATATGAATAAAAATACTTGATTTAAAATGTTTCCTCTGAGTTAGACTCTACCTAGCATCAATCCTTTCCTTCCTCTTGTCACAGATTTCAATTCTCCTCTTTTTCGCTGCCAAGACTTGCTTGTTTTCTCCTTTGTTTCTCAGAAAATTAATGATAATCATGATGAGTTTTCCCCAAATCTCCCTTTTTGTTTTTATTAAAACTCTACCCTCTTATTTTTAGTATTTTAAAATTAGGTATTTGAACTTTTTTTTGATAACTCTAGTTTTTGTTCAAGTTGCATGATATTTGCTTTCCAAAAGCCTTAAAAAAAATAGAATAACTTATTTTAATCATGCCATTTGCATGATAGAAGTTTTTTCTTTTTTAAATTTTAATTATTGAGTTTTCTAAATATATTACATATTATAAATATCATTTATTTATTTTTAATAACATAATCACTTTAAATCCAAACAAGAAGTATTTATAATAAAATTATATATATATATATATATATATATATATATATATATATATATATATATATATATATATATATATATATATATATATATATATATATATATATATTTAAATATAATTGTTTTAAATCTAACTTAAATATTGTCTTCTAAACATCCCTATTTATTTAAAAAGGAAAACATTATTTATTTATCATTTAATAATATAAATCACACAATTTTAAATATAAATAAAAAAAAACATTAATGTTTATGATTAAATCAAACCTTCGAAATAAACTTATTGAAACAATTAAAACACAATATTTTCCAAGTATCTAACCATCATTCACATTTATTATCCACACAATAATGCACATTAAACCATTAAAAAATAATGCAATATGAGACTATGTGAGTGTGTGAGTGCATCCAGTTAACCATCCCATCAGTTCTTGCCAAGTGGTTAGAACATCTCTACCTCAACCATGTTCTCATCTTCGACGAGTACCTGCATTCATCCACACTCAACTTGATGTCAATAGATTAGTTCCTCAAAACATAGCCAAAGCAAAACATTATAATCACTTCAATAATATTTAATATTTAAATCAATTTTCCAATTTTCACAAATATAAAATCATGATAATTACCTTCACACACGTGGAACTTACTCAAAGTAAAATAAGCATGGTAAATGTTCACTAATCTAGAATAATTATAAAGTCCATAATATTGAGACGTGACACCCATGTTCTTAGTGAACACCTAAAACCTTATGCAAAATAACTTAATGAGTTGCCTCAGGTTTTTTCTATTTATGCTCTCAAGTCCACAATTGTAAGGTGGTCCTCGGGTGAATCATGGTTTAACATGTGGCTTAGTAGTGACATGGTCTGTGGCTCAAAGGAATGAAGAGTAGACACGTGACAATCTCTATCAAGTTTTATTGGTCCTTTGGCCAATTTGTGAGTTCTCCAAACACGGGGAAGCAAATATAAGCCATTTGATCAAATGACTTTGGTTTTTCTATGGTCTATGAATTAGTGGCTTTAAGATCTCAATCACAGACTTAATTTAAAATTTAGCCTAAAATACATTCAAGTCTATCCAATAGTCTCCTTGAACCTCTAGTATTAACAATGACAGACATGAGAAGCAACTTAATCAATGTTGATCAAATCTCCCAAAGCCATAGGGAACATATAAAACACTAGACTTGAAAATGTAGACAAATTCTAACCTAATGGGAAGTTCTCACCCATTATTTTTCTATATTAACACAAAACATATAAAGATGCATCCATTGATAATATGATGGAATATAAATAAACACATGCCAAATGATGTAGTGCAAAATGTCATAATCAAATGCATTAAAGAAAGGCCCCACAAACCAATTCTATCTAAAATGGCCCCAGAAGCACTTTTTATTATTGAAGATTATGAGGTTTAACAACAAGAAATATGGATACCAAAAAAAATATATATTAATTTAGCATTTCAAAGCTTTAGTAGATCTAAAAACACCTATCTTAGCTTAATAGATATAAGAAATTAGAAATCATATTGATGTTGATAAGAGAGGAAGGTAAATGAATACCCATATAAACATTACAATACATAAATGATGTTAATAACCAAGCAAATTACTAAGCACAAAAAAATTAACATTATTGGATATAACCATTAAATATTCCAACTAACACAACATTCATAGAAATATGTTCATTAAGATATATTTTGTAGATTTTTCAAACAAGGAAAACAAAATGACCAGACAATGACACTAACTTAACAACACTGAGAAGGCTAATAGAAAGGAAAAGTCACCATTTTTTAAAGGTGCTTAAACCAGTCTTACATCCACATTTTTATTACCCAAAAGAGAGTAAACATGAACACCAGTAATATAAATACCTAAATAAGACAATTTGTTGCTTGTATTGTTGTGTCATATTAGAAGTCATCTAGACAAAAAGCCTTTGTGGATTTATTTTGGCATGCAACAAGAAGAGCGCATACCTTGCCTCAACCTTATAGTTGAAGTCTTTTTTGAGGTTTCTATAGAAACAAATCTCAACCATCCCTTGGTAGGACCTTAGAAAACTTGTCACCACTGGCTTAAGACATAACTATTTATGTGAACCAACCCTCTTGTTTAAAGTGTCCATATATCATGAAGACAATAATCTAGTCTATCATAATCATTATAGTAGTAGATTAACCATGAAAAGTAAACTCCAAGTGGCGCAACATTAGAGTTGAACAAAAAATGCAATTACCAAAATTTTGACAAAGTTGAGAGAATGAACACCCTCAAAGACCTCACACACACTTTAGCATCCAAGTAGTTGATTGGATGGAAAAACCCATGTAATCACTTCTTTCACTACATCGTCTACAAACCTTGACAATTCTCTACACACCCAAACCTAGGCTTTAAAACAAAACTTGAAAAACCAAGTATTTTAACAAAAATATATAAGGGAATTTACTCATCTAAAGTGCATAAGAGAATGTAGGGGAAAACATAATTACAATAAAAAATACCCATAAGATTAGCTCCCTAAATCTATTTTGATTTGCAATGCCATCCATGGTAATGCTCTTACCAATTCAAATGTCGAATGGTGGTTTTACCACTATTTATAGGTATGTTTCAAAATTATTTAAATCTTAGGTTTGGTGCTCCTGAAATGAATTTTAAATGGAGTAGGGTATGCACATTATGTAGTTAGAGAATAATTAGTTGTGGAGGGCTATATATGTTGCAAAAAACATTCAATTCTTAAGTAAAGTTAGGTCCACAGAGTCTCAAGCATCTTAGAACTTTGGTTTCTATTTTTAATTGAACCTTGTATTATATTAATGATACTACTAATGCCATTAAGGGAACGGTGTTTTGGTTAAGTTTTTGTTTTTATGGAAGCCACTAGAGACCCTTGCCAAGTTAGTGGGCTTACTACTCCCTGCTCCTACAGGAAAAGTTTGAATTATGTTTTCATTGGGTGAGAGGTATGGGAGAGTGATTGTGGCCCTACCAACTGGGCTAGTATATGTACAAGTATGTCAACTAAAAAACTAATATGCAACTAATCATAAAAAGATCGGGGTGAATGGAATCATACTCAGAAGGAAAACTACAAAAAGAAATTGATATACCACTAATCATAAATAGAGCAAGGTGGAATGAAACCATAGCCCAAAGGAAAACTACAATGCTATACTAGCCTTGTAACATCCCGCCTCGCAACCTCAAAGGGAAAGGGCCAAAAGAGGACAAGATAAGTTTTTTTTTTGAATAACAAGTGATAACATACACATGATATGGTTGCCGATTTGATATGTCAACAACATTCATTTAGCCAAGTATGGCTAAATGTACAACCCAAAGGAGAGGACTAATTCACTCTCCAGAGGAAACATTGATAAAACTAAGTTCATTTTAAACACCAAATCAAATGTTCCTAATACCCATTTCCACTTAAAAATATAAATCCGTAATGATCATCATAGAACAAACGGGTCCGATATCAACACCGGACAACAGTAAGCTGAATATAAAACATCTCATTTCTTCTCATTAAATTACATGATTACATCTATTCTCTCAAAAGAGTACAACTACATAAAAGAATATATAAGAACAATGGCATAGCCATGAATATGCTACAATAACTGAATGAGTACATCAACTGATAAAGTAATGGAGAGAGAGGACATCTCCAACTGGTGCTCCAATAACCTGTTCATTAGTCCCCAATAGCAGTGGCAATGCTTCCAAACCATGTGGACTCATAAGAGACCACCCCACCGTGTTCAGAGGTAGTCACAAGGCCCAAACAAAAGTAGGGAAGTAAGGGTATACATGATGGCCAAGACACACATCAATCATAGAGGAGACATGAAAAATAATGCATAAAGCCAAAGTCATAACATAGAGATGCTCATCAAATATAATGTTGGGTGCTACTCATGACCACAAAGGTATAAGACACTGGGGTACAGATTGGATGGAGTGTCAACATGTGTGCACCAAGGGATGGCACCACATGGAATCAAGTGCACCTCTCATACAGATGAGGAGACTCGATCATGCCCGAATCAACGCCTCGCAGATGGATAGGTCTTCTCATGTACATCCTTAGCCTTTACAAGAGCTCAAGGCCATGCTTGAGGATTCAATATCCTAGACCTAAGCTCATCTCATTTAACCAAACGGGGCATACAAAACCAAATCAAAATAATTCAATAACCAGTCACCATCCATGATAACATCAATTAAATCCATCAAGTAAAACTACTATTTAATTATTTACATCAGCCAAGCAAATCCTGCACAAGCTATAGGGGGAATTACATGGGCTTGACTACTTTTCTCCAGTTTGAAAAGAGGCAAGATAACATTAGTGTCCTTATTGACAAAGAGGTATTGTTTTCAAACTAATTATTATATAATCGAAGACACTATAGAAAATATTCCTTAAAAGGGGATAGAACTTTAATAGTGAGATGTATTTACATGTTTTCAGGCCTAGTCAAAGGGCTATGTTTGTAATGTGAGTATTTAATATTGTTAATTATAAGATTGTCATGATAGGAATGGTTCTTGTGCCTTTTGCAGAATGCACGAGCTATAATATCAAGCAGTAACCTTGATGTCACAAATGCCACTCTTTCTGCCTTAAATATGTCTGGCTATGATGAAATACCTGATAGGATTAGGATATAGTCTGATGATAGTGAAGTGCTACTCCAATTCAAACAAGAACAAAATTTAAGCTTATATAAAAAGTTAATGAAACTAATAGTCGTATCTCCGATTTAGCCATCAGGGAGATCAAAACTCTTGCTGACACTGTAACAGTATCCAGGGGCATAATAATTCCTAATATTATTCCTGAATGCAATGATTGTTGGATGCACACAAAATGGACTTATTGAACATGCTATGGAAACTTTTTAAAAAATGCAATTGGTGGGTGTAAAGCCGATTCCCACGACCCTTGCCAACATCCCCCCAGCCCATGTCAAAATGAGAGCTATGGAACAAGGTATGGACATCCAACAAAGTATAATAGAAGGGGATCATTTATCAGATGTTGTAGCTGCAAGTGCCCGGGTACACATATATGCAAAATGTGCAAGCATAGACAAGGCTTGTGAACTATTTGACTGAATGCCCCAAGGCGATGTCATCTCATGGGATGCACTAATTGCAGGATACTCATAAAATGGATTTGATAAAAATGCTTTTACAAGTATTCTTATCCTCGCGGGCATACAAACAGAGCTTCTAGAATCCTCGTGGGCATTCAAATAGAGCTTCTAGATAACTGAATTTAGCTCCTACAACCTCTTAAACATTCTCAAACCATTTCCCATGCCTCTTCTCTTTATCACAGTCCCAAACTCAAAAAAAATAATAATTTTAATCTCTAACTACAACCCTCAAAATTGCATACAAGCAATAGGAATAATGCGCACATCCCACAACAACTATAAATAGATTTAGTATTTACAATGCATCTAGGAGCTAAAGAGACCAAAAAGAAAACATTCCAAGACAAGGAAAAACTGAGAAACTAAAAACATCATTGGACACCATGGCTTGTCATGTCAAATTGCCTCTTTCAGCAGATCGGTGATTTTGCAACCAGCATGGCAATTTCCAAACTGCTGCCTGTGGAAACTGGCAGTTTTGCCACTAAACAAAAGATGATCAAATTTGGAAGCACTTCCTCCTACAAAAAAACAACATTTTGATGTCCCATACCATCTAAGCATAATGGAAAGAATATTTTGTTAGATGTTGTAGTTTAAAAAAATCGTGGCAGCCATCTATGTAAAATGGGGAAGTAAAGACAAGGCACGTAAATTGTTTTCACCAAATGCCTCAAAGAGATGCTCCCTCATGGAATGCAATGATAGTAAGATAAGCATGAGATGGGTTTGTTTTAAAGAACTTAGAAACTTTCAAGTAAATGCTATTGGCATAGTTATCTCATCGAATACCATGATTTTAGGTTAAGAACAACATGGATTTGTTAAAAGGGATTTAGGAACATACCCAAAATGTAGTCGACAGAGGATGCCCAAAATCCCCTCACAACCGCCTCTCCTCTCCTTTCTTCCTCTCTGCATTCCAGATGTCTCTCTTTGATATACGTTGCTCTATTTTTTCTTTTAAGAGCCTCTCCCCCGAGCATTTGACTCTCCCTTCCCAAAAAACATGAATGATAGCAAGATATTTTTGTTGCATTAAAACCACTCAGTAACTCTCCCCCAAGAGCTATCATATGGCCAAGTAAGAGTAAACAAATAAAATATAGAAAACTGACTTCCCATAAAATCCATTGAATGGATGGGGGAAAATAACCTTCTCAAAAATAATTAAATCTTCCAACTAAACTTTAGTTAAATTCAACATTAAAATATTCAAGCTCTCCAAATCAGATTCAATTACTGCCATAAGAGCTCACAAAAGGATTAATAAATTATTTAAAATAGAATATTTCAAACCTTGTGGATAAAATGATTCAAAACTCAAATCAATTAAACAAAACAAAATACCATATTTGAAACCACGTAAAGATGCCAATGAACCCACTTCAAAACACCGATAACCAAACTAAAGCCACAATATAAGATTAATGGAAACCACGAAAAAATACCTCAACAAGACATACTGGTAAACCACATACGACCATAAGGTAATCCAGATGTTACTGTTAGGTAACTGAACGGTAAGACAACAACACAGTGACACTGAACTAATAGGGTACAGTGGCTAGGGTAGGGGACAGGGTCTATGACTATCTCCAATAACCACCATCGGGGATAATAAGGGTACGCTTAGGCTTGTGAGTCCAAGCGGAGTCGATACCTAATACCCGCATCACTCCAATCACACGTCAAAGCACATGTGCATATAACATACATTATAGCTGAAGAAATAGAAACCATGTAATCTAGCATGATAACCAATCATGTCAACATCATAATAATATTAGAATCCATCAAGGAAAAGCAACAACCAAAATGTGAACACGAGGGTCGTTACATGCCTTGTAGAAACAAAAAAAAATAAAAATAAACCTAAATTACTAGAATTCTAATCAAATTTCCTTTTCTTTTAATCTTCAAACCTTGAAGAAAACTAAGCCTTGCAAATCCACCTCACAAACCATTATATTGTTTTTATTTTCAAGCTATTTTATATGCAGTGTACTATATTATCTCAAGTTTTTGGAGTTATCTGCATTATAATTTTTTGTTAGAAATATAGTTGACTCCAAACATCATAGATGATAATGTATTATTTCCTTAAGTGCTCACTATTAAATGTAATTTTAATGGCTAAAACAATGAATGGGAATATGTTGATACATAAATGAAATGGAAACATTATGCCTAAAGGTCTAATCAATTAACTTCTTTGGCCTTTAAACTGTAACTTGCCTTGTTAAGTTCTCAAAGTTTGTACAAATAGATAGTTTAAGGATTGAGATTGTGCTTAGCTTTTTGGAATCTCATAGGCATTTATGTATTGTAGTTCCGATGAAGCAAATACATAGTTGTTGTCATTATGTATAACCACAATTAAATTACACATGCTTGGTATTGTGGAAGACTTACCTATTGATCCCATGGAAGGGGACCATACATACAATTTAGTCTTAATATAGAGATATATCCTTGTGGGTGCTACAGAGATATTTTAGAATTTTTTGGATTGAAACTTGTACCATGGCTTCTCCAATCTCTTATTAAACTATTGCAAAGAAAAAACAATAATATTTTGCAAGAATATAGGACAATAAAAAATTATTTATTCACCACACAAGATTCCACCTAGTAATATTTTGAGAAAATGAGGACTTCAATATTTTTTCTCCACATTCTATGTTCCTACATAGCTGCAATAAATTATTTCCATGGGACTACATGCAATGTGTGAATACGAATGGCATCCTCCTCCATTGAACCACACACTAAGAGTACAGCTTGTGCTCAACAAATTGAAAAGTATATGGACTTTTGTGAGAAAGATGTTCTTGATTCAGTAATAAACCCACTCAGTAAAAATCAAAGTGAAAATAAAACATGTATTAAATAGGCTAATGTATTATCAAAATCAACTATTTACTTAATTATTCTAATTTTTTCTTTAATCACTAGGGCCATTGTTTTATATAATCCCTGCCACAAACAATGGTAGTACATACAGTCTCCCCATCACTCTAAACCATACAATATCTAATTATTGAGAATCTAGTGGCACATTTGTTGGGACAAACATTGATCTCACAAACTGTAACCCCCACCCATGATCATATATGACCCACTCCTCATAAATATGGATGCGGAGTATCCACGACATGTCCTCCAGGGTGATCGTAATCTCACTTGTCGATAGTAGGAACATGCATCACTCGCTCTACCACCGCTCTACCAACACTATCATCATGGCTTTGTGAGCCTAGATCTCTTGCATATCTGCCACCTACCATAAGCCCACCATGATCAAGAATGTCATGTTTGTACCCCATAGTCGATCCCGTAATGTGAAGGTTGGTGGATGTTGCTCTTGAGACTACATCACATGAATGTCATCCTACAATCACTCACAAACACTTCATCAATTCCTCTTATCACTTAGTTTTCTTCTCAAACTCCCCTAGGTGCTAATCTTTCTCACCTAGGTGCTACAACATCTAGCCTAGGCACTAATCTATTTAATCTAGGTGTTAATCCCTAGTTCCTAAGCACTAACCCATCCAGTCTAGAACTAAACAATGCATAGGCACCACTTCCCCTGCCCTAAGTGCTCATCGACACATCAACACTAAATACACATACCTAGGTGCTAAATGGTGCACATGTGCTATTCTACCTGACTTGGGCACTAAATCACCCTTCTTCCCAAGACACTTCATAGGCACTAAACTACCTTTCCTAGGTGCTACAAACTAGCACTGGTGCTAATCACTAGAACATATGCTAAAACCTAGATGCTGGCACTAAACCAAACTACACGGGCGCTAATCATGACATGTGAGTGCTACTACCTTCTTTTAGCACCTACAAACCCCTACTTGATCCCCGTATTTATTGCCCCTAACCTACCCCTAACCCAAATCACAAGGCATGGATAAGACACTTATAAACTTGCCAGTAGCCGTAGGACAAAGAAACTTGTGTACCCACTCTCCCCGATGCTCCTCTTGCAGAATCCTTGCCACTGCTTCCAAATCAAATTCTTCTCTCTAAATCACCTTTCTATAATTGGCAATGCACAAATGAGGCTTATGGGCCCCCATAGTCCTTATAGCCTTTGAAGCCCTATTTATTCCCCTTCCCTCTATTTTTCTCCCTAGCCCCCATTTTTCATCTGTTTTTCTTCCCCCCATCCTATTTTCTCTGATCTCTTGAGGGGGAATCACCTTATCCATCTTATTCTTTCCTGTCAGCCTGGAGAAAAACTTAAAAAATCATATTTTCTTTGATATGTTGCCAACCCTCTCACTTATGACGCCACATCAAACAGGGGCAAAATGTAGACACCTTAAAATGGTCACACCACTTTCCAACCACATTTGCATAATTAGTCAATCAAAATTGAACAATTATCCATTCTACCTGTCACATATATTAATTTAAAATAATTTCTAATTACTTAATTAATATTTTCCCTATCCCATTTCATCACCAAAAATCATTTATCACCCCATTTTCCTCTACTATATTCTAAAAATCAAATATTTATCCTTAAGACTATAGTTCCCATCCATCCCCAAAAATTAAATAAATTTTACCTATTTATTTAATTCCTCATTTTATCCACTTTTGATTACTTTTAGTAATCATCATTAAATTACCCTTAAGCATGTGCACATAGGTTAATTAAAATTTACCTATGATTACACCCCCCCATGTTTTTGGAAGTCTACTTGGCATTCAATGTACACACATGTACATGACAAGTGGTACTTTGGAAACATGGGTAAATCTTCCATTCGTCCCATTTGTCCTTTCACCCACTCCGTGCATCACTATTCATATAATTTTAAATTACATGTGACACTATTCTTTTAATTTTAAATTCCACGTGTCCTCTCATTCCAATTTTAAACTCTCCACAAAATCCAAGCCTTGCCTTTTCATAAATGAGTCCTTACACCTCATCCACCTACTCAATCCTAGCCATCCATCCATTCAATTTGCAATCTCCACCATTGATATCCCCTTGAATATTGGAGCTCTCCTCTCATACAATCTCCTTTTGACACTTTTCCATCTCTCCTTGCTTGAGAGCTCTCAAAAAATATAAGCCCTTGATCTTTCCATCAAATCCTAGCTCTCCATCTTGGTCTATGAAAATCTATAAATTGGAGCTCACCCCCCTCATTTTCATAACACTTTTGAATGCAAGGAAATTCTACCTCTTTGAGCACTTAACATATCAATAGCAATTATGCAATTACACATGCATAACAATACATCATACTAAGAGCTCTGTAACTATACGGTGTTTGAAATTTGAATTTGGTGCTGGACAGGAATGGATGGTGATAGTCTGGGGGGGCCCGTGATTCAGTCCCCTCCCCTGACTCTAGGGGACGCTGCTGCTAGTACAGGCTGTCGAAGGGATCACGTGGCTTCATCATCGAAGCAAGATCCCAAGAAGTGGAAGGAGGCACTTGTGGGTGATGTCAATGGCAATGTTGAGACTAAGTTTAGCCAGCCGGTTTTCTCAGAGGTTAATGGTGCCAAGGCACTTAAACTACCTGTCCAGACGGTATTGCAGGTTGTGGCATCTATGGATAATATTCTGGTGGGTAAATTTTTTGCCTTCAGACCCAATATTGACCTTGTTCACCACTGGATGAGGACCAAATGGACTCTCAAGAGGAGTGTCTCAACCAGTGCCATGGTGGGAGGTATGTTCTGATTTAAGTTTACCTCTCAGGAGGACATGTTGTTAGTTATGGCAGGTGGCCCATGCCTGTATGGGAAACATTCCTTATCAATATGTAAATGGAATCCTGGTTTCAACCCCAAGGTAGACCTCAATCAGTCGGCTTCGGTGTGGGTTAGATTGTTAGGTCTTCCCTTGGAATTCTGGGATGAGGAAATCTTCGCTTGGATAGGCAACACTTTTGGGGATTATGTAACAGTCGATAAAGTTACGAAGGCTAAGGCGAGACTAGTCTATGCTCAGTTTTGTGTGAATGTGGATGTTCTTAAAGTCCTCCCCACTTCTATCATACTGGAATGCTAGTTTGGGAAGTGGACTTAGAGCATTTAGTATGAAAACTCTAGAGTTTTCTGCCATAACTGAATGAAACTAGGTCATGTCTTCACCCAGGGTAGGGCCCCAAAGCGTCACCCATCTCTGAAGACGAAGCATGTAAAGGAAATCTAGGAGGACCACCCCTTCAAGAATGATATTTTGAAAATAGTCAACTCCCCCTAGCCTCCTCGGGGAAGGATGTGTCTCTGGAGGCCTTAGCGGATTGGCAGGACCCTCTGGCAACACAAGGCCCTCTACAAGAGATCCCAGTCCCTCTAATTCAGGTGGAGGAGAACCCTGTGGGATTTGAACTCTTAGTTGTTGATGAGGAGACCCAGAAGAGTAAGGAGCTAGTGGAATCTCTTGCTCATCAGGAGGTGGTGCAGGAGTCATGTTTTGTTTTTGTTTTCAATAAGTCTTTTTAAGCCCCATCATGTTTCTAATAAGGTTTTATGTCAATTTGGTCAGTAGACCTATGTAGACCATGTTTGGTCAAGTTTGACGTAATCACACAATGAAAACATGTAGTTTTCTTGTGTTAGGAGAAACCCAACGGCTAACTGACTTTCAAATTAGTTTGTATGGTTGGGAGGAATGTAAACTGCTGTCTCAAGCCTCTATAGGTGAAGAAGCGAGATGTAATGAAAAAGAAGCATGCATGAATGAATGAAGACCTAGATTTTTGGGTGTGTTGAAACATTATTCTTTCTGAGTATTTTTCTGTAATTGTCTTTATGTACGGTTAATTGATCATCTGAAACTGATTGGAGATGTTCAGGCATTGAAGTAGTTTTCATTGGATGTAGCCTCGTGTCTAGAATTGTTGTAGTCTGTGAGTTTTTGTTCTTTTTACAGAGACTAGTCTGAAACCCTGGAAACTAGGGTTTTGTGAATAAATGGACTATATCTCCTCTGTCCACTAAAGTCAAGATTCTCATGTTCAGTGTGATGGAGGAATACAATGTAAATTTTCTGCTTTCTGTTGTTTTGGGTCAACACCCAGGGATCCAAGGAGTTTGGGCATGAGTGGACTAGGAATCTCTATGTGACTAGTCATTGAAATGATACTGTTATGTGAGAACAGTGGCCAAATTGATGGGGTGATCAAGTGTTCGCAGAGGAGTGTAGACCCCTTCTGTTCTGTCAAGTTCTTGTTTCTGTCTATTTGTTGAATGTCTGTGAATTGTGGAATTAGAGAGTGGCTATCGGCGTAACATAACCCTCGGGGAAGCTTTCAAAAGTTACACCGATTAATAGAGTTAGAATGATAGGAGGTGTATCGGTGAAGAGTAAAGGGAGTCTCACTGAAGAAACATACATTGGTGCCAATTTTGTATTGATTCACCGAATGTATATTGCGAATGCATATCACAATTGTATGTTGAGAATGTATCTTGAGATTGTATGTTGAGAATATACATTTCATTGGATACGAAAGGTGACTGGCCATAACAGTAAGATAGAATGCATGTTGCGAATGCACCTTTCGTCGGATGCAAATGGTGACCAGGCGTAGCGGTGAAAGCAGGGCAAAGATACTTTAGCCCACTGGTAATAGCAAGTCAAGTCTTGCATATACAAGTTAGTATATCGGCATATCAAGAGGACATACAAGGAGGTCGCCGACGGTCAAAGTTTGGCCGACAAGGTTGTGACTAACCACCACGGTTAAGTCAAGTGGAAACATAACTGCCATTGGGTATCGGCAGGAGGTTAGAAGACACCGCCGACAACAAAAGTCTCACCGAAGATAAGGAAGTTGAACTATTGGGGAGAGTTAGGAGATCGGGGAGATAAATAGCAAGGTGGCCGACGGGTATGTTTGGCTGATAAGGACTAGATCGCCAAGACATAAGCCACCCTCTCACCGATCAAGTTTGTTGATCAATTGTGTGCTTCCACTGGGCACTCTGCATCAGGCGGCCTTAGCTACTGATAAGGGTTAGGAGACCCTAGAAGAAGGAGAAATAGGACAGGGTTTCAGCCCCTGGAAGAGTGCCATCTCATAGTAGAGCATGGCAAATGAAACTTGCATCCCTGGTGGAATGATGGGTTCTCTTAAACCTAGACTGAGCGTGTTTGGAAAAAACCTCTCCCATCCCTGGGAGTAGGTTTAAGAAGAGAGATGGAAGAACAAGAAGGATGGTCTATTGTGAAGAAGGGGAAAGGCAGTAGTCAAAAGACAGTTGATGTGGGGGGATAGCAGCAGAGGTAGGCCTTCCCACATGAAGACCAGACATAGAGAGATGGAACAAGAGATTTCTAGGGCGAAGCAGTCAACCTTGGTGGCCCCCCTAGGAAGACGAAGAACTGAAGATCATCTCATGGAATATAAGAGGGCTTAATAGCCCTCAGAAGCAGTTGCTTGTTAGGAACTACATTTTTGATAACAAAGTTGATATCCTTCTTCTGCAAGAAATTAAAATGATAGAGGAAAACTTTAAGATTGCTCTCAAAAACATCTGGCCCAATGTGAACTATGCTATTAGTGGGGTTACTAGGGCTTCAGGTAGCATTGCTACCCTTTGGAGGCAAGATTTTACTGGTAATATAATCTCTTGTTCCAAGCACCATGTCAAAGTTTCATTTTATTGTCATCTTGAGCGGTGGACACTAATCAACGTCTATGCCTTGAATACTCATAGTAGCAGAAAGGAAGTATGGGAGAGTCTGGCGGATAAAATTAAGGATGACAGAAGCATTAACTAGATGGTGGTGGGGGATCTCAAGTCCCCCCTATACCCTTCAGATAAAATGGAGGGGTTAATGGATTATCTTACAGTATGTCTGATCTGGTGGACTTCCTTGGGAAAGCTGGCCTCATGGATGTTGATCTGCCGAGACATGCCTTCACCTGGTCAAATAGGAGGCAAGGGAATAATCTCATATAGGTTAAGCTTGATAGGTTTTTAATTTCTTCTTATTGGGCCATAATGAATATGTTGCATCTGTCATCTCTCCCTAGAATGGGATCAAACCATAACCCTCTTTTACTCAATTGGTCTGGAAAGTGTTGTAAAGGCCCTTTCTCATTAAGATTTGAAATGATGTGGGCCCTTCATCTGGAATTTAAAGACTACCTCTCGAATTGGTGGAAGATCCTAGTCCAAGGGCCGATGATGTTCAAACTAACTAAGAGATTGGCCAATGTGAGAAATAAGGTGAAAGGATGGAATAAGTTTACTTTTGGTAATTTCTTGAGCAGAAAGAAAAGTATCATGGAGAAATTGAAAGAAGTTCAAAGCATAATAGAACAGGGAGACATATTGAAAGACCTGCAATCCCTTGAAAAGAACCTTTCTAGGGAATGGACCCAGATGATCAAGGAAGAGGAGGTTTAGTGGAAATAGAAGTCCAGAGTTCAATGGCTTAGGGAGGGCGATAGGAATACCTCCTTTTTCCACTAATCAACCCTAAGGAATAGGAAGAGAAACACCATCAGGTCATTTCAGGATGAACAAAGGAGGCTGGTGGAGGAGGAAGGGGAGATTGGAGACCAGGCTACTAAGTTCTTTGAATCATTATTGACTGGTCAATAGTCCAATGTTCTTGAGGAGGATTTTGACTCCATTTTGGATGTCATTCCTACCATTCTCTTTGAGGATGACAACTACTTATTGACCAAACCTATTACTCTTGAGGAGGTAAGAGTTGTTTTCTCCATGGGCACCTTCAAAGCCCCTGGCCCAGATGGGTTTCCTTCAGCCTTCTTTCAAACCTTTTGGGAGATTGTTGGAAATTGTTGCAAATATGTGCATATGATGTATTGTCATTGATGTCAACATATCTCTTTGTCAGAGACAGTGAAGATAGTGCAGTTTAGCAAAGTAGATTGCTCCACATTCACAGTGAGACAAAGATCAAAGTCTGCGGATTAAAGGGTTTGTAGAGGATTGTCTGGAGTTTCTCCAGTTAAGATTTGAGAGGTCCGCATGGAGGATTGGTGAAGTTATGGCCATCTGAGTAGAACTAGGTTTTGCAGTTGTTTAGAGGTAACAGAGTGATAGGAATTTGGTTCGGATTGCTCTGCATTGGAATATTATGGTCTACAGTTCTAGAGGTATGTTTGGGATGTTGGCATGTATCCTCAACTCAAGTGGTTCATAGTTTGGAGGTTCGCACGCAATCTTTCTAGTGAGATAGTCATGACAGTTAGTGTTCTTAAGTTATGATATGTGGATGCAAGTGATTCTGGTGATTTGAGGTGGTGCGGTTGTTCTTGTTGATTTCATTGTGCTTGTGGAGGTCTCTGGATCGTATGCCTATTGTGTTGGTGGTCCGCATTGAGGATTGAGCTCGTAGTTGAATATTTCTCCTTAGGTGTTTCCATTCTTTCTAGTCTTGGCTGACTGGATGCTTGGTGCATGTTGCGGATGATCTAAGAGAAGTTCTATGGAGCGTGGTGTGTTGTTCGAGGAAGATTTGAGTGCCAACTATGTTTGGCCGATAGTGTAATGGTTCACATGTAGCATTTTAAGTCTTGTGATTGTAATTGCTTGTAATGCCTATCTTAGAGAATGTGCCAGATAGATGATTGTAAGGCTGACTTTGATGTTCATTCCAAAGTCAATGTCATGTATAAATAAGTGTTATGAAGTCATAGAAATGTGTGAATGTGAGTGAAGATGTAGAGGTAGCGAGGAAGTGTTTGGGGGCAGAGCAGAGGTGTTGTACACATCAATGGAACTAAACCTTGGCATGGAGAAGATGTTGTTACTCAGTTTAACCTTTCAGTGTTAATCTTGTGAATGTTTCTATAGGTAGTGAGCCTCTTTTGAGCAGTGAGCTCTGGGTAGTGCACTCAAAGGTAGGTGCCTTCCTAATTTTCTATTCTTTTAATAGAGAATAAATCTTGTGGGTTAACCCCCACCATGGTTTCTCCCTCAACCAGGTTTCCACGTAAAAATCTTGGTGTTATGTGTGTTGATTGTGTTTCTACTCATGTGTTGTTGATTTATGCTTTCATGGTTATATCATTAATCTGTTAATAAGTGGTAAAGAAGATTAAATGTAGTAAAAGATAAAGTTTTGAGACAATTGATTCACCCCCCCTCTCAGTTGTTTTCCCTAATTTCAACAATTGGTATCAGAGCCGGCTCCTCTAAAAGAAGCTTGATGGTCACTTGAGGAGATCCAGGATGTTGACATACAAGAAGGATAGTCTAAGATTAGATGGAACAAATTACTCTCTTTGGAAGAGTTGCATGGAATGTCATTTGCAATGCATGGGTGATCCTTATTGGTTGATAACTAAGGATAAGTATACTCCTCCGTAGAATGGTCCTACAACTCCAGATCAAATCAAAGATGTTGAAAACAACATTCAGGCTAAAGAAGCATTGCTGAGTGCCCTGACTAGTACAGAAATGTCAAATGTCTTGGACTTACAAAATGCTCATGAAATCTGGAAGAAGTTGGAAAATCTGTATGAAGGTGATTCATATGTCAAATGTGCTAAGTTACAGAGCCTGAAGGGTAGATATGAAAGTTTGAGGATGAGTGAAGATGAAAACATCACTTCCTACATGTAGAAGGTGAATGAACTTGTGTACAGTATCAGGTGTGCCGGTGGAAAACTAGAAGAATCAGAGATTGTTGGCAAGGTGCACAGATCCTTACTTGCTTCATACAAGCATAGAGTTTTTGCTATTGAGGAGATTAGGACTGTGACAGATATTACAAGGGATCAGTTGGTTGGCAAGTTTTCAACATTTGAAATGAGTGAGTTTGGTGATTCTCTTCCTAAATTAGAATCTGCATTTATGGCTAGTGTTTTTAGAAAGCAAAGATTTGATCCAGGTGAAAGCTCTTCAAGAAGACTAACTAGATATGAGAAGGCAAGGAAGGAACTTGAAGAAGATGAAACTAAGCTTGAAGAACTTGAAGCCCTTATTGCCAAAAGATTACCAAGAGGATTTTGTAAATATGAAGGAAAGTTGCCTTTCAAATGTTTTGCTTGCAATAAGATTGGTCATTTTGCATCAAGATGTCCAGAGAGGCTTTTAAAGATAAACCCTAATAGACCTAGGGTTCAAAATAAATGCTACAATGTCCAAGAAGCTACTGATGATGGAGTCACTAATGATGAATCTGATATGGGAAGTACCTCTGGAAATGACTGGGTGTTCATTGCTATCAAAGAAAATGATCCAGTGCCTACTGAATCTGCTAGCTATGTGAATGTGGAAAGTGCCTTGGCTGCTCAGGTTGAAGAAAAGGATGAATGGGTGATTGACAGTGGATGTTCTCATCATATGACTGGTGATAAAAGTAAGTTTGTAAGTTTGGAAAGATATGAAGGTGGAATTGTGAAGTTTGGAGACAATTCAGCTGGTAGAATCCGTGGCAGAGGATCCATCTCTCCTGATGGTCAAAATAACACTAATGATGTTTTGTATCTAGAAGGATTGAAGCATAATCTTCTCAGTGTTGGACAGTTGGTTGACAAAGGGTATGATCTCTAATTCAAGGATGGAAAATACAGAATTTTGGGAAGCTCTAGAACTAAGATTACATCTGGTACACAGACTAGAGGTAACATCTTTTATTTAAGTAGTACTGGTAAAAGTTGTTTGATTGCTCAGATTGATCAGAGTTGGTTATGGCATAGGAGAGTGTGTCATGTAAACTTTGATAACATTGTCAAGATAAGTACTACTCAGGCTGTGAGAGATCTTCCAAAGCTTGTGCAACCTGCTAACAACATGTGTAAGGAATATTAGTTGGGCAAACAAAATAGACCTACATTCAAAAGTAAAGAAATTTTTTCAAATGGGTTGTTGGAACTTGTGCACACTGGCTTGCGTTGTCCTACCAGAGTTAGGAGTTTGCAAGAAGAGAAATACTTTATGTTGCTGATTGATGATTACTCCCGGATGATGTGGGTCACCTTCTTGAGAGAGAAATCATAGGCTCTTGATAGATTCAAGGTGTTCAAGGCTAGGGTGGAGAATGAGATTGGTGTGAAGATAAAGTGTCTAAGATCTAACAGAGGTGGAGAATTTACCTCTGGTGAGTTTAATGCATTTTGTGAAAAGCATGGATAAGAAGACAATTATCTGCTCCTAGGACTCCTCAGCAGAATGGAGTTGTGGAAAGGAAGAACCAGACTATTCAAGAGGCTGCTAGAACCATGATGATGGAGGCAAATGTTCCACATGTCTATTGAAGAGAGGCTGTGACTACTCCTGTCTACACTCTTAACCGGGTGCAGATCAAAGGTAATACTGGTAAAACACCTTATGAACTGTGGTTTGGTAATGCTCCTACTGTGAAATACTTCAAAATTTTTGGTAGTAAATGCTATATCAAGAGAGATGAAGAACTAGGCAAGTTTGATGCAAGATGTGATGAAGAAATATTTTTGGGTTATTCTAACCAAAGCAAGTCATACCAGTGCTTTAACAAGAGATTGAAAAGGATTGTTGAAAGTGCTAATGTCAAGGTTGATGAAAGCAAGGAGAGACTTTCCAAGTCTTGTGGATATGAATTAGATGATCAAAATGAAAGCCCAAATGAAGGAAAGTAAGTTCAAACTCAAACTTAGATTGCTCTGAAGAATCCAGTGACTCAAGAAGCTAGTGCAAATGTTGACGAACAAGTTCAAGATTCAAAAGTTCAAGAAAATCCCAAAACTCCTAGGTATGTAAGGTTGAATCACTCTGAAGATCAGATAATAGGAGATAAAAATAAAGGTGTTCAAATTAGAAGAAAAATTGCTGAAGATCAAGTGGAGTATTGTTTGATTTCAAAGATTGAACCAAAATTAGTGAATGAAGCTTATAATGATGAAAGTTGGGTAAAAGCAATGGAAGAATAATTAATGCAAATTGAAAAGAATCATACTTGGGATCTTGTTCCTAGACCTAAAAACAAAAATGTAATTGGAACTAAATGGGTCTTCCGGAATAAATTGAATGAAGATGGTGAAGTTGTGAGAAATAAAGCAAGATTGGTGTGCAAAGGATATTCTCAGGTAGAGGGAATTGATTTTGAAGAAATTTTTTCTCTGGTGGCAAGAATCGAAGCAGTTAGATTATTTCTTGCCTTTACTACTTACAAAGATTTCAAATTTTATTGGATAGATGTCAAGTCAACATTTCTGAATGGAGAGTTGAAAGAAAAAGTCTACATTGAGCAACCAGAAGGATTCCAGTTGTCTGATCAAGGAGATATGGTCTGAAGATTGAGGAAAGCATTGTATGGACTCAAACAAGCCCCAAGAGACTGGTATGCAAGATTAGATAAGTATCTACTAAAGTTAGGTTTTAGCAAAGGCACAACTGACAGTAATCTTTATTTCAAAATTGATCATGAACACATCTTGATTGTTGAGGTATTTGTTGATGATATCATCTTTTGTGGAAATGAAAGCATGTGTAAAATTTTTGCTGATCAGATGCAAAGCAAATTTGAGATGTCCATGCTTTGTGAAATGAATTTCTTCTTGGGTCTGCAAATCATTCAATCAGATAAGGGCATCTTCATATCTCATTCTAAGTATGTAAAAGAGTTGTTGAAAAAGTTTGGAATGGAGGATTCAAAACCAGTGAGTACTCCTATGGTAACCAGATGCAAGTTGAGTAAAGATGATGATTCCCTAAAGGCATATCAAAAAAGGTGTAGATCAATGATTGGAGGGCTACTTTATCTGACTCATACTAGACCTGATATTATGAATGCAGTTGGCCTTATTGCTAGATTTCAAGCTGATCCTAGAGAATCTCATGTTGTAGCAGTCAAAAAAAAATTTAGATATTTGAAGGGAACATCTGATTGTGGCTTATGGTATCCTAAGGATGATGATTTCACTCTTCATGCATATACAGATGTTGATTGGGCAGGAGATGTGGATGACATGAAGAGTACTAGTGGTGGTGCATTTTTCTTGGGAAAGCGATTGGTTTCTTGGTTGAGCAAAAAATAAGAGGCAATATCTATGTCTACTGCAGAGGCAGAGTATATAGCAGAAGCAAGTAATTGTACTCAAGTTTTGTGGATGAAGCAAATCTTGAAGGATATCAAAATTGTGTTTCAAGAGCTTGTTACAATCTTCTGTGATAATTCAAGTGCAATAAACATCTCAAAGAATTCGGTGTTGCTTTCAAAGACAAAGCACATATCCATCAAGTTTCACTTTTTGAGAGAGAAGGTAAATGAGAATGAAGTCAGATTGGAGTTTGTTTCTTCTAAGGATCAGATTGAGGATATCTTCACTAAGCCTCTACCTAAGGATACTTTTGAGTATCTCAGAGTGAAGCTAGGGGTTATTACCCCTCCTGTTCAGAACAAAGGTACACTAGTGTGCATCAATTCGGTGGAACTCACAGTCATATCTTGTGATCCGAATTGGTGTTAAGGGAATCCTACTCAAGGGGAGTAGTCAGTATGCTGATTCTGGAATTCAGTTCAGTTTTATCTAAGAAACAAAAAGGGGGAGAGATGATTGCAAATATGTGTCCTTTTCCATTGATGTCAAAGAGGGAGAGAAGTCCTGTGAAAAAATTGGAAGTAAGTAGTTGCTGGTGAAAGGGGGAGCAGTGAAGAAAGTGGTTGCAGGTGTGATAAGAGAAAGAGGGAGAAGTCCTTGTCTTGATGGTTGAATCAATTTTTCACATCATATGTTGCCATCAATGACAAAGGGGGGGATTGTTGCAAATATGTGCATATGATGTGTTGTCATTGATATTAACATATCTCTTTGTCAGAGACAGTGAAGACAGTGCAGTTCAGCAAAGTAGATTGCTCTGCATTCACAGTGAGATGAAGATTAGAGTCTACAGATTAAAGGGTTTGTAGAGGATTGTCTGAAGTTGCTCCAGTTAAGATTTGAGAGGTCTGTATGGAGGATTGGTGAAGTTATGGTCATCTGAGTAGAACTAGGTTTTGCAATTGTTCAGAGGCAATAGAGTGACATGAATTTGGTCTGGATTGCTCTGCATTGGAATATTATGGTTTGCGGTTCCAGAGGTATGTCTGGGATGTTGGCATGTATCCTCAACTCAAGTGGTTTGTGGTTTGGAGGTCCGCAAGCAATCTTTCTAGTGAGACAGTCATGACAGTTAGTGTTCTTAAGTTCTGGTATGTGGAGGCAAGTGATTTTGGTGATTTGAGGTGGTACAGTTGTTCTTGTTGATTTCATTGTGCTTGTGGAGGTCTCTAGATCATGTGCCTATTGTGTTGGTGGTCTACATTAAGGATTCAGCTTGTAGTTGAAGATTTCTCCTTAGGTGTTGTTGTTCTTTCCAGTCTTGGATGGCCAGATGCTTGGTGCGTGTTGCGGATGATCTAAGAGAAGTTCTAAGGAGTGTGGCATGTTGTTTGAGGAAGATTTGAGTCCCAGCTATGTTTGGCCGACAATGTAATGGTTTACATGTAGCATTTTAAGTCTTGTGATTGTACTTGCTTGTAATGCCTATCTTGGAAAATGTTCCAGATAGATGATTGTAAGGCTAACTTTGATGTTCATTCCAAAATCGATGTCATGTATAAATAAGTGTTATGAAGTCGTGGAAATGTGTGAATGTGAGTGAAGATTGAGAGGAACCTCCTGCAACAATATAATGAAAAATGCATGAAATAACAGAAATAGTAGAAACACAGAAGGAATTTATTGATCACGGGCCACTTCGAGGGGGCAACCTCCTTTGAGCAAGCTCAATACAATAAATTCATGGATGCCTTCATTGGCCTCAACACGTACTTATATGCTAAGTCTAATCTAAACAACTATTACTTCTCATGAATGTGGGATAATACAATATACTCACGGGATGAGTTACAAAGCATATGCATCCAACAACAATACACTAACAAAGTAAAGAGAAGGGTTAAACATGGGTTCCTACCTTCCCCTCCCTCTTAGAAAAGATTTGTCCTCAAAGCTTAAGATGTGGAAATTGTTGTTGAATCTGAAGGAGTGGTTCCCATGTAGCATCCTCTGGTTGCATTCCGTGCCACTGAATTAATACCTTTGTGATGGATCGAGAGTGAAGTTGATGAGTGCGCCTGTCGAGGATTGCCTCCAACTCCAAAATAATGGATCCTTCATTATCCAGTTCTGGTAAAGCAGTTTGTGCTCTGATGTTGGTGCCAAGAACTATCTTTAGACAAAGGACATGAAATCCTGGATGAACGCAGGAAGGAGGAAGTTCCAATTTAAAAGCAACTGACCCAATCTTCTAAAGAACCTTATATGGCCCTAAGAACTTTGGAGCCAGCTTATGATGCCCTTTGAGTTTTAGGGATGATTGCTTGTATGGCTATAGATGAAGAAAAACCATATCACCTACTTGAAAAGTGTGCTCAAAATGGTACTGATCAGCTTGTTGTTTCATTCGATTTGTTGCCATGTGAAGATTGTCCTGCAAGATGTGAAGAATCTGATCCCAAGTTCAGAGAATCGTGTTGACTGCCTGAACTAGTGAACTACTGGGGGTGTATGGAAGGAGCACTGGCGGTGCCTGACCATAGACTACTTCATATGGAGTCATTTTAGATGTAGTGTGGTAGGAGGTATTGTACCACCATTTAGCGAGAGGGAGCCACTTTTTCCATTGATGTTGTTGTTCTGAGGTGAAGAAACGAAGAGAAGTTTTGAGAGGAACCCCCTACAACAATATAGTGAAAAATGCACAAAATAATAGAAATAGCAGAACACAGAAGGAATTTATTGATCGCAGAACACTTCGAGGGGGCAACCTCTTTTGAGCAAGCTCAATACAATAAACTCGTGGATGCCTTCATTGGCCTCAACACGTACTTATATACTAAGTCTAATCTAAACAACTATTACTCCCCATGAATGTGGGATAATACAATAACTCACAGGATGACTTACAAAGCATATGTGTCCAACAACAATATACTAACAAAGTAAAGAGAAGGGTTAAACACAGGTTCCTAACATCCCCTCCCTCTTAGAAACACTTTGTCCTCAAAGGTTAAGATGTGGGAATTGTTGCTGAATCTAAAGGAGTGGTTCCCATGTAGCATCCTCTAGTTGCATTCCATGCCACCGAATTAATACCTTTGTGATGGATCGAGAGCGAAGCTGACAAGTGCTCCTGTCAAGGATTGCCTCCGGCTCCAAAATGATGGATCCTTTGATATCTAGTTTTGGTAAAATAGTTTGTGCTCTGATATTGGTGCCAAGAACTTTCTTTAGACAAGAGACATGAAATACTGGATGAATGCGGGAAGAAGGAGGAAGCTCCAATTTATAAGCAACTGACCTAATCTTCTGAAGAACCTTATATGGCCCATAGAACTTTGGAGCCAGCTTATGATGCCCTTTGAGTTTCAGGGAGGATTACTTGTATGGCTATAGATGAAGAAAAACCATATCACCTACTTGAAAAGTGCGCTCAGAACGGTGCTAATCAGCTTGTTGTTTCATTTGATTTCTTGCCATGTGAAGACTATAATGCAAAGTGTGAAGAATCTAATCTTGGGTTCAGAGAACCGTGTCAACTACTTGAACTGGTGAACTACTGGGGGTGTATGGAAGGAGCACTGGCGGTGCCTGACCATAGACTACTTCATATGGAGTCATTTTAGATGCAGTGTGGTAGGAGGTATTGTACCACCATTTAGCGAGAGGGAGCCACTTTGCCCACTGATGCTGTTGTTCTAAGGTGAAGCAACGAAGATAAGTTTCCAAACATTTGTTGATAACTTTAGTCTGACCATCTGTTTGTGGGTGATACCCTAAACTCATCTTCAGTTTGGTGCCAGTGTAGCAAAATAGTTCTGTCCAAAAATGACTGGTGAAACTTGCATCACGATCTGAGACAATGGAAGAAGGGATTCCATGAAGACGGAAGATCTGGTCCATGAAAATATGTGTGACTGAGGAGGTGGTATAGGGATGGTTGAGGGCACAAAAATGACTATATTTGGAGGGGCAATCAACCACAACCAAGATCACTGTCTTCCCTCCAAATTTAGGGAGCCCTTCAATGAAATCCATAGAAATATATGTCCAAATCCGTGTAGGGATGGGCAAGGGTTCGAGCAATCCAGGAAGGAGTGTCATTTCACCCTTGTTGCGCTGACAGGTATCACATTCAGCCACCATTTGTTGAATTTCCCTTTTCATTCCCCTCCAAAAGAAGTTACGACGTGCCCGCTCATAAGTTTTGAGGAACCCAAAGTGCCTTGCCGATTGAGAAGCATAGAGTTTATAGAAGATAGCCTATTGAAGATCTGTGCTCTCGGGAAGAACCAGATGACCCTTGTATCTCAAAGAAGCACCATCCCAAGAGTAATGAGGTACAACAAAAGGGTTATTGGCCAACTGTTGGATGATTTGAGATAATGAAGAGTCATTGACATAGCCCTGCTGGACAGATTCCAACCATTTTGGAACATGCATAGAAATAGATGAAAGAGAAGCTTGATCATCAAATGTGCGAGAAAGAGCATCTGCCAGAATATTGTCCTTACCCTTCTTGTAAGTGTTGCAAGTATGAGGTGAGCCATTGTTGTCATTGATGTCAACATACTCATACTGCATTGACAAGAAGGATTTGATGAGCTTTGTGCTGAGGATATTGAGAAAATTAGCTTCAGTCAGGAACAGTGAAGAACAGTGATGAGAAGAAGGTAAATATACTGTATAGGATGAGAACCGGAGGATGCGGATTAAAGGGTTAGTAGATATGAGTCTTGAGATGCTACAGTTAAGATTTCAGAGGTCCGCATGAAGATCTGAAGGAGTTATGGCTGCCGGTATAGAACCGGGTCCGGCAAGTATCCGGAGGTGACAGAGGATCACAAAAAGGTCCGGTGAGGTCCGGAATTGTATTATCATAATCTGCGGATTTGAAGGAGTGTTTTAGATGTCCTTGTTATGTGTCATCCTGATTTGTGTGTGTTTTGGAGGTCCGGATGTACCTCCTGCATTACGACAGTGGCGACAGACTGTGTTCTTGAAGTTCTGGATGAGGAAGACAAGAGATCCCAGTAAGCAGAGAAAGTGCGGATGTATCCGGACATTCAGAAAGACTTGTGAAGGTTCTTGAATCATGTTTAGGTTGTGTTGTTGGTCCGCATTGATGGTAGAGCCCGGAATTGAAGTTATTCTTCCGGATGAAGTTATTGCTCTGTTTAGCCGACCGGATGAGTTGTTCATCCTGCGAATGTTCTTGTGATAGCCGACCGGATGTGTTATTCATCTTGCGGATACTCCTATGGTTGTTTGCCGACTTAGATGCTTGTTCCTAAGTCGATGTCTTGTATAAATAATGATTTGTGAATTCATTTCAGTGATGAAGCATGTGGATGAGCAAGGTGTAGCGAAGAAAGGTGCGAAAGGCAGAGCAGAGATTGTTGGGCTTAATTGGAACTGATCCGGACATGGTAGAGATGTCATTCTCCAGTTCAAGACTGTGATTTTTATCACTCTGTAGACAGTGTGTCTCCTTGTAGGCAGTGGGCCTCTTTGTGAGCAGTGTGCTCGGGCAGTGAGCCCTTATTGGCATGTGCCATTCATTTTTCTTTATTCTTCTAACAGAGAATAATTCTTGGGTTAATCACCCCGTGGTTTTTCCCTTAACCGGGTTTTCCACGTCAAAATCTTGGTGTTCAATGTGTTGATGCTTATCTGCTCTTGTGTTTATGTATTGTGCTTCCATGAATGATTATTTGATATGCTGCTAACTAACAACAGAGAATTAAGTGCTTGAAAGAGAACAAGTTCTATACAACTGATTCACCCCCCCCCTCTCAGTTGTATGCCCTAGATCCAACAATTGGTATCAGAGCAAGGTTCCTCCGATAGGAGCTTAACCGCTTGAGGTGATCCAGGATGTCGTCATACAAGAAGGATAGTCCGAAGTTCGATGGAACCAACTTCACCCTCTGGAAAGGTCGCATGAAGTGTCATTTGGAATGTATGGGAAAAGCATACTTGGCTATGATTTCAAAACCATATATACCCCCACAAGGTGGTCCGACAACTCCTGATGAAACCACAGAAGCTGAAAACAATCTGCGGACCAAGGAAGCTCTTCTAAGCGCATTGAATGACTCAGATCTTTCGAATGTCATTGACCTACCAACTGCATATGAGATCCTAACTAAACTGGAACTTCTGTATGAAGGAGATGAGTTTGTCAAAAGTGCAAGGTTGCAAAGTCTGAAAGGGAAATTTGAAAGATTGAAAATGAGAGATGATGAAAACATTACTACCTTTATGCCAAGAGTAAATGAGCTGGTATGTGGAATCAGAAATGCTGGTGGAACTCTAGATGAAAATGAGATTGTCTGCAAAATCCTAAGATCCCTTCCTGCTGCCTACAAAATCAAAGTTGCTGCCATTGATGAATTCAGAGCCCACACAACTGTCACAAGAGAACAATTGGCTGGCAAACTAGCTGCATTTGAAATGACCGAGTTTGGAGATGATCCACCCAAGACTGAGTCTGCTTTTAAAGCCAGTGCCTATGTGAAAGGCAAACAGAGATTTGATCCGGGTGAAAACTCATCAAGGAAAATGTCATGGTATGATCAAGCAAGAAGAGACATGGAAGAAGAAGAAGCAGAAACAGCTCAACTTGAAGCCCTCATTGCAAAGAGACTGCCAAGAGGATCCGGTAAGTATGAAGGAAAACTACCCTTTAAGTGTTTTAACTGCAATAAGATTGGTCATTTTGCCTCAAGATGTCCGGAGAGATCTGCAAGATCTAATACTCACAGACAAAGGTTTCAAAAGAATTGCTATTATGTTCATGAAGAAGATGACAATGAAGGAGTAACAGATGATGAATCAGATCCAGGAAGCAAATCCGGAAATGAGTGGGTGTTTATAGCCATCAAGGAAGAAGATTCCTTGCTCTCTGAATCTGTCAATCACAAAGTTGTTGAAAAAGCCTTGGCTGCTCAAGTGGAAGAAAAGGATGATTGGGTTATTGACAGTGGATGCTCTCACCATATGACTGGTGACAAGAATAAGTTCTTAGATTTGGAAAGATATGAAGGAGGAATGGTAAAGTTTGGTGACAATTCTGCTGGCAGAATCAGAGGTAGGGGAACTATTTCTTTTGATGGTAAGAGCAAAACAGGTAATGTACTATATGTTGAAGGATTGAAGCACAATCTTCTCAGTGTTGGTCAGTTAGTGGACAAAGGCTATGATCTCCGGTTCAAGAATGGAAAATGCAGAATCTTTACAAGCTCCGGAACTGAAATTGCATCCGGTACTCAGACAAGAGGTAACATCTTTCATCTGGTTGGTTCAAATAAAAGTTGTTTGTTTGTTCAAATTGATCAGAGTTGGTTATGGCATAGAAGAATGTGTCATGTAAATTTTGATAACATCATCAAAATAAGCAATACTCAGGCTGTGAGAGATCTTCCAAAGTTGATAAAACCTACAAACAGTGTGTGTAAAGAATGTCAGTTAGGCAAACAAAGCAGAGTCTCTTTTAAAAGCAAAGATCAGTCTTCTACCGGATTGTTGGAATTAGTACATACTGATCTATGTGGTCCGACAAGAATCAAGAGTCTGCAAGGTGATAGATATTTCATGTTGTTAATTGATGATCATTCCCGGATGATGTGGGTTACCTTTCTGAAAGAAAAATCAGAAGCTTTTGAGAAGTTCAAAATCTTCAAAGCTATGGTGGAGAATCAAACCGGATTGAAACTGAAGTGTCTAAGGTCTGATAGAGGTGGTGAATTTACATCTGGTGAATTCATTGACTTTTGTGAGAAACAGGGTATAAGGAGACAGTTGTCTGCTCCTAGGACTCCACAGCAGAATGGAGTAGTTGAGAGAAAGAACCGGACCATCCAGGAAGCTGCTAGGACAATGATGTTGGAAGCAAATGTTCCTCAAATGTTTTGGAAAGAAGCTATCAGCACTGCAGTCTACACTCTCAATCGAGTTCAAATCAGAAACAACACCGGTAAGACCCCCTATGAACTTTGGTTTGACATCACTCCTACTGTGAAATATTTCAGGGTATTTGGTAGCAAGTGTTATATTAAAAGAGATGAAGATCTAGGAAAGTTTGATGCTAGAAGTGATGAAGGAATTTTCTTGGGCTACTCCACTCAAAGCAAAGCATATCGGTGTTACAATAAGAGATTGAGGAAGATGATAGAAAGTACCAATGTAAAGGTTGATGAAGGAATTGAGAAGCCTTCAAGATTTTATGAATTTGATGAAGATGACCAAGATAGTGTTCAAGGAACTCAATCCTCTCCGGTGAAACAGAGTCAGCCTGATCCGGTAAATCAGGAAGAAGAGTTAGGTTTAAATGAGCCTGATCAAGAAACAGCAGTACTGGATACTCCCAAAATTCCAAGGTATGTAAAACTGAATCACTCTGAAGATCAGATCATAGGTGACAGAAGCAAAGGTGTACAAACTAGAAGGAATATTGCTCAAGATCAGAATGAATGTTGTCTGATTTCAAGGATTGAACCTAAAACAATAAATGAAGCCTGCAATGATGAAAATTGGACCAAAGCAATGGAAGATGAACTGATGCAAATTGAGAAAAATCATACTTGGGATCTTGTTCCCAGACCTAGAGACAGGAATGTAATTGGAACCAAGTGGGTCTTCCGGAACAAACTAAATGAAGCTGGTGAAGTAATCAGAAACAAAGCCAGATTGGTCTGCAAAGGCTACTCTCAAATAGAAGGAATTGACTTTGAAGAGACTTTTGCTCCGGTAGCAAGAATTGAAGCAGTCAGATTACTTCTTGCATTTGCTGCCTTCAAAGATTTCAAGGTATATCAGATGGATGTCAAGTCTGCCTTCTTAAATGGTGATCTGGAAGAAGAAGTCTACATTGAACAACCGGATGGATTTCAATTGTCTGATAATAATGATATGGTCTGCAAGTTGAAGAAAGCTTTGTATGGACTGAAGCAAGCCCCAAGAGCATGGTATGAAAGGTTGGATAAGCATCTTGTGCAGATTGGATTCAACAAAGGTACTGCTGACAGCAACTTATATTTCAAAATTGATCATGAAAACATTCTGATTGTTGAAGTGTTTGTGGATGATATCATTTTTGGAGGAAGAGATAGTATGTGTAAAACTTTTGCAAATCAGATGAAAAGTGAGTTTGAAATGTCTATGCTTGGTGAAATGAATTTCTTCTTGGGTCTGCAAATTACTCAAACAAAAGAAGGGATCTTCATTTCTCAGACCAAATATGTGAAAGAATTGTTAAAGAAATTTGGTATGGAAGACTCAAAGCCTATGAACACTCCTATGGCAACCGGATGTAAGTTAAGCAAAGATGATGATTCTCCAAAGGCAGATCAGACAAAGTATAGATCAATGATTGGTGGATTGTTGTATCTCACTCAAACTAGACCAGATATAATGCAAGCTGTTGGTCTTGTGGCAAGATTCCAGGCTGATCCTAGAGAATCTCATGTTATGGCAATCAAAAGAATTTTTAGATACTTGAAAGGGACAGTTGAGTATGGTCTATGGTATCCTAGAGATCCGGATTTTTCTCTTCATGCTTACACAGATGCAGATTGGGCAGGAGATGTGGATGACCGGAAGAGCACTAGTGGTGGAGCATTCTTTTTGGGGAAGAGATTGGTTTCCTGGCTAAGCAAGAAACAAGATGCAATATCTCTGTCTACAACTGAAGCAGAATACATTGCAGCAGCAGGTAGTTGCACTCAAATCTTGTGGATGAAGCAGATGCTAAGAGACATCAAAGTTGAATATGAGGAGCCTATCACAATTTTCTGTGATAATTCAAGTGCAATTAATATTTCCAAGAATCCGGTATTGCATTCTAAGACTAAGCACATATCTATCAAATTTCACTTTTTGAGAGAACAAGTAAACAAGGAAGAAGTCAGATTGGAGTATGTTCCCTCCAAGGATCAGATTGCAGATATCTTTACAAAACCTCTTCCCAAGGACTCTTTTGAATATCTCCGGAAGAAGTTAGGGGTCATGGCCCCTCCGGTGATGAACTAAGATGCACTAAATGTGCATCAGTCCGGTGGCAATCACAGTCATATCTTGTGATCCGGACTAATGGGGAGCTGCAACTAAGGGGGAGCAGCTGGTATTATTCTGATGCATGAGAATTGCAAGTATGAGCCCTTTGCCATTGATGTCAAAGGGGGAGAGAAGACATGTGAAAAACAAGTGGTTGATGATCAAAGGGGGAGCAGCAAAGGAAGACATGTGAGGAGTGGTTGTTGATAGGGGGAGCTGTGACAGAAAAGAGAAGTTCTTGTCTTGATGGTTTTTCACATCATATGTTGCCATCAATGACAAAGGGGGAGATTGTTGCAAGTATGAGGTGAGCCATTGTTGTCATTGATGTCAACATACTCATACTGCATTGACAAGAAGGATTTGATGAGCTTTGTGCTGAGGATATTGAGAAAATTAGCTTCAGTCAGGAACAGTGAAGAACAGTGATGAGAAGAAGGTAAATATACTGTATAGGATGAGAACCGGAGGATGCGGATTAAAGGGTTAGTAGATATGAGTCTTGAGATGCTACAGTTAAGATTTCAGAGGTCCGCATGAAGATCTGAAGGAGTTATGGCTGCCGGTATAGAACCGGGTCCGGCAAGTATCCGGAGGTGACAGAGGATCACAAAAAGGTCCGGTGAGGTCCGGAATTGTATTATCATAATCTGCGGATTTGAAGGAGTGTTTTAGATGTCCTTGTTATGTGTCATCCTGATTTGTGTGTGTTTTGGAGGTCCGGATGTACCTCCTGCATTACGACAGTGGCGACAGACTGTGTTCTTGATGTTCCGGATGAGGAAGACAAGAGATCCCAGTAAGCAGAGAAAGTGCGGATGTATCCGGACATTCAGAAAGACTTGTGAAGGTTCTTGAATCATGTTTAGGTTGTGTTGTTGGTCCGCATTGATGGTAGAGCCCGGAATTGAAGTTATTCTTCCGGATGAAGTTATTGCTCTGTTTAGCCGACCGGATGAGTTGTTCATCCTGCGAATGTTCTTGTGATAGCCGACCGGATGTGTTATTCATCTTGCGGATACTCCTATGGTTGTTTGCTGACTTAGATGCTTGTTCCTAAGTCGATGTCTTGTATAAATAATGATTTGTGAATTCATTTCAGTGATGAAGCATGTGGATGAGCAAGGTGTAGCGAAGAAAGGTGCGAAAGGCAGAGCAGAGATTGTTGGGCTTAATTGGAACTGATCCGGACATGGTAGAGATGTCATTCTCCAGTTCAAGACTGTGATTTTTATCACTCTGTAGACAGTGTGTCTCCTTGTAGGCAGTGGGCCTCTTTGTGAGCAGTGTGCTCGGGCAGTGAGCCCTTATTGGCATGTGCCATTCATTTTTCTTTATTCTTCTAACAGAGAATAATTCTTGGGTTAATCACCCCGTGGTTTTTCCCTTAACCGGGTTTTCCACGTCAAAATCTTGGTGTTCAATGTGTTGATGCTTATCTGCTCTTGTGTTTATGTATTGTGCTTCCATGAATGATTATTTGATATGCTGCTAACTAACAACAGAGAATTAAGTGCTTGAAAGAGAACAAGTTCTATACAACTGATTCACCCCCCCCCTCTCAGTTGTATGCCCTAGATCCAACAGTAAGTGATCTCATTGTCAGAACCCACGAGTTTGCTAACCCATTTCTGTTGTGCTGGGGAGGAGACCCATTGTTCCAGGAAATATTTTAGACTCTGGTGATCAATCTTGATGCATAAATGATTCCCAAGTAGGTATGGCCACCACTTCTGAACTACATGCAAAATAGCCATCATTTCCTTCTCATATGTAGAGAATACTAAATTCTTACCAAAAGGGCTTTGCTGGTGAATGCAATGGAATGTTTAGCTTGAAGAAGAACAACACCAAGTCCATTGCCGCAAGCATCACTCTCAATAGTGAAGGTCTTGGAAAAATATGGCATAGCTAGAACAGGTGTAGTACACATAGCTTGTTTCAGTTGTTCAAATGCACACTCAATAGCATGTGTCCATGTAAAAGCATCCTTTTTCAACATAGCTGTTAATGGAGCTGCAATCTTCCCATAATCCTTGACAAACTTGCGATAGTAGCTAGTCAGTCCCAAAAAACTACAGAGGCTCTTGAGTGTCTGAGGATGTGGCCAATTTTTCATGGCATCTATTTTCGCACAATCCACTCGAACCCCTTGGGCTAAAACAATATGCTCGAGATACTCCACTTCTTCTTGGCCAAAAACACATTTAGACTATTTTGCACAAAGATGATGATTAGAGAAAAGTTGTAGTATGAGATCCAGATGTTGGAGATGCTCAGCCCATGTTTTACTATAGATGAGTATGTCATCGAAGAAGACCAGAATGAATTTTTGCAGGTACGGCCAGAATATTTTATTCATCAATGCTTGAAATGTTGAAGGAGCATTAGTGAGGCCAAAGGGCATGACCAAAAACTCATAGTGGCCATCATGCATGCAGAAAGTTGTTTTAGGGATATCATCCTCATGAACCCGAATTTGGTGATACCCTGAACAAAGATCCAACTTGGAGAAAAAATGAGCACCATGAAGCTCATCAACAATAGGAATCAGAAACTTATCCTTGATTGTGATGTGATTAAGTGCTCAGAAGTCAATGCAGAGGCGCCATGACCCATGTCTTTTTCAGACAAGAAGAACCGGTGAAGAAAAGGAACTGGTACTAGGGTGAATAATACTTTGCTTTAGTAAGTATCAAACAAGCATCTCAATCTCTATCTTTTGGTGAAATGGGTAGCAGTAGGGCCTGATGTTGGGAGGAACACTTCTAGGAAGGAGCTGAATACGGTGGTCCTCTGGTTGCGAAGGTAGCAATCCCACTTGTTCGAAAAAGACACATGCATACCTATACAAAATTCATTGTAGATCTGAAGGAGTAGTGGAGACAACTGATGGTTGCATCTGAATGGAATGGAACTGAGCGATGACACCATGTGAATTCTTCTTAAGAAGATTTTCCATGCGATGTGAACTTATGATGCTGAGAGACCTTGGTTGTAAGCCCTTCAATGTGTGTTTTTGCCTATTGTCTGAAAACCGCATCCAAAGTTTAGCAAAATCCCATAAGATGGGTCCAAGTGTGCGTAACCATTGAGCACCCAAAACCACATCACATCTACCTAAGGGCAAGGCAAACATGTCGCAGTGCAGGTTATAATCTCCAATAGAGATACACACAAGGTAATGTACCCCCATTAGCAATCATGACTTCAAAACCGGAGCAAGGATGGACAAAATAATCAGCCTGTTTGGCGATCCGAGGGTCAATGAAGTTATGAGTGCTACCAGAATCAATGAGTATTATAAGAGGGAGCTTCTTGAAGTAACCCTTGACCTGCATGGTTTGTGGGGTGGTGAATCCTGCTAAAGCATGGAGAGGGATCTCTGGGTGGTCTTCCTGAGAAGTAGCATCAACAGGTGGCTACTGAGTTTCAACCTAATCATCTACTGTATCCTAAGCATCTTCATAAACTTTAGTTGCAGGTGGAGAATCCACATCCAAGAGATAGAGATTTTGCTCAACACATCTATGTCCCTGAGTGAATTTCTCATCACAATTATAACAAAGCCCTTTTTCTCTACATGCCTGCATCTTTGCTTCAGACAAATGCTTGATAGGAGTTGTTCTAGGAGCTGGCGTGATTGGAGGTCTTTGGGAAACCATATTTCTGAATGGAACAAAATTGGATTTGGAGCATTGTTGAGCTGTGATCTTGTCCTCTACCAACTTAGCCAACCCTAGGGCTTTCATCATTGTGCTGGGATGAAACATTTTAACCTCAGATCGGATTGCATCCTTAAGACCACTGACAAAACAACTCTTGAAGAATTTATCAGACAATCCCTCTGTGTGATTGGCCAGTTTTTCAAATTCTATCTTATATTCTCTCACAGTGCCTATTTGGTGAAGTTTAGTGAGTGCTCCTGTGAAGTCATCAAAAGCACTAGGGCCAAATCATTGCAAAATGAGTTTGCAAAAATCTATCCATTTGGGCTCTTCATGAGCCTTGATGTACCAATGGAACCATTGAAGGGCTTCATGTTCCAAATGAAAGGATGCAAGTGGAACTTTGTTGACATAAAAAGTATTATGCAGACTGAAATATTGTTCTACTCGGTATATCCATCCAGTTGGATCATCACCATTGAAGCGAGGAAAATCAAGCTTCGGCCCACAAAAATTGCTGGAAGAAGAGAACCTAGTGTCTGCAGAAGACTCTGGCTACCGTCTATTGTTCATGGTTGAATGCTGAAGATTGAGGCCGAGAATGTTTTCATCCAGATCTTGGAGTTTGGTCTTGAGGGCTGCAAGTTCATCCTACATGTTTTTTTCTCTTGTGCGGGTGACAACCATAGCCAGGAGATTTTTTTATTTTTTTTTGGGAATGGGTAGAAAAATAAAAACGGAAACTTTTTTAATAAAGGAAAATTTGGATTTGGGAAAAACTTTGATGGGTAATTGGGGGTTGACTAAGTTTTAGACACTTTCTGAGGGACAAGTAAGCAAAAAAGGGGGATTTCAGAAGTGGGGTGAAAGAATGGGAAAATTTGTCCAAGAGGGACAAAGGAGCAGAAGTAGGAAATGAACATTGTGGCAAAATTTGAAGGCTATTGTGTGAGAATCAAAGAAGTTATGGCAAACCCTAAAAATAGACAAATGTGGGATTTTTGGCTTCAATAAGTGGAATTTGGGATAGGGTCCTCAAGGAAGGAAATATGCAGAATAAAATTTCAGGGGTTCCAGTGAATTTTGAGAGGATACAGGGCTAAAGCAAGGAAGATATGGTGAAAATATGAATTTTTTTTTACTTTTTTTTTTCTGGAAATGATCTGCAAACGGCTCTGGATAGATTCAATCTGTGATTTGCCAGCTGTCAATAGATATGGGCGCCAGGTATGTTTGACTGCCGAAAGGTTCAGTTAAATGCATATATGATCCAACAAAATGTGGCCACTTGTGAATCTACTCCATAATAATGAAAAATAGGTCTATGGATCACGAATGTAAATTTATGGATTGGTGATAAAGCAAATTGAAATACATGATGTCTTGAGCCAATTTCACACAATTATGTCACTCATAAGTTGATTATTGCATTTAGATATTGTAATCAAATTAAACACAAAACATAAAGGCAAAGGGCATGGATATGCAATTTTCATTGTTACAATTTAGGACATTCACTAAAGTGGCTCAAATTTCTAAATGTTTAAGGTACAAATTCATTCTTGAGAGAGCTTAGAGTACATTTAATAGACCTCGAAGTGCATGCACACCATCCTATACAATATTTTTGACAAGAAAATTGAGCCACTTTAGGCAATTCTGTAACAATTGTTTAGTAATAAGTTGTGCCATACAAAAAGAAAAGAAAAATTAAGAGGTCAAGTGGTCCTTGGTCTATTGATGAAGTTGAATGACTTACATAGAGTCCTTCAAGGATCAAGTTTTGTTGAATACAAGGCTCATGACACTCTTAAGATTTGAGGTTGGGATCGTGTCCAATTAACTTTAGTGGAATGAACACCTGTGTCCTCATACACTTATAATCTAAACTCCCACCTCTGAAAAATATTTTTTTAAAAAATAGAAGAGCTTGAATTGGAGGATTTCTTGCCTGCAGAAATAGAAGATGCAATGCAAAGTGCTTCACTCCATATAGCTGTGTTTTCCCAAAATTATGCCCAATCCACATGTTGTTTAGTAGAGCTTTCATTTATGCTCAAAACGGGCAACCAAATTGTTCCTGTTTTCTACCATGTTCAGCCTGACGACGTCCGCTATGCAAAAGGAGTCTATGCAGATGCATTTTCCCAGCACAAAAAGAAGGGTAGATACAGCTCAGAAAAGCTTTAGGAGTGGAAGAACATGCTGAACAATGTTTCCTACAATGTTGGCCACATCGTTAATAACAAAGAGTAAGTACCAAATAATTTGTGTCCAATCCTTTTCTTATCAATCATCTTATGCATCTGGTGAAATTTTTTTATTTCTTCATTTTGGATACACATCATATTAAGCAGTGTTTGTTCTATTTTATTTTGCTATTGTATGTGTTTAGTGAAGAGGGGAGGATGCTCAAGAATATTGCTAATCGTGTTTTGAAAGTAATTAAAAATGTGCCTTTCGTTGTTGCCAAAAATCCAATTGGTCTAGGTGAAATTATCGTAGATTTTGAGAGGACAACACTTCAATCTATAGAAAGCCGTCACACTATGCAATTTGTGGGAATTTGGGGCATGGGTGGCTCTGGAAAAACCACTCTTGCTAAACAGTTATATAATAATAAATATACAACTATGGAAAGGTCTAGTTTTTTAGTAGATGGGAGAGATGCCGATTCCAAAAGTTTATTGCATAAGAAACAGAAAAAACTTTTGAAGGACCTCGGTCTCCATGATGTATCGGTTGACAACATAGAAGAAGGGAAGGGGATTCTCGCCAGCTGTTTAAGATCTATTCGGGTGCTCATAGTATTGATGATGTGGATACCGTAGACCAATTGGATGCACTCCTGCCTAAGAAGGATAGTCTTGGATGGGGTAGCTTGATTGTAGTCACTACACGGGAACATGAAGTCCTTCGATGTTGGGGCATCTCGGCCATTAATAAAATGAAAGCATTAAATACACATCATGCCAGACAGTTTTTTTGTTGGCATGCATTCATGCAACTTGATCCACTCCAAGATTTAGAAGATTTGGTTAAAAAGTTCCTAAAAGTTTGCAATGGATTACCCTTATCTCTAAAGGTTTTTGCAGCACAACTATATGGTATCTCCAACAAAGATTATTGGGAAGCTCAATTAAATAAGTTGTCTAGAATACTACACAAAGATATCAAGGAGAGGCTAAAAGTAAGTTATGTTGCTCTAGATGATGAAGAGAAACATATATTCTTAGATAGTGCTTGCTTTTTTATCAGGGAGAAGAGAACTTCTGCAATTGCAGCTTGGGATGGATTAGGGTGGAATGGTCTGCATAGTTGGGAAGGGCTTCTAAATAAGTGTCTTGTTGAGCTTGATGATCACGATTGCATAAGAATGCATGATCACTTGAGAGATTTGGGAAGAGAAATTGCAAGTCAACAGTCACCATCCTGTCTTTGGTCTCCTGAACAGATTATTAATGCTAACAATGAGGCACAGGTAAGATCAATACTTTCTTTTGATTGTGTCTCTAAACAATGGCGTGGCAACCTTCTTTGTCTACTTGTAGTTGTTCAATTGTTGTCTCTATGAACTTCAATTTTTCCATATTTTTTGATTTCATCTTTTTTTTTCTATTTAAAAGAGGATTGACATTCGAGGCATAATGGCCACAAGAGCTAGATCTAGAAGCGAGGTTGAGTTTCCTCATTGTTCCCAAGGTGGAGAGCTTATAGTTAACACAAGCAGAGGAGATCGTAGCCTCACACCCAATTCACTTGGTTTAAAGTTTTTTCAGGTCAGAGGAAATTACTATAATCAAATAATTGGTGACAAATCAAGAGAGCTGGTATGGCTTCGCTGGTTTGACCATGGGCAGAGAAATCTTCAGTCATTGAGTTCATTGAAAAATTTGAGGGTTTTAGAACTCAATGAAGAAGGGGTAAGGAAAAACACTTAGAAGAACTATGGGAGATTGACAACGATGTAAGTATCTTGTTTTAATAAGCTCTTTTATAGTTTTATTTAAATATTTTTTATTATTATTCATTTTCAGTCAATCTCATTGAGAATTTGTTGCAGGGTCCTGTGCAGTTAAGAAAGTTGGTTATTTCTAGGGGCACAAATTTCCAAGGATTTCCAAAGTCAATAGGATGTCTCAGGGATTTGAAAAGTATAGCCTTAAATGGGTCTGACAACAAGATCAGGAGCCTGCCGGAAAGCTTTTGCTTTCTCCAATCGCTTGAGCACTTGAGGTTACCTGGGTGTGTAGAGCTATCATCATTGCCGAACAGTTTTGGCAATTTGAGAAACTTGAGGCATCTAGATTTGTCCACATGCAGAGAATTGAGAAATTTTCCAGACTCTTTTATGAAGATTAACACTCATGCAACACCTATGCTTACAGGGATGTTATAATCTCACCTTAGAGATGGACATTCTTGAAAACATGACAAAGGTTGAGTATTTGAATCTTAGTGGATGCAAGCAATTAGAAGAGTTGCCTCGTCACATCATAAATCAGGCCTCCTTTAGAGATCTTGATTTAAGTGGTCCCATCCTATAAAGGGAGATACCAATGAACATCAGTCAACTGAACAAGTTGCAAAAGTTTTCTGTTGGGAGTGAGTCGTTGACAAGCCTGCCTACATCTCTTGGAGGTTTGTCCTCCTTGACTACTCTTACAATTAATGGATGTCCTAAGCTGGAATCGTTGCCCACCTCTCTTGGAGATTTGTCCTCCTTGACTACACTTCAAATTTATCAATGTTCCAAGTTAGAATCTTTTCCCACCTCTCTTGGAGATTTGTCCTCCTTGACTACTCATACAATTAATGGATGTCCTAAGCTAGAATCTTTGCCCACCTCTCTTGGAGATTTGTCCTCCTTGACTACTCTTCAAATTTATCAATATTCCAAGTTGGAATCTTTGCCCACCCACCTCTCTTGGAGATTTGTCCTCTTTGACTACTCTTACAATTAATGGATGTCCTAAGCTGGAATCTTTGCCCACCTCTCTTGGAGATTTGTCCTCCTTGACTGATCTTATAATTAATGAATGTTCCAAGTTGGAATCTTTGCCCACCTCTCTTGGAGATTTGTCCTCCTTGACAACTCTTGCAATTAATGGATGTCCTAAGCTGGAATCTTTGCCCACCTCTCTTGGAGATTTGTCCTCCCTAACTGATCTTATAATTAATGAATGTCTCAAGCTAGACTTGGATCTCTGGGCAGGGTTGCTTGCTTCTTTGTTGTGCAACCTTAAGCATATAACTCTAGCTAAAACTCAAGTGTCCAAGATTTCCATCTCTGCAGACTGTTGTCCGAGCCTTGACACTCTTCGACTTGAAGGTAATGAGCATCTAACAGTGATAGAAGTCGTCCCAACTACAGTCAAGGCCTTATTTTTGGAGGTGTGCAAAAGGGTGAGGAACATCAGCGGTATTGTTGGTCTGGTAAACATTCAAATTCTGATTATATTTTGGTGCCCCAAGTTGAATGCGCTTCCCAATTTCGCACAATTAACTTCTCTCCGGTTCTTTAGACTGGTAGGTTGCTACGGAGTTGAGAAAATACAAGGTGGGAGGAAGCGGGCACAGAAAGTCTAGAGCGCATGGAAAGATTGAGGAATATAAAACTCAACGCAATCAGCAGATCAGCTGTTGAAGGCTGCATTCCAAGCATGCAGGTAATAAATAGTTTATAGGAATATAGAATTATCATTATTTTCAATTGATTGTGTATAGGCTGAATGTTGATGTCCAAAGGATTTGCAGAAATGGCGAGAAGAAATAGTAGTCTGCACGCGGGCAGTCCCTGAGAGTGGCTCAATTGTAGACTCCTTTGTCTTTACCAATCTTTCCGTCATAGACTCCTTCTCTAACCAGAAACTTAGTAACTCTACACTATCTCTAAAATCGTCCTCCAATGGCCATTGCATCCTGCTATATTTTGTTGTAAATTGTAATTCTCCACAAATTAAATTGTGGATAAGGGTTGATGATGAATTATGCAGGCCGTGCACAGTGGAGGAGGGTAAATGGGTATTGTTTTATGTCTTCACACAACGTTCCAAGTGGCACACCTCAAAGGAGTTCGAAATCGAATGTGAAGAGAGGCACAGCGAAGGTGAAGATGAAGTGGAGAGAGGAACGGTTGTGGTGGGAGAAGAGGAGAGAGTTGTAGAGGCTTCCCGCAGCTCATGGGCACTTCTGTCAAATTAATATTGTTTAATAATGCTTCAAATGTGATCACACGTTAAATATATCAATGTTTACTGTCTTGCTAGCAATTTTAGCAGCGGTAATATTGCTTGGTTTCTATCCCTGCCGTTTGGTATTCTTTAAATGTGGGGCGTCCATTAATGATTTTATTTATAGGCCTTTTTAATTGCAAAGATAGTGATTTATTTTTTATATTTTTTAATTTTATAAAAACTATTTCTAAAAGAGTTTTGTACCTTTCTTTGTTTGTTGTTGTGTATGATTTATGGAATAGGTGTGGACAACTTATTTTTAAGAGTAATTAAGATCACTTAGGGGAGGGGAGCAGGGACGTGCGCGGGGACCCTAACGTGCAATAGGACCGGCACACGTTGGGGCCCACACGTACGCACCGGTCCCCCATAATGTACACATTTTTTCTTTCATAAAAAAACACTTTAAACTCAAACATAAATCAGATATGAAATGCACATTTTATAGTATAATTATATCAACATAACATTAAAAATATAGAAGCCAAACACGTAATCTTATTTTCAACTTGTATCTGACATATCAGCCTATGGTAGGAACTTTAAACTTAAACAACATTAACATAGAACTTTGCACCCTTCCCCATAAACATTATAAAGAGATCTGTCGCACCAATCCAGCCGTCACTTCCACATTACTCCCAACTACACAACTACATAACAATGTCAGCTCAGCACAATTCAAACCTATATGTCCCATATTTGACCGAAGTGCTAACCCATTACAACGATTTGTCCCACCGTAGCATTAACCCAAACCACACGCCAATGCATCGGCCTGTCTCATCAGACATGAGACCTACAACACATCAGTAGGAGTCTGTCCCATCTCAGCAAGTAGGGTGTGCACGTACTGGATCCTTCCTCTACAAAACCCACTTGCATCAAAAAATCTAAGGTGTAAGGCCGCCATTATTCATAAAAAAAATTATGGAAACAAATGCAAACAATACACCAAACCAATCAACTCATGAATTAATGGCCCAAATCAATCAAATCTGCAATTCATATCGCCCAAAATTCAAATTTGAAACAGGACAAGGATTTAATTCACCACACCAAACAACCATCAATAAAATTCAAAAAAATTTCAATTCAAATAGTCGTGAAATCCTTGATGTATTCACTTATTCTGCAGTGAGTGACATAAGAAACGAAGGAGTGACAATCACAGATTCTAGTTCAGCAGCATCCATATTGTTCCAAGTATTTCCCTTAGTTTTTTCCATTCGTAAGCTTTATATTGTTCTTCATTACAACCATGAAAGTCATAGGTTAGCATTTGTCTTTCCTTATGTTTTATATTAAAACACAAATGGCAACCTATCCACCAACTTCCATATTGCAAATATTACAGTCATAGTTTAACATTTCTATTTCCTTAGGGTTTATCTTGCAAATATTACAGCCATAGTTTAGCATTTGTGTTTCCCTAGGGTTTATCTTGCAAATATTACAATCATAGTTTAACATTTGTGTTTCATAGGTTCTGCATTATCATTCACTCTGCTTATCTTATTTTCATACATTCTGCATTCTCATTAACTCTGGTTATCTTATTCTCCTAGGTTTTGCATTATCATTCACTTTGGTTGTCTTATTTTCATACGTTATGTATTATCATTCACTCTAGTTATCTTATTCTCATAGGTTCTGCATTATCGTTCACTCTAGTTAACTTATTCTCATAGGTTCTGCATTGTCATTCACTCTAGTTATTATTCTCATAGGTTCTGCATTATCATTCAGTTAGGTTTTCTTCAATCCTAGTAATAAATTTGGGGGTTTTTCTTTTTATTAGGTTTTGTTTCATCTTTTTCATATAAGGTTATGCTTCATCAATTCAGTCATTCCAAATATTACATCATTTACAGTCTTAAATACTAATAATTCATGTGAATGAATTTATGCCTGTTTCTTGATTTGGTCATGCACAAAAGATGTAAAACTTGTTAAACTCTTACTATTTTTCATTCGTAAGCTTTATACTGTGTGACCCTACTGTTTATATTGCAACCATTACAGTCATAGTTAAACAATTATGTTCCCCTATGGTTTATATTGCCAGTCATAGGTTATCAGTTGTGTAATTTTGTGCTTGTCACTCCTCTTTTCCTTATGTTGCTTACTACAAAATAAATGTATGTCTGTATTTAACAGTATTTCAGAATATTAAAGAAACAAACTAAAAAGAAAAAAACACATATAGAAACTAATTAATCTTCTGTTCAAGCATCACTGTCTTCATACATAAACATAACTATCATTGAATATGAATTTTTTTTTGTCACAACAAGTAAATATATGTTGTTTTCCCTTCTTTGTTTTGACTATACTTATTCTGTGCATATGGCAAAGGGCAATGCAGTGGTGACCCATAGAGGAACAAAAAGAAACAAAAGAACCACAACAAGGTTGCCCTCCCACAAACGAGGTGGTTTTTTTCCCCCAGAAGATGATCCTATTGCAGCAGTAGATGAGATTTCTACTCCTCGAGTACCGCAGAATGAGGTTCCTACACCTCGAATACCGCAGAATGAGGTTCCTACACCTTGAATACCACAGAAGGAAATAATGAAACAAGGTCTGTGGTCTTCGGAGGACATGAAAGGGGCACTATTTGACGTGCAGGAAAATGACATGTCAATAAGGGGAACTTCCAAAAAATGAAAAATCTCAACAACCACACTCTCCAAATGGCTTGGCAGTCTAACAACATCAAAGAAAGGTCCACCAACTGTCCTCACTATTGAGGAAGAACATTTAATTGTTGAATGGTGCAAGGAAATGGCTGAGGTTCGCCATGGTCTTGAGATAGTCAATCTTAAGGCAGAAGTTGCTCAAATCTATCAAAATAGGCCAAACCCTTTCACCAATGGGTTCCTGGGGAAGTCATGGTGGACAGGTTTCGAGAATCGACATCCTGATCTTGCGTTGCAGACTGTTGAAGGCCTAGAAAAAGATAGGGCACTCAACCTTAGGCCTGCTGTTGTAGCAACTTTCTACAATACTTTGTCTACAGCATATGAAGCACTACCATATGGTCCTCATCGCATTTGGAATTGTGATGAAATTGGCATCTAGGCTGGCAGGAATGGGTCCATGAAAGTGCTGGCCAGAAAAGGTAGTAGAAATATGTCTTGCATTATTCCAAAGAGTCGTGAGGGTGTGTGCAAGAAGTTGTGTCCACTTTTTGGCCAAAAAGTGGAAGTGTTTTCCCTGATTTTTAGAATTTGTCACATTTGACCTAAAAATTTGAAGCACTTAAAGGTGGAATCTTAGAAAAAGTCACTAAATATAAAATGTAGTACTCGGAGTCTAGTTTCCAAATATGTAATTTTTTTCAATACCCAGATGATATAAATTGATTTTAAATAGGTGTTTCTAAAAACCACTATTTAAAAGTCACTTTTTTTTACTATACCATGTACGTGTACGTCATCCATATTTTGACCTAAATAATCATATTTTTTTAAATCCTTTTAGCAAAATATTTGTAACTCACTGAAACACGTTTTCCATATTTTTTGTAATTTTTTATTGAATTTTTTTAATTAATTTTTTATTGGCCATTTTTGGTCTTTTAAAAAATCATCGTGTACGTCACGCATAAGATGACCTAAACTTAACATTTTTTGAATTTTTTTTAAAATTGAAAAGAATTGTCTAAAGTATGTTTTCGTACAATTTTTTTTACAAAAAAATATTATAATTAAAAAAATTTAAAATACTAAAAAACCCTAATAATTCATGTTTATGGACCTATTTCATCAAAAATTGATTAAAAAATAGAAAAATTAATCCAATTGTAAAAAAATTACATATTTGGAATCTACACTGTCTCATCTATAATGGGTTTTAATTTCGTCAAAATATTCTACAAAATAGACCTTCAGATGTATGCCCAAAGTCACTATTTTGTCTAGAGGTCAAACCAGGTCTAGAGGTCAAGTTCGGGTCCCCAAAGCATTTCCCGAACTAGGTTACAAAGCAAAACCCGAGCTTAAAATTCAAATTTTAAATAACGAGATCTCGTTTAGTAAATGGGATCCCGTTTCTTAAATGGCATCCTGTTTATTATTTGTCTATTTTTTTAATAATACTATACTGTGACTGTCAGCCCTGCAACTTGCTCTACAATACGACCAACAGTGACATTTACAGCATTCTCTACTATGTTTTTTTCTTTTGCAGGTCCATTAACTTGGAATATTGTTTGAATTTTGATAGAAGCCATCATTGAGACACTGTTTGAGTGAAATTTTGTTGAATTGCTACTTGTTTGAAGGACTTGAACAAAGAAGAAAGGCTTTCAAGTTTTTGACATTCATTTGTACATGCTTCATAAATTTTTTAATCATGGGATCATAAAGTCGTAATAAGAGGAAAGATAGGAAGCTAATAACCCTTGAAGAAATTGAAGCAAAGAGAGAGGAGGCAAAAAGAAAAAGAGATAGAAGAATAAAGATTCAATCAATGAATAATACTGAAGCATCCAATTCCGCAACTATTGAAGATAAAAACATTGCGGAGACCATGGATGTAGACGATACAAATTTGCAAGAGGTGAATGTGAAAACTAATATGATTATACAAACTACTCCTGGTATGTCTTCAAATCCCTCTGTCAATGCTATGGAGAATGTTTCAATAGGCACAAATCTAGGTACTTCTTCAAATCCACCTTTGAATGAAATAGAAATAGTGTTGATAGGAGATTTAAAACAAGATGGATATAACAATGTTGAGATTGATAATATTCGTAGAGATCAAAATTTGAAACAAATTGTTGTTGAAAATGAAAATGAAAACTGGTTTGTTGTTGAAAATGAAAATGAAAACCATTTTGCTGTTGAAAATGAAAATGAAAATCCTTTGTTGAAAATGAAAATAAAAACTATTTTGTTGCTGAAAATGAAAATCGTTTTGAAGTTAAAAATGAAAATGAAAATCCAAGATGTGATGTTGAAAATGAGAATTTTTTTTTCAAAATTGAAAGAGATGTTTTGGATAATCTTCCTGGTAAAATTTCTTGGAGAAAAATAAGAATACATGCCAATAGATTATACAAGGATTTTTTTTATCGTAAAAAACTATCATTTCAATGTCAACTAATGATGCAATTAATGAGAATCTGGAAAATGAGAAAAGTAATGAAAATGTTAGGCATTTTTGTTAAACCAAGAAGTAAAGATCAATCACTAAAACATGCCATGCCTACTATTGCTAGTGCCATTGAGTCTATTGGAAGTAATAGTCGATCTAAAGATAAGAATGCAACAAGACGAGCTATAACAACTGCTATAGTGAATAAAACAACTTTGAATAGAAGAATGGTAAGCAATATTAGTGGAATTTTAAAAATACATCCTGAAACATTGGTAAGAGTGGAAAAAAGAAGAGAAAGTATAGAAAATGATCCAATTAACCAATGTTGGAGTTTTAGTGGTCGACCCCCGAGATCTGACATGAAACTGAATGTTGAAATCAGATCTTTGATTGAAAAATATTGGCATGATAATACTAGGGTATCATCTAATGCTAGAGATGTTTTAAAATTAAGAGTGGGGTCCAAAGTTCGCAATCTTCATCCAAAACACCTATTAGATACAACGCAAATTGAATTTTATAGAAAATTTTGTGATGAATTAGTGTTACCTAGTAATATTAAAATAAGTCAAAGATCTTTTAAAAATGCAAACCATGGTATGTAAAGATTAATAAAGAACGAATATCTTGTTGTTGTAAAATGCATGTTCAATTTCATTATTATTATGATGTGTTTCAATATATACGTTGTACTTTACATAGTAACATGATTATACAGGAATGCGATATTAATATGCCAATTGAAGCAATAAAAGAGTTTATATCAAGTTTTTTCTGTAAAAGATCTAATGAAAAATCAATTTATTTAAGTTCATGTATTTCTAGACAATGTACTAGTGGTGGCAATCTTCTTTGTTAAGAGTTTGTATGCATGAAAGTGTTGAAAATGATTTTGGACAATAATTAGTGGATGTTAAAAGATTTAAGAATGTTGAATATTCTTTAAAAGATGAAAAATTTGGAAAGCGTTGTGATTTAAATATAGAAAAGGTTAGTGTGCATGCATTCATATCAGAATTTAAGAGTAAAATTGTACCAAAATATGTCAAGCACTGTCAACAAGCTCGATGGCTTGATAGACAATTTCATGAATGTAGAAACACATTTCCAGTTGGTACTATACTATCAGTGGTTGATTTTGTGGAAAACTATACTTTAGCTCTGCAAGAGTAAATCAATCACAATATTATAATTCAGTGTAGGTTGCTATGTTTGTTCATATTGTTTATAGACATGCAGATGATAGCACAGAGAATGATAGAAAAGTTTTGAGGGAGTATCATTTCTATTTGAGTGACAATCAGTTACACTCATCAGAATTTATTCAATATTGTTTCAGTATATTTTATACAAATTTAAGAGAAAAAGGAATCCAGATGACTGAACATCTTATATGGTCAGATAATTGTACGGGGCAGTTTAAGAATGCTCGAATGTTCTATTGGTTAAGTAGGGTTCACAAGGAGAATAATGTCCAACATATGTGGAATTTTTTTGAAACTGGACATGGTAAAGGAGAACATGATGGAGCTGGTGTGTGTGTTAAAAGAATTCTTGCTAGACAACAATTGAAATTTAAGGATGCAGTAAAATTTAAAGATGCACGAGGGATTGTAGATTGGTGCAATACAAGATTATGTACACCTGGATCAAGCGAGTACTCTACAGTTCGTCAATTCTTTTGGTTGGTTGAAGAAGAAAATATTCTACCTAGACTTGATTGCCAGGCCCTCAGTGGATCTATTAAATGGCATTCATTTAAGAGTTCGAATGCAAGTACATGGACTATCTGGACAAGGGAGCTTGCATGTTTTTGTCAGTTTTGTATTTTAGGAGATTGGGAAGCATGTGAGAATACAGAATGGGTTGAAGAGTGGAAGCAAAGACCATTGACACTTGCACAAGCACACGATTAAAGTGAAACAACAATTGAAGATAATGATCAATTGTTTGCATCAGATGATTATGATTGTGTTTCAGACCTTGTACAAGAAGGTAATTTAATTCAAATTATTTCATTTTATTTCACTTCATTACTAATTTGTAGTTCTTTTATTTATTTATATGTGTACATATGAATGCATGTATGTTGATTGGTCAAATTTTATGGACATGTGCAAGTTATTGAATCAAAATTTGTTTGTAGGACATGTGTATGCTGTTGTTGCACCAAAGAAGAATGAAGAGGAAATAGAATATTGGTTGGCTTGTTGTGTGGAGACTAAACATAAGTTAACAACACCTCAAGAAGATGATGATGGCTTTCCTTATCCAATAGGTTTGGTGATCCCCTTAAGACATCTCCTTAAGCAAATTTTGATAACAAGTCTTTGATCCCCTTAAGTAAATTTGAAGAACTTCTTTGATCCCCTTAAGCAAATTTTAAGAATTTCTTTGATGATGGCTATCATTATCCAATAGGTTTGGTGGTGGTTGTTGACACTTGGCTATAGAAATACCTAATAAGGAAGAATGGTTTGCCTACATTCGAAGATTATGAAACACATAAGAAGATTATACACTACTCACATTTGGTGTTGGCAAAAAATATAAAACTAGAGAGGTATCATGGAAAAACTACAAATAAAGAGCTATGGATAATTTCTATGGAAGGCCATGAGACAATCATCGATGCGTTAGAGAAAAGAGAGGATGGAGATGGTACAATGGAATAAGTAAATATAGGTAAATATAGTTAAATAAATTTATATTGTTATTTTAAATACATTAAATACATGTTTTGATATTTCTTGTGTGTTATTAGTTGAAATTGATTTAAATTGTCCTTTTATATCCTTAGGCCATCATCACAAATTCATCACATACTTTGAAACAAAAACTTGAGAGGATGTAGATTAAACCTATATCTACACATGTTTGAGACACTTGTAAATACATGTAAAACTTGTGTATATCTAGATAGTTTTATATAAATTAAAATACATGTTTTGATGATATATTGATAAATTGCTTGTATTATTTTTATATCAGGTGGCTTGAAGACCTGCTACATTCCCCACAAGTTTTAGATTTTCTTGAGATGGCATAACCACATTTTGTAAACATTATTTTGAGTTGGGATTTATGTACATACACAATTACATTATTACACATTTTGTACACAAATTTGTATACATGTGTATGTACACAATTTTATACTCTACACTTTTATATATCAAAATTATTATTTTATATATTTTATTTGTTAAATGAACATGTTTTTCTACTTTGAATTTACTTTAAATTTGATTTTATTATATTGTTAAATTTGGTTGCCTTGGGCAACTTCACCAAATTTTGAGAACTTTTAAGACGTCCCCTTAAGACATCGTAAATTAGGACCCCTTAAGACATCCAAAACGTTAGCATCTTTGTAGGTTAATTAACATGGCCAATTTGAAGTTGTTAATGGACCGCAGCACATCCTATGTGCAATTATGTTACTTCTATGTTTCAATAACCATATATCTCTCAATCCAACCATTATACTATCATCTTTATTCTATCCTTAAAATTTTTTCTTTATTTGACATGCTCAATAATGAAAATGAACTATTATATGTGCATGATGTGAATCATGCATGTATATGTCCTCTCTATGTTAGCAATGATATGAAATTAACATATGTCACTACATCTAAGAGAGGGACTCAAAACTACATGGCTATCACCTAATATACCTTCATCAAGTCTAATAATATACACCATATCTAGAATGATGTAATTGATTAGTATTGCTCCTCAATTGCTTTCAATTGCTAAGTAAGAGTGGCTTTGATTAGATTTGTCTACTCAAAGATTCAAATTGAAGGACAATATAAAACAAGATCATTCTCACCCTTCTCCTTCTCACCTTTATTTTGCAATTTTCTTATAAAATCTATTAGATTGGGATTAAACTTAGTATTCTAGATTAGTATCTAGTCTAAGATGTTAATTTTTTACCATGTTTGAAATTGTTAAAATTCCTTGGTAGGACTTGTATGTATTCATGTATGAAATTATTAATGAATGTCTAAAATTGAACATGTACATGTTTGCTTTATCTTTCTTGCTAAGTAACAAGAATAATTGCAAGCAATGCCTTGTGTTACATTCCTTTGATTTCATTGGAGCCCCTCATATGGCGCAATTGACATCTACCACTATGTTATTCACACAAACCAAATTTTCTGATAAAGAACCTTGGGAGAAGAAGTTCCCTTTCAAGTAGGGAACAACTAGTTTCATATATTATTGTGTCAAAATATGTATCAACAAGTGGTGAATCAATTTTGCACATCATCAACATTATTCTTCTATTGTTGATATTAGAACTAAGTAATTAATTCCTCATTTAATTATCATATTATTACTATCAATTTATCAACCCGACTCTAGATTTTATCTGGTTTAATAATGCTTAATTATTTGCATTAGATTAATTAACCTAGATAATTTATGTAAATAATTTATTTATTTATATTTATTAGTGAACCCAACATTGCTTACATGACTTAAGGTTCGCCCTTAGGGGTTCTCTTTCATTTGGGTTTTTTAGATCAATAATTTCTAATTAGTTTATCATATTTGGATATCTTGTTAGGGTTTATATTCTCTATTCTATTGTACTTTATAGTTATATCTTTATTTAGGTTTTCACGGATCATTGATATATCTAGTCTTTTACCCACTCTAACCACCATTACTTTGGCCTTCAAGGTTTGAAACCTCTTGCACTCCTGTCTACCTGTGAATCACACGTATATGCATAACATATGTTAGCATATTCTTGAAGGCCTAGCTATACAATCACTTGTATAAATACATGTGCTATATAATGTATAGATAGAGAAGTTCATACCATTAAATTGTGGCATGTCTAACACTATACAATTCTTCTTTCATTCAATACAATTATATTACAAAAGTCTTATGCTCATCTTGAATGTGTATTTGCATACTAATCTAGAGTTTTTTATGGATATTCTACAAATTCTATAACATAACAAACTAAATTACAAGTTTGGACATCCTCTAATCCTCCTAGGATTCAAATCAAATAAGACCTTCAAAACATGTTTTTTCAAGTGGTTTTTTTTGTATATACAAGTTTTGGAAAGAACTACTCATAAATTTGTTAAAATGAAATACTTTTCAACCAAACAAAAGAGTATAGAGGAAACTACTAGACCCCCAAAGGGTTCTAGAAAACTCAACATGAGGATCCTACCATAGGGGAGTAGATGCCACCACAAAACCCATGAATCTAACACAAAACCCAAGATACCACTATAATTCTATAATTTCTCCTAAACTATAAAGAAAGATGAGACTTTGGCATATGTTTTCTACCATTACATTTTAACCCTCCATATCTAAATTTTACCTTTACAACCTCTTTGCATTGTTAAAGAACCACTATTAATGCAGAGGAACCCACAATTGGTCCTACCACCTAATGAAAGGATTTTTTGCAAGGATACTACTAAAACTAAAACTTAGAGACCATACCTTTTGGCTAGGAATGATTATAAACCTATGATATAGTCCATTGGAACCCAAATTAACCCAACAATAAGATTCAATTTTCAAAATTTGAAAACAATATTTTTGAAAATAACATGCTAATTTTTTTATTTTTTTTCAAAAGATAATGCGCCTGGTAAACTTTTTAACGTGACCGGCAATGCTGGTGCAACACGCCCTCTGGCTCCACGTGAATGCTTTTGCCCAGAGCAATGAACCGGTGAGGCCACAACATGGGGGACCTCATCCCCTAGAAAAAACACTTCAAACCCGCGAGCTCATTGGCCCTACGGGGATTTGAACTCTGGTGGCTACCACTACAACCAAGCGACTTAACCACTGAACCACACTGTCATCGGCTAAAATAACATGCTAATTTCACCATTACTTAAAATGTACATAAATTATTCATTTACAACTTCCTTTATATAAAGTCACAAGGGGAAGATTACAAATATATAACCTTACAAAATCCCCAATCTCAAGATTGCTCCTTCTAACACAAGGAATCTCTTCAATCTATGCTTTTAGTTGAACAACATAAGTGTGGTAGACATTGTAGGGTTTAATATTTTAAGTTTGTTTGTCTTGCATACTATGAGAGAACCACCCTAGAAAACACACATGTACAAATCACAAATAGAAAGTATGTATAGTTTAAGTTAGGGCTTATGTTAGTTTTTTTGTATGGAGCTTCCCCTTCTAATTTAAAGAACAATTTTATCATACACACTATTTTATTGTGTTGCATTAAAAAGGTGTGAATTAAAATACTAACAATTTTGGTGACTACTCAAAAATGGCAATTGATGACCAATTATAGGGAAATCTACACTCTATGGCAAGTAAAGCAGATATTGATCATTTTCATTCAAAAAATGTTCTTCGGTAATTGTATCAAAACTTGTTGAATTTCTTTCAACTTTAAACTTGAATAACCACTACAAGCACTAGTTGATGTCATGTGTTCGTGCATAATACATTGAATGATGTCATGTGTTCACAAGTATCCAAGAAGAAAAGTTGCATTATAATTCTTATCATTAAGCAAGAAGATGCCATAGATGATGATCAATAAGGTTTCTTATTTTTGTATTCAATTGTTTATCCAAATAACCCACACAAGAACAAATAGAGGAAGGTCAGGTTGTATAAACTCTAGGTCCATATTCAAAAAATATACAAAGCCCCATACATTCAAAATATAAATTCCATGTTCAACAATATATATATATATATATATATATATATATATATAGTATGTGATAGGTTATTTCATGGGCTACATAATTTAACTATTTCATGGACTATGTTATATACTGTTTGTCATGGACTTTATATATATATAAAGTCCATGACAAACAGTATATAACATAGTCCATGAAATAGTTAAATTATGTAGCCCATGAAATAACCTATCACATACTATCTCTGTAATCAAGAGTCCTCTTCACACCATGCAAACTACTTAGATGACCTAAATCACTCTATAGAAGAGAAAGATTTAGATGAAATCAGATGTAAGATGATTAAAAATGATTTAATGACATTTTTAAATTTTATAATTTATCATAAAATTAAATTATCGTGTGAGGCTAAGAGGCATGCTCTAGTGCACCTGGACCTATCTCTACATGCTCTGAATCAATCTATTTAATACAAGAGAAAGTTCAAGTTGAAATTAGATGTAAGACGGTTTTAAAAATGATTTAATTCAATTTAATTTATAATTTCTCATACTTAAATTATTATACCATAAGAGGAACTTGTTGTGCATCCTCTATCCTAGGACCTATCTCTATAGGCTTAGCTACATGACATGTCTCAAGCTATAAAAGAAAAAGAATTTTGAACACATGTCAACATATATATCTATCAAGAAATTTACTTTAAGTTCACAATGTATATTTTAATTGACTTTAAATATAATCTAAATTTTAAATTATACCGTATCAAGCTGCCCATCTCCTCTGTCCTCCTGCTCTGCATGTGTTGTGTGTTGATGAAACGTGTCACTGACAAGCTCCTACAAGGTCATTTATAACTTAGCACATGTGTGTACAAATTAGGTTTTAAAACATATATATAATTGACTTGTGTACATGTTATAGGTACTTAGTTTTTGTTTTAATCTATTTAAAAGACTTATACATATATTACACATAGACATAGATATACATTTTTAAACAACCTGAAATGTAGTCGACTCCTGATATAAACTTGGATTATCCAAGTGTGCTGTAATGCCCATCTTCATTGTTGTGTCAACCTGCATAGACATATATTTTTAATATATATTAAATAGTACATGCACGTTTTCAGATATAGTGATATCAATATAGAAAAATCTAAGTATATATAGTTTTTTAAAACAATATACATACTGTAAAAGTGTTATGTGAGATGCCCAATGATGGAGGAGCGCTCGAGACACCCTCAGATGGAGGATTCAATGTGGAAGAACCCTAAACCAGTTCATAAATATTTAATGTACATACATTCAAGACTGAATTACAAATTAAAATTAAGTAAATAAAATTAATATTTAAAATATAAATCATTCAAAATGTACCCCAAATGGGTGCCTGAGATGAACAGGTGTCGATGAAAAACTAATTCGATCAATGGTCCCTATTGCCATCATCTACACCAAACAATTCGATTGTTAAAATATTACAATTTAATTGATCTATATGTTGATTAAAAACACGTGCTTAAAAATTGTTATAAATTCAACATGTGTACATAACCTATATATACCTATGTCAAATGATCAATGGGATGATCCTCAACAAGTAGATAATCAACAAATGATTCACCCACATTATCATATGATGCATGTGTAGCTAAAGTGGGTGCAGCTGCCTGATAAGGTCCATAACACAACTGATTGCAACTCGTACATGTATGAGGCATCAACACATGTGGAGTGGTACTAGGACCACTTACATCATCAACTCCTCCATGGCCTCTAACACGATCTACCATCATAGAAGTCTTCTCATCTAGGCTACCTGAGAGTGCACTCAATGTGCCTAGTGTGGATACCACTGTATGATGCTGGAAAGGTGAAGGAATGGAAACAACAGGAGGGTCAATAAGAGGTTGAATAGGCATGGGTCATTGGGGATCAACCCATGCCCCTAACCTCTATTGTGGCATGCCACCACCAATACCCTAGAATGATCTAAAATCAAAGTAGTTGGGTTTTTTATTCATAACAAACTCTGCATATAATTTTCTCAAAAAATATAAAGGAACCTCACAATTAGCATGAGGTGGATAATCAAACACCCTCCACCATCTGTCCCAAAAATTGGTAGACATTCCTTCATGCCTACACCACCTGATTGATATTCTTTTCTTATTTGCAGGAATAGGTTCATTTGTAATGGGATGTCTAAAATATTGCGCTAAATGAGCTTTTGTGATTTAAGATCCAAAATAGCCTTATAGGAGAGGCCATCAACATAAAATTGGCACCTCTCCTCTCTACATTTCTAGAATCCATCAAAGTATGAGTCAATAGACCTCACAGAATCTACAATGTTTTGCATCAAAGCTGCAAAACGTACCACATGAGGTGGCAATAATTATTCATTACAAATGGAATTCAATTTTTCTTGTATGGAATCCACATTTTCTTTAATTATGGCTTGTAAGCGAGACTGGTCAGTTCCAGGTGGGGGTGGAGGTGGGGCATCTGGAGCTGGGGGTGGGGGTGGGGGTGGGGTTGGATCATCTTGTGCATTGAGGAAGTCCTCAACATTAAAGTGAATATCATCCAGATTCATGATATGTATAAAAATAGATATGAACCTGCATATATACATATAAACATACAGACTTGAGTACAAATTTAAAATTAAATCAAGAAAAAATATATATATATATATAAACATATAATGTACATGTTCAAAAATTATAAATTATATGTATGTTTCAAGAAATTACACTTGAAATAAATTTAAATTAAACATATAGATACATACATGCATGTACAAATTTCAAAATGTAAGAGAGCTATTATATAGTGAACTAGATGTAATTTTCAAATTGAAATCAAGGGATTTTCATTCGAGAGCTAAATTTTGATTCTTATAGTGAGGGAGACAAGAAAGATCAATTTAATAGTAGGGCTATTAGGACTACCATAATGAATTTGTTCTCAAGGTTTGTTATCATATGTTAGGTCCAAGGTTTCAATTTTGTTAATTTTTCTATGAAGTTGGCTATTGGTTTGATGTTAAGTACTCATTCTAGGAGATCCAACATTTCCTATGGCAAAGCTACAAATAGTTTGTAATGGTTTTGGATGAATTTCTCTAACTAAATATGACTAATAAGCTTGGTCAACAAACAATAGTCATGCTTGCATTGGTTTGAGCATTGGATCAACCATGAATTCATAAATTGGATATGTGTTCAAGAGTATGTGAAAATTTGAGTGAATCCTTACCATTTGATAGGAAAGAGGAAATCATCATGTGAACTATAGTATCTTGTATAATGTTGTCATGACCATTAAGGACTGGACATTAATTGTTATTAAATTCCTAGATTGTTATATGGACCTTTAAGATAGCCTTAAACCAATAACAGACTTGTCATGAGGGACAATGAACTACAAAGGGACAATGAAATTGTTGTTAGGATGTAAGACTCCTCTAGAGATTCAATTGCATTATCTAGATAATCAAAGAGATTTAACCATGTGGTAATGATTAAATCTTCCACCTTTAAGATAGATGATGAGGTAAGAAGGTTAGGATGCTTTGTTTAACTTGTGATTGTAGGGATGATCTAGCTAGAAAAAAGATATTAGTTGATGGTGAAGTAGCTTGATTTTGTTTCCTATTTCCTATTTGCAATTGTTGTTTTCTATTTAGTTGTTAGTCACTTGACTCTTATGTGTGTTATTTAGCTTCAGACTAAGCCCATTTAATTAGTCTAAATAGTCTTAATTTGGACTAGATCTTAACACTAGATGATTGTCCCAAACCTTAAGAACAATTTAAAACTCTATTTTACTATAAATATATATCAATGAAGGGTGAATGTCTAGGATTAGGTGGATGGATAATAGGAGGAAATGGATTAGGATTGGGAGTGATCAAACTTACTAGAGAGGGATGGCATATAGGTTTGTCTTTGTAATATAGTTCATAGTATCTATAGAGGTCATTTAAGAGAGGTGATTTAAATTTAGGATGTGAAGTTGGAGGATTAGATGGTGGTGAGGGTAATGAAGGGATTGATGGATTAGAAGGTGGATGGACCAATGAATTAGGATTGGGATTACATGGTGGTGTTGGGATAGGACTAGTAGGCTCTTGGATAGGCATTCAATTGGATGATGATGAAGGATACCCATAGGATGCATAATCTAGAGTGGTGTTCCCCTTGTTAAAGGTAACATAAGGACTTAAGGACACTTGATCTTGGTGAAAAGGGTAACTTGGACTTGCACGTTCTTGTTGTGAAGGATTTTGATAGTCTTGTAAATGGATTTGATGATGAGCTGAAATGTTGGAATAAGTAGTTGGATGATCTTTGGGTATGGATTGATATGGATATTGGTTGATATTGAAATAAGTGGGATAGGTTGATGTAGAATTGACATGTGATATGTGGATGGACTAGGTTGGTATGATGATGGAGGTGACACATAGGATTGAGGTGGAATTTGTTGATGTTGTGGTTGTGTTTGTTGGGTTTGGGATTGGTGGGTGGCTAGGAGTTGTTGAATGAGGGCTTGTTGTTGTGCTCGAAATTGCTGTTGGGCTAGGATCTTTTTCTCTTGTGTTGGGATGGATTTCCACATATGTTGAAGTCTTTATATTTCATCTTGTTGTTCAAAATATGCATCATGATCTACAAGGTTCTCATGATCATTGGGAGGAAATTGGGGACCTCTTAGGATTGTGACTTTGGGTTTGGCATGGTCAACTTGGAGAGGTTGTGTGGCATATCCCTATAAGAGGATGAAGGGTGATAGGAGGTTGTAGGATGGCTAAAAGCATTCACATGATGATAATGTTCAAGTTTATCAAGATATGCATCATGGTCTACAAGGTTCTCTTGTTCAAAAGGTTCATCATATTCTACAAGGACCTCACAATCATTGGTACCAAATTCAAGACCTATTATGATCGGGGGTTTCCTATTGATTATGAGTTCAATAAGCTTCTTTTTTATTGTCACAACCATTTTGGACAAAAGAAATAAATTAGAATAGATGCATCTATGCTATTGAATGATGTCATAGAAACTAGTGGAGTATCATACCACCTAGGTAGAATCATAATGAACATTTGCTTGAGACTATAACTAGACTTGGAAAGCTACCTTGAGGTGGATATCTTGTGCATGCCACATGATCTGAAAACCTAAATTTGGTGAAGTTGCCTATGGCAACCAAATTTGATAATGGAGATCTAGGATTGACTACTAGTTGCCTAGGACTAATCTGAGTATGAAGATGAATATATTATGATGATTTGTGATTTAGATTTAATGAAGAATTTGATGCTTTGATTAACTTGTGATTGTAGGGATTCAATCTAGCTAGAAAAAGATATTAGTTGATGGTTCTAGCTTGATTTTGTTTCCTATTCATACGTATTTGCAAAATTATTATTCTTCTATTTAGTTGTTAGTCCCAACTCTTATGTGTGTTATTTAGCTTGAGACTAAGCCCATTTAATTAGTCTAAATAGTCTTAAAATTTGTACTATCTTAACACTATGATTGTCCCAAACCTTAAGAACAATTTAAAACTCTATTTTACTATCAATATATATCAATGAAGGGTGAATGTTCAGATGCACCTATGCTATTGAATGATGTCATCTAGAAACCGATGGACTATCATACCATCTAGGTAGAATCATAATGAACATCTGCAAGACTATAACTAGACTTAGAAAACTACCTTGAGGTGGATATCTTGTGCATGCCACATGATCTGAAAACCTAAATTTGGTGAAGTTGCCTATGGCAACCAAATTTGATAATGGAGATAGGATTGACTACTAATTGCCTACCTAACTAATTTGAGTATGAAGATTAATATATTCTGATGATTTGTGATTTAAATTTAATGAAGAATTTGATGCTTTTTTAACTTGTGATTGTAGGGATTCAATCTAGCTAGAAAAAGATAAATTAGTCAAGATGGTTCTAGCTCGATTTTGTTTCCTATTTCCTATTTGCAAAATTATTGTTTTCTATTTAGTTGTTAGTCCCAACTCTTTCCTTTTAAGAAGTATATCAAATCTAATTAAATATGCACAAAATTTTGAAGTTAATTCGATGCATTTTCATCAAGAGGACCAAGTATCAACAAATTCAAGAGTACATATGGATCATAGTGTTGGAGATCACAACAAGTGTTATTATCCTAGAGGATCTTATGTAGTAGTCTACTTCTACATATACAATTTTCTATTAGGAGAAAATATCTTTTGCCAAATTTGTATAGAGTTGTCTATAGTGTGTTCCAGGGTAATCAAATGATGTAAGTCACAATTTAGAGGGTTGAGGGATAAGTTTGTGTTGAGTATACAGGAGGTGTTTCTTACATAGACCTCTCCATAATCTAGGCATCTCCATGTGTAACTCAAATGTTTCAAGGGATATTATATCCAAATTAATGATAACATTTTTTATATATTTCTATGAGATCCACGATCATATCAATGTTTGGTAGAGAAAAGTTATCTTTAGTGTATCCTTTTTTGTGTCTCAAAAGTTAGTACAAACATGAATTCCCTTAATTTTCTTGCTAACGAAGACCACATTACGTACCCATTTATGATAAGTAACAGTCTGAATGAACCCCACATCCAAGAGTTTATACAATTCTTCTTTGACCAAGAGGGCTACTTGGGGGTAGATTTTGCGTAGCTTTTATTGAATAGGTTTGGCATTGAGGTGAACCACAAGATGATGCATGACTAAAGATGGAGTCTCAAGGAATATCACCGTAAGACCACATGAATAAATCAATGTAATCTTTAAGGGTGATGGTTATGCCTTCTTTGATGTCAAGGTCCAGTGGAGCTACTATCTTAGAGAGTTTAGGGTCCTCTTCTATTCACAGGTTGATGTCTATAGCATCTTCAACAAGGAGAGGGGAGTCATCTTGTATCTGAGTGGTATCTAATGGAAGGTGAAGTTTGTCATTGAGGAGCTCTTGGGAAGTGTCCATTTTTATTGTATCATTTTAATCAATCACAAGTTTATTCTTATATCTTGTTGCTATTCTGCCTACTAGGATGCCTTAGGACTAAAGGGTTCTTCTTTCTCTCCAAAATAAGCATAGGTGTTAAGTATGGTGGAGAAGTATTTCTTATGATTACCATGGGGATGTGGTCTTGACACTTCATAAGTTTCATGATGGCTTCATCATTTTGGAAAACATCAAATCATAAAGGGTTGTGTTGGTCCCAATCGATAAGCTCAAGGTATTATAGGTCTAAGGAGATGGCGAGGATAGTGACCTATCATGAAAGAGGTTAGTGGTGGCAAGATCTTCGTAAGGATCATGAGTGGGGCATACATCAATGTCATTAAGATTAGGGGAAGCATTACCAATGAGGTTAGGCTCGTATCACAATTAACATCACGATGTTCATCCCAGGGGCATAACCTAGCTAGTGAGGACAACTACAAGTGTCTCTAAAGTTACATTTGTTGGCTATCACAAAAACTGTAAAATCTTCTCAATTCTTGATTAGTTGGTTGTCTCTAAAGGTTTGATTATGAAGGAAGTGATAAAAGTTTTATTATGGTTTGTTGTAATTTTTTTACATGACAGTTACCTATTCAATAATGCCTTTAAAATACAATGACATACATTGATATAAGTAAATTTTATAAAAACCAAATATATATATCATCCCAATGCTATATAAATTTTGACAGTTTGTTCAAAATCTCTCCTTTCATATGATACAGTCGTTTCAAAATTTCAATTGTATTTTGCAGCTAAAATGTCTAAATACAGCTATTCAACACTCAAATTGAAATCAAATTTTGACAGTTTGTTCAAAATCTCTCCTTTCATATGATACAGTATTTTCAAATTTTCAATTATATTTTACAACTAAAATGTCTAAATACAACTATTCAATTCTCAAATTTAAACAAAATTTTGACAGTTTGTTCAAATTATATCCTTTTATATGATATAGTCTTTCAAAATTTCAATTGTATTTTACAACTAAAATGTCAAAAAACAACTATTGATTTCATAAACAGAAACCCTAAATAATAGTCTACAATTTAAATTTTGATTGTATTTTACACCAAAAAAAAGGGAAACTTCAAAAGATTCATTACCAAATTGTAGAAGTGGAAAAATCCACTTACCTGTTGTTCTGATGGTGAAAATCGTCTTCCTCAACTCGGGATCCCATTCTCAGTTGTTGCCTGTCACTGGGAAAAATGGGGTTGCAGCGATTTTTTAAAAAATTTAATACTTTTTAAAAATGGGATCCCGCTAAGGAACGGGATCCTATTTTGGATTTTAGGCTCGGGATCCCAATCTAAAATGGGATCCCATTTTTTGTTACCTGATTTCAGATTTTTTTCTAACTCTCAAACTTCCACCTTAAGTGGACACAACTTCTTGCATTTAATGGTGAATGGATAACCATTCTATGTTGTGTCAATGCTGTTGGGCAGAGCATTCTAGGATTTTACTTGTTTAAAGGGAAACAAAACATAGATAACTACATTGTAGACTGCGAACCAAGTGCTTGCAAGGCAGCCCAACCCCATGCATGGATGACTAAAGATTTTGTTCATAGATTGGTTGACCCACTTCAAAAACTCAGTTTCAGGTGGTGTGTCACCCACCAACAGGCACTTGCTCATTTTTTACGAGCATAGAAGCCATGTAGTAGTTGAAACCATCCAAGAAGCAAGAACGATGGGTGTAGATTTACTCACATTGCCACCACACACCTCACATAAGCTACAGCTGTTGGATGTGAGTGTTTTTTCACCTTTTAAAACTTACTTCAAATCAGAACGTGCAACATTTATGGCAAAATTTCCCAACATTGAAGTGGGGAGCACAGAACTTACAATGTTAGGTAGCAAAGCACTCATTAGAGCTTTGACAGTTGACAACATCAAGGCAGGATTTAAAAGGACTTGGGATATGGCCACTCAATCCGGATGCACTCATGGAAGACATGCATCCCAGCGACACATTTCAGGTTGACAAGGATACTTTTGCAATGGAAAACATTCTAAGTCAGGACTTGCTGCATCAAGAGAGGATGGTGCACAATTCCAGTCCACTCTTCCAAATGAACAATTGTAGACTGCGATAGAATTGTAGCAATCCCCTGATAGGTCATGCTGATTCAGTTGTAGAAGTGGTGGCGGACAACCCCGTTGACCAATTCAATGATAACTTAGCTCTTCCATTGGAATGAATTGTACTATCCTAGTTGGTGGAAGGCACAATGAATCAAGACATTGATTTATATGTCCCAGAAACATAGGGTACTTTTACTTTACCATCACCACCACCTGCAATTGAGTTATCTGAAGTTGTGCATTACTATGCTCCTTCTTACACTTCAGATTTAGGAGGTGATCAAGATTTCACTAAGGACTCACAGGCAATGGAGGTGAACATTTTGTCATAGTTGGATTGAACAAAACAAACTAAAATAGTTTCACACATCATCAAATTCTTCAAGCTGCCTGTGCACATTGTCCATAAAAAAATCAAAAGGTGGTGCAATTCGGTTGAGTAGACAATCTCAACTATTAATGATAGATGACTACATGAAGTTATTAATGGAGCAAGAGTAAAAGAAGAAAGAGGTTGAGGAGCTAAAAGTCTAAAAGAAGCAGGAGAACGGGGAAAAAAGGGCAACAAATAAAGTGGCAAAGGAGTTGAAGGAGCAGGCCAAAATAGAGAGGGAGATACAACATAAAGCAAAAGAGCAGCAAGAAATACAACAGAAGAAGGATAGAGATGCCAAAAAGGTGCTAGAGATACTTCAGAAGGAATAGAACCGAAAGGAAAAAGAGATTGAGGACACATAGAGGGCTTTACAAAGAGAAAGGTAGTTAAAGGCCCCTGCTAATCCCTTGTCTCAAAGTAATGGAGTATTCTATGATATTCTCAACATGAATATCCCTCAATTCTCCACGATAATGAATTATTCAACCATCTCCCAATCTAACTTCAGGTGCACTCAATATTCAAATCACACTGGCACTCATGATGTATAGATGTCTACACCACCACCCCCAACACATGTCACTTGCACCCAATTTTCCAGTCCATCTCCCAATCATGTAAGAAACACTCCTCATCGAGTGGAAGGGGATGAGAACTTGGCCAGTGGCACCCCGAGCAGCCAACCACCATTTCTCTATCACAACAAGTAGATGTAGCCTTATTTGAATTTCATATGCACTTGATGTTTTCAATAGTTTTTTAGTTTTCATATCTATAGTTGGACCCTTCTTGTTGACAATTTGAAATTTTTGATAGCTACAGATGCAACGTTATTGTATTGATTTGCAATGTTTTCTGATCAGATTGCAATGTGTGTTGTATATATGCTTCTTGTTCCACTTATGTTCAATTGATAGTTTGAAATTTATGATAACTATAGATGCAACATTATTGTATTGATTTGCAATGTTTTTTGATCTGATTGCAATGTGTGTTGTATATATGCTTCTTGGTCCACCTATGTTCAATTGACAGTTTGAAATTATCATTCACTCTTGTTATCTTATTCTCATAGGTTCTGCATTATCATTCAACTAGGTTTGCATAGGTAATTTCATAGGTTATCACTATTTATTTGTCATAAATCTATTTCATTGTTTAATTGTCAAAAATGTGTTTCCCTAGGGTTTATATTGCAAATATTATAGTCATAGGTTAGCATTTGTGTTTCCCTATGGTTTATATTACAAATATTACAGTCACAGTTTTAATTTTTTTATGTTTTGACATGTAGGAGGACGGGATTTGTCGGTCGAAAAAAAAAAGCAAATTTGGTCATGCAATCGAAACATAGGTAGTCAGAATGCCAGTTGGTGCATGGCATGACATGCAAAGTGGAAAGCCCTGCCACATCACCACATGCCACTCCGCCACCATAACACTCCACTACATCACATTAATGTCTCGTCACCCCTTCCAATTCAGTCCTTCACTCCACATTTACTGCACGTCCCCTCTTCATGCTTCCACGACATCCCACATAAACTTCGATAGGACCTCCATTCAATGCTTGCAAAGCCTCGTACAACTCTCAAACTTTAGAGCCTTTCAATCTACCATCTTCTCAAATTTTCCTAACTTTTCCACCATAAGGTGCTTGGTTCAGGTCTCTGCAACTTCCATCCCGCCACCACAACATGCTATGCTCGGACTCCGGTGTCCCTCCGAGCTTCTTTTTATTGTTACATATACATATATGTATATGTTTATGCATGTGGTATATATATATTCATATACATATACAAGTGTAATTATATGTATATGTATATACATATTCATATATATAGACTTATACATATGTAAGTATATGTATATACATAGACATAAACATACATATATGTATACACATATAAGTACATATACATATATGTACATATATCTATTTTCTTGTTGTTCTTCAATTTAGTCCTACAACTATTGTATCCTTTTTAGGTGCCATTGATTAATTTGAGGGTGTTCTTTTTTTCATAGGTTCTGCTTCACCTATTCAGTCATGTAAATATGTATACACATATATATACACATACATATATATATGAATATGTATATATATGTTTGCACATATTTATTTTGCTGTTAATATTTATTCAGACATATAAATAATGTTCGTTTGTCCAATGTAAGCATAACAATGCAAGTAACCAATGTATGCATGCCATAGATAAATTTGGGGTTGTTTTTATTTTCATTACAGTAATAAATAATATTATTGGTTGTTTTAGTGCCATAGATAAATTTAGGGTTGTAACATGGATGAATGGATTTTAGTAATTGTTCATTTGAGTAATTAAAGAGGACTATACATAAGAATTGGCAGGGGTGGTGAGAGATTAATGCGAGGCAGTGGAGTGAAAGGGTGGCCAACTTATACTCCATAAAAACCACTTTTAACTTCTAACCATACAAATATTAAAATCAATGTGCAATGATGAACACATGAATAGAAGTATTATCTGTTCAAGATATACATGATGTCCATGGATCAAAACATCCATGGTAGATCACGTATATCTTGAACAGATATACATCTTTCAAGGTCTATTGCTATTTGACGAACAAACAATACTTGCAGGAATGAATTGAAGAAGGCTAAGCTAAAAAAGATACAATAGTTAGAGGATTGAATTGAAGAAGGCTAAGCTATGAAAAAGAGAACAACCCTGAATTAATCAATTGGACCTATGAAAGCTAGAATAGTTGCATGAGTGAATTGATGTAGAAGAACCTATAACAAAGATAACACCCCCAAATCAATCAATGGCACCTAGAAAGCATACAATAGTTGCAAGACTAGATTAATGATAATGAACCTATGCAAAAGACAACACCCTCAAATTAATCAATGGGACCTAAGAAAGATAGAATAGTTGCATGACTGAATTGATGTAGCAGAACCTATAAAAAAGATAAGACCCCCAAATCAATCAATGGCACCTACAAAGCATACAATAGTTGTAGGACTTGCTTGATGATAATGAAACTATGCAAAAGACAAAACCCACAAATTAATCAATGGCACCTAAGAAAGATAGAATAGTTGCATAAGTTAATTGATGTAGCAAAACCTATAAAAAAGATAACACCCCCAAATCAATCAATGGCACCTAAAAAACATACAATAGTTGTGTTGGTTATTTTCCCAGACTAGATTCTTATTCCCAGTAATCCCTATAAAGTAGCCATCAGTAATCAATAGGATTCCCGGGCCAGGGGCCAACAGTATAGGAGATAGACTCTATAAATATCTCCTCTTCTTCTTTAGGCTCTGTAGAACCAAGGGGGGTATTCCCTACTCAACATCTATGAAATAAAATTGTGCAAAGACTGGGATGTTGACACAAAGCAGATAAATCCTCTATTAAGTAGACCAAAACTATGAGATAAGAGCAAAGGGGCTAGCTTTGGGCCTATATTCAGTTGTAGACAGAGGATTTTGGATCCTAAAACTACTTCTAAAGTCCTAAAGGTTTGTTTATGAAGTTTGAGTTTGATTTATATATGGATGCAAAACTAGGACTTTGGGTTACAACAGAGATACCAGACTAGATCAGTGCCTATCTAGGGCTCGGAGTCAGTAGACATATATATGTGAATGTTTACCACAGACCTAAGGCAGTAATCAGATTTCAAGGGGTTTCTAAAATGTCTGCCTTACAGACAATACCCAAGAGAGAGTATTTAGTTATTTCTGCTTACAAACATCCTTACTACAATGTATTCTTCTCAACACTTAATCCAAAACATTCAATCTACTCCTTGAGCAGAAGTAAGAGAGTAAGTATTCAACATAGAAAACCTATATTCTAGAATCTATAACACCCCTTAGATGTTCAGAGTCAGAAGAAAAATACATTCAATCTGGAGACAAATAACAAAACACACGCAGTGAAGCATTACTCATTTAAATCAACATGAAATTGATAATTTTGTGCATAATACATACAACATACAACTCATAAACTCACAAATACACCTGAAATAGAGTCACCAAAAAGTTGTATTCCTATTGCAGCACCAAAATTTGTCCAGTTTTTCAACAACCAAATGAGTAACATAGTTCGGCCCTTTTATACCAAAACTGTGCACTCAGCAAAATTAATTACATGACAAGGTTAAAATTTCTGTGAGATACAATGCATTCAAAAATGGCGCTTAAAATCATAAATGTAGCAGGGGACAAAACGGGAAGGAGCAAGAGAAGGGCGAGGAGTAGTTGAGCTTGAGCCCTGTGCCGCCACTAGAAGACTCTCCATCATAAACTACGTACCTAGCCGTTCGACCATCGACCCATACCTGTTTGCACCTTGCCATTAATGGCTCAACCACCCATAGCTCCTCTTGGAAACTGTAATAGCGCACCCATGGAAAATTCCTACTAAAAAAATGACTGCTTGCACAAGGAAAAAACCATCGCTGAGATCAACAGTCCCAAAACATGCATGAAGAGTCACCAGCCAATAATATCGTGCCATGTAGGCACCTTGACCTTCTATCGCTGACCTTTTATCCTTTTATTTTGTCTTTATTGCTTTTTTATATGCAAATCCAAATGCATATACAACATACAAGGTGGACGTCAAAAGTTATAGAACAAACTGGAATTCAGTTCAGGTCTGGCTTGTATCTCCATCCTACATCCATCGCTTTGTACATTACACATATACAAGCGCAAAACACATACAAGGCGGATTCTAAATATTTCTTCTACTAGATTGGAACACTTCTTAGAATCTGGCTTGTACCCTATCATTGTACATTGGGTTGTATATCGACATATACAAACATTTATGCAGGTCACGGACCCCAAATAATTATATAGCAAGCTAAAACCTTCATCGAGTCTGAAATGTATATTTTGTTTGTATGTAGAATATACAAACACAAACATACAAGTAGGGAATCTTTTTAGAATATGCCCGCAATGCATCTAATCATTGTATGTGCACCCGAATGTATATTGCATATACATTCCACCTTGTACATCCATGGCATTATTCACTTTGCATGTTGTTGGCCTTTGTATATTTTCAATGTACATTCCCTTGCACATACAAACAAGGAATCTTCTCCAAAATATTCTTGCAAAGTATCTTTTCCTTTGTATGTTTTTCCTTGCATGTTCTACATACAAGCCCGATATACAAATGGTGAATATTCCTAGAATCTTTCAGAAGATTCGCCCAATGTATATGCAACCCGATATACATTAAGAAATTTATATAACGCAAAATTTTCACCATCTCTGGAAGCCGATTGGGATTTCACAAGCTTGTCAATAAATTTGACCTTTGCATACACAGAATTTAGCATTTTTCTCAAGTGCGACAGGAAAAAGTAGTAAAATACTGCATGTAAGTCAAGGAGCAATTCAAACTAAGGCACTAGGGGCTTGTGGGAATAAACATAGGACACTGCAAACCCAATTTCAGAATCCTAATCCTAGGTGAACACCACCAAGTTGTAGGATTTGATTGATGATAATGAACCTATGCAAAAGACAACACCCCCAAATTAATCAATGGGACCTAAGAAAGCAAGAATAGCTGCATGATTGAATTGATGTAGCAGAACCTATAAAAAAAGATAAGACCCCCAAATCAATCAATGGCACCTACAAAGCATACAATAGTTGTAGGACTTGATTGATGATAATGGAACTATGCAAAAGACAACACCCCCAAATTAATCAATGGGACCTAAGAAAGCTAGAATAGCTGCATGACTTCATTGATGTAGCAGAACTTATAAAAAAAGATAAGACCCCCAAATCAATCAATGGCACCTACAAAGCATACAATAGTTGGAGGACTTGATTGATGATAATGGAACTATGCAAAAGACAACACCCCCAAATTAATCAATGGGACCTAAGAAATATAGAATAGCTACATGACTAAATTGATGTAGCAGAACCTATATAAAAAGGTAAGACACTCAAATCAATCAATGGCACCTACAAAGCATACAATAGTTGTAGGACTTGATTGATGATAATGGAACTATGCAAAAGACAACACCCCCAAATTAATCAATGGCATGACTGAATTGATGTAGCAGAACCTATAAAAAGGATAACACCCCAAATTTAATCAATGGCACCTAAAAACAATAAAATAGTTGAAGGACTGAATTGATGAAGTAGAACCTATGCATAAGAGAAAATCCCCAAACACATTCTACCATCAATGTGAAGAATATTTGAGAACATGGTAGATTGAAAGGATCTAAAGTTTCCATGAATGAATTGATGTAGATTGAAAATCTCTAAAGTTGGCAAGATGTACGAGGCACTGGGATCATTTAATTCAGGTTGGCTTGAAGTTTACACGGGATGTCATGGAAGTAGTATATGTATATGTATATGTATTTCTCTATGTATGTGTCTATACATATGCATATATATATATATATATATATATATATATATATATATATATATATATATATATATATCTGTGTGTGTGTGTGTGTATATGTATTTGTCTATGTATGTGTTTATACACATGCATATACATATATATAAGGAAGCTGGAAGGGACACCGGAGTCCAAGTGTAACATGTAGTGGTGGTAGGATTGAAGTTGTAGAGACCTTAAGCCAACACATTCTAGCATCAATGTGAAGAACACACCTCAAGGGCTATTTGAATTTGAAATTATTTCAATCTGATTGATGCTTCTTTTGTGTGGCGAATTAAATCCATGTCCTATTTCGAATTTGAATTCTGGGTGATATGAATTATAGACTTGATTGATTTGGGCCATCAATTCTTCAGTTGATTGGTTTGGTGTATCATTTGCATTTGTTTCCATAAATTTTTATATGAATAATGGCAGCCTTCTAGCTTGTATTTTTAGATGTAGGCGGGTTTTTAGAGGAAGGAGCCAGTACGTACGCACCCTACTTGGCGAGATGGGAGAGACTCCTATTGATACGTGTTGTAGGTCTCATGTTTGATGAGGCAGGCTGATGCATTGCTATGTTGTTTGGGTTATGCTATGGTGGGACAAATCATTGTAATGGGTTAGCACTTTGGTCAAATATGGGACAGATGAGTTTGAATTGTGCTGAGGTGACATTGTTCTATAGTTGTGTAGTTGTGAGTAATGTGGAAGTGACACCTAGATTGGTGTGAAAATTCTCTTTATAATGTTAATGGGGAAGGGTGCAAAGTTCTATGTTAATGCTGTTTTAAGTTTAAAGTTCCTACCATATGTTGATATGTCAGATACAAGTTGAAAACAAGATAACATTTTTGGCTGCTATATTTGTAATGTTATGTTGACAATATTATACTATAAAATGTGCATTTGATATTTGATTTATGTTTGAGCTTAAAGTTCTTTTTTATGAAAGAAAAAATGTGTAACATATGAATAAGTTGCAATTTTTTTTACTGGTCCACATGGCATTGAACGTGGACCATTAAATATTGGGTGCGCACATTTCGGCTTGTCTCCCCTATGTCAGATACAATCTGTAAACACTTACAGTTGTTTGGCTAGCTAAGAAAGGTAGATTAGTTTGAGGACTAAATTGATGAACCACAACCTATGCAAAGGAGAACACCCCCAAATTAATCTATGGCACTAATGGAAAATTTATGTAAGCCACCAAAAAAAGATACAATAGTTGCATGACTGTATTGGTGAAGTAGAACCTATGAAAAAGAAGACACCCCCTAATTTATCTAAGGCACCGCAAAAAACTATCTTGCATTACTAAATTAATGCAATTATTGCACCAAAGAAACCAATATAAACCGCTAAACTATAACTATAGTGATTGCAATATAAACTGTAGGGAAACACAACTACTAACCTATGAGTATAATGGCTTAATGAAAAACATTATAAAGCATATGAATGGAAAACAGTAAGAGTTTAACAAATCTCACATAGAAAAACTAACTATTTGATAATGTATAACCTATCAGAATACAATAACTAGAGTGAATGATAGCAAATTCAACAAAAAATAATAACTCAAAATGAGAAACTGTCAATTGAACATAGGTGGAAACAAGAAGCATAAATACAACACAAAATGCAATCTGATCAGAAAACATTACAAATCAAAATAGTAACACTGCATCTATAGTTATGATAAAGTTAAAACTGACAACAAATAAAAACCCTAGGGAAACAAGAATGCTAAATTATGACTGTAATATCTGCAATTTAAAGCCAAGGAAAACAGAAATGGTAAACTATTACTGTAATATTTGCAATATAAACCATAGGCAACCACATTTATGACAAATAAACAGTGATAACGTATGAAATAACTTGTTAAAAAGATGAAACAAAAACCTAATAAAAACTTAAAAAGAGAAACCCCCAAATTTATTACTAGGATTGAAGAAAACCTAACTGAATGATAATGCAGAACCTATGAGAATAAGATAACCAGAGTGAATGATATGCAGAACCTATGAAACACAAATGCTAACATATAACTATTCTAATTGCAATATAAACCTTAGGGAAACACAAATGGTAACCTATGACTGCAATATTTGCAATATATTGTTTATGAGATATAGACAATGAAAAAGATTTATGACAAATAAACAGTGATAAGCTATGAAATAACCTTTGAAAAAGATGAAAGAAAAACCTAACTGAAAAACAAACAACCCAAGATTAATCTATGGCACCAAAACAAGCAACAATATTATTTATTACTGTAATGAAAATTAAAACAACCGTAGATTTATATATGCTTGAATGATAATGCAGAACCTATGAAACACAAATGCTAAAATATGAATGTAATATTTGCAATATAAACCCTAGGGAAACACAAATACTAAACTATGACTAATATTTGGAATATAAACTCTAAGAAAATAGAAATGCTAAACTATGACTGTAATATTTGTAATATAAACCCTAGGAAAATAGAAATGCTAAACTATGACTATAATAGTTGCAATATAAATCCTAGGAAAACACAAATGCTAACCTATGGCTGTAATATTTGCAATATATTGTTTATGAGATACAAGCAAAGAAAAAGATTTATGACAAATAAACAATGATAACCTATGAAATAACCTTTGAAAAAGATGGAAAAAACCTAATTAAAAGAGAAAACCTAACTGAAAAAGAAACAACCCAAGATTTATCTATGGCACCGAAACAAGCAACAAAAGTGTTTGTTACTGTAATGAAAATTAAACAACCATAGATTTATCTATGACACCGAAACAACCAATAATATTGTTTGTTACTATAATGAAAATAAAAACAACTGCAGATTTATCTGTGGCACCGAAACAAGAAACAATATTATTTGTTATTGTAATGAAAATAAAAATAACCCAAGATTTTTCTATGGCACGGAAACAACAAACAATATAAGTTGTTACTATAATGAAAATAAAAATAACCTAGATTTTTGTAGGACACGAAAACAACAAACAATATTATTTGTTACTGTAATGAAAATAAAAACAACCCGAGATTTTTGTATGTCACCAAATGACAACAAACAATAATATTTGTTACTGTAATGACAATAAAAAACAACCCCATGATGGTGTCTGATTGTCATTGATGTCAAAAGGGTGTTGTGTAGTTTGCCATTGATGTTTTGAGTTGATGATGCAAATACATCATAGTTATCTTAGTTTAAGTTGATTGGTCTTCATTTGACATAATGTGAATCATGCTTTCAGGACATATGTGAAAGTTTATGGTTTATGATATTAGGATCTTTTGTTTGGTAAAGCATATTTGGTAAAGCAAAGAATAATGCTTTAAGGATATCTAATGTGTTTTTTATTGATATGGTGGTTGATCTTGTGCAAAGTCTTCTTTTAGGATGTCTTCAAGGGTTCATAAGGATCATGTGTGAGAATAAGATGTGTGATGTTGAGATCAGGTGGAATATCTTTCATTTGGCACCTTCAAGGATGTAGTAGCAATTTATGGTAGAAATCATAATGTTATGATGATTGTGGTGATTGATCATCATCTTCTTTCATGTCCACATGACTTGTTTGATCTCATCAATTGTTGATACTCACAGATATTGTCGCTAACTTATTTATGTTGGACTTACATTCTTGATGTTCATAGGAGGTTAAGTTGTCAGAAAGAATGAAGGTATCACTCATGCAAGACATGATATATGGTGTACAGAGACATACAAGATTTGTAGAGCTTCCTTGACTGTCTATATCATATAATGACCGTAATGTACATCATTCAAAGTTCATCCTAAAAGACCTAAACTCCTCTTTGTACTTTGTTTATATTTGATTGATGACCTGCAACTATAGGTAATAGTCACTTAAAGTGACTTATTAGAGGGGTTTTAAGACATAGGTATGACCGCCCCCCACAAAAAGCAATCAAAAGCTTAAGGATTCGAATATGTCATATAAATGGCTTTATTTTAACTTTAGAAATCTTTCTCTAAACTCTCATTTAGGCGGTCTCATGATGATAGCATTTAAATTGATTTTTTTAGGAGCTATTTTCAAGGCTATTTTTAAGCTCAATTCAAGATAGATTTTTGGGAATTTTTTTTAGGAGATTTTATAAAGATTTTTCTTTTTTAAGCCTCCTCGTGGCAGCAAAGTCAAAGAAAGGTAGAGTTTTATTATTTTTCTAAAAAGGCTTAAGGATCTGAATATAACTTAATTTGAGAATATTTATGAGTTTATGTAGATGATTTTGGTGCAGAGGATCCCAATGTGATTTTATTTTGCAAATTGAAGCTTTTTTGAAGAAGATTTTTTTATAGATACAGAGAAAATATTTATGCAGGATTCAATGAAGGAGAAAGATTTTTTGAAAGGATTAATGATTTTTATTCTTGAAGAAAAGATTTTATTGCAGGAGATTGATTTTTAATTTTTGCAGATGTATTATGGATGAGGGAAAAAATGAAACATTGAAGATTTTTTTTTATCTTTATTTTATGAAGATCATATTTGCAGAGAAGAAATTAAAGGGGTTATTGAAGTGCACAGAGGAATTTGAAGTGTTATTTTTTTATTTTTGGTATGGGCAAAATGATTGGAATTAATTGAAGATTATTTTTAGAGATATATTTTGTTGAATGTTTTATGCAGGGATAATACTGAAGACAAAAATTGTTCAGATTGAAATGTTTGAGAAAGGAATATGAAAGGGCAAGTTTATCATTTTTTGTAGGTGAAAATGAAATAGAGAAGGAGAAGAATGAAAGAGGAATAAGAAAGAAGAAGAAATGAAAAGTTATTTTTCATTTTTAATTATATTTCAAGAGTTTTTTAAAATGTATGTGTGGATTGATACATATATGCATCATATAAATAATTTGTTTTAGAGAGTGTGAGATTTGAAGTTGTGATGAATTCAATGTAGGAGATAATTGAAAATTAATTGATGGAAAAACTTCATGATTCAATTTCTCTTTCTCCCCCTTTTTAAAATCTGATGACAAAGACTCAAATCTATTTGCTCCCCCTATGTTGAAGTGTACTAACAAATCACTGCTCATAACTGACAAGGACAATCATCACTATTACACCATCTGCACAAAAGAAACATTGTCTTGCTAGAATGAAACATGTATGCCAACCTTAACAAAAATACCACTTCTTGACACAATACCAATATGAAGATGAAAACCTAACATCATTGAGATCCTTTGAACACTTCTTTTGATAAGATGAAGGCTAACATATTTCTACAATCAAATACCAATTCCTGATGACATTACTTGTGATTACAAAACAAACTTTTCATGACAAAAATTCTTCCACAATCACCAACACTTTTTGATCCAAATGACAAATCTCCAAGAACTGTCAAATCATATGATTATGAAGGCATAAACTTGACTCCTTTGATATGACTTATATGAACTTGAACTCCATGCAAAGATATCATAGTCACATCACAACACATGATGACCACTCTTGAGAAGACCTTCCCAAAACATTCATGATAGTGACAACAAGATCACTCAATCCTGCTGAAAGGAAATAGAGAAGACACAACACCAACTAGTACTTGAACTTTACTATTATCATCTACCATTACTGATTCAAGACACACCTTTAACTACCTCTGATTGAAGAACTTGATGAATATCATAAGGAACTCTAGATTGTCATAGTTTGAATCACATACCTGATACCACTTCAAAACTAGAAGCACACAATTTTCACATACCTTCCTAAAACATATTAATGAGGAAGACCATCAAAGAATATGTCAAATGAACATGACTTGACATCCAGTCCGCCATCTTCTTTTGGTATTATGTCCAATTCACCTGAAAGCTCCAATTCTCATGCAAGACACATAGCTCAAAACACATGATCAAAACACATGAATAATAATATCAAGAACATTTGAATGACAACTTAACCTTTTGTAAGTATCAACATGATGTGACCAAGATATAAATAAGATCACCAAGTCACTCAACATCATCAATCTCTTTGTGCATTGAACCCTTGAACAACTAATTAACACCTTTTATACAATATGATGTCATGAACCACTGAACACCTGTATCACAAACATACACAAATGATCTCCTTCTGAAAATTCTTGGGGATAATTGATAGGACATGAACAACTCCCCCTCACATCATGCTATCAATTATTCAACTGATGATGTAACTTGTGCAAGATGCACAATTTGTGGATTTGTCTTCTCATGACTTTGTTTTTGCTTCCACACTTTTATAGGATCTTTCTTCCTCCAAATGTTTTCAGCCACTTTCCATTTCCAACCTATGAAATCAAGTGATACTTTTCTGCAACTATATGCTTTGTGACCAAAAGAGTTGCACAGATAACAAATTATATTGTAATCATAATCAAATGACTGATAATATCTTTTTGACATTCCTTGAGCATTTATGTTATGCTTCCATTCAGGATCATACCTTCTATTTATTTTACAGTTTCTTTGTATGTGACCAACATTATTACACTTGTAACACATAAGATTAGTAATCCTTCTGCAATCAACTAATTTGTGTCCAAAGTGATTACAAGTATAACAATAACCATTAAATGAATAATTATACATGTACATATATGTATGTCTTACCGGAATATTTCTTCTAAACTTTCTTCTTTGATTGTGCATTTTTACAAATTCATCTTTGGTCATCTCCTCAGCTTCACTTTTCTTTTTACCTTCAGGGGTAGCAACATGATGATTTAAATCAATTTTCCTTCTGGGAGTCTCTCTGGCTTTGGAACACTCTCCTTCTTCATATCCTAAACTAGTTGTGTTTTGATGATGCTTCTATTTACCTAGCATCTCATGTTACAAATTGTATGTACTTTCTTTAAATTCTTGATACTTCTTGGACAAAACGTTTAGACCTTCATAATCTTTTCTTAGATTCACAATTTCACCCTCTAATTTCAAATTTTCAATCCTTTTAACCTTAAGGTCATATTTTGATATATCAGCTATCCTCTTAGCTTCCTCAACTTTAGTCTTTAGTCTGATAATCAATTTTTCTGAATCATCAATTTGTGTCCTTAAACTCACAATCTGATTTCTTACCTCTTCAAGTTCAGAGAGTGCTTTATCTTTGAAGTTTTTTTCTTGTTGTAGCTGCAATTGTAATTTCTGGTTCTCTTTTTTATATTTCTTGAGTTCACTTAGAGCAGATATGAGCTCTCCTTCTATATCAACTTCAAACTCTTGTTCATCCTCACTTATAATGTGATCCTCTTCTGAAACAGATTGGACCTCAACTCCTTCATGTGAATGTCTTCTATCATTGTCACTTTTCTCACACACCAAGCTGACCTCTTCTTCATGTGCATCATCTTGATAAATTCTTTTCAATTCCTTCCACATATCCTGAGCTGTATCACAATACATCACTTTGCAAGAAATTTCATTAGATAATCCAAATAAAATAGCCTTCTTTGCAATGCCATTGTATTCATAAGCCTCTTTATTACTTGTATCATTGGGTGATAGAGAGGAAATAAAATAACCATTCTCAACAGACATCCATACACCATATCCTAATGAAAATAGATAGGCTTACATCCTAAAACACCAAATAGGGAAATCTGAACCATCAAAGAAAGGAACATCTAAAAACACTTTCTCTAATTTAATACATGTCTCAACTTGTGAGACATTTCTATCAACATCTAAATTTGATACAGACTACACCTTTTGATTAGAATGAGACTTGACATTTCTCATGTTCGTATTTCTTTTGCACTTACCCATGGTACTCCATTAAGAGGACCTACCTGAGCCTATTAGACTTCAAAAAGGGAACCTATGCTCTGATACCACTTGTTGGAGTCTAGGACAACACTGAGAGGGGGGGTGGTGAATCAGTGTTGTGTAAAAACCATACAATCTAAAACTTATCAAAATTGAGGGAGAATATGTTAACAATCACTTATCATATTTTGCATCAAGGAGATAAACATTGAATGTTTAGACTTGAAAGACAATCAACGACACATAATTTATGAAACAAGGACACAAAGAATTAGGAGTGGAAAACCCTCTAGGGGTAGAAAAAAAACTCATGAACTACATCACTGGCTTAACTTTGAAAATTTTCTTTACAAGGCCTCACTGGCTAATATATGTGTCTCACTTGATCTTTTCTACAAAAATCAATTCACCTTTCTATCATTCCTTATCTCTGCAAAAAAAAATCATCTGCAAATAAAAACTTTTCATCTTCAAAAATCATTCCTTCAAAAAGAACTTCTCCCTTAAAAAAATTATTAATAAGAAAACTTGCAATCCTAAAAAAAACATTACTTTTTAGCCTTCTATGTCAAGGGAAGGTTTTGTTAAAACTTAGAAAGAAGATCTCTTTTAAAAAGAAGCTTTTAAAAACTCCAAAATAATCGGTCTTTTTTTGAAGACTAAAAATATCCCTTTAAAAAAACTCTTAATTGCTTTTAACTTTCACAAAAAATCTGTGTTTTATGACATTCTAATAAATTTACACCCCACACACTAAATATAGTTTTTTTAAGGTTTTTTTAATGCTCATTTCATATAAAAGGATACTGGTCAACAAAAGGTAAAGGGGCCAGTTATTCTTATGTCATAAAAACCCTTCAACATGTCATGATAAGTGGATTGACCTATGATAACAGGTCACTTACTTTTTATAACAAAAAGTGTTTTTATTTATATGATGGGCAGAGAGGAGTGAATAATGTGAGGTTTATACATTGAAACATTAGGATTTTAGGATCTTCTATTTAGGCTTTTGTCTTAGATAGGATTTGATAATTTTGACATTAGGTAATAAACCCTAATTTTTGACAAATCTTTTTGCAGGTAGCAAAATATGAATGAAGATAGGATTCTTGAAAATGGAAGAAAGACTATGTCAAGAGACTTAATATGGGTCTTTGAAAAATAGCTCTTTTAGGAAACCTTAAACACAAACTTAGATAACTCCAAGACATCAATGCGTCTCATGACATCAACCTGAATATGGATCTCGTGACATCAACCTGCACAATATGTATCTTTCATCAACTGTAAACATATTATAACCTTTGATTCTCTTGATCATATCAACTTCAAATTCGGTGAGCATATTGAAGCACAACATGAAACAAAACATGAACATTAAGCATGATTCTTCACAACCTCCAATTATTGAAATCAAACCATCCATACATCCTCATGAAGACATTATGTCATGCAACCATCATCCAACCATTTTCTGAAGCCACAACTTGATGAAGACACAACCCATGACAATCATGACATATAGCATCAAATATTGTTCAACTGAGATCTAACTGATATCCTCTTGTCCAACCTTTGACATTTTCACATCAACCAACATAACTTATATCTAAGCACATAGTACTTGATGACATCACCTGTCCATAATATGTGAGCATCAGCAAATGATGTGATCAAGCAAATCAAACCATAAACATGAATCTTGTATATGTCATAACTTATATCTGTGTATATGAATGCACAAGAAATGCATGAAAGCACACAAGAACATGAAGCAACTCCAAAAAATATTATGAGTCCATGATCAACTCCAAGCAGAATCAATTATACTATAAAGTCCTGATGACCCCAAAAGAATGACCTCTACATTAGACCCATGTGGTCAACCTGTGAACATCATGAAAGAAAGAAGCAACACACTTTGTCAACCAACCTTGCATCATAATCAAAACATCAATGGCAAACTACACAACACCTTTTTGACATCGATGACAATCAGACACCGTCAATCTCCCCCTTTGTCATTGATGGCAAAACTTCATGATTCAATTTATCTTTCTCCCCCTTTTTGACATATGATGACAAAGACTCAAATCTATTTGCTCCCCCTGTGTTCAAGTGTACGAACAAATCACTGCTCATAACTGACAAGGACAATCATCACTGTTACACCATCTACACAAAAGAAACACTGTCCTGCTAGAATGAAACATGTATGAAAATAAAAATAACCCAAATTTTTGTAGGACACGGAAACAACAAACAATATTATTTGTTACTGTAATGAAAATAAAAACAACCCCATAGTTTTGTATGTCACCAAACGACAACAAACAATAATATTTGTTACTGTAATGAAAATAAAAACAACCCTAGAATTTTTTATGTCCTCAAATAAAAAATAAAATCAATTTTAAAGACACTGATGCTTGAATAGAAGAATAATTTCCATATAATTAGTGTGTTGATGAACACAGATTACATAGTGTTCAAAAACATGAAACCTTGATATGAAGAAGGAAATCTGCAATGACCAAAGTCAAAAAAAACAAACGCAAAGACATAGTAAAGAAAACAAAATTGAATAATGGCAACCTTAGTGAGTATGCTCACCTGGGTTGAAAGAATTGCCCCCACAAATGTTCACAAGCACGCCATTATCAAGCTTCCTCACCTGCATTTAAACTAGGTTAAACACTTTAGCAGAGACCATAAATGGGTAAGCAATGAAAATAATGTAAACAGTTTGACTTATTCTTCACCTGCATGGCGTTGGCGAACTCGGAAGGAGGTATGGCGGAGTTCCTGCTGCATTTCCTATTTGATAACTGGCACCAAGAATTGCATTCAATGGAGTTGGAGCATAGCATGTTGTGGTGGTGGGATGAAAGTTCCAGAGAGCTGAACTAAGCACCTTCTGGCAGAAAAGTAGGGAAAATTTGAGAACTTGGTAGATTGAAAGGCTCTGAAGTTGGCAAGTTGTGTGAGGCACTGCAAGCATTGAATGGAGGTCCTATCAAAATTTACGCAGGATGTTGTGGAAGCACGAAGAGGGGACGGGAAGTAAATGTGGAGTGATGGACAAAATTGGAAGGGGCGGTGAGACATTAATGTGATGCAGTGGAGTGGCATGTGACAATATGGCAAAGATTTCTACTTTGGATTCCATGCCACGCACCAACTTGCACTCCAACCGCCTATGTTTCGGTCACATGACCAAAATTGCATTTTTTTTGGACCGACGAATCTCGTCCTCCCACGTGTCAAAACATAAAAAAATAAAAAAAATAGTTTTATATGGTTTATTAACAATTAATTTATGTAAATAAGTTGCAAAAAATTTTATTGGTGCCCGTTGAAATTTGCTTGCGCACGTTCTGGCTCCTCTCCCCTATATGTTTAGTCTTTAAATTATATTTTCTAAATAATTGTATTAATTTTTATATATAATATTTTATAATAGATATTATTTTATATAAATATGATTTATGGAATGACTAAAAAATTAAGTTCATTTTTCTTATTTATTTAAATTTTATAAAATATAAGCAATGTTTTAATAAATAAAAAATAATAAAAGTATGAAATATTTTATATCAAATTGAAATGGATTATGTTTAAATGATGTATTAGAAATCTTTATAATTTAAAAAAAGAAATTATTTTTTATGTGTTAAAAGAATATAAATTGAGTTAATATTAATTTGATGTTATAACTATTGGTAAAATTTGATTGTAATAGCTTAGAAAGAATCTCACTTTATTTGGTGGTTGCTTTGTCCCCTTTGTAATTATGTACATCAAGATCCATATGTCAAAGAATTAACATCTTGGTTTCTAAACCTTGCCCACCTTTTTTTATTGACCTATTCTATTTGTGCTCTAAACTACTAGGTCCAACACTTTCTAAACATGCGATGCATTGACATACATGTCCAATAGAATAAATATCACTTCTAAAGGAGGTATCACCAAAAATGCACACAAAGTTTAAAATACCTATGACTAAATTCAACAATAACAATATATACATGTAAATCAACAACTTAAAGATTATGTGCAACCACAATAATGGTAAAATAAACCCATACTTGAAGCTTATACAACACTGAAGCTTCTATATGACATGTCACATCAATGGTTATATCACATAAGCCACAATTACCTATAATGGGCAAAGGGGTAACTAAAACCATTGGTCTACTTCTACTTGCCTTATATCCTTGACTACCATTAAACCTTGTAAGATGAATACATGTATATGTCTATAATAGGGGAGAGGGCCCCTTAGTGGGTCGGGCTTCTATACTGGGTATAAGAGTTGGCCAAACTAGGCCCATTACTTTTTAATAAAAAATCTTTTACATATTTACATTTTTTTTCCAAAAACAGGACATGGGGACCAATCAATGTTCCCATCACATTTGTTCACTTTTTAGTGTTTTTTTATTAATATTAGGTGACATACACAAATGATTAACAAGGATTTTAAAACATAAATGCATTTGACATTATTTTAAACTTGTACACAAGTGGATGCAACAGAACCCAAAATGTCACATTAAAGCATTTATATTAACAAGTAAACATCCATATCTTCCAAGTACATGACCAGCCATCAACCCAATTTCAGTTCTAACTTGCTTTATAATAAATAGTTTTAAACACTTTTTCATTATCACATATCCCATCCAACATGGAGATCCATCCCAAAAAAAGTGCATATAATAAAAATTTGGAGTCCAAGTAAAATGTTAAAGTGCCCAAGTGCACTCAAAACAGTGACACATGCCCATCTATTGGTCCCTTTTCCTTGATACCTACAAAATATGCCCACACATAACCATGTAAGGGTCACCAAACTAGCTGTCAAAACAAGAGGACAACAATTTATTAAAATCTAGCACAAACAACCCAAACAAGCATTCAACCAAATCAATCAACTCTCCATTAATTCCATACCATTGAAGGTTTAAGGCTCATCAATCAAGCAGTCAAAACACATTAAAGGAAATCAACCAATTCAGAGCAAACAAGCATTCAACCAAATCAATCACCTCCCATATTTAATACCAAATTCAAATTTAAAGACATCCATCAAATCATGCAAATGAAGTGCAATTAAAACAGTTTGAACCAATCAAATGAGAGTGCACAAATCACAAACACCAAATTCCAAGTTTTCCTACATAAACCCTAGATTTCCTAGTGCAAGTTTCCAACATCCCATACACAAGACTCCTATAGGCTTGGAATTGCATAGTTCTATCAACATTCAAGTAATTTCAATATTCCAACATCACTGTAATGTCTATTTCCATTTCAAATGTTTGTTGTTTAAGTTTAAACTCTATTGTTATTTTGAATTACAGATGTTTAGCTTCAATTTTAAACCAAACAACAATACAGTTAAAACACAAATATCTTTTAATGCGAGAGTGTGTGAAAAAAAGGTGGCGAGTTGCTCAGAAATAATGTTGTTATGGATTAATCTGTATTGCCTTATTTGTTTAGAATGTATTCAAAACAACCATTAAAATTTACATGTATTCATCTAACACATTTAACATTCATTCAAATTTAAGATATCTGTATTCATATGTAAATTTCAAATGGCTTGTAGAGGTATCTGTATTCATCTAAGATACCTCACTAGGTAAGCGTCAAATTGCCTATAAATTTCAATGGATTAATTTGTATTGCCTTAATTGTTTACAATGTATTCAAAACAACCATCGAAATATAACCAAATTGCACTGATATTTAACAATCTAGGTTTCATTTGGTAGGTTTCATGAGAAGTATTTAACAATGTAGATTTTTGTCCTGTTAGGTGTGCACATCATAAAGTTTAGGATGCTTTTATAATTGATAGGTTTCTTTCATTGGGTTCAAAACACCCTTAGGATTGAAAGTTTAGCTGTCTTATGAAATTGGTTAGGCCCTAATTTTGCTTTATATATTGTTTAGTGCTTCTTATATTGTTTAGGCCTAGCACTAGTATTGTTGTCAGCAAGTTTGAACTTGAAAAAATTTAAACTTTTCTCATGTCTTGTGCTACTACATATTGTCAACTCAAACTTCAGTTGATTTGTTTAACTCTTTCACTTGCTTTGACTTTTATTAGCCTACCCTGTGACAACACGTCATTATCCTGCCGCAAGCCTATAGCAGTTTTCCTTCATTGGAGGCTAGAGACTATCTTTACATCCTTTTGGTGTAGACCAATTTGATGAGACAGGTCCAATATAGAACACATATAAGTGCTCATTCATCAATTGGAAGAATTTTTTTGATTTGGTTTAGTTTTATCTGGTAAATTATGATTGTGTACATTCAAGAAAATGTTAGGTGGGGTGAAGTTGAAGAAGGAAGCATAGTGGATTGAAGAATAAATCAAAACTTTGAAAAAGAAAATGCTTGTTAAAACACTTGTAAGGTTGAATTGATTGACAGAGAAAGAGGAAAAGATTAGATGCATATGTACTATCTACCCAGTAAGTCATATCTAATTGGAAAAGATTTGGATAGAGGAATGATGATTATAATTTTAAAATTAGTGACTATCTAATATCTAATATAGACAAATTTTAGTAGCATTCTCAAATGTCAAACCATAAAAAACAAACATACAACATAAGAAATCATAACTACAACCAAACCATAAATTCAAACACACAACATAGAATAGAACATCAAAATATGAAACTATTAAATCAAACATAGAACATCATAAATTAGAATTTGAAACAATCAAAACAAACATATAACATCACACATCTTCTGTTCAGAGCATCACTGTGAACTCGCCGACTGAACTTACAAATTCAAATTACAAACTACAATTACATAGATGAAGAAATTGGAATGCCACATGATGTAATATTTGTGATCAATATTAGTATAGCTGATTGTTGGTCTATGTTGTTATCTTGCTTTACAGATTTCAAACTGTCAACCTCACTATATGCATGCTCGAGTATTCATATTTCTTCTACCCATCACGTACAAGCCCAAGTAGTTCTTGATAGTTAGGCTTCACCACCCTGCAGGCCTCTCTACTAATCAACACATGCAAGTGGGATGTCCAGTTCAATGCTTTAGGCTCTTTGTTTCTTTAACTTTGTACTAAAGAGATTCAAAAGATTCCAAATTACAAAAATGATGTCCAATGGTGTTTGTTGACATATGCAGATGAAGAACAAAGCTCAAATGCGGACCCACCATGGTAACAAGAGACTAAAGACAACCATGACTCTAGAAAAAAAGAGGAGTTCATTTCCCACCAGATGAAGACAATCAAGTTGCTAACGAGAGCAATCCTCAACCAATTGAGCTAGTTATTCAAGTAAATGTAGCTGCTAGAAGCAAGAAAGTTTTAGTTCAACAGGAGTGGACAAAAGAGGATATGGATTCAGCATTGAAAGATGTCGAGGATAATGGAATGTTAACAAGGAGTGCAACCAAAAAGTGGGGAATCCCTATGACAACGCTCAACAACCGGTTAGATGGTTTAACAACATCATCAAAAAAAGGTCCTCCCATAGTATTGACACTAGTTGAAGAGGGTTTGATTGTGGAATGGTGTAAAGGAATGGCAGCAGTGGGCCATGGGCTAGAGATTATTAATCTCAAAGTAGAAGTCATGCAAATATGCCAAACATGACCAAACCCTTTTAAGGATGGGTTGCCTGGGAAGTCCTGGTGGACTAGGTTTAAAAGGTGTCATCCTAAATTTACATTGAGGATAGCGGAAGGACTGGATAGAGAAAGATCTCTAAACCTTAGGCCTGCTATAGTTGCTGCATTCTATGACACATTGTCCAAAGCATATCAAGCCAACCCATACAGACCATATAAAATTTAGAATTGTGATGAAATTAGAATTTAGGCTGGGAGAAATGGAGCCATACGAGTTTTGGCCAAAAGAGGTTGCAGAAGTGTCTCATATATTATTCCAAAGAGCAGCGAATGGATAACAATTTTATGTTGTGTTAATGCTATTGGACAGAGGATATGAGGCTTCTATCTTTTCAAAGGTAAAAAGCAACTAAAAAACTACCTTGCTGGTTGCAAACTAGGTGTGTGCATGGCTGCCCAGCCTCATGCTTGGATGATGAAAGAGTTGTTTATGAACTGGTTGTATCATTTTGCATGATTAGTTCTGGGTGGAGTATCGCCGACAAATAAGCACTTGCTCATATTTGATGGCCATGGCAGCCATGTAGCTGTGACAACCATCTAAGAAGCTAGGTCTTTAGGTATTGATTTGCTCACACTACCAGCGCACACATCACACAAATTGTAGCCATTGGATGTCAGTGTTTTTTTACCATTCAAGTCATATTTGAAATTAGAAAGAGCAGTGTGGCTGGCCATATATCCTAACATAGAAATAAAAAGAGTAGAATTAGCAGAATTGGGTAGTAAGTCTTTTTAGAAATCAGTGACAGTTTCAAACATCACTGATGGTTTTAAAAGGATAGGTATATGGCCCCTCAATCTAGATGCTCTAATGGAGGACATGCACCCCAGCGAAACTTTTTAGTTCAGCGTGCACGATGATCCTTCTACAGTGCAGAACATCCTTAGTCTTTCTGGGGTCTATGTATCAAATGAGGAAGTTGCCAACACATTGTTGTCAGGGCTTGTCAATGCTAATTTAAATCCTACAAGAGCATAAACAATGGGAGAGGAAACGACTTTACATGATTCAGTTGAACCTACAGTGGGGGGTCAACTAGTTGATGACATGGATAAAAGTCAACAAGAGAGTAACATGGATGGACTTAGCCTTCCCTCTCCCCCAAGCCAACCATCATGGTTGGTGGAGGGAGCCATGAATTTAGGATATGACTTGTATCCACAAGAAGAAGGCAGCACATTCTCTTTCCCCTCTCCACTACCCACATTGAATGTGGATGAAATGGTACATTACTATGCCGAGTGTGGAGAAGGTGATACCCAAGATATTGCAGATTTGAGTCAGGATACCAAGGCATTTTGCGATGAGGCTGAACACAGCATTCATGGAGATTCTAGCCAATCCTTGGGCTCTCAAGTAGATTCACGTATCAATAAATTTCTCAAACTACCAGTTCACATTGTGAAGGAAAAACCTAGGACAACAGAGGATAGAGGAATTCAGTTGAGCCGACAGTCCCAATTATTAACAACAGATGAATACATGAACCTGTTAATAGAACAAGATCAAAGGAAGAAGGAAATTTAGGAGTTAAAACTATGAAAGAGGGAGCAGATTCAGGAGAGAAAGGCAACACATGTTGTTGCAAAGGAGCAGAAGGATAAAGCCAAACTAGATAGAGAGATTGCACACAAGCAAAGGAACAACAGAAAAAGGAAAAAGAGTTCAAAAGGGAGCAAGATAAGATTCAAAAGGAGCAGGTTAAAAAGGAACAAGTGCTTGAAATGGCAAGGTTGGATCTACAGAGACAAAGGCATTTAAGCAACCCCATAAACCCTTTGCCCGAAAATCATGCCTTGTTTAGGGAGATGGTCAACATTAGTATCCCTAACTATCATATAGCTGTAATCCCATCCCATTTGACCAACAATCAACTTCCAAGTCTAACCCCATCCCATTTTACCAGCATTCAATTTCCAAGTCTAACCCCATCCCATGTGACCAACACTCAATTTCCAAGTCTAACCCCATCCCATGTGACCAACACTCAATTTCCAAGTGTAACCCCATCCCATGTGACCACCACTCAATTTCCTTTAACTCTAACCCCACCCATTGTGATCACCACTCAATTTCCAAGTGTAACCCCATCTGTTGTGAGTAGTACACAAAAAATAGGCCTAAGGCCATCCCATTTGAACAGCCCTCTAAGTCCACCAGCAAGGGAGGAGAACATGATTGGGAGTAATTTTTCAAGCATCTAGGCAATAGAAACCTCTGCCACTTCGAGTCCACTAGGTTTTCCAGCATGGTTTGAATGAGATTGGTAGCAACCAATCATTCTACACAAACAAGTTTCAAATTTAAGCCCAGGAAGGCATTCTTTTGCATTTTGTAATAGCACGATTTGTATTTTGAATCCAATTAATGAAACAAGAATTCAGATCTGTGTTTGGCATGTCAATGATTTGCATTTAGTAAACACCCAATTGTCAACATAAAACTTGTTTGGGTACAATGATATGTGGTGCTACCTAACTATCAATGTGGTACAACGTAACTATCAAGGTCAACATGGGCTTCACATTCTTCACTGTTATAGATGACATGTCTTCATTTCAGTCATGCATTTATACTCAAACATGCGTGCATTGAGGTGGACAACCTAAATATTTCATTTTAACATGCTGGACATTGATTTCCCATGTGGACGACACGTATCTTTGGCGAGGTCAAATTTTTGGCCATTTTTAACTGCGGACCGATGACTGGACACACAATACACCAGTGGGGGGAAGTGTCATTGTGAGTTGTGCTCGCGATGTTGTATGGCAACCAAACAAATTGCCACCTTTTCATTGCACACTCCCACATTAATGAGGAAGTCCAATCACATTTACACCAACTTCAGACTCATTAACTCCTACTACCTCCTTGTTTTGCTATTTATCATTCCTTAGCTTTTTACAGCTATGGAGTGTTCAATGCTCTCATCCTTCACACTCAACAAACCCTTTGACACCATTATCGACTCTGCTCTCTGCATTTGGTAGTTGCTGATGGCACTGAAACTAGGTCACATAGGCTTTGGAGATGGCTCTACTTTGAGGAGTCTTGATAATGCAAAAGCATTTTTAGTGTTAACCTATGTTGTAGTTATCATCAAATCAGTTTGATTTGTAGACTATAGCATAGGTCAACACAAAATGACATTGGGTAAGCAAGTCTCCCCTATGCACTTATCTAGGAGAATAGTTCTCTAGTAGAATGGTTTGTTCATGTAGAATAGTTCTCTACTAAAAGGTAGTCCTACTTGATAAGATTATCATGCATTTAGATCATGACTATAGGAGTTCACCATAGTGGGGTGAGCTGTTATTTGTAATTGAATCAATTAATAGTAAAATAATTTACTTCATTAGTATTTTATTCTTCATATTAGGTGGCATACAGAAATGATTTACAAGGATTTGCAAAACATAAATGCAACTGACATGGTTTATACACATAGAAAGTTCAATACATCATGGTTTTGTAGGAAATAATGGAGAGGCTGATTGACTTGGTTGAATGCTTGTGTGGTCTGAAATGTTAACTTGATGTCCTCTTTTTTTGACTGCTTGATTGTAAATCCTTACACCTTTGAATGCGGATGCATATCCATACACAATCATGTTCTTACAAACATACATACACACAATCACAAGTATGCATATATACATACATATGGCATATACATATATACATATACATTCATAATGTAATATATACATACACATGCATATATAAACATACATATGCAGATGTATTAACACACACACACACACACACACACACACACACACACATATCTGTGTGTGAGAGAGAGAGTGTGTTTAATATGCTCGTAAATGGAAGGTTCTTTTCATTTTCTGTCTGGTTGAAATCATGAGGCTTCAGTATTTGAATGGGACTATTGTTTATCCATATACAATTAGAATGTAATATAAACATACACATGCATATGTATAAACATACATATGCATATGCATATACACCATACATATGCATATGCATAATATGTGTATATATATTTGTTCAAAACATAATATATGCTCTAGGTATTGAAATGGGGTTATTATTTATCCATGGGTATTCAATTATTTTATATATTTTTTGTTTGCAATGGGATTTTTTCCATCTATTGTTGTCTATAATCATAAATGGAAGCTTCTTATGGTTTTCTCACTGTTTGTAATCATGAGGGTTCGATATTAAAATGGGGTTACTATTTATCCATGGGTATTAAAATATTTTTTGTTTTTATTGTTTGCAATGGCTTCGCTCGTTTATCCTTCGACCCTAGTAAGGATATCCTATCCTGCTAAGGCAATGATCTTTCTAGCTTGAAAGAAAAGAGGATTTATTTAGTTTTTTCTATTTTTATGTCCTATGGTTTATGCATGCAACATCTAAATTAAATCAATGACTATAGACTTGTCCTCTAAGTTTAGACTATAGTTTTTATTGCACTTGATTTGAATGATTTGATGAATGTCTATAAAATTGAATTTGGTATTAACTATGGGAGGTGATAGATTTGGTTGAATGCTTATTTGCTCTGAATTGGTTGATTTCCTTTAATATTTTTTGACTACTTGATTGGTGACCCTTAAACCTTCGATGGTGTGAAATTAATGGAGAGTTGATTGATTTGGTTGAAGGCTTGTTTGGGTTGTTTGTGCTAGATTTTAATAAATTGTTGTCCTCTTGTGTGTGGATGATAGATTAAAGATCTTTGACTACTAGGACAAAGTGTCAATTTTTGCAAAATGTGTAGTTATCTCAAAGTAGGAAAATCAAGGGGTAGAAATAGGAAAATGAAGGGACATAACACATATCTCGGTTTGGTTTTTGTTGTTTGCAATGGGAATATATTTCTATAGGTTTGTCCTATGGTTTATGCATGCAATATTTTTTAGTAATTAAAGAATATCTTTCACTAATTAATGAATTATTTGATATGTGTGGATGACAAATTAAAGAATATCTTTCACTACTAGGACATAGTGTCAAATATTGCAAAATATCTTTCGGTACTAGGACATAGTTTGAATGGAAGGTTTTATTGGTTTTATGTTTATACACACACACAAATATATATATATGTGTGTGTGTGTGTATAGATAAAATAGATAAGACTTGTGAACAACATAACGAAATATTTAGGGTGTCCACATCATTGAATATAAAATAATTGAATACCCATGGATAAACAATAACCCCAAGAAGCAGACGAAAATTGTATTTATTTCAGATAACGTGGTGTACCAGTTCATGAAGAGACCTAATGTCTCAAGTTACTACTTGGAACCTCATTTTTTAATCGTTGGTTTTGTTCATATCATGTTCTTCATTCATCGGGTTGACAGAACACTACCGGTGTATCCATGTTGAGCTCTACCGATGACATGTGTTTCACCGATGGAAGTGACCATCGAGAAGACTTCCTGTATTAGTAGGAGTTAGGAGACTTACACCGATTTGCAAGGTCTCACTAGGGTAGTGAACTATCGACTAGACTTTCACTATTGGCAAAAGCGAGGAGTCTTTGGGTGATATGCAATGTTACACTAATGAACGGTAAGCTATCGGGTTGACATGCTCTATCAGGTTGATATGCTCAAGCTTTGCCGATACTTTTGTGTCTCTCTGATGAAGCGTTGGCATCAGCGTGAGAACTTCTATCCTCCTAGCATTGAGGAGTCCCTCAAGAGGATCTTCATCAGCGCAGTGTAAAGGTTTTGGGCTGATGGAGGATGAAGAGCTTTGGGCATCGTTGAGACAAGGAACTATTAGAGTGAATGGTGAAGTGTTCACCGATGGTTTAGGCTATTCCAATGGGCCTTTAGTTTGGCATCATCAGCAACAAAATTACCGACGATAGTCTTACTGACTATTAATGTATATAAACTGGAGTGTCCAACGCAACCTGGTGAATGTGGAACTAAAAGTCTCACATGAATATGAACAGTGGCGACGGTTGGAAGGTAGCGACGCTGGATCAGTTGAAACGAACAGTTAGGGCAGAAGTTAGAAAAATGGTTTTGCTCTTGAAGACTAGAAATAAATACAGATCTGGTGATGTCATTGAAGATTGATGATTCGATTATATTGTTCATTTTGTAGATGTGTAGTGAAAGTGAACAGTTTATATAATTTGAGAATTTGATACCTAAGCAAGTGAGCTAGGATCTTTATTGTAACTATTAAGTTTACTATAATAAAGATAGTTTCTCTTGTGGTGGTGGGTTTTTTACCCGAAAGGGTTTTCCCACGTAAATCTAGTGTCATTCTCTGATTCTTGTATGTTTATTCTATTTTTCTGGTGTATTTATCTTTGTATTTGAATTAAACGTAACTTGTCTGCATTATCCCCTTTGAATTAACATTAGGGAAGCTATATTCCACACCTTTGCTTTCCTTACAAGTGGTATTAGAGCATGGCCAGTTGTGTTATCCTTGTTGGTAGGTTGGGATTTTTGTGTTAGTTCTGTGAGTGGGAGTTCGGTAGAGGTCTATTTTGTTAAATAAGATGGCAAGTACATCAGGAAAAATAGACATTGAAAAGTTCAATGGCACTAACTTTGAGTTGTGGAAGCTTAAGGCTGAAGATTTGTTGGTTGATAGAGATCTTTGGGTTTCTGTGTCTGGAACTAAACCTTCAGCCATGAAGCAAGAAGATTGGGACCTAGCAGATAGAAAAGCCAGAGGACTGATAAGATTAAGTTTAGTGGATTATGTTCTATTGAATGTCCATGAGGAGAAGTCTGCAAACACTTTGTGGAAGAAGTTAGGAGACATTTATTAGGGCAAGTCCTTGGTGAATAAACTTTTCCTCAGAAATAAGTTGTACTCTCTAAAGATGGATGAAGGAGCATCTGTAGCAGACCATCTAAACTCATTTAATTTAATTGTTGCACAGTTGACGTCTGTAGATGTAAAAATAGAAGAGGAGGATCGTTGTATGGTTCTGTTGTGTTCCTTACCTGACTCATGGGATCATCTTGTGATGGCTATTGGAAGGACAACAACTACTTTTACAACTGAAGTAGTTGTTGCCTCACTGTTATCTGAAGAGATGCGGAGGAAATCTTTTGAGATGGCCAAAGAGGCCTTGTCTGTTCAAGGTAGATCAAAGGAAAGAGGCAAGAAGAAGGACAAGAAGTCTAAGTCCAAATCAGAGGGGAGATCGAAATCTCCTGGCACAAAGTCCAAGGTGAAGTGCTAGAATTGTGGGTAGAAAGAACACATCAGAAGAGACCATAAAGAGGAGAAAAAGAAGAAGAAGAACTCTTCTGACAACAATTTTTCTTAGAGTGATGCTGATGCCTTCACTACTGCCTTGGCAACGCCTGCATCTGAAGATGTATGGCTAGTGGATTCAGGAGCATCTTTTCATATGACATCTCACAGAAAATGGTTCACTAAGTATGAACCGTATGCTAGTAGGAAGGTGTTCCTAGCCAGTGATTCGACACTAGAAATTGTTGGCTGAGGGAGAGTCAGAATCTAGTTCCCAGATGGCAGAATAAAGGGAATAAATAGAGTATTACACATACCAGGTCCGGCACAAAATTTACTTTCAGTTAGTAAACTTAATGATGTTGGAGTGCAAGTTACTTTTGTGAATGGTGGTTGTAAGATGACTAGAGGTTCTATTGTACTGGCAAAGGGTGAACGCATTGGAACTTTGTATAGGTTAGATGCTAAACCAGTGTGCTATAATAATGTCTCTGTAAAATCTGAAAAAGCTACTATTGTAACACATGATGTAAACTCTATGGAAGTTAAACTTCCTACAGAGAAAACAATGCTCTGGCATCATAGACTTGGTCACATAGGTGAAAACGGTTTAAAAACCTTGAAAAAAAAAACTCTAGTAGATGGGCTGATTGATTGTAATCTGGAGTTTGATTTCTGCAAACATTGTATATATGGAAAACAAAACCGTGTTTCTTTTTACTCTAGTTCTCATAAATCTTCTGGTGTTCTGGACTATGTACATTCTAATGTTTTTGGTCCAGTTGATGTTCCTTCTTTGTCTAAATCAAGATACTACATGTCGTTTATTGATGATTATTCAAGGAGGGCATTTGCATATTTTTTGAAAAATAAATCAGAAGTGTTCAGTTCAGTTTAAAGAATTTAAAACTCTTGTGGAAAATCAGACTGGTAGAAAACTAAAATGTTTGAGAACGGATAACGGTGGTGAATATTGCAATGCAGATTTTGAAAAATATTGTGTTGATCATGGTATAAAAAGGCATAAGACTACACCTTATACTCCAAAGCAAAATGGAGTTGCTGAAAGGTTGAATCGATCATTGATGGAGAAAGCAAGAAGTATGTTAAGTTATGCTAGTCTTGAACAAAGGTTTTGGGCTAAGGCAGTTGTTACAACTTGTTAGTTGCTGAATCATTCTCCTACTTCGGCATTGGTTGATAAGATGCCTATGGAAGCATGGTCTAGAAAGAAGCCCTCTCTAAGACATCTTCGTGTCTTTGGTTGTGAGGCATATGCTCATATTCCTGAGGTAAAAAGATCTAAGTTGGATAACAAGGTAGTCAAATGTATCTTTATTGGCTATGGAGTCAGTGTGAAAGGGTACAAGCTTTGGAATCCTAAAACTGAAAAAGTAATTTACAGTAGGAATGTATTTTTAGAGAGCTAAAACCTTTGGTTATTGATCCTCAGCTAGAGAAGACAGAAGAAAAGAAAGAAAAGAGTGTTGTTAATATTCCTTTGACCCCTATAAAAGAGGAACAAGAAGTACCAAGTGTAGATGATTCAGATGTGAGTTTGAGTAGCTCCGAAGATCCAGATCCAGAGCAAGAACCCGAACCTGCACCTTAGCCATTGAGGAGGTCTACACGTGAAAGGAGACAACCAGATAGGTATGGATTTTCAGTACTTGATTCAAATTGTACCTATGCTTTGCTTACTGATATTGATGAACCTAGGACTATGAAAGAAGCTATTAGGTTACCTGATTTAGGTTCTTGGTTGGAAGCCATGGATAATGAAATGTCATCATTGGAGAAAAATGGAACCTGGGATCTGGTGCCCTTGCCTGAAGGTAGAAAACCGGTGGGCTATAACTGGGTATTTAAAAAGAAATATGGTCCAGATGGTAGTATTGATAAGTACAAGGCAAGATTGGTTGCTAAGGGGTATTCTCAAAAAGAAGGTATAGATTATAGAGAAATCTTTTCTCCTATAGCTAAGCTGACATCCATTAGATTTCTATTGTCACTTGCAGCAGCATATGACTTTGAAATTGAGCAGATGGATGTGACGACAACATTTCTTCATGGGGACCTTGAAGATGAAATTTATATGTCCTAGTCAGAGCATTTTGTGGTAAAAGGTAAAGAACATCTGGTATGTAAACTTAAAAAGTCTCTTTAGGGTTTGAAGCAATCTCCCAGAATGTGGTATCAAAAATTCGATACCTATGTTTTATCTTTGGGATATGTGAGATCTAAATCTGATCATTGTGTCTATTATAAAATTGAAGGTGATCAGATTCTTATAATTGCACTGTATGTGGATATGTTGTTCATTGGCAATGGTAAGGGGATGATCTCAGATTTAAAATCTCAGTTGTCCTTGAAATTTGAAATGAAGAATTTGGGGGTAGCGAAGTACATTCTGGGAATGGAAATCAAAAGGGACAGATCTAAGAGAAAGCTTCAACTCAGCCAGAGCAAGTATATTACCAATGTTCTTGATAAGTTTAATATGTCTGATTCCAAACAGTTAGTTGTTCCAGTTTTGCAGGGAATGAAACTATCTGTTGAAGATTGTCTAGAATTTTCGAATGAAATTGACGACATGAAAAAAGTGCCTTATCCAAGTGCTGTTGGCAGTTTAATGTATGCAAGGGTCTATACCAGGCTAAACATTGCCCAAGCAATGGGAGTTTTGAGCCGATTTATGGTGAATCCAGGCAGATCACATTGGGATGTTGTGAAAAGAGTTATGAGGTATTTAAAAGGGACTACTAACCTTGCTATTTGCTATCATGGAAACTCAGTTGGATCTCAGAGATCTATAAGCATTCAGGGATATGTTGATTCTGATTGGGCAGGGGATATTGATAATAGAAGATCCACCAGTGGATATGTATTCACGTTAAATGGTGGTGCTATCAGTTGGATGAGCAAGTGGCAAGCTATAGTCACTTTGTCCACAACAGTGGTAGAGTACATGGTAGCTACTCGTGCATGTGAAGAAGTCATTTGGTTGAAGAGGTTGTGTTCTGATGTTGGTTTTAATGCAGGGCAGATACAAATTCACTGTGACAGTCAAAGTGCTATATGTTTGGTGAAGAACCCTACATTTCATGCTAGGACAAAACATATTGATGTCCAATATCACTTTGTTTGTGATATGGTGGAAGACAGGAAGGTGAAGCTAGAAAAGATTGACACTTTGGAAAATGTCACTGACGCCTTAACTAAACTAGTGAGCACAGCCAAGTTCAAATGGTGTTTAGATGGAATGGGTCTTCGGGTCCATAATTCTCAGTAACTATGTGAAGATTAAGAGGTACGAGTAATCTCTTCGACAAGTGGGAGATTGAAGAGACCTAATGTCTCAAGTTACTGCTTGGAACCTCATTTTTTAATCGTTGGTTTTGTTCATATCATGTTCTTCATTCATTGGGTTGACAGAACACTATCGGCATATCCATGTTGAGCTCTACCGATGACATGTGTTTCATTGATGGTAGTGACCATCGGGAAGACTTCCTATATCAGTGGGAGTTAGGAGACTTACACCGATTTGTAAGGTCTCACCGATGGTAGTGAACTATCAGCTAGACTTTCACTATCGACAGAAGTGAGGAGTCTTTGGGCGATATTCAATGTTACACCAATAAACGGCAAGCTATCAGGTTGACATGCTCTATCGGGTTGATATGCTCAAGCTTTGATGATACTCTTGTGTCTCTCCGATGAAACATTGGTGTCGGCGTGAGAACTTCTATCGGCCCAGCACTGAGGAGTCCCTTGAGAGGATCTTCATCGGCGCAGTATAAAGGTTTTGGGCCAATGGCAGAGGTCACTCCGATGGAGGATGAAGATATTTGGGCATCGCTGAGACAAGGAACTATCGAAGTGAATGGTGAAGTGTTTGCTGATGGTATAGGCTATTCTGATGGGCCTTTAGTTTGGCATTGTTGGCAACAAAATTGCCGATGATAGTCTTACTGACTATTAATGTATATAAACCGGAGTGTCCAACGTGACCTGGTGAATGTGGGACTAAAAGTCTCACATGAACATGAATAGTTGCGATGGTTGGAAGGTAGCGACGTTGGATCAGTTGAAATGAACAGTTAGGGCAGAAGTTAGAAAAATGGTTTTGCTCTTGAAGACTAGAAATAAATACAGATCTGGTGATGTTGTTGAAGATTGATGATTCGATTATATTGTTCATTCTGTAGATGTGTAGTGAAAGTGAACAGTTTATATAATTCGAGAACTTGATACCTGAGGAAGTGAGCTGGGATCTTTATTGTAACTATTAAGTTTACTGTAATAAAGATAGTTTCTCTTGTGGTGGTGGGTTTTTTAGCTGAAAGGGTTTTCCCATGTAAATCTGGTGTCATTCTCTAATTCTTGTGTGTTTATTCTATTTTTTGGGTGTATTTATCTTTGTATTTGAATTAAACGTAACCTGTCTACATTATCCCCTTTGAATTAACATTAGGGAAGCTATATTCTGTACCTTTGCTTTCCTTATAGTTGGAGGGGTCAAGTTAGGGTGACCCACTATGAAAAGAGGACATCTTGCAAATAAAATTTTGAAGTAAACATGCTTTAAAATGTATTCAATATGATATAAATGATAAACTTAAAATGCACTTGTAAAAAAAATTTGCAGCACATTAAAACATTTGTCATTCTATTTTCTACAATTAGAAACTATAAACTAAATTTTGTAAATTAAATTTGTAACTTGAATTAAAGAGTCACAGTGATGCTCGAAAAGAAATTTCCAATTTCCAAAAGCAATAAATGCATTACAAAACATAGAAAATGACCAATAAGTTGTGTTGATAAACACTACTCATAAAATAGATAAAGAGTTACAACAAACACCATTGAACACCAGTTTTTCCATTTGGAATCTTTTGAATCTCTGCAGTTCAAAGTTAAAGAAAAAAAGAGCCTTAAGCAATGAAATAGACATTCCACCACAAAGAAACAAAACAACATTCCATTAATGACCCCAATTCAATACCAAACCCTCATAATTTGAATAACCCCATTTCAATACCAAACCCTCATATTTCAAACAGTGAGAAAACTGTAAGAAACTTCTATTTATGATTAGAGACAACAATAGATAGAGAAAATCTCATTGCAAACAAAAGAGTTATAAAATAATTGAATACCCATGGATAAATACTAACCCCATTTTAATACCCAACCCTCATGAATTCAAACAGTGAGAAAACCATAAGAAGTTTCTATTTATGATTACAAACAACAATAGATAGAGAAAAATCCCATTGCAAACAAAAAAATTTATAAAATAATTGAATACCCATGAATAAATAATAACCCCATTTTAATAGCGAACCCTCATGATTTCAAACAGTGATAAAACCATAAGAAGCTTCCATGTATGACTATAGACAGCAATAGATGGACAAAATCCCATCGCAAACAAAAAAATATATGAAATAATTTAATACCCATGGATAAATAATAACCCCATTTTAATACCACCCTCATGGTTAGAAATAGTGAGAAAATCATAAGAAGTTTCTATTTATGATTATAGACAGCAATAGATGGAAAAAATCCCATTGCAAATAAAAAATATATAAAATAATTGACTACCCATGGATAAATAATAACCCCATTTGAATACCAAACCCTCATGATTACAAACAGTGAGAAAATCATAAGAAGCTTCCATTTATGATTACAAAAAGCAATAGATTGAAAAAATCTATTGCAAACAAAAAATAGAAAATAATTGAATATGGGTCCATGATACAAATAATAAAAAATATCCTTTCTAGGGTTGAACGATAAATGAGCGAAGCCATTCCAAACAAGATAAATAGAAAATATTTTAAAACCCATGGATAAACAGTAACCCCATTTTAATACTGAACCCTCATGATTAAAAACAGTGAGAAAACCATAAGAAGCTTCCAAATATGATTACAAACAGCACTAGATGGAAAAAATGTCATTGCAAACAAAAAATCCAAAAAATAGAATACCCATTTGAATACCAAACCCTAATGATTTCATGCAAACTAAAAATGAGAAGAGCTTTCCATTTACAACCACTCATAGCAATATATATTGCATGGATAAACCATAGGACATAGACAAAAAAATAACCAAATAAATCCTCTTTTTTTCCAAGCTAGAAAGGTCACTGCCTTAGTAGGATAAGATATCCTTACCATGGTTGAAGGATAAATGAGCGAAGCCACAAGCAAAAGAAGAAACTAGTGGAGTCGTCATGACTACAACTAGACAAACAATAAGCCCTTTTCATGACTACAAGCAGACAAAAAATTTAAAAACCAGAGAGACAATAGTGAATACCAAAAACCCATTTGAATACCAAACCTTGAAGGTAGACAAGAAGAAAAATACCCAGAAGAACATTCAATTTATGCCCACAGAAAGCATTGCAAATAGAAAAAGCAGATAATTTCTCTTTCTTTTTGAGCTAGAAAGATCATTGCCTTAGTAGGATAAGAAATCCTTACCAAGGTCAAAGGAAAAATCAACAAAGCCAGCTTTGTCATCGCAAGGAGATACTAGCAAAGTCATCGGGAAGGAAATACTAGTGGAGACCCAGCGAATGCAAGTTTCTCAAGAGTGCCAAGGTGACCCAGTATGGGTGCCATCTGCAACGAGCAAATGCGAAGAGTAGAGTCAACAATGGTGTCAAAGGGTTTGTTGAGTGTGAAGGACGAGAGCATTGAACTCTCCATAGTTGCGAAAAGGCAAGGCATGATAACCAGCAAAACAAGGAGGTAGTAGGATTTAATGAGTCTGAAGTTGGTGTAAAATCGACTTGACTTCCTTGTTAATGCGGGAGTGTGCAATGAAAAGGTGTTGAGTTGCTCGGGTGCCAAATAACATTGCTAGCACAACTCACGATGGAGCTTCCCGCCACTGATGTATGTTGTGTCTGATCTTCGGTCAGTGGTAAAAAATGCCCAGAAATTGGACCCCGGTAAAGAAACATGTCACCCACGTGGAAAATCGATGTCCATCGTGTCAAAATGAAATATTTAGGTTGTCCATGTCACTGTCTATGTGGATAAGTCAAAAAAAAATTCATTCGGATGATGTGGCATGCCAAGTGGAGGGGGAAAGTTAGGGTGACCCACTATGGGTCCCTCTCCCCTACATAGGAAGCATGCTTTTATAGATGCAAGACCCTTCTTTTTTTGTAATCATTACTTTTCTATTTTCTTATCCAATATTCTAAAATATCTCTAAAGTACATTATTTATTGTGCAAGAAAGCTTATGCACATGTTTTTCCTAAATGTAGACCTTATATTGTTTTATGTGCAAGAAAACCTTCTACAAATATATGTATTTCCTAACTTTAGGGCTTATTATTTGATTAATAATTATTATTCTAAAGTCCTCTAATAATAGATGTTTCTTTTAAATGGCTATTTTTAGTGTCATCGTTCCATAGTCTAAAATATGTATATCTTCCTTAGAATACGTAAAGAAGAAATGATGAATTTCAACACATTTGACTAGACCCTCATGAGACAAACTTACCTTCAACTTGCATAGACCTCCTCTCTAGTGTAAGTTATAACCTAATGCAAACTATACAAATTAATGCAAAGTTAAATAGCATCATGGTATCTTAGAGAGATAATGATTAATAACCTTAGTCAATAATCCACCATTACCATCTATCATCACACTAAGAACATTGTGCATGTATCCTTCAATGTGTACAATACCAAGCACAAACTTATGTAGCAATGTATCTTCAAGAGAATTCCATGTAACCTATTCACACCTTGTACTATATCCAATTTGTTATTTGGAGAAAAGAGTAGCAAACTAATTAACACTAACACACATGAACACTTTGTTGCACATAAACAAAAATATTTTATCTATCATTTATGGTTACTTTGTGCAATTGATAACACTAACTTTGGTGCAAGCATCCACACACGTGCGCACACACACACACACACACACACACACACACACACACACACACACACACACACACAATTTTAAATGTAAATGTTGTAGTTATTCTAAATAAATGATGGCAATAACTTTATCTTCACTCCATTTTTTGAAAGGAAATGTATCTCTCTTTTTCCCTCTCTTTACTTTGTTAAAATTTTATGCATGAGGAAAAATGACTTGAACAAAGAAAATGAATATATTAGGTTTTTTTGTAAAAAGGAAATAATACATATTATGCTTGCTTAAAAGAAAAATAAACTATGAACTATTTACCCAAAGTAAGCTAAAATGACAACAAACCAAAGATGAAAGAATAGATCTACCAAAGAATAATCTAGAGCCAAACCCAAGGTCCAAACAAAAGATATAGTCAAGATTTAGTACACAGACCACCCCCCTACCCCTAAGGGTAAGAAGTGTTTCCATCATCTACAGGTATATTTCATCAATAACCTCCATATCTCCCAACTAAAGAATGTCACTTTTGATCTATGACCCATCTAGTGTTCCAAGGTTTCTTCAATTCCAAAAAACTACCCTTAGACGTGATAACACCTAAGCATTCCAAAATGTTATGTACCTAGGGATATGATATTACAATGTATTTAGGTGGATGGAGATGGCGACATGTGGCACACATCTCTTAAGTTAGTTATATTAGGTCTTATGGATAACTTGCTTAATTAATTATATTAGGTGTTGAGTAGGCCTTCATTATGATTACCCTTCCATTATTTTATTAAGAGGAGGTATATATAAAGGAGGTGATTGTCATTGTAAGGATAGGTGAGATTATGATATTGTATTGGAGATCTCTTGGAGATATAGCATGGAGTGGCTTCTTCCATAAGGAGTGTTGTATGGTGTTACCCTACCTCAAGGGTTTATCCTATTTCCACATATATAGGATATTAGGGCATATTGGTTCACAAACATCTCTTGTGTTTTGTGAGATCTTCTTCTACATTATATTATTTCCATTATTGTATGTCTGGATCATATCACAAAACATCTTGCTCAAAAGGGAAATTCTAAGGAAAACAACTTACATCTTGCCCCTAATCTACACCTTTAGCCATGATTACCATCTTATGTTGATCCAACAAAGACTCTAAGCCTTTATGACCATAGATGACAATCAAGTAAATGATTTTAGAAGGCTACAAAAAGGGTGTCCAAATCAATACTTAATGTTTAACAAGTTGATACAATGATTGATAATAATTTCCAATGGTATAGCAACACCATGGATTTGGGGTTTGGGGAGATAGAAAAACCCAAATGGGGATTCAAGAATGATGGCCCTATGTGTAGGATAGAAATATTTTGAGGGAATTCCAAAATTGCAAGACTTCTTGGGGTCATGCAAACAAAGGTACTAAATCCTAGATTTAAAGATCTAGAATATGAACTAAAATTAGGTATTTAAGATCACACACTAAGATATCTCAAAGAGATACCTTAGGCATGAATTATGTTAGGTTAAGTTGAGTTAGCTTGATAAATGAGGAAGTTGTGTCTATTTTATTTTGGAAGGTCTTGTTCATTAAGTGTGTTTTATGGCTACACTATGCTATATGGTCAAAAAGTTCAACTACAAAGGTAAGTCTTATGGATAAATATCTAATGTTTAAGGCTTGCAAGTTGCATGTGATCATGAGGTAGCAAGAATGTGATGACTAGAGGTGCTAATGAAAACAATTCATTAATAGGCTAGGGTAGAGGATTAGTGTTTTATATTGATAGTGTGATGTGCTCTAGATCAAAAGCATCAATTTAAAATTAAAGGAGAATGTCTAAAGTAGGTGGTAGAAGACCTTACCTACACAACTTCTCAATTGTGTTTAGCCAGATCTAAGGACACATGAATATGAAAGGGAAAGAGAACCTAGTATGCACCTTCCAGTATCCTATGATTTTCTTAAACAAATATTTAATAATTCGATACAAGAACATACTACTATGCCCTTAAAGAAAAAACATACATAGTTGATTTCCCATCATATCAACCCTTAGAGGAAAGACAATGTAGCTTACGGATCTAAGTAAATTTTGACAGCATAATGACATGAAAATCAACACTTTAAGAACATGAAAGAAGAATAGAAGAAAGATAGGCAAGAGAAGAGACACCAATATACATGGGGATAACCTATTCGAGTAAAAAACCCCACTCCAAAGCATCGAACCAATGTATTAATCTACAAAAACAAGAATGCTATAATACACTTGCAGGCTCAAAGCCTCAACATGGAGATTTACATCTTGCTCTTCTGGAGGAAAAATGATAGCATAAACCTGCATAAAACACTCCTCAATGCCTCCATCTTTGAAAGACCTCAATATATAGACTCATGGGGGCCTAAAAAACAACCATAAGGCATTACCATGGGCCCAAACAAGGTCCAAAAATACCATGTTAAAAATCCATACGACCCACATTACAGAGTGCCACTTGTTCAACACTTACAACCATCACTGACACTTATCCAGACATGTCATAGGAATCTCCTCTACATGGGCACCCCAAATTTACTAAATTTAACTATGACAGGTGCTCTTACACATCTAACCTGGATGTCATAGAATCTGTCATAACTAACAACACTTACAACTCTATGAGAATCTATCATAACTGACTATTAATAGCTAATTCTCTTACTGTCATAGAATCTGTCATAAGTATTACACATTATAAAACTCTTACAACACCAAAGGATGTTGACATATGGAAAAATACCTCTACCACAAAATGGGACACCAAATCCACATGTAATGCCAAGTATGCATCCATGTCACCTTCTCCGTAGAGTGACACCTCACTGTGCCACTCCCACAAGATGATATAATAATTTTGCACACTTAATTAAATATTCAGGAAAATAAAACATGTATGCAATCAAATGTGAACTATCCTAAACAAGATAGAATAAATATAACCTATTCAATTCACAATTAACTACAACCTCAAGATAAGAGGGTAAGTGCACAAAGATGAGGGACCAAAAGGGGGTCTTAAGATGCCACTTTTTTCTGAAATCAGGAAACATTGATGTTGGATGAGAAATTGAAGATACCTACAGTCAAAATTTGAAGATGGAACAAAAACAAGAGTCATAGTGCTCTGAATCTAGTTTCTAAACTACTATTTTTTTCCACAAATGGTTGAGATTAAGGGGTTCAAAAAGGGGGAGCACACAAATTGGTCATGTTTTTCTCAAAAAAACATAACATAGCGTCTAGTGTGCTCCCCCTAAAATGTTAACTTTTTTTAGTATTTCAAAAATCACTTTGGTGAGAAATTAGCTAACAAAATGTAGTTTATCGCTGATTTTTCTAATAATTTTTCATGAATAATTGATTTTTTAGTAATTTTCAAAGTGGACACATTGTATAAAATAGAAAATTGACCATGCTTCCCACTAAAATTTTTTGAAAACTAATCAAAAATCATTTTTTTGAACACATGTAGAATGGAGTTTAGTTTCTAAAAATGTAACTTATTTCAAATTTCAATGAACGGTTTAAAAAAAGTCAAAAATACCAGACAATGGTTTTTGACAAAAAATGGACACACTAACAAAATAAATTAAAGATGAAACCCTTAACATACTCAAAATGTGAAAAAAATTATATGGTTAGATAGCTAACAGAGAGCTTAAGATTATGGTGGTATTTTTTTGAGTTTTCATTGAAAAAAGTGCCATCCTGATGGGAAGCACGCACTAGATTATCTTCAAATTTTGTTAAAAATTGATAAAAACACATCCAAACAAGCTCAGCATAACACGAGCATGTTATAATGCACTCGCGTTATGTGAAATCAATAATAGGAGTGTGTTATAATGCGTTCGCGTTATGCTGAGCATGTTTGGCTATACACATGCCAATTGCATTTGCTTGAAAGTTTCTAAAGCCTTTTCAATAAATCCATTTTTTGCACAATCATTGCATTCCATTATAGAACATCTCTTTGATGTGTTACGTCATACAATTGACATGCTTTGTCTATGCTTCCACACTTTACATGCATGTCTACAAGGGTAGCTACACTTCATATCATCTCTCTCAGTCTCTAATTCCCTCCCCTCTCTACATCCTACCCACACTCTAAGTCTCTGCTTCCCTCCCCTCTCTACCTCCTACCTTCTCTCTCACTCTCTTCTTCCCTCCCCTCTCTACCTTCTACCCTCTCTCTTACTCTCTACTTCCCTCCCTTATCTACCTCCTACCCTCTTTCTATGTCTCTTCTTCCTTCACCTCTCTCTCTCTCTCTCTCTCTCTCTCTCTCTCTCTCTCTCTCTCTCTCTCTCTCTCTCTCTCTCTCTCTCTCTCTCTCTCTCTCTCTCTCTCTCTCTCTCTCTCTCTCTCTCTCTCTCTCTCTCTCTCTCTCCTCTCTCTCTCTCTCTCTCTCTCTCTCTCTCTCTCTCTCTCTCTCTCTCTCTCTCTCTCTCTCTCTCTCTCTCTCTCTCCCCTATTTACCTCCTACCCTCTCTCACTCTCTACTTCCCTCCCGTCTCTACCTCCTACCTTCTCTCTCTCACTCTCTAATTCCCTCCCCTCTCTATCTCTCCTCATCATTCTTCCCATCCAACAAAATTTCATAAATTATCTTATTTCCATTTCATCATCCCAATTTATATCCTCATCCCTCTTTGCATGTCCTAGTTTTCTTGATTCCATGTTCTTTGTTGACATAGGAGAGGAGAGGGAGGAAGAGGGAGAAATGATGGAGATGGAGGAGAGAGAGAGGGGAGAGATACGGTGATAAGGAGAGAGAGAGAGTCCTAGTTTTCTTCTTTTTGGAGAGAGAGAGAGAGAGAGAGAAGGTTGGTTAGGTTTATGAGTTTAGGGTTGCTTAAGTTGAGGGTTTAGTGGAATTATTTAGGGTTTAGGGTTGCTTGGGTTTATGGTTTAGGGGTTAGGTTTTAGGGGCATTATTTAGGGTTTAGGGGTTTTAGGAGAGAGAGAGAGAGAGAGAGAGAGAGAGAGAGAGAGAGAGAGAGAGAGAGAGAGAGAGAGGTTTAGGTTTTCTCAAGTTTAGGGGCATTATTTAGGGTTTATGAGTTTAGGGTTGCTCAGACCTTTAGGGGCATTATTTAGGGTTTATGAGTTTCTAGGGTTGCTCAAGTTTAGGGTTTAGGGGTTAGGGTTAAAGGGGAATTATTTTATAATTTCCCTCTAATCCTTCTAATCCTAATGCATTAGTCCACCCATCTCCTAATCCATCAATCCCTATCATCCATCCACCATTAATCATTCTAAGCTCTAATCCATCAACCCATGAACCCTTGAAAATTTTTCTCCAAAGATTCTTTACAAAATCCAAAAATAAAAGAAAAGATATGGAGCCATCTAAATACACTAATACAATTTCATCCCCCTCTAACACTCCTAATCCTAATCCATCCCCTCCTATATCCATTCACTTGATCCTAATCCTAACCCCACAACATCTTCCATCATTTTCCATCAACTATATGCATTTCCTAGTCCATAAACCCATGAAGCCATGAAGGATGTGACACAAGGACTATTAGCAAGGATTCTAAGAACATCATGTACTCAAATTCCTATCCTTGAGCGTATAAAAGAACCTCCTAATAACATGTCTACCATTACAACACCATCATCCACTCCTATGTCTATCCATTTCATTGAAGAGTCTCCTACCATAAGTCCAAGTCAAACCCCATCATGTTGCCAGGTTGTCAAACATCCAAAGATTATTGATCCCATCCAAGAACCCATCACATCCATCTAAGAAACCCAATAGCTATGTTAAGAGCGTATTCCAAAGCATGTGGAAACACCGAACACCCATTCTATTCAAAATCTAAATATCCCTTCTAATCCCATCCCGTATCCCTTACAATCTCATGGTCAACCCATCTACATCGATTCCATCATTGATCCTCCAACATCTCCTAGTGAACCCACATCACCACCTCTTACTCCCCAATCCAATGAATATCAATGCATCTCCATTTACCCTATCCATATCTAATATTGCATTATCCATGCTTATCCTCCCTATGATCAAGATCTTATCCATGAGCAAGTGACCCACATCACTCCTATCCATCATCCCATGCTATTCCTATTCATTATCCATCAATATCCCATGATGAGACACTTGGTCCCCAGGAAAACATAAACAATCAAACAAATAACTTGGATCCTATCAAATCACATGCCAATGAGGATAATGATTTAATCAAGATTAAAGAATTCTACATCTATTTCCATTGATCCTCCATCATTCCCTATCGAACTATATGTTTAGGGGTTTAGCCTAGTTGCTCGAGTTTAGGGTTTAGGGGTCAAGGGCATTATTTGAGGTTTATGAGTTTAGGGTTGCTCAAGTTTAGGGTTTAGGGTTTAGGGGTTAGGGTCTAGGAGAATTATTTAGGCTTTAGGGGTTTAGCGATGCTCAAGTTTAGGGTTTAGGGGTTTAGGGGTTAGGGGTTTAGGGTTGGTCGAGTTTAAGGGTTAGGGTTTAGGGTTTAGAGAGAGATAGAGCAAGGGGACCAATAGAGATTGGGAGAGATAGGGAGATAAAGGTTTAGGGTTGCTTCTAGGATTTATTAGGGTTTAGGGGTTTAGGGTTGCTCATTTTTAGGGTTTATGGGTTAGGGGTTAAAGGTTTAGAGGTTTAGGTTAGCATTTAGAGAGAGAGGACTGATAGGGAGATATAGAAGAGACCAAGCCTTGGAGAGATATCTTTGTCTCCTCTATCTATCTCTCTAACTATATATGCCTCTCTATCTCTCTCTCTATCGATCCCCTCTCTCTAACTCTACCTTTCTATCTCTCCCTCCCTCACTATCTCACTGCCCCTCTCTATCACTCTCTCAATCTGTCTACCTCAAATCTATCTCCTTATGTCTCTGGACATCTCTTGATCTCTTTCCCTATCTCTTAATCTATCCCTCTCTACCTCTCTCTCCCTCCCTCTCTATCTCTCTCCTCTCTATCTCTCTCCCCATCCCTCTACCTCTTGAAATCTCTCTCCCTATGTCTCTGGACATCTCTCCATCTCTTTACCTATCTCTATCTCTCCCCATAACCCTATCTCTTAATATATCCCTCTCTGCCTCTCTCTGTATTTCCCTATCTATCTCTCCCTCTCTAGATCTATCTCCCTATATCTCCCCTCTCTCTATATATGTAGTGCCCCTCCATTCTCATCTTGGATGTGCAGATAGCCTGGCTAAAGAGCATGAAGATGAAGGTAAAATAATAGGACTATTTAGGGTATGTTAGACAGTTGATGTTGTACATTATATGATGTTGGTAGATGCTACATTCATGTTGGTGACATTCTTGATTATCCTCATGTAAGGTTTCATATGATAGTTAGAATGTTTTATTGATAATCCTTGTTTGCAACACTGATAATCCATATGCTCTGACATTGTTTTACATTCAGGTGATTATGATGTTGATCTTACTATGATTGTCATAAGTTAGAATTGATTTTTATGCGATTGATTTTGTATTATAGGATGATCTGATTATTGTGTGGTGTGAAAAGAGACAATGTCGTACCACTCATTCGTGAGCATTCGGCGACGTTGTGATTCTCTTTCACTTCGTGACCATTTGATATTTATTATACTTGTGCATAGACCATGTTGTGTGTTGCAAGTTGCGGGTACCAGGCATCGACTCCACCTGAATTGACAGGTCTGAGCATGCCTTAAACCTAATGGAAATTGTTGAATGGAGATAACATATGGTCCCCTAGTTAGCCATCATCCGTGAAAAGGATGAGTATCCAGTTTTGCACCCAGTCAGTGTTGTCTATATGGGCATGAAAGTCAGTCATTGTTGCGGTGGTCTTTCTTTTCAATCGTGCATAGTGTCAAGTATTGTTCGACATTTGGGTTATTTAGTTTGGAATTGTTTGATTAATACTTTGGTTAATTGTTGGATTAAAATAATATTATTAGTTATGAAGGCATTTTTGATAATTAAATAAATACAAATGCCTTTATGTAAATTTAGTTTATGGAAAATATATTATATTAGAAGTTAAGTTAACAAATAATAATAATAATAATAATAAATGTAATTGCAAACTAGAGATAAATAAATATAGATATTTTTATGTAAATTATAGTTGTGGGGAAATATGTATTATTATGTCTAAAAAAAATTCTCTTTCTTTATTATTTTTTCCTTGAGTAATTATTTTCTATTTTGGCCACTTGGAGGAAGTGGCAGTTACACACCTCAAGAGGGAATCTTAGAAATAATTATTTTTTTTGAGTAAGAGACTAATTTTAGAAAAGTAGAAATAAACTATTTTTGTTTGGTTGTAAATGAAAAAAATAGCAAATTGTAAGAAAATAATAAAAGACAATCTTCTGGAAGAAATCATGGGGGTGGTTATGCATGCTCAACTTTATTTTGAAATCTCAAGACATAATTTGGAAGGAGTGTGCATTTCAAAGGGAGAATATGTTTTATGTTTTGGGGATCTCTCTCAAGAAGTTTTCATTTTTTTCTTTTGGCACCGTAAACCATAGCTTTCAAAAGAAAAGACTTGGGGAAAATGGATGTGAGCTGGGAAATTTTGTGAAGATGAGATAGAAGCAATATTCCAGGTATGGACTGAGATATGAAACTGATTTATTGTTGCATTAGATTTAGTGAAATATTCTATGAATTCTCCTCTACATATTCTGAACCTAGTTTATTGTGTCATCCATAACTTTCTTTTCATGAACTGGGTTCCCCTAGAAGTTTTATATGTAGTGTAGGACCTAGTTTTCTAAATTATATCCGAAAATCAGCCATACCCAGTTTGTAATTTTAGAGATATGAATATTTTGGGACTGTCTATATCTCAACCATTTCGTCTCTATTTTATCAGTCTATTGCGTTGGCCATAACTTTATTTTTACGAACTGGGTTCCTCTAGAATTTTTATATATGGTGCGCAACCTAGTTTTCTAAATCATATCCAAAAATTAGCTATACTTAATTTGTCATTTTGGAGATATGAATATTTTGGGACTATCTATCTCTCAACCATTTCATCTCTATTTTATCAGTCTGTTGCGTCAGCCATAACGTTATTTTTACGAACTGGGTTCCTCTAGAATTTTTATATATGGTGTACGACGTAGTTATGTAAATCATATCCAAAAATTGGTCTTATGTAGTTTGTCATTTTGGAGATATGAATGTTTTGTGACTGTCTACCTGTCACCCATTTCGTCTCTATTAAAACAATTAGTTGCGTCACCAATAACTCTATATTTTTTAACTGAGTTTCTCTGAAAATTTTCAACAAATTCATGTTGTGCATATCCTACAATCATTGCTTTCCATCATATGACTCTCTTTGAGGCATTCTACCAATCAGTCTGCATGCCCTGTCTATGCTTTCACATTTTGCATTATTGGTAGCTTCTAAAGCCTTCTCAACAAATTCATTTTGTGTTGATCCTGCAATTGCTGATATCCATGAGATGTCGTCCCTTTGAGGCATTTGTCAAAAAAACATTACTTGAGTAGTTCCAACAATTATATCTACTTATCTATGCTACCGTAGGTGAATATGCGTTCAATTATAAATAACTTTACTTATTTTGGTTGTTTGTTAGCTTATAAGAAAGCTATTAAATCTATATAGAATAGAAGTACAAGAATTCAATTTGGATAGAGTGATTGTATAGTAATGTTGATAAATTTAATTTAAATTGATATTAATTTTATTACGTTTTATTAGTAGAAATATGATAAGTAGGTTTGGAATTAGGTTTGTAAACAATGTATTTAAGATTTGATTTATAAGTTTGTTTTAGAAATTAGTTGATTACGAGTGGAATTGTATAAGGTAAATGGAACTTGTGTAAGTTGTATCAGTGGTCATAATAGAGTCATGTTGTCAAGGTTTAATTTTCCTGAGGTATAGATTAGTATGCCCTGATTTCATGTGTATGCAATGTTGTAAGTGAATTTTCATGTGATAATAAAGTCCTTTGCAAATGTTGCGGCTCATTAGTTGTATAGAGCATGTTTATAGCTTGTGCTTAATAAATGTCACATTCTTATTAACCTTGTTGTTGAGAAAATATTTCTATCATATTTATGTCTTGAACTCAATCAACCCTTCCTATTCCTAGACTTGGCATGTTAGCAGGTTAGAATGCTTTGTATTGGTTTATTCTATTAATACTAGTGTTGGGTAAGGGATTTTAACAAGCTTGGTAATCATTATGAGGTGTAGACACCTGTAGAAGAACTATGTTTTAGGTATGATCATTTTGGTATTCATAGGACCAATGTAGTAGTGGTTTATAGAAGATTGATCAAGTTGACACTTAAGTTTTCCCATAGCAACCTGGGCTTCTCTCTCCCTATTCATGTGTTGAACAGAATTTGGTAAAACCTAGAAAAAGATTATTCTTTTACTTGTTCCCTCTTAGCATTCACTCTTGAGTTGCTTTAGCCATGATACTTTTACTTGGTTTGAACCATCCTTTAAATGTGTAATAATCTTATCATATGCATGTGATTAAAAGTGAGGTAGATTTGATGAAGATGTTAGATCTATGAGAATCTTTTGTTGTTCTGTATTTCTTTCTTCCCAAGCTAACCTTAGAACAAAGTTATTTTATTGTAGCTTCAGGTTTTGTATCTTGTGATTCTAACTAGTGCAAAAGATTTATAGCATGGGCTTTTAGTCTTGCTTATACAGTTATATTTAATAGTATTTACAAAATTGTCCTAATTATTAATGAAATCTACATCAGTGTAAATAGTGTAAACAATTGTTGTGTTTAATTTGTATGCCTTAGGGTTATTTGCATGTTGTTTGCAATCATTTTAATTAAATGAAATTAAAAATAAGTCTTGAGAATTATTAGTTAAAATATTGATACTCGTGGATACTTATATCTTATGATCATATTATAACTACTACTGGTAATTACAAAGTTATAGTTCTGTATTATTGAGATAGATTCACTTTATAATTGTTAGATGATTGATCGTGCTTGGATTAATGTTACATTCCTTAAAAATATTGTTGAAGGGTATTAGTTTATGATGTGCTTTGGGAGTGAATGTGATGTGAAATCATTGTGTTTTTAATGGTGTCAATTGTTGTGTCATTTGGGGAAGTTGTTTCCAGAGGCCTAGGAGGGTGTGATTGTGTGGGGGTTGGCTATGTGTGCATCATGTGAGTTGAATGAAATGCATTCTTAAAATATTGTCTCATATTCATGTTAGTATGATACATGTGCAAGATGGATAATGTCTTTCTTAGTGTACCTATTCATGTGGTTATGATGACTATGCAAGATGGATAATGCCTTTCTCTGTGTGATGTGAAATGATGTGTATTTTGTGTTGTAAATACATCATGATGAGAATGTGATAGTTCATGCTTGGTTTATGTTTCGGGACAAGGATATAAGAATTGGTCCCTGTGATTATGTTGTGTATGCAAGAAGGTAAATGCCTTGCATTGTATATGTTACTTGTCATTGTGACAGTAATTGTCTTGTTTCATGGATAGGGTCTTCTAGATGGAGGTAGGGGAGTGGCTTTCAATGTGGGGCCGGTGCCCAAAGTGGCTGTTAGGATAGCCCATTGGAAGTTTTTAACCCAGTGATAACTTAATAATAAATTTAGAGGGTTGGGTAGTTTCCAAATTAAATAAGATAATTGGATGCCTCACCCATGCTTGTAGTGCTCGTTCAGGTTAAGGATGGGATGAGAAGGCCATGGTTGGCAAGATCAACTTCCTTGTCCTCACGAAAGGAATGTTGGTTCTGCATGTGTCACCCTATGGGGTTGGTGTCTAGTGAGAGACTGTCAGGATAACCATAGATGGGGGCCAGCGTCTAGACGGCCAGGATAACTCATCGATGGGGGCCGACATCTGGTGAGAGACTACTAGAATAGCCCATGTTAGGACCATACGATGACACTCTTCCCTATTGCAACCTAGCATTCCTGAAGTGTATTTTCCTCTTTTATTGTGTGATTGTCTCTGGAAGTGTTGTTTGTGTTACTTGTGATGTTCTTATTGACCCGTATTGTATTGAAGTCTTGTGTAGTCCTTGCACCTATTAGTCTACTATCTTTCTTGATTGTTTTCTTAGTGGGACCTTATTGTTATCTCCTAGCACAAGGGGTGGACCTTAGGGTTCCACATGGTCAGGTGGTTGTGCTTTTATCTCCATTGGTTTCCCTTTCTATTGATCGTGTGCAAGAAGGATGTACCTTGTATGGCAGATTTCAAATCTTGCTCTATCTTGAGGAGACAGATACTTATGATCATGTTCCAGTCTTGTATATTAGTTGAATCATGTACTATTATCTTGATGTATGTACTCCAATGTAATCTAGATAGTGATATTGTAAACAATGTAATGTTGTACTCTCTTGTAAAGGAACTTGCTTATGTACTTGTGATCCTATATGCAGGATCCTGATGTTACTTATCTGATGATATAGTATGGAATTGTGTGTGTTTATTGATCTGATCCAATTAGACTTAGAATGAACTGTGGTTGTTAGTTAATTCATAATGTTGGTTAGATCTTGTTTTAGTTCGTTAGTAATGCATCTCTAGAATCCTAGAGGATAAAGCTTAATTTAAAAGTTATGAATAAATATATGATTGTTGCTATTGCTTTCATTTAAAAAAAATATATTTGTCCTTTTTGTAAGCTTAGTTGTGTTATCCTCTTGGTTCCTTGGTGGGGCATTACAATATATTTATATCTATCTCCATCTTTATCTATCTTTCTCCCTCTATAGACCCATTTGTCTATCTCAATCACCCTCTCTCCCTCTCCCTGACTCTATCTCCACCTATCCCTCTCTCTATCTCTCTATTTGCCCCTCTTTTTATATTTTTTCCTTTCTGTAACTCTATCTCTATCTCTCCATCTCTTTCCATGTCCCTGGGCTCTCTCCCTATCCATGTCAATGTCCCTCTATATCTCTCCATGTCTCTCTCTCTATCTCTCTATATTTATCCCTCTCCCCCTCCCCCTTTCTAGGTCTGCCTCACCCTCTATATACATCCCTTTCTAGCTATCTATTTCTCCCTTTATCTCTTTATTTATCTATCCTCCCTTTATCTAAATATATATGTACCTCTCTATCTCTTTATCTCTCTCCCTCACATTCGAAGGGGTCGTTAGAGATAGGGAGAGAGATATAGAGAAAGAGAGGCAGATAGAGTTGTAGAGAGGGAGGATAGAGAAATAGAGAGAGAGAGAGACTCTCCCATGTAGATACAAGGTTACATTTGTCCCTCCTAGTATAGACAAGTTGTATTTCATGAACCACATGGATATTTGAGTCTAGGGATACTCTTAGACCGTCACTTGATTACCTATTTGATGCACTAAATGCATAGTTACAATATATTTTATGTGACAGCATGACATCCTAGACCATGATTTTGGCACCAACATTGAGAAGGTTATGATTTTTGCATGCATGAAGCTTAATGTTTTCATGCTTCCCAAAACATGTTCGCATTATAATGTGAGCGTGTTATAATGTGCTAGCGTTATGGGAAGCAAAAAAATGGCCAAAAAGCATGTGGGATCCATGATTCAGACCTCACATGACTGTTATTCCTACTTTTCATGTAGTATATCAGACAAGAAAATGCTTTTTCATGTTGTTTGACATATTAAGAATCATTTTAGATCAATCCGCCACCTTTTTTTTTGTTTTTTCAATGTAGAAGAACTAATTTTGCATGTTTTTGGAGAAAAATTGATTGTTTAAACCTAAAGTTTCATGTTTCATGTGTGATTTTGTTTCAAAGCTAATTGCCATTGATATATAGATTCAATTTGATGATATATGTTTGTTTTTCCCATAAATTTCACTAATCCTATTCTAGAGTTATATAGAATTCATAATCAAACTTGTTGATGTAGAGTGCACAGTGAAACACTTAAAAAGAAGGGTGAATACCCATCAAACCAATAGTATAGAGGGATTATTGCTTATTCAGCTTTAAATACCCTTCGCTAGGTCAGAACACATTCACACTCTTCACTGTCTGCAAGACTAAATGCTGTCGGCATACTTGAAAACTCTTCTACTGATCTCACGTCTCTCCCCGACAGCTCAACACAATGCATTGTCTTCGGCAAGACTACATACCATCGATGAGCTAGAGAACTACTCCGCTGATACATTCTGATCACTTCGATGACCCTTCTAACCACCACCATCGGTGTGACTTAGACCATTGGTGAGCACTTTGTTTATCCTCCCGAAATACCGATACACATTCTTGTATATGCTTTTCTTGACTTGCTATTACCAGTGGGCTAAAGTATCCTTACCCATTACAACCGGTCACAGTTTGTATCCGACGAAAGATACATTCTCAACATACATTCATTTCACCATTACGGCCGGTCACCTTTTGTATCCGATGAAAGATACATTCACAATATACATCCTCAACATACATTTGTGATATGCATTCTCAAGATACATTCTTAGCATGCTTTTACGATATACATTCGCAATGTACATTCGGTGAAACGATACGAAACTTATGCCGATGACAACCTCTGCATCTTTGTAACCAAACAACTCACACAGAAACAACAAAATCCACAGAACAGAAACAATCTAACCCTAAGGAAGTCATTCCACTAATTTCGAAGAAATCTCAACTAGTGGAATGCTTCTGATCTACATCTCTGTAATTAAACCAAACAGAACTTCTTTATTTCTTCTTCTTAGAAAATATGCATACAAATCAATTCTCCCTCTATGTCTGTTCGCTTCACTTTCACTCCCTGTCAACGAACACAACCCTACTATATAGACTCATGTTGGCAGTTACATACAATAGAAGGCGAACCTCCCTACAACCACCTCTTCCATTTGGTTACATTCAAATAAGTTACAATCTCTAATGACACGTATGCAGACTTAGTTTATACCGCTACTCGGCCAACTATGATTGAATATGGCACTAAGGCCTTACAAACATGAAAAGACAACTTTGGACAGAACATAAAAAGCATGGAATCCTCCTGATTCTTAGGTCTCGAGGTGCTCTTGCACCATACAACCAACCAACAAAGATTTCCAAGTCCCTTGGAAATGTACCTACAAAACATAACTACCTTTTCTTGCATCTCTGTCTGGCTTCATCTTTCACTCTGTCTCTTTAGCTTCAGGCTTCAAATCTTCATATCAATGGAATAGTGACCAACCAACCAACAATGGCAAACTACAATCAACATTTAAGAGTATCTTCAAGCTCCTTCTACTCCTAGCAATGGAGTACTCTCAGACTGATCAAAACTGCAATGACTACAACATAATGCTCATTCAGATGTCCATCCTACACGCTGCTACAGACCCATTCCTCTCGTCCAACAACAGATCCTAGAGATACACTACCACTCTCTCTCACAGTGGCCTCACTCTGGACACTCTTCCAGCCAAATCTCTATTGGTGAATGGTCTTGACAGACCTCATCGTCGTCTGCCCACACGACAGGAATCCTATTCCTTCTTGCAACTAGATGGCATGAGCATCTGCAATAGTTTAGCAACTACTGTCAGCCTTCAAAAATACCTTCTATGATCTTTGTTGTCAAAATGGTCACCAACCAAACATTTTGTTTCAACTCTTCATCTCAGTGACAGAAATCAAATACATAACATCTCTGCCCAGAGCTTTCACTAGCTCTGACACCAATTTGATGCAGAGTGCATAGTTAAACGCTTAAAAACAAGGGTGAATACCCATCAAACCCACAATATAGAGGGATTATTGCTTAATCGGCTTTAAATACCCTTCGCTAGGTTGGAACACATTCACACTCTTCACTGTCGGTGAGACTGAATGCTGTCGGCATACTCGAAAACTCTTCTACTGATCTCATGTCTCTCCCCGATAGCTCAACACAATGCTTTGTCTTCAGTGAGCTTCAGAACTATTCTGCCAATACATTCTGATCACTTTGATGACCCTTCGAACCACCACCGTCAGTGTGACTTAGACCATTGGTGAGCACTTTGTTTATCCTCCCAAAATACTGATACACATTCTTGTATATGCTTTTCTTGACTTGCTATTGCCGGTGGGCTAAAGTATCCTTACCCGTTATAACCGGTCACCATTTGTATCCGATGAAAGATACATTCTCAACATACATTCATTTCACCATTACGGCCGATCACCTTTTCTATCCAATGAAAGATACATTCACAATATACATCCTCAACATACATTTGTGATATGCATTCTCAAGATACATTCTTAACATTCTTTTGCGATATACATTTGCAATGTACATTCAGCGAAATGATATGAAACTTATGCCGATGACAACCTCTACGTCTTTGTAACCAAACAACTCACACAGAAACAATAAAATCTACAGAACAGAAACAATCTAACCCTAAGGAAGTCATTCCACTGATTTCAAAGAAATATCAACTAGTGGAATGCTTCTGATCTACATCTTTGCAATTAAACCAAATAGAACTTCTTTATTTCTTCTTCTTAGAAAATATACATACAAATTGATTCTCCCTCTGTCCATTCTCTTCACTCTCACTCCCTATCAATGAACACAACCCTACTATATAGACTCATGTTGGCAATTACATACAATAGAAGGCAAACCGCCCTACAACCACCTCTACCATTCGGTTACATTCGAATCAGTTACAATCTCTAATGACACATATGCAGACATAGTTTATACTGCTACTCGGCCAACTATGATTCAATATGGTGCTAAAGCCTTACAAACATGAAAAGACAACTTTGGATAGAATAAAAAATGCATGGAATCCTCCTGATTCTTAGGTCTCGAGGTGCTCCTGCACCATACAACCAACCAACAAAGATTTCCACTTCCCTTGGAAATGTACCTACAAAACAAAACTACCTTTTCCTGCATCTCTATCTAGCTTCATCTTTCACTCTCTCTTCAGCTTCAGGCTTCAAATCTTCATATCAATGGAATAGTGACCAACCAACCAACAATGGCAAACTACCATCAACATTTCAGAGTATCTTCAAGCTCCTTCTACTCCTAGAAATGGAGTACTCTCAGACTGATCAAAACTACAATGACTACAACACAATGGTCATTCAAATATCCATCCTACACACTCCTACAAACGCATTCCTCTTGTCCAATAGCAGATCCTGGAGATGCACTACCACTCTCTCTTGCAGTGGCCTCACTCTGCACCCTCTTCCAACCAAATCTCTATTGGTGAATGGTCTTGACAAACCTCATCATCGTCTGCCCACACTATAGGATTCCTATTCCTTCTCGCAACTAGATGGCACGAGTATCCGCAACAGTTTAGCAACTACTGTCAGCCTTCAAAAATACCTTCTATGATCTCTATTGTCAAAATGGTCACCAACCAAACATTTTGTTTCAACTCTTCATCTGAGTGACAAAAATCAACTACATAACATCTCCGCCTAGAGTTTTCTCTAGCTCTGAGACCAATTTAATGCAGAGCGCATAGTGAAACACTTAAAAACAAGGGTGAATTACCCATCAAACCCATAGTATAGAGGGATTATTGCTTAATCGGCTTTAAATACCCTTCGCTAGGTTTGAACACATTCACACTCTTCACTGTCGGTGAGACTGAATACTGTTGGTATACTTGAAAACTCTTCTACCGATCTCACGTCTCTCCCTGACAACTCAACACAATGCTTTGTCTTCGGCGAGACTACATACCATCGGTGAGCTTGACAACTACTCTGCCGATACATTCTGATCACTTCGATTATCCTTCGAACCACCACCGTCGGTGTGACTTAGACCATCGGTGAGCACTTTGTTTATCCTCTTGAAATACCGATATACATTCTTGTATATGCTTTGCTTGACTTTCTATTGCCGGTGGGCTAAAGTATCCTTACCCATTACAACCAGTCACTGTTTGTATCCGACAAAAGATACATTCTCAACATACATTCATTTCACCGTTACAGTTGGTCACCTTTTGTATCTGACAAAAGATACATTCACAATATACATCCTCAACATACATTCTTGAGATACATTCTTAACATGCTTTTACGATATACATTCGCAATGTACATTCGATGAAATGATATGAAACTTACGCTGATGACAACCTCTGCATCTTTGTAACTGAACAACTCACATAGAAACAACAAAATCTACAGAATAGAAACAATCTAACCCTAAGGACATCATTCCACTGATTTCGAAGAAATCTCAACCAGTGGAATACTTCCGATCTACATCTCTGCAATTAAACCAAATAGAACTTCTTTATTTCTTCTTCTCAGAAAATATACATACAAATCAATTCTCCCTCTATGTCCATTCACTTCACTCTCACTCCCTGTCAATGAACACAACCCTACTATATAGACTTATGTTGGTAGTTACATACAATAGAAGGTGAACCAGCCTACAACCACCTCTACCATTCAGTTACAATCTCTAATGACATGTATGTAGACTCAGTTTATACCACTACTCAGCCAACTATGATTCAATATGGTGCTAAGGCCTTACAAACATGAAAAAACAACCTTGGACAGAACAGAAAATGCATGGAATCCTCCTGATTCTTAGGCCTCGAGGTGCTCATGCACCACTTGTGAAAAAGAAGAATTTGAGGATTTTGAAGCCATATTTTGGAGAATTGGTTAACTCCAATATTGAATTGTAAGGTATGTTCAAGTTATGTCCATCTTAATTCACTTATATATGTTCTTATGTTCTTTATGTTTTTATGTTCTTTATGTTCTCATATATGTTTCCATACTTAGTCAAAAGTTGTTGACCAAAACACATCATGTATGTATGTCTTCATACATTGCAACCAAAATCAAACTATGGCTTGCAATAACAAAGACAAACTTGAGAAATTGCTTGTTATCACTTTGATACCTCAAAAAATTATGTAGAAAATATATACATGTTCTCAATTGTCATTACATGCACTCCAACACTACCACATGTGTCATTGCACTACCATACATGCTCTATAAACTCACTTAGCTCATTATGCAATGGTGAGTTCTTCACCAAGCGTCTTGCAATTGCTACCATAGAAACTATTGGTTGTAATAAATCTCCATGTCATAGCACAATGTCCAACCTATCTCGTCATTATATTCTTCTTTCTTCTCATCTTCTTGTCTTCTCATCATTATATTTTTGTTTAATAACCTATCTCACCATTTATCCTTCAATGATCTTGTGATTTCCAAGTTGTAATGCACCAATTTACATATGAAACTCCTAGGGTTTGATCATTCTTGTTTTGGACTACTGTTTGAACAATGTCATGTGATATTCCTAAGGTTACAATGACTGTCCTATACATTTATGATTCCTTGAAAACCCCTCCTTTACACCTTGACAAGATATCAAATTATCTTCATACCTGGTTTGATGTTCCTATTGACTGTCATGATAGTCCTAGTTGTGTTGATAGTCCATTTAAGGTACTTGAAAATTCTAATCTATATATAAGATCAATCCTTCTCATCATGTTGTCATCTCATACCTTGTGAATAGGGTAGTGAGAGTCTATTCCATTTTTTGAATATCTGACCTTAATAGTGATCATGAGTTTCTTCATAGTCTTCTATGTTTATGATGTGACAGTCTATGTGGTTGTTTGTAATAGTCATAACGCAATTTGATAGTTTTTTCCATCAACATCACCTCCATACTTAGAAATTTGTCTATCATTGTATATGATAATGTTCACATATGGGATATACTCAAAATATTATAGTTTAGGACAACTTGTCATCATGAAACAAAACTCTACCCTGAATTTTTGTACCTTGTTATTCTGCCCTAACCCTAACTCTGCTGAAAATCAAACATGACCGTTAATGATAGTGTGCATTTGTTCAACTTACAAACTATGATTGTCTTCTCCCAAAGTGCCAATACCTTTGCATTTGATATAATATATGTGTTGTGTGGTTTCACAACAAGTCCAATTTTGCCTTAGCAAAACAGGGACCGAAATTTTTTGCTTTTGCTTGTTCTTGTTTTCTTGCTTTGGGCATTTTGGCAAAAGTCAGTTAAGTATATCACTCCTACACATGCATGTGACCCACAAGAGAAGGTCAAGTGTTAAAGTCAAAATCTACCCGCATAAACCTCATAATTTGGAAGAGTACAAAATTCTAAGCAGTTTTGCCTTTTACATCACCCTGATATTTGTTAAGGATAAGGAGTTACACTTGGTCAAAGTTTGATCAATCTGGATATTTCCACAGGGTCACATTCGTTAACATCGGTCATATTCTCTAGATGACCCTGACATATGAATATCACCTGATATCCACATAATGCTTCAATATGCAGATGTCAATGTTAAGTGCGAAACAATATGTACCCATCAGATGCACAGTCATATTTCCATAAGGGTCACATTTCTGAATATCTATCATATTTCTTAATATCACCCTTTCACAAAAATGACCATGACATCATCCTGTTCCAATATATAAAAGAACTCAGCATGATGATGATGTCAGTAGTATGCCTGATACTCACAGGGTCACATTCCTAAACAACTGTCATATTTCTTAATATGACGATGACGTCACCTTAACCCGATACAAAGATAACATAATCCGATGATTTTTTCATCATGACCCAGACCCAAGAGGGTCATATTTCAAAACATCCCCAATCCTAACTAATATGATGATGATGTCATTCCATCAAGCAATTTGAAAGACTCATAAAAGTACTGACATCATCCTCACCTTTTCAAATAGGGTGATATTTCATATCGTTGCACACCTGGATATTTCCCAATATCCCTCATATAAACCATTATGACCTGAGAGGCAGAATTTCCTGTGACCAATTAAATGATGTTACATGGCATATCCACCTAATCATATTGATACCATGCACTATCATGATTATTTGCAAAGGTATAGTGACCCGACTTTGGTCATTGGTCAATGGTTGACCATCCTGATGATGATGTCACCATCATATTCTAGATATCCGTCATGTTTTCAAACATCCCTGATCTCTGCGAAGATCACCCTTCACATTAAATACAATCCCAACGGTAGGTCGCGCCTTCAAATTTCAAATACAAGCCCACCACTTGTTAGTATCCACGAACATCATGTGTCAATCAATGGACATAAATAAAAGACACTAAGTGCACCCTAATTCGCTATGTTAAACGGTTAAAAGTGAAGATTTTGGGTTCATTTCGAATTACAATATGTTAAACAGAGAATTATAGAGCTCTGGAGATATCAAAACATCACTGCCACCTGCAAATGAAACTGATACGGATTTGAATGGAATGGAATGGTAACTGCAAGGTGATCACATTCATCTGGATATCACCCACACAATAAAAGGGAAGTGATTATTAGGTATGTATCGTAAAAAACCTCTTTTGTCATTTGTGGTGAAACGAAAGGTAAAAATGGTTTTTATAGAGTTAATTAACATGATGATGCATGAAATAAACTAGAATGATAGAATCATCACCGTGAATGTAAGCAATCACTAAACCACTACTGCACATGACACGTTAGGGTAACATATGCATGTTTTATTGCAGGATCTCATGGTAGTCAGAAGGAACTGATCCTAGACAGAGTTTTTGAAGCCTATGTACTTGCAGCCAAAGGGAGTGGCATTCAGATATGGACAGATAATGATATGCATCAGGGAATGATCTTAATGCATGGACAAGAAGACTAGATAAAGGAAGTGGAAACCCTCTGCTTATGAGCATATACAGCTCAGAAATGTGGAATGTTGGCAGATTCCCATATGCAATGGAGGCCATTGAGCTAGTGATAGAATGTGCCCAAAATTACAATGCAGAGACCAAAAAAGTAGAAAAGCATGGCAGAATTTATGCGGACTTTTCAGTTGCAGGCATCACCTTGGCGTTTAATCTCCTTGTGGGACCTAATGTGGTTAGGTTAAACTTGGGAAACTAGAAAATGAGTATAGTTGCAATTAGAAAGAAGCTAGGAGGCTCATGTATCAATGGAGATCCAAGAGTAGCACATACAAAGCCTCTGCCAAATTACCTGTGTACCTCTTCATGTTTGATTTTGCTCCTTAATACCAGTATATGATAACAATGCTTAACAGGATGACAGGGAAAAAAATGCTGGAGCTTTTGATATTTGGATGTATGGTATCATCCAGATAGTGGATTGTTTAGATGACAAACCCCTATGGGACAAAATCATAAGCGATAGCTTAGATGAGGGAATGAGGAGGCTAGGAGGGAAAGTGAACATGTTCCATATGACCTGTTATGTAGTATATGCTTGTCCATTTAGAGGCACATTCAATGGATTACAGATAGTAGGCAGGGTTGGAAATAACCCTAGGGATGTAAACATTTGGGATCATTATCCCCAATTAAAGAGAAGAGAATATCTCCAACATTATAGGAAAGTAAATGTTTCATTCTCTATGCATCTTGTCAGAACAATGGAAGAAGATAGAAATAAGAGATTAAGTGTGGAGGCACAAGCTATCATATATAAACATGGGGCTTGGTTCATCCAATTCCCCACATTTGCATACATAAGAGTGGAAAGTTTCACAGGGCAACCTCTCATGCTACCGAGATACCCAGCTGGCCAAGTCATCCTGATGGAGTTTGCTAGACAGATACTAGCCTTAGTGGAGGCTTATATTGAAAAAGCAAAAATACCAAATGTCCTATTTCCAATCTACATTGGTTGGTACCTATGCCCTAATGGGGAGAGTCTTAAAGATGTAATTGGAGGATTGAAATTGATGCACTCACATCCATTCTCACTGGCTAGGCCATATGATCCTTATGACAGGATGTTGGCATTACATAAGAAGCCCATGCATCAAAAGAACCTTGAGGATTTCTAGGCTGATTGTGATGATAAGGAAGAAGTTAGAAGGAGAGGTTACCAGAGGCTTACCTTAAATCAGATATGTGCCTTAGACTACATGCTAGTAGCTGTTCAATTGCATGAGGACGATGGTAAGATCACATCTTAGGAATATGATGACAAAAAGGTATACAATGATACCATATCAGCTCCAGAGTGGGATCAGCTAGAAGAGACCTCCTTAGACCAAATAACTCAAAGGGTAATCCAGTTGACCAAGGATTGGGTAGAAGGTGAAGTCACCCAGCTAAAGAATAAAGGGGTTGCCCTCACTACGGATAATAAGAGAAAGAGACAAGAATTGTCTGATGAAGAATATGATGATTTCCTTTGGGAAAAGAGACAGTCAAATAGAGAGCTGCAACAAACTAGAAATAAGAAAGGAAGCCAAACGTCTGGGGTGATGATCATCTAACAACCCCAACCAAAGGGTGATGTAGCATCTACATCAGTAACAGCATCACCTCACACACTTGCAAAACAAAAGAAAGTGGCTCCAAAGCCTCCCCCTATTATTATAGAAGAAGAGGATGAACCATCAGATGAAGACCTCTTTATCAAGAGAAAAAGGGACTCAATGTCACCACAAAAGAAACAAAAAAGGTAATGAGAGGAAAAGTGGACATAAATCCCATCTTGTTGAGAGGAGCAGGTGGTGAGGGTATCTTGAAGAACTTGCAACATGAAGTTACCATCCTTGACATTGTGAAATTTAAGAATAAAAATGCAAAGGAACAAAGAATAGAGAGGCACAATGTGAGAAAAGAGCCTCCTTTTCCATTGGATGATATAGTAGATTTATGTAATGATTATGTAGTCAATGAGGTTTCAGCTCATTCTATGGAGACATTGGTGGAAAATACAAAGATGACTCATCATGGCACTCCCCAAGTTCAAAAGGAAATCCATAAGGACGAGGTTGCCATGGAGGAAGTTGAAGAAGATAATTTTGAAGAGGTAGCTCAACAAATTGGATTGGCTAACTTAGTCAATCAAGTCACCAGTCCGGCTGCCATAGATCTTGCTTATTAGGGTGATGAGGATTAGGACAAAGATAAAGGTGCACCTCCAGAACAAGAAAGGTAGAAGTTAATGTATAGGAGGATGATAAGGAGATGCCTGATAAGAGTGATAATCAGAAGAAGGAGACGCCTGATCAGAATGTAGATGAGGGTAATACACCAGCACCTGAAAGAGAAATAAATGAAAAGGAAATGGATAAATTACAAAACACTAAAGACATAGATACATCTGAAGGTGGAGAACAGAGTCTTCCATAGGGTGATGATCAGCAAAAGAAGCAGAAAATGTGACCAAGAATGATCTGGGTGATCACCTAGATAAAATAGATCAAAATGTCCAAAATCCTTAGAAGGATCAAATGTAAAAAAATACACAGGAGCAAAATATAAATGCATTGCAAGAAGTTCCCGAACAACAGGAGATCCCTCATGAGAAAATTCATGAGGATGAATAGAGAAAAGAATCTTCTCCACTGAGGGTAGAGCAGAATGTAGACTCTTAGGATGCTCACATTGAGCAAACTGATCGACAAGGACCCACCCTAGGACACTGATGTGCCTAAGTTTTATGTTGGTGCACTATTTTCAACAGATATGATCAAGCCTAAAAGGAAGGCTAGACCTACATCTGCCATCAAAAGAGATCCTACCACAGGAAGGAGAATGGCTTAGGTAGCTATGCCAATTGTAGATAAGGCCAAAGGAGAAATAAGCATTGATGAATTCCAAATAACTAATGTTGACCTAGGATTTTCTACTGTGAAGCAGGAAGGCCAAGAGGCCAAAGATATTATTGACTCCTTAATGAAAAGTGTAAAAGGGAAAAGAATAAGAATAAGATACATAAGGAGCACATTGCTCAATTGCATACATTTATAAAAGGGTTAATTAACCCTAATCACATTCCAGCTGACCCATCCACCCCATTGACCATCATATCTCAAGATGAGGTAACAAGGCTGGACAACATGAAGCATAAAGCCCAGGTAATGGACAATTGGTTTATTCTTTTCATCTCAGAAGTGGAGAAGGTGATAAAGAATTCCCTATCCAATTGGAACATGCTCAGCTCCTTGAGGAGCAAAGTAGATAAATTCCAAAAGAAGGTGGGAAGGAGATACATCCAAGTAGATAAACATCTCCATGCTTTGGTTAAGATGAGGCACATATACATGAAGGTGCTCATATATAATTAGGTATTTGATAATAACACTGCACAGCTATTAGGCATATAGTATGAAGATATCAGGTTTGAGAGTGATGTCCTAAAGAGATGTAACACTAAGCTCTAGGATATCAGTGTTAAATTGCATACTCTGATGGTTGATGAAATAAATATCTTAGAAGCTTTGGAAAATAATGTAGAAGGGAAAATAGAAAATCAAGATGTTGATTTTGCAGTAGAAGCCTTCCATGGTAATTTCAAGTAGGCATCAGATGACCCTATCCATCACTTGATAGAAGACATAGTCAATAAGGCTATGAGGATGAAGGACAAAGTGGAGACATATAATGAGACCCTAAGCAATAGAAAAAGCAAATGGTCTGCACTACAGACATAATTTCATTCCGAAGAACACGCTGCAGTGAAATCTAGAGTCCAAGATGGGGGAGAAATTGAAAGAATAATTCAAGCATATGAACCCATCAAGGAGACCATTATCATACATGTAAGAGATGACCCTCATACGAATGATGAAGATGATGAAGATAATGAAGATAATGAAGATGAAGATAGTGAAGAAGATGAGGAAGATGAAGAAGAAGAAGAGTAAGTAAAGATGCATGATGATAGAGTCATATGCATAGTAAGGCAAATAATGACCGAATATCACCGAATGGTTGCAAGATTACAACCTGTGCCACATTTTGATATCTGTTGACCAAGTCAAAGAAGAGATATGGACTGTTGATTTAGATAAACAAATCCTAATCATTGATCATTTGTAACTACCCCCTCTCTTTGTCCTATAAAAGGGGATGGAGTGCACATTGTATCATTATTGGAAACTTAATTGAAGTTAGATTTTTGAAGCCTCTCAAGACTAATTTCAAAGCTGATTATAAATATACATGTCTTTTGTATACTTAATGAAAGTGAAGATCTAGATTACATGCCATCATATACTTTGAGTAATCTGTAGATGAATTCTTGGCTTGTGCTTTGATTTGTTGTGTCCCTTGGAGTGCAATTCATGTTCTACATGTTGTCTTCATCTCTTTTCCACCAAAGTTTGCATCAACCATACCTAGCTGTGGAACACCCTGGTGAACCTATGGTGTGGTTATCTTCCTTTCATGACAATATCTGGAGTGTATGTGAACCAATAGCTGAAGATTCATTCAATTTAGTTAAATTTAGAAAGCATTTATCTTAATTTGTTTTATTTCATTACAATCACTCTCACAATTGCAAATATACAGATAATCATAACAAGTACACAAAATAATGTAGATATCCCAAAAGAAATTGAACATTCTTAGCATATTTGAGTTAATTTGCATGTACAATTGAAAATCTCAAGCAAATACATATAAATGACAACAGTGATCATGCAAATATCAGCTTATAGGCACATTATTTAGGCAAATTCATAGTGTAGAAGAGAAGATTTATCAATAAGCAGTGAATGTTTAGAACAATTGATCAAACTTATAAATATTATCATCATCTATGAATGCAGTAGAAATAACCTTATTTGTGAAGTAGTTTACAAGAAGCCGGTGTAAGACCAGATGTTCAAACATCAATTCATGGTAGCAGAAGAATGTAAGACCCCTTGGATGGAAAACAACATATCACATCAACCTCTGAGTAACATCAGATGATCATGACCTGATCAACGAAGACTTGGAGTCATCAATTTATCCTAAATTGATCGCACTTTTCAAGATATAAAGGTTTGTTATGTGAACTTTTATTCGTGTTATTATGACTAACATCACAACTAACCATAAATTGGCACTAGAAGGAGGGCCATCTGTACTCTTTTGCTGTCTGAATCAATTAGCTACATCTCGTTCCTGCATATTCACAAGGTAATCTTGTCAAAGTTTGTCAAATTTGGCTATGCTTTGGACATTTGTGGAAAGGTTCACTTGTTTTAGGTTGTTTTAGGGGTATTGATCATAAATATTTTAGTTCAGTATGTGGATGCTTTGATATTTGCAGTCATTTTCTTGAAGTCTTCAAATATTAACTTGTTGTTTGTGTTTTTTTAAAATATCCTGTAGAAACCTGACGGTGTGGCTGAATATCCTGATAAACATGTCTAGAGGTTCAACTTTTGCTCATATTTGCATGTTTGATGCAAATATTGTATAAAAATCTAGTCATTATTAAGTACTGACCACAAATATCTACTCTAGAAGATCTTTTCCTTTGATCTTTGCAAAGATCGAGTCAAAATATCCATATTTTGTTTTAAATTGTTGGAATATTGGCTCACTGGCCAAATACCAGGTCCAAATCCAGTGGACTCTTTGAAAAATTGCCTATCCGTGGACTTAGACCCTATACTATTGATATTCATCATACTCCTGAGTCAAGTGCATTAGTGTCTTCATCAAGACATATTGTAACACCTCCAATATCTCTATATATACCTCAGACACCTCCAAGGTCACCAATTATACCTCAAGTGCATCAAGCACTAGTCACAATGTCATACTTCATTGTTGACTCACCCCTGACCTTTATGACATATCATCCTTTGCCTAAGAATCATGATAAAATCTGGCCTAAATATCATCCATATCAAGATGCAGATGATCATATTTGGACATTTAAGGAAGCTTGCTGTAGAGCAAGGATTGAACATCAGGATGTAGTATGCAGATTGTTTTCATACTCCTTGGGAGAGGAAGCATACAATTGGTACATTAGCCTTGCTCAAGGTTCAATAGACTCATGGGCCATAGTATAAAAAGCTTTCAAGGATGGGTTCAAGGTACCTATAGATCCTGCAATGACTTATCACCCTTTTGCTACAATCAAAAGAGAAGAAGGAGAACCTATCTCCAATTTCAACTCTAGATTCCAGAAAATGTACTCTAAGTTGGTAGCTCCATACAATGTAGGGGATCAGCTAGCGAGATTGATATATTATTTACCCTGAGATCCCCTGACCTCTATGTTCATAAGGAGAGCACATCCTGGTGTCACAACTCTGACAAGAGCTTTTGAAGAGGCTTTAAAAGTAAATCAACAATTGATTTCTGCCACAATACCTAACTTAGCATATCCTACATATCTGCAATATCATGCTCAACCATAGGCCAATGGATTCATGATTCCTCGTGTCACAATGCTTGGTCCATTACAAGTACCTCCCCTTAGTATCATGCCTCCTTGAAATGGGAATGATCAGATGATATAGTATCTAGGACATGTCCAAATACCTCAAGAGGTGGGATAGAACAATAGCAATGGTTCTTCTTTCTTTAAGCGTCAACAATAAAATGTTGTAGCCAAAGCTCAGGAAGAGAAAGAAGACATCAAAGAGATAGCTGCATAATTGAGAAAGTTGACAACTAAAATCACACACCTAAGGGGTCAAAACTTCTATTCCCAGTCCAACCAGAATAGAGGATATAACAATGATAGATCTAGATATTCTAACAGGGGATACAACAATGATAAGAATTTCAATAATAATAATGGCAATAACAATGCTGCACCTAGGCAACCTAGAGTATGGAATACTAGGCCAAACAATGGTTCCTTGCCATCACCTTTAGATAATCAGCCCCTCAGTGAACCAAAACAAACCACTAGGGTCAATTTAGCAGAGGCAGCACTTACAAACTGGTGTAGAATACACAATACCAATTTACATGCTAAGCTAGATTGTCCTCAATTTAAAATAGCAGCCATTATCTTTTAGAATGAAGTGTCTAACACCACATGTGACCCTCCTTTCATTAAAGGGAATGAGATTGTACCCTGTGGATATGACTTTGCCCTTATGCTTGAGAGTTTTGTAAATCATCATCATCACCAAATGGCTTCAGCTCATGAAAACTACACATTAGCATGTGAAGAATTTGCCATGGCATTTGAGACAAATTATGTGTTTCCCTTTGAAGATGAAAATGAACCATCAGTAGAACATGAAGAAATTCATGCTTATTAGTAGCAATATCAGGGTAGGCATAATTATAATATCAAGAGCAATCCTAACATACCTCTTGGTCCTCTGACCACATCCTTGCCTTTCAATAACTTCAAAACACCTCCAGATCTAAAAGAAAGCAATAATCCAGGTCCTCCCAAAGTCAATACTCAGTATTTATCACCACAGAACATAGTGTCAAAAACTAATAATCGGTCTCTAGAATCTGACAAGTTGGTCACATATTTGGCTGATGAGATGAAAAGAGTTAAAATTAACTTATCATTGTTAGAACTACTCAAAACTCCAAATATCAAGAAGGCTTTCATGAGATCCCTAGATGAATCCAGGCCAAAAGATGATAGTCAGGTGCATAATCTGAGTCAGACTTTGCACAAAGATCATGTAACCAGAGAAAACAATGTGAAACAAAAGGCTCTAGCCATTGTTCAAACTGTTGAGACTTCACATATGACTCTCTATAGAGCTAAGACTGAGTCACCCCCATTCCTACTCACATTTAGGATATTTAGTAAAAACCTACACAATTTCCTAGTAGACTTAGGTACATCCACCAATGTGATGCCCTTATCTATTTGTAATGCCTTAGGGTTACATCCAGCCAAATCTCTTAAGAAGGTGACACAACTAGACGAAACTGAAGTAAGTGTAGTATGAGAATTAACACACATACACATGCAACTAGCATCTGATCCAAGGATTCAATACTACATTAACATCCAAGTGGTAGATATCCCTGATACCTATGGGATGTTGCTCAGTAGGGATTGGTCAAAGACACTTAATGGTTACATGTCAACTAATTTTAGACACATGTGGTTACCTTAGAAGGGGATTCCCAACTAGATATGGATAGAGGCTGAACCTAGGATGAAACACATGATCAACGAGTATAACAAGACCAGTGAGATATTATAGGTAGATGTTGAACTAGGGTTTTACACTATCAGACCTTAAACGGTCAGGATAGAAGAAGTTCTCATGTATCACACACACATTTATAAAAATGCTCATCAGGATAAAAGAGTGGTCATTGAATCTAGTTATAGTTCAAGAGATGATGATGGAGTAGATCATTTCAAAGACTTTGAATTGTACTTGTCCAGAGAAATACGTCGCCAAGCATTAAACAAATCCAATCAGGACATCTTGATTGAAGGCTAGTGCAGGTTAAATGACAAAGCACATTCAGAGAAATCTTGTCAAGCTTGCCTAAATATGGTGGAGTTGGAACAATCTTATAGTGAGAGGGAATCATCCTCAACCGAGGTAAGCATTACATATAGTTATGATGATTCTGAATCTTGTTTGTCATCTGTAAATATAGAAGAAAGGACACATCAGGATGGAAGTTAAACTCACCACCCAGAAGAGATTCTGATGTATGGTGAAGATACCAACAAGGATGAAAATAACATCATGCCTAGAGCTGATTGTCTGATTGAATTAGATTATGAAGTTTCATATGAATACAAGGAAAGTAACTTGCCAAAGTTTGAAGAATTTCTATCTAAACAAATTAAGAGGCTCATATTGTAGGAGATCCCTCCACATCATGCTTTAATTGACAGATGGTGCAGACTACATGAAGCATCACATTCAGAAACCACATGCGCATTATGCTTGCATATACTGAACAAGCAAGAGCAGCTCTATTCAAAGAATCAGTTATCTAGTAACAGGGATACACCAAGAGATGAGAAGAAAGAGATTGAAGTACAATCAGATAGTGACAGTGATGATACCATAGATGTTAAAAAAAGAGAATTATCAGGTTCACATCACTCACTAAAAATGATAAAGGATGAGTCACAAAAGCTAAAGTGGATATTAGGTGGTACAACTGCCAGAGCTAAAAAGAAAAGAGAAGGCCCTAATAAGCCATTAATAGAAGATAAACCATGGATCCTTAGGTTTGATGGATCTAAGTCAAAGCAAGGAGCTGGGGTAGGGATTGATCTTTGTGACCCAACAAGAAAGTCATATTTAGCAGCATACATATTACAATTTCCGTGCACCAATAATGTGACAGAATATAAAGGTTTGATCCATGGGTTGCTATTTGCCCTCAAGAAAAGAGTTAAGATTCTGCATGTCTATGGAGATTGAGAATTAGTAGTAAGACAAGTGAGGGGTATCTATGCTTGCAATTACAAGAAGTTGTCTGATTATAGACATAGAGTTTGGGACTTGATCAAAGAGTTTGATGCATTTAACATCACTCATGTCCCTAGAGAACAAAATCATCGAGTAGATGCTTTGGCACAAGCTGCCAACACCTTGGAGCCTTTGTCCATTTCTAGATTAAAAATATTTTTAGTTGAATTGATATCAGTGCCCTCCATACCGGACAATGTCACTAATCTTCAAGTGTTTGATGGTGATCAACATATTTTGGATTTCATAGCAAATAGAGATGTATTTGATGCACAAATCCTAGATGAAAGAAATTTAGAGGATCATATCTGGGAAGAAGAAGAGATCATGGATTTGCCAAGAAATAAGATTCCCAAAGGTATGATAGAGCTAGAAAATGCATTTGATCTGCATAGCATGCTGAAATAGAAGGATCTTCCCAAGACTGATGGAGGAGAATATTTACCACTCAACATAGGATAGGAGGATATAAGGATTGCCCTAATTGGTACTGTGTACTAAAGAAGAAAATGTAGGGATAACTCAAGCTTTGAAGGATTACATCCATGTTATTGCCTGGACCTATGATGAGTTAAAGACGTATGATACATCAATCATCACTCATGTTGTTCCATTGAAGCTGGATGCTAAGCCTTTCAGACAAAAGAAAAGACCCATCAATGCCCTGATGGAGCCTATCATCTTTGAAGAAGTTAAGATATTGTTGAACGCTACGATCATATTTCCTGTGAGACACTCAACATGGGTGGCCAATCTGGTCCCTGTAAGAAAGAAAAATGGTGATATCTGCCTATGTGTAGACTTTAGAAATCTGAATAGAGCTTCTGAGAAGGATAACTATCATTTACCTTCACTGGATGCAGTCCTATAGATAGTAAATGGAGCTCAAATAATGTCCTTCTTGGATGGTTTCTCAGGATATAACCAGGTGATGGTGGACAAAATAGATAGATTAAAAATAGCTTTCCCCATAAAGTAGGGAATATTTGCTTATAGACGCATGCCTTTTGGCCTGATCAATGCTGGAGCCACATTCCAGTGTGCAATGGACATAACATTTAGAGGCCTGGTTGGCAAATGCATAGTCATATACATGGATGACTTGACCATCTTTTCAAAGAAGAGGGGTGATCACATAGAAGACCTTAGAAAGGTGCTCAAGAAATGTGAGCATTATGGGATCTCACTCAATCTAAAGAAATGCATATTTGGAGTAACCACAGGTAAATTACTAGGTCACCTGATATCATAAAATGGGATCATCATTGATCCTGCTAGAATAGAATCAATCATGAAGATGCAACTTCCTAGAAGTAAGAAAGATCTTAAAATCTTATTTTGGTAAGATAAACTTTGTTAGGAAGTTCATCACCGGGTTTGCAGAGATTTTCAGGCCACTAAATGCGATGCTTAAGAAAGATGCCAAGATTGAATGGACATCTGAAGCAAAAGTTACCTTTGAGGACATTAAGAAAGCCATATTAGATGCACTTGTCCTGATCAACCTAGATTACACAAGAGAATTTTACATTTATTCATTTTCTTCAGAACACACATGTACAGCAGTCCTACCACAGAGAAATGAAGCTAAAGAAGAAAAACCCATAGCTTTCATGAGCTACCCATTCAAATATGTTGAACTTAGATATATGTATGTTGAAAGACAAGCTCTTGCTTTAGTCAGGGCAGTGAAAAAATTTAGACATTACATCTTAAGAAGTAAGATAATTGATGTAGTGCCAAATGCAGCAGTGGAAATGTTCCTAATGCAAAGTGAGCCAGGAGAGAAAAGAGCCAAATGGATAATGGTTCTTCAAGAATATCATATGGATATAACACCCATGAAATTGGTAAGAGGGCAAGCCTTGAGCTAGATGATTTCTAAAACTGACCATAACATTGTGAGTCAGCAATATGTAGTGAACACCAAAGAGAATAAAGAATGGTATTCAAATATTAGACATATCCTGATCATAGGGAGATGCTCATTGAAGATGCAATCTTTTCAAAGGAGAGCTTTAAAGATAAGATCATAGAAATACATGATCAAAGGAGGAGTCCTCTTCAAAAGGAACTATGAGGGGATATACCTCAGGTGCCTGGATAGACCAGAAGCTGACAAAGTTTTAGTTGAGTTACATGATAAGTTTGGAATAGCACATGGTTCCCACTTAGCTATTGCACATGCTATCCTAAGAGCAGGATATTATTGGCCAACCATTTTCAAAGACACTGCCGAGAACATCAAATGTTGCCATACTTGTCAAGTCGCTACCAACAAAGAGAAATATGCTGTCCAACCCTTGCAGCCACTGATGGAAATGCGTCCATTTGCTTAATGGGGGATGGATTTCATAGGACCTATCCACCCTCCATCATCTTCAGGCCATATGTATGTTTTGACAATCATTGATTATTACACCAGGTGGAGTGAAGCAGTCAGCAACAAGACATGCACCATAGAGGATGTAATCAAATTCCTAGAGAACAACATAATAACCAGGTATGGAGTTCCATATGCCTTAGTATGTGATAATGGGCCAACTTTTGCATCATTAAAATTATCTAGTTGGGCTTTTGATTGTGGAATCATAATGAAATTTTCTTCAAATTATTATCCCCAAGGAAATGGCTTAGGAGAGTCAACAAACAAAAATTTATTGAATATCATAAAGAAACTGTTAGAAAAGAATCATAGGGAATGGAATACCCTACTTAAGTATGCCTTGTGGGTAGATTGAACTAGAGTGAAGGTTGCATTATGAAACTCTCCTTATCAACTAGTATATGCGTTGGATCCTATCCTCCCTGTGAATCTGAAAATCCCCACATTGCAGTTTACATAAGAATATCTGGGTATAGATAGTAAACAAGAAGTTAGGTTGCTCCAACTTATGCACCTAGAAGAAAAAAAGAGATAGAGCAATTGATCAGTTTGCTAAACATCAGGCTACTGTCAAACGTCGGTTTGATAAGAGAGCCAGAATAAAAGACTTTAGGATTTCAGATTTAGTCCTAGCATGGGACAAAGCACATGAAAAGAAAGGTGATCATGGAAAGTTTGATAAGCTCTGGATTGGTCCTTTTCAGATTTCAGAGATCCTAGGAGATAGTACTTATAGACTCAAGACCCTAACAGGTGAGGGTGTTCCATTGCCAGTTAATGGACATTTCCTCAAGCATTATTTTCAAGCTTAGACACGGTCATGTCAGGATGATGTACCATAGTGTACATATTGTATAGTTGTGTGTATAGCTTTGCTTTGTGTGCTTGCTTGTTTTCTTGTTATTGTTGAGTCCATGTTTTGGTTATGCAAGATGATGCACCTTATCACTTTAAGAAACCAACAAGATTGTCAGAATTCAAGTGATGAATACAAATTCTTACATGGGTTGTCACTCACACTAGGAAGCACATATGATCAGGTCTATGATGTCCAGTTCATCAGTGATATTCCTTTTCTTGATCAAGGTGATCTTCACAATGACTCATTTAAAAGCCTTGGGTTTGTTGAATACCTTAGTATAGGTGTTAAGTGAAAAATCCAAAGGGTCACCCTTGCTACCATTGCAATCCCCAACCTAAAATAGCAAGTGATCACACCTTACACGATGAGCTTACATGATGATATCTTAAGCATACACATAAAAAAAGAGAAATATATTGAAAATCCAAAAGGATGAAATTTAGGCCACCTAAGTAACTCTACTGGGGCTATGAATGCTTGCTGGTAGTGGGATTCTACTTGGGGGAATAGCAAAGATAACCTTGTCAGGGCTATGAACGCCTACTGGCAACAAGGCTCTATCTTGGTTGGCTATGAGGGATGAACTCAAAATAGGTAGCTTAACACAAGTTATTAGTGTCTTCAACTTACTTTCAAGATGAGGATTATTAATCACATGCACACACTTGATCCCTTATCAACATCGATATCCTTATGAACTTGACATCATTCAGAAAGATCATGATGTTCGTGCTTAGGGAGAGTTAGAATACTATGTTTCAATGTGTCCTCATCACTTGACTAATTTGAATTTAGTTGTTTTCTTTGGTGGCAAGTTGTTGTGTGGTTGCACAACACACCCCATTTTGCCTTAGCAAAATAGGGACCCAACTTTTTGCTTCTGCTTGTTCTTATTTTCTTGCTTTGGGTAGTTTGGCAAAAGTCAGTTAAGTATATCACTCCTATACAGGCATGTTACCCACAAGAGAAGGTCAAGTGTTAAAGTCAAAATTTGCCCACATAAACCTCATAATCTGGAAGAGTACGAAATTCTAAGCAGTTTTACCTTTTACATCACCCTGATATTCCTTAAGGATAAGGAGTTACCCTTGGTCAAAGTTTGGTCAATCTAGATATTTCCATAGGGTCACATTCATTAACATCAGTCATATTTGCTAGATGACCCCGACATATGAATATCACCAGATATCTGCATAATACTTCAATATGCAGACATCAAAGTTAAGTGCAAAACAATATGTACCTGTCAGATGCACAGTCATATTTCCATAAGGGTCACATTTCTGAATGTCCTTCATATTTCTTAATATCACCCTTTCACAAAAATGACCATGACGTCATCTTGTTCTGATATATAAAAGAACTCAGCATGATGATGATGTCATTAGTATGCCCAATACTCGCAGGGTCACATTCCTAAACATCCGTCATATTCCTTAATATGACGATGATGTCACCCTAACCCAATACAAAGATAACATAATCTGATGATGATGTCTTCATGACCCAAACCCAAGAGGGTCATATTTCAAAACATCCCCGATCCTAACTAATATGATAATGACATCATTTCCTTGAACAATTTGGAAGACTCATAAAAATAATGATGTCATCCTCACCTTTTCAAATAGGGTGATATTTTGTAGTGTTGCACACCTGGATATTTCCCAATATCCATCATATCGACCCTTATGACCCGAGAGGTAGAATTTCTTGTGACCAATTAAATGATGCCACGTGGCATATCCACCTGATCATATCGATACCATGTGTTATCATGATTATTTACAAAGGTATAGTGACCCAATTTTGGTCGTCGATCAATGGTTGACCATCCTGATGAGGACGTCACCATCATATTCTAGATATACGTCATGTTTTCAAATATCCATGATCTCCACGAAGATCACCCTTTGAATTAAATGCATTCCCAATGGTAGGTCACGCCTTCAAATTTTAAATACAAGCCAGCCACTTGTCAGCATCCATGAACATCATGTGTCGATCAATGGACATGAATAAAAGACACTAAGTGCACCCTAATTTGCTATGTTAAATGGTTAAAAGTGAAGATTTTGGGTTCATTTCAAATTACCATATGTGAAACTGAGAATTACAGATCTCTGGAGATATCAAAACATCACTGCCACTTGCAAATGGAATGGATATGCATTTGAGCGGAATGGAATGGTAACTGCAAGGTGATCACGTTCATCCGGATATCACCCACACAGTAAAAGGGAAGCGATTATTAGGTATGTATCATAAAAACCCTCTTTGATCGTTTATGGTGAAACAAAAGGTAAAAATGGTTTTTACAGAGTTAATTAACATGATGATGCATGAAATAAACTAGAATGATAGAATCATCACCGTGAATGTATGCAATCGCTAAACCATTGTTGTACACGACATGTTAGGGTAAGATATACATGTTTTATTGTAGGATCTCATTGCAGTCAGAAGGAACCAATCTGAGATAGAGTTTTTGAAGCCTATCTACTTGCAGCCAAAGGGAGTGACATTCAGATATGGACAGATTAATGATACGCATCAGGGAAATACCGATCTTGATGCATGGACAAGAAGACTAGATAAAGGAAGTGGAAACCCTCTGCTTATGAGCATATATAGCTCAAGAATGTGTAATGGAGGCCACTGAGCTAGTGATAGAATGTGCCAGGAATTACAATGTAGAGACTAGAAAAGTAGAAAAGCATGGCACAATCTATGCAGACTCTTTAGTTGTAGGCATCACCTCGGCATTTATTCTGCATGTGGGACCTAATGTGGTTAGGTTAAACCTAGGAAAACTGGAAAAAGAGTATAGCCGCAATCACAAAGAAGTTAGGAGGATCATGTATCAATGGAGATCCAAGAGCAGCACATACAAAGCCTCTGCCAAATTACTTGTGTACCTCTTCAAGTTTAATTTTGCTCCTGAATACCAATATATGATAACAATGCTTAGTAGGATGATAGGGAAACAAAATGTCAGAGCTTTTGAGAATTAGATGTATGGTATCATCCGGATAGTGGAATGTTCAAATGACAAACCCCTATGGGCCAAAATCATAAGTGATAGCTTAGATAAGGGAATGTGGAGGCTAGGAGGGAAAGTGAATATGTTCCATGTGACCTCTTACGTAGTATATGCCTGTACATTTAAAGGCACATTCAATGGATTGCAGATAGTAAGTAGGGTTGGAAATAACCCTGGGGATGTAAACATATGGGATCATTATCCCCAATTGAAGAGAAGAGAATATCTCCAACATTATAGGAGAGTAAATGATTCATTCTATATGCACCTTGTCAGAACAATGGAAGAAGATAGAAATAAGAGATTAAGTGTGGAGGCACAAGCTGTCATATATAAACATGGGGCTTGGTTCATCCAATTATCCACATTTTCATACATAAGAGTGGAAGGTTTCACAGGGCAACCTCTCATGGCCGAGATACCCAACTGACCAAGTCATCCTGATGGAGTTTGCTAGACAGATACTGCCCTCAGTGGAGGCTTATATTGAAAAAAGAAAAATACCAAATGTCCTATTTCCAATCTACATTGGTTGGTACATGTGCCCTGATAGGGAGAGTGTTAAAGATGTAATTGGATGACTGAAATTGATACACTTACATCCATTCTCACTGGCTAGGCCATATGATCCTTATGACAGGATATTGGCATTACATAAGAAGCACATGCATCAAAAGTACCTTGAGGATTTCTAGGCTGATTGTGATGATGAAGTAGAAGTTAGAAGGATAGGTTACTAGAGGCTCACCTTAAATCAGATACGCACCCTGGATTGCATGCTAGTGCATGTTCAGTTGCATGAGGATGATGGCAAGATCATGTCTTAGGAATATGATGACAAAAAGGTATACAATGATACCATATCATCTCTAGAGTGGGATCAACCAAAAGAGACCTCCTTAGACCAAATAACTCAAAGGGTCATCTAGTTGACCAAGGATTGGGTAGAAGGTGAAGTCACCCAGCTAAAGAATAAAGGGGTTTCCCTCACTATGGACAATAAGAGAAAGAGATAAGAATTGTTTGATGAAGAGTATGATGATTTCCTTCAAGAAAAGAGATAGTCAAATGGAGAGCTGCAACAAACTAAAAATAAGAAAGGAAACCAAACATCTGGGGTGATGATCCGACAACCCCAACCAAAGAGTGATGTAGCATCTACATCAGCTGCAGCATCACCTCACATACCTGCAAAACAAAAGCAAGTGTCTCCAAAGCCTCCCACTGTTATTATAGAAGAAGAGGATGAACCCTCAGATGATGACCTCTTGATCAAGAGGAAAAAGAAGGACTCAATGCCACCACAAAAGAAACAGAAAAAGGTAATGAGAGGAATAGTGGACATAAATCCCATCCTATTGAGAGGAGCAGGTGGTGAGAGTATCTTGAAGAACTTGCAACATGAAGTTCCCATCCCTGATATTGTGAAATTTAAGACTGAAAATGTAGAGGAACAAAGAACAGAGAGGCACAGTGCGAGAAAAGAGCCTCCTTTCCCATTGGATGATACAGTAGATTTATTTGATGATGATGTAGTCAATGAGGTTTTAGCTCATTCTATGGAGAGATTGGTGGAAAATACAAATATGACTCCTCATGGCACTCCCCAAGTTCAAAAGGAAATCCATCAAGATGAGGTTGCCATGGAGGAAGTTGAAGAAGATAATCCTGAAGAGGTAGCTCAACAAATTGGATTGGCTAACTTAGTTGATCAAGTCACTAGCCCTGCTGCCATAGATCTAGATTCTTAGGGTGATGAGGATTAGGACAAAGATAAATGTGCACCTCTGGAACAAGAAAAGGTAGAAGTTAATGTATAGAAGGAGGATGATAAGGAGATGCCTGATCAAAATGCAAATCAGGGTAATACACCAGCGCCTGAAAGAGAAATAAATGAAAAGGAAATAGATAAAGTATAAAACCCTGAAGACATAGATAGATCCAAAGGTGGAGAGCATAGTCGTTCATAGGGTGATGATCAACAAAAAGAAGCAGAAAATGTGACCAAGAATGATTAGGGTGATCACTCAGATAAAACAAATCAAAATGTCCAAAATACTCAGGAGGATCAAATGCAACAAAATACACAGGAGAAAAATGTAAAAGCATCGCAATAAGTTCCTGCACAACAAGAGATCCCTCATGAGAAAATTCATGAGGATGAATAGAGAAAAGAAACTTCTCCACCGAGGGTAGAGCAGAATGTAGACTCTTAGGATGCTCACATTGAGCAAACTGATCGATAAGGACCCACCAGTGATATACCATATTGGTTGCAGCATGAGATAAACCCACCCCAGGATACTGATGTGCCTGAGTTTGATGTTGCTGCACTATTTTCAACAGATATGATCAAGCCTAAAAGGAAGGCTAGACCTACATCCACTATCAGAAGAGATCCTACCATAGGTAGGAGAACAGCTCAGGTAGCTTTGCCAATTGCAAATAAGGCCAAAGGAGAAATAAGCATTGATGAATTCTAAATAACTAATGTTGATCTAGGCTTTGCTACTAAGGAGCAAGAAGGCCAAGAGGCCAGATATTATTGACTCCTTGATGAAAAGTGTAAAAAGGGAAAAGGATAAGAATAAGATTCACTAGGAGCACATTGCTCAATTGCATACATTTATAAAAGGGTTAATTAACCCTAATCACATGCCAGCTGACCCATCCACCCCATTGACCGTCATATCTCGAGATGAGGTAACAAGGCTAGAAAACATGAAGCATAAAGCCAAGGTAATGGACAATTGGTTTATTCTTTTCATCTCTAAAGTGGAGAAGATGATAAAGACCTCCCTATCCAATTGGGACATGCTCAGCTCCTAGAGGAGCAAAGTAGATAAACTTCAAAAGAAGGTGGGAAGGAGATACATCAAAGTAGATAAACATCTGGATGCTTTGGTTGAGATGAGGCGCATAGACATGAAGGTGCTCATATATAATCAGGTATTCGATAATAACACTGCACAGCTGTTAGGCATATGGTATGAAGATATCAGGTTCAAGTGATGTTTTGAAGAGATGTAACACTAAGCTACGAGATATCAATGTTAAATTGCATACTCTGATGGCTAATGAAATAAATATCTTAGAAGCTTTGGAAAATAATGTAGAAGGGAAAATAGAAAATCAAGATGTTGATTTTGCAGTAGAAGCCTTCCATGGTAATTTCAAGCAGGCATCATATGACCCTATGCATCACTTGATAGAAGACATAGTCAATAAGGCTATGAGGATGAAGGCCAAAGTTGAGACATATAATGAGACCCTAACCAACAGAAAAAGAAAATGGTCTACACTAGAGACACAATTTCATTCCCAAGAACATGCTACATTGAATGCTAGAGTCCAGGATGGGGAAGAAATTGAAAGAATAATTCAGACATATGAACCCATCAGGGAGACCATTATCATACATGTAGGAGATGACCCTCATATAGATGATGAAGATGAGGAAGATAATGAAGAAGATGAGGAAGATGAAGAAGAAGAAGAGTAAGTAAAGATGCATAGTAAGGTAAATAATGACCGAATATCACCAGATGGTTGCTAGCTGGCAAGTTGTGCCACATTTTGATATTTGTTGACCAGGTCAAAAAAGAGATATGGACCATTGATTTAGATAAACAAATCCTGATCATTGATCATTTGTAACTGCCTCCTCTCTTTGTCCTATAAAAGAAGATGGAGTGTACATTGTATCATTATTGGAAACTTAATTGAAGTTAGATTGTTGAAGCCTCTCAGGACTAATTTCAAAGCTAATTGTAAATATACATGTCTTTTGCATACTTAATGAAAGTGAAGATCTAGATTACATGTCATCGTATACTTTGAGTAATCTATAGATGAATTCTTGGCTTGTGCTTTGATTTGATGCGTCTCTTGGAGTGCAATTCATGTTGTACATGTTGTCTTCATCTCTTTTCCACCGAAGTTTGCATCAACCATACCTAGTTGTGGAACACCCTGGTGAACCTATGGTCTGATTCTCTTCCTTTTATGACAGTATCTAGATTGTATGTGAATCAATAGCTGAAGATTCATTCAATTTAATTAAATTTAGAAAGCATTTATCTCAATTTGTTTAATTTCATTACAATCACTCTCACAATTGCAAATATACAGATAATCCTAAGCAAATACACAAAAATATGAAAATATCCTGAAAAAAATTGAATATTCTCAGCATATTTGAGTTAATCTGCATGTACAATTGAAAATCTCATGCAAATACATATAAATGACAATAGTGATCATGTAAATATCAGCTTATAGGCACATTATTTGGGCAAATTCATAGTGTAGAAGTGAAGATTGATCAATAAGTAGTGAATGTTTAGAAGAATTGATCAAACTTATAAATATCATCATCATTTGTGAATGCAGTAGAAATAACCTTGTTTGTGAAGTAGTTTACAGGAAGCAGGTGTAAGACTGGATGTTTAGACATCAATTCATGGTAGCAGAACATTGTAAGACCCCTTGGATGGAAAATAACATATCACATCAACCTCTGAGTAATGTTAGACGATCATGACCTGATCAACGGAGACTTGGAGTCATCAATTTATCCTAAATTGACTGGACTTTTCAAGATATAAAGGTTTGTTATGTGAACTTTTATTCATGTTATTATGACTGACATCATAACCAACAATATGCAATCTACAACCTCTTTGAAGCCACCACTACCTACCACTCATAATAGGCATTTAATTCCTACCTTCATCCTTTGCAACTAATTGTTTTGCTACAACCATCTACTCAACTATCCTTTTTTACCATCCTTGAATGGATTCCATCAATGTTGTTGCAACTTCCTTTGCCACCCAATCATGGCCTCCAAATAGCCCTTCAAATCTATTTGTCATAAATCACACTACTTGTAATGTCCTTCCATAATCAATTCTCCTTATTGCCACCCTTTCTACAATTTTGTTGCCTTCATGTAGCCTCTTGATCTCCTTCTTAGATCTTTTGGGCATCTCACAACCATGAAACCAACTTGTATCTTCAATACACAACTAATGCAACACCTACATATTCCTCCTACATCCACATCAGCAACCAACACTTCCATTACCACCTCTTCATCTTCATGACCCGTTCTTATTTGGTTGCTTCTACTCTACTACCATGTACTCTTCAAGCATAAAATAACAAACTCATCATTGTTGATCTTCAGACCTCTCTTTCTGCACATGATAATCTCATTATGCTACCTTGGTTGCATGTGTGTGTGCAACACCATCAATCCACTTCATGATCCCTTGGCCACCTTGCAACATTGCGTCTTATGCTACAGTCACACTTGGTTTGATGTTGGTATTGACTGTCATGATAGTCCTAGTTGTGTTGATAGTCCATTTAAGGTGCTTGACAATTCTAATATGTATATAAGATCACTCATTTTCATCATGTTGTCATCTCTTACCTTGTGAATAGGGTAGTGAGAGCCTATTGCATATTTTGAATATCTGACCTTAATAGTGATCTATAGTTTCATGATCAATAGTCTTCTATGTTTATAGTCTATGTGGTTGTTTGTAATAGTCATAGCACAATTTGATAGTCTTTTCCCTCAACATCACCTCCATACTTAGAAATTTGTCTATCATTGTTTATGATAATGTTCACATATGGGATATACTCAAATTATTATAGTTTAGGACAACTTGTCATCATGAAATAGAACTCTACCCTAAATTTATGCACCTTGTTATTCCTAGAAAACCCCTCCTTTACACCTTGACAAGATATCAAATTATCTTCATACCTTGTTTGATGTTCCTATTCACTATCATAATAGTCCTAGTTGTGTTGATAGTCCATTTAAGGTGCTTGAAAATTCTAATCTGTATATAATCAGTCCAATCATGGCCTCCAAATAGCCCTTCAAATCTCTTTGTCATAAATCACACTACTTACAATGTCCTTCCATAATCATGGCTGCTTATTACGACCCTTTCTACTATTGTGTTGCCTTCATGTAGCCTCTTGATCTCCTTCTTAGATCTTCTGTGCACCACACAACCATGAAACTAACTTGTACTCATGATTGTTCTTGCATCTCATGTGACACCATTTCAATGTTGTTCATGATAACCTTATAGCATAAAGATAGACCCAATTATTCTTATGACTAATATGATATTGAAAGGATAATATTCCTAACTAGGACAATACAAATAAGGTGGACAATATTTTTGTTAGTTTCAAGACAGACAACTGAGAGGGGGTGAATCAGTTGTCTCAAATTTTCCTTTATTAACCACTTAAATCCTTCTTGTAATTCAGCAGCATAATAATAAATCAATCATGGAAACACAATGTAAAAATTCAAGAGAAGAAACACATTAACACATATGACACCAAGATTTTAATGTGGAAAACCCGGTTAAGGGAAAAACCACAGGGTGACTAACCCAAGATTGTATTCTTTGTTAAAAGAATAAAAGGAACAAAATGGCACATGCTAATTAGGGCTCACTGCCTGAGCACATTGCTCATAAGAGGCCCACTACCTACAGGAGACACACTATCTACAGAATAATAACTATTACATACTTGAATTGAAGAATAGCATCTTCACCATGCTTGAGTCAGTTCCATTTAAGCTCAACACTTTTGCTCTGCCTTTCGCTTTTCTTCTCCCTACTACTCTCTCATATTTTCATCATACCTTTGAAATGACTTCACAACTCTTATTTATACAAGGCATCAACTTTGGGATAATCATCAAAGTCGGCACAATATACACTTTATTTTGTTACAAAGAAAATACACAAATACAACTTGTCTTATTACAAAAAACTTCTTGCAAATCACCACATAGTCGGCCACATATATCTGGGACTTCAATCTTCTTTGAGGAACATGCCATTTGATGCAGAGTGGGACGCAACGGAGGCTAACTAACAGGAAGGAGTAGCCAACAATACAAACAGCATGATAAAATTCTCTATCGGCTGAACATCATCATCATATTTCCTAGAGACACCAACAGCATCATCACATTTCAACAGCATCATCATATTTCAGATGATCGCAAATATCCTCCTATCGACTACTATTTACCTCCTCCGTTTGTCGCCGATCATCATCATCATGATAATCAACGGGCGCAAGCATCCTCCGGTTGCACTGTTCATCGGGTGCCAAATACAAGCGGCATCATCATGATATTCAATATCACCTTCGTCAGCAGGATATCCAAATATCCGGTTGCTCCAAATATCCTGATGATGTTGCACTTCAACAACTTGCCTTCGATGCTCCACTGCCCGACGATACAAGCAACAGCATCATGATATTGTTCATCCGGTTCCTCGAAACCTCCTGATGATGCTAATACAACTTCCTGCCTACGCCGATACCTTACCACTTAGTGACAACAGGATAAACTCGCATTGAGGGATTTCTTAATATCCTGATGACGATGACGTCACATCCTGATGACGATGACGTCACACATCATCCTGATGAACTCTTCAACACTTAGCCAAAAAAAACTTAACTTTCACACCCGCATCCGTTAGCGATATGCGGATGATGAACTTCCCCGAGAGATGATCCTGACTGCGATATATACACTGAGTATATATCCAACTCAAAACATCATGATGCACTTGCAACATGCAAACTTCAACAACTTCATGACCCGATCCTGATGGCGATGGATCCGCAGATGATGATGCGGCTCGTTCCGACTGGAAACGCACATGCAGACTCCTGTGTATCCTTCCACTGCATGTAAGCACTCCGAACCGCTCTATTTCACAAAGATCATGTGACGACCGGGCCGGATCACCTTCAAACCAAAATCTAACAACTTATCTTCTAGACCTAGCACATGAGGATGCTAGGCTGATTCACAGCATGCTCCTAACTGATCTCCCGAACAATGCAATGCATAAACAGAAAACACAAATGCAAACTAAACTATGATACAGGACCATTCCACCGATTTGCAGGATCAACCGGTGGAAGGGTTGAAAATGCCCATTAACTTGCAAACAGAAAAGGAAATCAACACAGATACAACTGATCAACTCAAATACTGCAAAAGATGAGATCTTATTCAATTGAGATTCAAATGTCCTGCTTTTACAATTCTACTTCACAATATCTGGACTGTTCACCAGTACAGCATATCACCAGTACTACTCTCCTGAACATAACAACTATCAAAATCAAAATGAACTGTCAATATGAACTATCTGTCTGTCTAAACCCTAACAGGTCGAAGGTATATATCACAAATCCTTCGAGTACTACCAACTTCACTTCCCAATGGCTGGGAGCTTCCAAGCGGCTGGGAGAGAGGACAACTCAGACTATCTTATCCCGATCTCTAACTGCCTACACATACTCCTAGGCTGAACTAATACATAGCATCGGTCCAATGGACCTTATTACATGATAAAGTCAAACATCCTAAAAATAAACTATCCTGTCATCATGCTGATAATTATCCTACATCCTGATCATGTATGTCATCATGCGGACCTATATCCTGATCATATGCGGGTGCTCCTGCACCATACTCCCCAAAAGAAGAAATCTCAAGTCCACTTGAGATGAGAGTATCAAGGTCGGCACCATGTTTCTGTATCTGTTCTGCAGTCATCCATACTGCTTCAGAGTTCGGCTGTCCCTTCCAAGAGACGAGGTACTCCAAGTACTTTTTGTTCCTGGTCTGTTTGACCACTCTAGTGTCCAAAATCTGCTGTATCTGTGGGGGATCATGTTGAGGAATGTCTTCAGCAACTGTATCCTGTAGGATATCCTGATCTGCATCTGGATTAGCCTTGTATGGAGTTAAATCACATACATTGAAGATAGGAGATAAACCAAGATCAGGTGGGAGTTGGATCTCATAAGCATTTTGTCCATGCTTTTGCAAAATCTGACATGGTCCAACTTTCTTTTGCATGAGCTTACTATACTTTCCCTTAGGAAGCCTGTCGTTCTTCAAGTGAACCCAAACAAAATCTCCAACAGCAAATTGAACATCCTTCTTCTTCTTGTCAGCATACTCCTTATACTTTAAGGTGGTTTGCTGGAGTTGGGTCTTAACCTGATCATGAACTTCTTTGATTGCTTCAGCAAAAGCTTCTCCATCTGCACTAACAGGATCTGCTGTAGGTAGATCTCGCAACTCCAAAATACCTCTGGGATGCATTCCATACACTACCTGAAAAGGCGATTTTCCTGTGCTCCTGTTGACAGTATCATTATATGAAAACTCAGCTTGAGACAGAATATTGTCCCACTTCTCTCCATGCTGTTTTGTCAAGCATCTAAGTAGATTCCCCAAGGAACGGTTCACAACCTCAGTTTGTCCATCCGTTTGAGGATGATATGCAGAGGAAAAAGATAAATTGGTTCCCAGCTTCCTCCATAGGGTTCTCCAAAAGTGACCCACAAACTTCACATCCCTGTCTGAAACTATGCTCAAAGGCAACCCATGAATTCTGACAATCTCCCTGAAGAATAAATCTGCAATATATGAGGCATCAGCAGTGGTTTTGCATGGCAAGAAATGTGCCATTTTACTGAATCTATCCACTACAACAAAGACACTGTCAAATCCTCTCCTGGTCCTTGGTAAACCCAAAACAAAATCCATACTGATGCTTTCCCATGGTCTGGAGGGAATGGGTAAGGGCTGGTATAACCCTGCATTAGTTGACTTGCCTTTAGCCTTCTGACAAATTACACAGGTTTCTACAAATTTCCTGACATCTGACTGCAACTTAGGCCAGAAATAATGCCTCCTAACCAGATCAAGAGTCTTGTCTAGACCAAAATGACCTGCCATGCTTCCACAATGTTTCTCCTTGATTATATTCAACCTCATAGAACACCTTGGGATACACAACTGTCCACCCTTGAACAACAATCCATCCTGGATCAGGAATTCAGAGAACTCAGCATGGTATTTCTCCCCAAAAGAAGTACAGACCTGATATATCTCTCCAAAATCAGCATCAGACTCATACATGGTCTTGAGTGAATCAATACCAACACTCTCTAACTGAATTTGATTGACTGTGAGAACTCTTCTGCTCAAAGCATCTGCAACTTTGTTCTTAACCCCTTTCTTATGCTTCAAGGTAAAAGTGAAAGCCTGTAAGGTCTCTACCCACTTCATATGTCTGTGGTTCAGCTTCTCCTGACTGTTGATGAAACTCAAAGCCTGGTTGTCTGTGAATACTATGAACTCCTTTGGCATCAGGTAATGCCTCCATTTCTTAAGGGACTGAACTAAAGCATACATTTCCAGATCATATGATGAATACCTTTTCTTAGCATCATTGAGCTTTTCACTGAAAAATGCAATTGGTCTACCCTCTTGACTGAGTACTGCTCCAATGGCCATGTGACTGGCATCACACTCTACCTGAAAGATCTTGTTAAAATCTGGAAGTGCAAGGACTAGCTGCTGTGCCACCTTCCTCTTCAATGCCTCAAAGGAATCATCTGCTCCTTGAGTCCAAACAAACCTGCACTTCTGTCCTCCTTTGATGGTATCCAGCATGGGTGCACAAATATGACTGAACCCTCTGATGAACTTTCTGTAGAAGGTTGCTAACCCATGGAAACTTCTGACTTCATTCATGGTCTGTGGAGTTGGCCAATTCAATATGGCACTCACCTTCTCCTTATCCATCTGTAGCTTTCCTTGTGCAATGACAAAACCTAAATATGTGATCTCCTGTTTCATGAACAAACACTTGTCCAAGTTTATCATCAGCTTCTCTTCATGTAACCTCTTGAGAACCAGATCTATATGTCTGAGATGTTCTTCTCTGGTGTTACTGAAAATCAGAATGTCATCTAAATAGACTATGACAAACTTACCAATGAATTCCTTCAGAACCTCATTCATCAGCCTCATGAAAGTACTAGGGGCATTAGACAAACCAAATGGCATAACCTTCCATTCATACAATCCTTCATTTGTTTTGAATGCTGTCTTCCACTCATCACCTGGTCTAATCCTGATCTGATGGTACCCACTCTTCAAGTCTATTTTTGTAAAGTACTTAGCATTTCCCAAACAATCAAGTAAATCCTCAATTCTGGGGATTGGAAACCTATACCTGATTGTGATCTTGTTGATGGCTCTGGAATCTGTGCAAAGTCTCCAAGTGCCTTCCTTCTTTGGTGCTAGTACAGCTGGTACTGCACATGGACTCAAACTCTTCCCAATCAGACCTGAATTCATCAATTCTTCAATCTGCCTGGCTACTTCTGCATTCTGTTCTGGGGTAAGCTTATAAGCTGCTTTATTTGGAAGTGTAGACCCTGGAATCAAGTCTATGCAATGACTGATATCTCTGACAGGTGGTAGGGATCTTGGCATTCCCTCTGAGATAACACCTTTGTACTTATCTAATAACTCTTGGACAGCTGGGTCTATCAACCTTGGCTTCTTCTCTTTCTTGGCTTCTTGCTGTTGTTTCTTATTCACACTCATACAGGGGATCAGGGCATATGCAACTGCACCTTCTGCTGCTACTTCTTTCATGAACTATTTGCCTTCCATCAGCATGACCTTCACTTCCTTGCCTTTAGACTTCTCCTCTTTCTCCTTCAATGGGAATAACGTTACTTCCTTACCATCTTTAGTGATTTTATAGGTGTTTTTAACACCATCATGCTGTGCCTTCAGATCATATTGCCATGGTCTACCAAACAAAAGGTTGCAAGCATCCATCTTGGTGATATCAAACAACAACTTATCCTTATATCCACCAATTTGAAACTCTACCCAAGCCTGCTCTTCTACAGTTGTCTGCTGTCCTTGAGTAAGCCATGAGACTTTATATGGAGATGGATGAGGCAATCTCCTAAGCTTCAGCTTCACCACCATCTCTTCAGACACAAAGTTCTCAGTAGAACCAGAATCAATCAAAACTTTACAAGCCTTACCTCCTGCTTTGCAAGTGGTTCTGAAAAGGGACTTCCTTTGAGGGGCTTCTTTATCAGGTACCTTCATGGTAGTCACTGTTCTTCTCATCATCAGGGACTCTCCACTTTCTGGATATCCATAATTCTCAGGACCATTCACACTCTGAAATTCATTAGAGCTTGTCCTACTTTGATTATCAGGTTCATTGACCAGATTTGTCCTCCTTCCTCCTGCTGAGCTTGTGGCCTTGTCTGGACATCTGCTGGCTATATGGCCTTCTTTGTTACAGTTGTAGCATCTGATGGATCCTCTGCCATGGGATCTTCCTCTGTAAGGTCTTCTGCCTCTGAAGTTTCCTTGCTGACTGAAATTCTCTCTCTGATTCTGACTATTGTTGCCCTTACTATTGTCTTGACTGGATTCTCCTTGATATCCCTATCCATGTCCTCTGCCTCTGAAAGGACTTCTTCCACCTCTTTGTTGTCTTCCTCTTCCTCTATTGTTTTGATCTTGTTTTCTCTTCAGCTTTTCTTCCACTTTCAGTGCCAACTGAAAGCTTTTCTGCACTGTATCTGGGTTATGCAGACTGAGATCTTCCTGAATATTAAACCTCAATCCATTAAGGTATCTGGCTACCTTTTCCTATTCACTTTCTTTCACCTTTGTCTTCATACAGAGTTTCATGAACTCTTCTGTATATGAGCTGACAACTAGCTCCTTCTGCTTCAGGTTTTGCTTCCTCTTGTGTAACTGGATACTGTAATCCAAAGGAATATAAGCCTCCTTTACCAATTCCATCATCTTCTTCCATGTGGCAACTCTACGTTTTCCCTCCTGCACTCTATCATCCTGAACAAAGTTCCACCATGTCAAGGCAGCTTCTTTCATCTTTGACTGTGCTATCTTCACTCTCTGCTGTTCTGGTATCTCCTCTGTTACAAAGAAATTGTTCAAACAATCTATCCATTCCATTACTGAATCAGGGTCCATCTTACCTGTAAACACTGGCAAATCCAGCTTCACATCCATGGTTGTCCTCTCCATGGCCTTGAGGGCGTTCAACAGCGGTCTCTGGTCTGCAGGAACGACCTCCTCGCTCCAATTAGGGATATCTTCTTCTTCCCTATCATCTTCTCTACCAGAACCTACTTTACTCCTCAACTTTGCTAACTCATCTTTCAACTCCTGATTCTGAGCCTTCACGGCCTTGCTTTCTGCAATCTGTTTCTTCACCAGAACTGCCAACTCAGCGTTGGTCATCCTTGCTGGAACCTCAGATGTTCCTTCTTCGTCTGACATCCTGCTTATCTTTTCCAGAAGATCCTAACCTTTGCTCTGATACCACTATGATGCAGAGTGGGACGCAACGGAGGCTAACTAACAGGAAGGAGTAGCCAACAATACAAACAGCATGATAAAATTCTCTATCGGCTGAACATCATCATCATATTTCCTAGAGACACCAACAGCATCATCACATTTCAACAGCATCATCATATTTCGGATGATCGCAAATATCCTCCTGTCGACTACTATTTACCTCCTCCGTTTGTCGCCGATCATCATCATCATGATAATCAACGGGCGCAAGCATCCTCCGGTTGCACTGTTCATTGGGTGCCAAATACAAGCGGCATCATCATGATATTCAATATCACCTTCGTCAGCAGGATATCCAAATATCCGGTTGCTCCAAATATCCTGATGACGTTGCACTTCAACAACTTGCCTTCGATGCTCCACTGCCCGACGATACAAGCAACAGCATCATGATATTGTTCATCCGGTTCCTCAAAACCTCCTGATGATGCTAATACAACTTCATGCCTACGCCGATACCTTACCACTTAGTGACAACAGGATAAACTCGCATTGAGGGATTTCTTAATATCCTGATGACAATGACGTCACATCCTGATGACGATGACGTCACACATCATCCTGATGAACTCTTCAACACTTAGCCAAAAAAAACTTAACTTTCACACCCGCATCCGTTAGCGATATGCGGATGATGAACTTCCCCGAGAGATGATCCTGACTGCGATATATACACTGAGTATATATCCAACTCAAAACATCATGATGCACTTGCAACATGCAAACTTCAACAACTTCAAGACCCGATCCTGATGGCGATGGATCCGCAGATGATGATGCGGCTCGTTCCGACTGGAAACGCACATGCAGACTCCTGTGTATCCTTCCACTGCATGTAAGCACTCCGAACCGCTCTATTTCACAAAGATCATGTGACGACCGGGCCGGATCACCTTCAAACCAAAATCTAACAACTTATCTTCTAGACCTAGCACATGAGGATGCTAGGCTGATTCACAGCATGCTCCTAACTGATCTCCCGAACAATGCAATGCATAAACAGAAAACACAAATGCAAACTAAACTATGATACAGGACCATTCCACCGATTTGCAGGATGAACCGGTGGAAGGGTTGAAAATGCCCATTAACTTGCAAACAGAAAAGGAAATCAACACAGATACAACTGATCAACTCAAATACTGCAAAAGATGAGATCTTATTCAATTGAGATTCAAATGTCCTGCTTTTACAATTCTACTTCACAATATCTGGACTGTTCACCAGTACAGCATATCACCAGTACTACTCTCCTGAACATAACAACTATCAAAATCAAAATGAACTGTCAATATGAACTATCTATCTGTCTAAACCCTAACAGGTCGAAGGTATATATCACAAATCCTTCGAGTACTACCAACTTCACTTCCCAGCGGCTGGGAGCTTCCAAGCGGCTGGGAGAGAGGACAACTCAGACTATCTTATCCCGATCTTTAACTGCCTACACATACTCCTAGGCTGAACTAATACATAGCATCGGTCCAATGGACCTTATTACATGATAAAGTCAAACATACTAAAAATAGACTATCCTGTCATCATGCTGATAATTATCCTACATCCTGATCATGTATGTCATCATGCGGACCTATATCCTGATCATGTGCGGGTGCTCCTGCACCACCATTCTTCATAGAACACCTTCAAGATCATCCACAAGATGTGCAATCCATCTGGTCAGCCATGATTTTGAAGAACTTCATCATCCGGAAGTAAATCTTCAATTACAAGCTCAATCTTCAATGCAGATCACCAACACGAACTGGACACAATCTAGAGACCCCCACAAGCTTGCCTGAAATCACCAAGAACATCCACACCACTTCTGTCTACTGAAATCATTCTCATCTTCATCGAGAACCTCAAGAACACATTTTGTCATCACTGTCACATTAGAATGAATGCTTGCAGACCTCCAGACCATGAACCAATTGAGTTGTCAATTCACATTGGATTCCTAAACATTCCAACAAATCTACAGAACATGATATTGCATTTTCGGATCTTACCAGACCTATTTGTGTCACTTTGTCACCTTTGAACACCTACCAGAACTGGTTTCACTCAAGTAGCCATAACTTCTTCAAAACTTTATGCGGACCTCTCAAATCTTGACTAGATCATCTTTAGACACATATCTACAAACCCTTTGATGCGTATTCCCTAATCTCCATCTGAGCTAGGATCTTCACTTCATAGAGCTTCATTGTCTTCACTGTTCTTCTCTATTTCTGATAGGAATAATTTTCTTAATAACCTTAGCACACAACTCATCCAATCCTTGACATCAATGGAACAGGAGTATGTTGCCATCAATGACAACACCAGTTAGGCCCATACTTGTAACAATCTCCCCCTTTGTCATTGATGGCAACAAATGATGTGAAAAACTATTTTACCCATCAAGACAAGAACTTCTCCTCACTAACTGACATAGCTCCCCCTATCAACAACAATCATTCATATGTCTTCTCTTTCTTTACTACTCCCCCTTTGATCAACAACCACTTTTGTTTTTCCCATGTCTTCTCTCCCCCTTTAACATCAATGGCAAAGGGTACATACTTGCATCAATCAGAATTACAAGATGTGACTGTGAGACCCACCGGACTGATGCACATTAGTGCACTTTAATTAAGAACCAGAGGGGTAATAACCCCTAACTTCTCCCTGATATACTCAAAAGAGTCCTTGGGTAGAGGTTTAGTAAAGATGTCTACAATCTGATCCTTAGAGGGTACAAACTCCAATCTGACTTCATTCTTGTTCACCTGCTCTCTCAAAAAGTGAAACTTGATGGATATGTGTTTTCTCTTTGAATGCAACACTGGATTTTTTGAAATGTTTATTACACTTGAGTTATCACAGAAGATTGTGATAGGTTCCTCATACTCCACTCTGATGTCTTTTAGCATTTGCATCATCCAAAATACTTGAGTGTAACTACCTGTTGCTGCAGTGGATAGAGATATTGCCTCTTATTTCTTGCTCAACCAAGAAACCAATATTCTCCCTAAAAAGAATGCACTACCACTGGTACTCTTCAAATCATCTACATCTCCTGCCCAATCCGCATCTGTATATGCATGAAGAGAGAAATCATGATCCCTAGGATACCATAAACCATACTCAATTGTTCCTTTTAGATATCTGAGAATCCTCTTGATTGCCATGACATGAGATTCACTAGGATCAGCTTGGAATCTGGCAACAAGACCAACAACATTCATAATGTTAGGTCTAGTTTGAGTAAGATACAATAGTCCTCCAATCATTGACCTGTACTTTTTCTGATCAGCCTTAAGAGAGTCATCATCTTTGCTCAGTTTGTACCCAGTTGCCATGGGAGTATTCATTGGTTTTGAGTCTTCCATCCCAAATTTCTTCAACAATTTTTTCACATACTTGGTCTGAGAAATGAAGATTCCCTTGTTTGTTTGAGTGATTTGTAGACCCAAGAAGAAATTCATTTCCCCAAAAATAGACATCTCAAATTAACTTTTCATTTGATTTGCAAAAGTCTTGCACATACTATCTCTTCCTCCAAAAATGATATGATCAACAAACACTTCAACAATTAAGATATTTTCATGATCAATTTTTAAGTACAAGTTACTGTCAGCAGTACCTTTGTTGAAACCAATCTTCAAAAGATGTTTATCTAGTCTTTCATACCAGGCTCTTGGGGCTTGTTTGAGTCCATACAGAGCTTTCTTCAACTTGCAGACCATATCTCCCTAATCAGATAATTGAAATCCATCTGGTTGCTCAATGTATACCTCTTCTTCCAATTCACCATTCAGGAAGGCAGACTTGACATCCATCTGATATACTTTGAAATCCTTGAAGGTAGTAAAGGCAAGAAATAATCTGACTGCTTCAATCCTTGCCACCAGAGCAAAAGTTTCTTCAAAATCAACTCCTTCAACTTGAGAATAACCCTTATAGACTAATCTGGCTTTATTTTTTACTACTTCACCATCTTCATTCAGTTTATTCTGGAAGACCCATTTGGTTCCAATCACATTTTTGTTTCTAGGTCTGGGAACAAGACCCCAAGTGTGATTTTTCTCAATCTGCATCAACTCTTCCTTCATTGATTTAGTCCATCTTTCATCATTGCATGCCTCACTTACTATTTTTGGTTCAATCTTTGAGATTAGACAGTACTTTTCTGAGTCTTGAGCAATCTTTCTTCTTGTTTGAACACCTTTGTTTTTATCACCTATGATCTGATCTTCAGAATGATTCAATCTTACATACCTGGGAGTTTTGGGAACTTCTTGTACTTCTATTTCTTGGATAGGTTCATTCAACCTTGTCTCTTCTTCCTAAATTTTAGGATTCTCTGGATCAGTTTGGATCTAAATTTCAGAGGGGGCTTGAACCAAAACATCATTTTGATCATCTTCTTCATATTCATAAAATCTTGAGAGTTTTTCAATGCCTTCATCAAACTTCACATTTGTACTTTCTACAATCTTTCTCAATCTCTTGTTATAACACCAGTATGCTTTGCTTTGAGTAGAATAACCCAAGAATATTCCTTCATCAATTCTAGCATCAAATTTGCCAAGGTCTTCATCTCTTTTAATGTAACATTTGCTACCAAAAACTATGAAATACTTCACAGTAGGAGTGATGCCAAACCAGAGTTCATAGGGAGTCTTACCAGTATTGCTTTTGATTTGTACTCTATTAAGAGTATAGACAGCAGTGCTTACAACTTCTCTCTAGTAGATCTAAGGAACATTTTCTTCCATCATCATGGTTCTAGATGCTTCTTGGATGGTCTTATTCTTTCTCTCCACTACTCCATTCTACTGAGGAGTCCTTGGAGCATATAACTATCTTTTTATCCCATGTTTCTCGCAGAATTCTATGAACTCTCCGGATGTGAATTCTCCACCTCTATCAGACCTGAGACATTTTATGTTTAATCCGGTATCATTCTCGACCATAGCCTTGAATATTTTGAATTTCTCAAGAGCCTCAAATTTTTCTTTCAGAAAAGTCACCCACATCATTCGGGAGTGGTCATCAATTAATAACATGAAGTATCTATCACCTTGCAAACTCCTAATTCTTGCCGGTCCACATAGATCAGTATGTACTAAGTCCAACAATCCGGTAGAAGATTGTTCCTTACTTTTGAATGTGACTCTACTCTGCTTACCCAACTGACATTCTTTGTACAAACTATTAGTAGGTTTCACCAGTCTTGGAATATCTCTTACAACCTGAATGTTGCTTATCTTGATGATATTATCAAAATTCACATGACACATTCTCCTATGTTACAACCAACTCTGATCAAGTTGAACAAATAAACAACTTTTGCCAATACCAACCAAGTGGAAGATGTTACCTTTTGTTTGAGTGCCGGATGAAATCTTTGTTCCATAACTTTCAAAGATCTTACATTTTCCATTTTTGAATCGAAGATCATAGCCTTCGTCCACCAACTGTCCAACACTGAGAAGATTGTGCTTCAGACCTTCAACATACAGTACATCACTGGTTTTGTTCTTTCCATCAAAAGAAATAGTTCCTCTACCTCTGATTCTACCAGTAGAATTATCACCAAATTTTACAACTCCTCCTTCATACCTTTCCAAATCTATGAACTTATTTTTGTCACTAGTCATATGCTGGGAGCATCCATTGTCAATGACCCAATCATCCTTTTCTTCAACTTGGGCAGGCAGAGCTCTTTCTATCATTTTATGATTGATAGATTCAGAGGGCATTGGATCTTCTTTCTTGATGGAAATAAACACCCAGTCACTTCTAGATTTGTTCCATGTCTCTGATTCATCATCTATTACTCCTTCATCATCATCATATTCATGAACATAGTAACATTTATTTTGGAATCTTGATCTGTTTAGATTTTCCCTTGAAAATCTTTCTAGACACTTTAAGGCAAAATGACCAATCTTGTTGCAGTTGAAACATTTGAGGAGCAATTTTCCTTCATACTTACCAGATCCTCTTGGAAGTCTTTTTGCAATAAGGGCTTCAAGTTGAATAGCTTCTGATTCATCTTCTTCTAGATCTTTTCTTTCTTTTTCATACCATGATAGTTTCTTTGAGGAGTTCTCTCCTAGATCAAACTTTTCTTTTCCTTTTATAGAGGGACTAGATTTGAATGCAGACTCAGTCTTGCGGGTGCATCTCCAAACTCGGCCAATTCAAATGCAACCAATTTTCCAACCAATTGATCTCTTGTGATGTTTGAAAAAGATCTGAATTCTTTAATAGCAGCAACCTTGTATTTGTAAGCAGGAGGTAGAGATATGAAAACTTTGGCAACAATTTCATCTTCATCCAAGATTCCACCAGCACACCTAATGCCACATACAAGCTCATTTACTTTTGGCATAAATGTAGTGATATTCTCATCTTCATTCATCTTTAGGTTTTCAAATTTTCCTTTCAGACTCTATAGGTTGGCACATATAACATATTTGTCTCCTTCATGCAGAAGTTGCAATTTTTCCCAAATCCCATATGCAGTTTTTAGATCTATAACATTTGTTAGCTTTGAATCAGATAAGGCACTTAATAAAGCTTCTTTAGCCTGAAGATTGTCTTCAACATCTTTGATTTCATATATAGTTGTCAGACCATTCTTTGGAAGAACATACTTCTTTGAAGTTATGGTCCAATATTGCATTCCCATACATTGCAAGTGACATTCCATGCGGCTTTTCCAAAGAGTGTAATTGGTTCCATCAAACCTCGGACTATTCTTCTTGTAGGAAGACATCTTGGATCTCCTCAAGTAGTTAAGCTCTTTTAGAGGAACTTAGCTCTGATACCAATTGTTAATTTCAAGACAGACAACTGAGAGGGCTGGGGGTAAATCAGTTGTCTCAAATTTTCCTTTTATTAACCACTTAAATCCTTCTTGTAATTCAACAGCATAATAATAAATCAATCATGGAAACACAATGTAAAGATTCAAGTGTAGAAACACATTAACACATATGACACCAAGATTTTAACGTGGAAAACCTGGTTAAAGGAAAAACCACAGGGTGACTAACCTAAGATTGTATTCTTTGTTAAAAGAATAAAAGGAACAAAATGGTACATGCCAATTAGGGCTCACTGCCTGAGCACACTACTCACAAGAGGCCCACTGCCTACAGGAGACACACTGTCTACAGAATAATAAATATTACATACTTGAACTGAAGAATAGCATCTTCACAATGTTTGAGTTAGTTCCACTTAATCTCAACACTTCTGCTCTGCCTTTCACTCTTCTCCTCTCTACCACTCTCTCATCTTTTCATCATACCTTTGAAATGACTTCACAACTCTTATTTATACAAGGCATCAACTTTGGGATAATCATCAAAGTTGACACAATATACACTTTATTTTGTTACAGAGCACATACACAAATACAACTTGTCTTATTACAAAAACTTCATGCAAATCACCACACAGTCAGCCACATATATCTGGGACTTCAATCTTCTTTGAGGAACACTCCATGCTTCACAGAACACCTTCGAGATCATCTGCAAGATGTGCAAGCCATCCGGTCAGCCATGATTATGAAGAACTTCATCATCCAAAAGTAGATCTTCAATTACAAGCTCAATCTTCAATACGGATCACCAACACAAACTGGACACAATCTAGAGACCCCCACAAGCTTTCCTAAAATCACAAAGAACATCCACACCACTTCTATCTATACAAATCATTCTCATCTTCATCCAGAACCTCAAGAACACATTCTATCATCACTGTCACATTAGAATGAATGCTTGTGGACCTCCAGACTACGAACCAATTGAGTTATCAATTCACATTCAATTCCTAAACATTCCAACAAATCTGCAAAACATGATATTGCATTTCTAGAACTTACCAGACCTATTTGTGTCACTCTGTCACCTCTGAACACCTGCCAGAACCGGTTTCACTCAAGTGGCCATAACTTCTTCAAAACTTTATGCAGACCTCTCAATTCTTGACTGGATCATCTTTAGACACATATCTACAAACCCTTTGATGCGCATTCCTTGATCTCCATCTTAGCTAGGATCTTCACTGTTCTTCTCTATTTCTGATAGGACTAATTTTCTTAATAAGCTCAGCACACAGCTCATCCAATCCTTGACATCAATGCAACAGAAGTATGTTGACATCAATGACAACACCAATTAGGCCCATACTTGCAACAATTTTAACTTCAATAGGTTTCTCAATAACGCTTCTTAGGGATATATACATTTATCAACCATCTTCAGACCATTTGATCTCATGATCAAGGGTGGTGTAAATTTGAGTATTGTCTATATGGACAATCCATTTAAAAGATGCTAAGTGTGATGATCAAGGGTTAGAAAATTATGCCAAGTCCACCAAACCCTAAGTAAATGATCATGTTGAGGAAACATGGATTAGAGCATTTGGTTGAAGTTTTTAGGCTATCCTAACAATCTTGTTAGTGTAAGGAAGTACCAATGATCTATCATTCAAGAATGCAAACATGCCACATACATGATGGACTATACAACTACTAAGATGATTTTCCTTCAAGTCTTCCATATGGAAAATCGGTTACCGTATGATTGTTATGCCCAACAGTACAGTCATTAGTGACTATCAGGTAAGTGCAAGAGGTTGGGTCCACATAGAGGGAAAGTTGCGGGAAAAAAAAATCTCGACAGAAATGGGTACCCGTTTTAAAAGAAACAGGTACCCGAGCCTAAACGAGTACCCGCTTAGGAACAGGTACCCGTTTAGGAACGGGTGCTCGAGCCTAAATGGGTATCCATTTAGGAATTGGTACCCCTTTCTATATAGATATTTAAATTTGAGAAAAAACCTTGCACACTTTTTTTTCCCACACAAAAGGAACGGGTACCCATTCCTAAAAGCTTAGGCTCAGGAAAAACATGGTAAGCCAACCCCTTGCCTTGGACCTGCAATTTTTTTAAGTACAAAATAAGAGAAAAGACTAAGTTTACCTATATGGCTGACGACATTTTTTTCTAAATTTTTTACGAAATTAAAACCCATTACAGATGACAACGTCTAGTTTTCAAATATGTAATTTTTTTTATTGGACTTGTTTTTCTATTTATTATTTAATTTATGAGAAAACTAGTCCAAAAACTTGAAATGACAGGTGTTCATATTTTTTTTAATAACTTTTGAATTTTAAAGTTTAAAAAAAAAATTAGATGTCATCAATCTACACATCATTCTTTACAAAATTTAAAAAAAAAATTATTTTATGATTAGTTTTTCTCAAATTATGTTGGCCGTACATGAGGTTTTTGAAAACAACAATTAGAGCCAATAAAAAACTAATAAAAAAAATATATAGAAAAAAATTAAAAAAATATATCCTCATCAATCTTCACTGTACTACACATCTTTCCCAAGAGGATTTAGAAAAATACTTTTATTTAAGTCAAATTATGTTGGTCGTACACATGCATGGTATGGTTAAAAAAAATGACTTTCAAACAGTGGTTTTTAGAAATGCCTATTGAAAATCAATTTGTATCATCTGGGTATTAAAATAAATTACATATTTGAAAACTAGACTCTGAGTGCTACATTTCATATTACTAACTTTTTTTGAGATTCAATATTTAAGTGCCTCAAATGTTTAGGTCAAATGTGATAAATTCTAAAAATCAAGGAAAACACTTCCACTTTTTGGCCAAAAAGTGGACCCAACTTCTTGCACTGACCCTGTCCATATTATTCTAGGGTCATAGTTTAGGTTGCTAGGCAAGTTTTGGAGGACTGTCTCGATGTTATCAAAGTTACAAAGTGTGGTCATCAGTGCAAACGTGGTTATAAGCCTTTGAAATTGTCATTTCTTAATGCTAATCAATCATTTATGACTATTATATCAATGCTGATTAGTTATTTATTACTGTTATATCATTGCTGATTAATCATTTAAGACTGTTATATCATTTATAGATTGTTATATCAATGCTAATCATTCATTATAAAAGTTTTAATTATCATTGTCTTATTCATCATGCTTATAGAAAATCATCATCATGCCGAGGAAACAAGCAAAGACTCTAACACCAGAAGAGCGTGAAGTTGAGAATGAGAGAAAAAGAGAAAGAATGACGCAAATTGGGGAGAGTAGGAAATTTTCAACCATACAAGAAGACATTCTACTATTGTCAATTGAAGACAAACATGACACATCTAATGAAGCTAAGAGAGAGATGCAATTGGCGGCACAAAGGGAACGAATGCAAAACCTCCATTCAATGAGGAAAGTGAATCTCCAAGTTGGAGGCACTCCATCATCCATAGGTCAAGTTGAAGGAACACCATCATTATCTTCTCGAATTGGAGACACTCCATCTTTCACATGTGAAGTAGAAGGTACAACTTGATTTTTTTCTCAACTTGGTGGCACACCATCTTCTCCATCTCAACTTCAAGCCTTTTCATCTTTTTCATCTACAATTGAAGGTATACCATCTATCCCATCTCAAGTAAATATTGAAGAAATTCCTAATATTGAGTCAACTTTACCAATTAAAATGCCTCCTAGAATTTTGCATAGGAAGCCTAAGTTTCTAACCAATATCGATGAGAATGTGTTGAAGCCCATGCAGGATAAGATTCCCAAGTGCACTTGCCAAAGATATGCGAATAAGATATGAAAATTATTCTTCGAGAAGTTAAATGAAATCAGAAGATGTCAACTATTTGTTGAATTGATGGGAAATCTTAAATTTAGGCCCACTATGAAGATTCTTGGCCTAAGAACATTAGATGCCTCAAGTAAAAAATTAATTGTCAAGAATCTAATGAGTGCATATAAGAGTGTGGGTTCCACCTCATGTACCAAGGATAGTAATGCCACACGACATGTCATTACATCGACAATAGTAAGCCAACAAACAAAGAAAGCTCGCCTCATTAGAAAGACAAGTCAAGCATTGAAAACAAGTAGAAAAACTCTAATGAGAGCCATTGGAAGAAGTGAAAGAGTTGAGGACCCAAAAACTAATGAATTGTGGGCATTCTCTGGGAGACTCCCATAGAAAGACAAAGTTATTATTGAAGTCTTGAGATCCCTCATTGAAGAATTTTGGAAAAACAACACAAGGGTATCTCCTAATGCAAGAGATGTTGTGAGAAGAAGAATTGGTTGTTGAAACCGTGAGCCACATTTAAAGCATTTTTGGGATATGACTCAAACACAATTTTTCAAGAAATTTCAAGAGATGTATCCTCAAGTTAAAATTTGTCAAAGATATTTTGAAATGCTAAAACCTTTCTATGTCAAAATAAATCACACACACACTACTTGTTTTTGTAGATTACATATTAAATTTTCTAAGTATTTTGATGTTTATCGATCTATATGTTTAGATTTGCATACTAACAATGTTTTGTAGGATTGTGGCATACGTGCCCCACCAACATCTTCAAGAGACTTCATATCAACAATTTTATATGAAAGAGAGGAAGGTAAATTATTCTACAGAAAATTATGCTTGGATGGCACATGTCAGCATTGCGGTGGCTTGCAACATATGCCAATATGTGAACATATGGAAAACACACATGTGGTTGGAAATCAACTAGTAGAGTTCGACAGGTATAAAATAGTGGCCTACAATACAAAATATGGTAAAGAAGCAAAGGGGTGCGATTTGGTTATTCAAAAGATTCTAGTGTATCAGTTTATATCTACATTTCGTGATAGTATAGTGTATGAGTATGTAAGGCATACCCATAGAGCTTGATGGTTGGACATGCAATTCAAGTTATGCAAGGACATGTTTCCACTTGGTACCATCATTTCAGTTGTTGACTTTGCAGAGAACTACGTACTGCATCCATCGAATGAGGTGCAATCACAGTATTACAACTCTATGCAGGTTGCTATATTCATGTAAATAGCATTCATTCATGTAGAAGATAGTACAAAGGACAACAAGAAGATCTTGAGAGAATATCATTTTTATATTAGTGATGATCGTACACATTCGATGGATTTTGTACAAGGTTGCTTTCAAATGTTCTACCATTATTTGGCCAACAGGAGAATATCATTTCATCAGCATATCATATGGTCAAATAATTGTACATTACAATTTAAGAATGTGTGGATGTTCTATTGGATGAGCAGGATGCATACAAAGATTGGTGTTCAACATATGTAGAATTTTTGGGAGGCTGAGCATGAAAAGGGAGAGCATGATGGTGTAGGAGTGTGTATCAAAAGAGCATTGACACGAGAAGAGTTGAAGTACAAAGATAATGCAAAGTTGACATATGCGAGATCTATTGTCAAATGTGTAACACTATAGTGGGTCTAGGTAATGAAGGTAAGTCTACAGTTTGCAGATATTTTTGGTTGGTTGATCATACTAACATTGTCAAATATGAGGGCTGTTGTATATTGACAAGATCGAGTGAGCTACACTCTTTTAGAAGCTCTAATGCAGGTTCATATAGTATTCATGCACAACATATGTCATTCTTTTGTTCTTCATGTACATATGAAGCTTGGTATGATTGTGAGTCAAAGCAGTGGGTTCATGATTGGTGTACAAGAGGCCTAAGCCTGGTTGACATGTATTGACTACTGACAGCACTACAAATGATAGAGAATGAATCATCAGTTGATTTTGATCATGTTTCAGGTCTAGTTCAACTAGGTATTATCAGCATTCAAATTTAATCAAATTTAATATGGCATCTTATTTTGTATTTTTTCTTGTATTGTTGAAGTTATATTCATCGAATTGAATGCACATATCAATTTAGGGCATGTTTATGCAGTTATTACAGCCAAAGACAATGAAGAAGGAACAGATTATTATTTGTGTGATATTGTTGAGGCAAAAAAGAAATTAAATTCCCTTGTTATAGATGGAGAAAACATCGAGTACCCTATAGGATTAGTGATTGTTATTAGAACATGGCTTAGAAGGTACCCACTGAAGAAGTCTGATGTGTGGGTATTCGAGGACTTTGACACACATAGGAAGATTCTTCATTATTCTAACCTTGTTGTGGCTTCAAACATTCATTTTATCAAATATGGGGGTAGACCACTGAATAGGACCTTGTGGAAGGTTTGTGAGTCTAATCATGAGGCAATACTTGACACAATAAACAGTAGAGTAGACCCTGATGGTTCATTGGATTGAATTAGTGGAATGACAGAAAGGTATGTTAGTTTTCTTTTCTATCCTCATTTCACCTTGTATATTTTACCTACTCATTTTAGCTAAATAGTGCAATTGCATTTGCATTCAAGATTTTAGTATGATGGGTGTAGGCATAATCCTTATGAAGTTTCCTTTCAAAGGAAAGTAAGGTAGGTTTTCATGATTATTTCATGATGATATGTCCTTTACTTTCTATTTCATAATGAATTTTAATAATGTTACTATGAGTTCTAATTCATTTTAATGATATTACTATTTCACAATGAGTATTAATGAGTTTTAATGACAAACAATTAATAGTAGCGGTAAGGGCAACCTCAATTGATGCCCTACAAGACATTGGATCAAGTGAGAACACCTTTATAGTACTAAATTTCCAACTACCAGAATGACTAAATTTTTAGGACAGGCATCTCCTGGGGCCAAACAGATGGCACCAATGCATTCGAGTGGGTAGGTAAATACTAGGGGGGGTGTCTTTTTGGTGGCAAAGCCTCATGGTCATTCTTGGCTATATCGAACATAGACAATCTCTATGGGGCCCTAAGAAAAAAAATGTGACAAACTTTGGATTGACTATTCCATCAAACTGTGACACCTAGGAACATCTTCTTTACATGTATAGGTGGATGTCAGGTCCACCTAAAAAAACCTACCTCAGTTTCTGCTAAATCAATTTCATTTGCCTATGGTGGTAAGGAACACATTCTTGCAAAATGCTTCAGTTTCATGTGGTGGAAAGGTGCTAGGAGTGACATTTTGCATTCCATAGGTCATGGGGCCAATCAGACTTCTCCAATGCATCCAGGTGGGTGGGTAAATGCCAAGGGAGGTCTCATTTTGTGTGGCAAGTGTCCCAATCATTTGGGGCAGCATGCTACCAGCAAATTCCCTTAAGATCCGTAAGATGAAAAAATTCCCAAACTTTGACGGAGCATTTCTCGAAACTCATGGCAACTGGGAAAGTTTTTTTTGGACCTACAGGTGCACGTGGGGTCCATCCACAATAACCTCTCTTGGTTTTAGTCAAATCTAGTCAATTTCACCATGCTGAAATCCAACGCATTCTTGCAAAATGCTTTAGTTTCATGCAGTGGAAAGGTGCTAGGAGTGACATTTTGCATTCCATAGGTTGTGGGCCTGAATGGACTTCACCAACGCGTCAGGGTGGGTGGGTAAATGCTAGGGGAGGTTGCGTTTCGTGTGCCAAGTGTCCCAGTCATTCTGGGTTGTAAGCTACCAACAAAGTAGAAAGTTGCTAACACTAAAATTTTACATTCCATGGGTATTGGAGGTGAAAAGACTATGCCAACACATTTGGGTGGGTGGGTAAATTCTAGGGGAGGTCTTGTTTCGTGCACCAAGTGTCTCAGTCATTCTGGGCTGCAAGCTATCAGTAAAGTTGAAAGGTGCTATGAGTGACATTTTGCATTCCATAGCTCGTAGGGCCAAATGGACTCTGCCAACATGTTAGGATGGATAGGTAAATGCTAGGGGAGGTCTCATTTCGTGTGCTAAGTGCCTCAGTCATTCGGGGCAGTAGGCTACTGTCAAAGTCCCTTAAGATCCCTAAGATGAAAAAACTACCAAACTTTGACGGAGCAGTTCTCAGAATTCGTGGCAGTTGGGAATGTTCTGTTTGGACCTATAGGTGCACATGGGGTCGATCCACAATAACCTCTCTCAATTTTGGGGTGAGTGCGAGATCATGATGGGCCAAACAGTGGCAATGGAGAAAAAACTAGCTGGATGAAAATTTGCTAACATTTATACTAATATTTAGCTTTGGATGGAAGGGGTGTTAATATTTCTAGCTCAAATATGGATTCCCTCCCAAAATACCTTGGGATTACCTCATATTTAGGCAAGTGGGTGTCCCAAAACTTGCCAACGAAACTTGCAAAACCACCCATTTAGTGTATCCTAAAATTTTCCACAATTTCATCCTTGAAGCTGACGGACTTTTTTGTAACTAAATTTAATGAAATGAAAAGGGTTTATAGAGGAAGCTATTAAGATTCTAAAAATATAATATATGCCTCATAATAATTTTAATAGGTAATTATTATTAATTTTCTACATGCACTATGTCTGATTTCCTGATAGATATACATATTGAAAAACATCCATAACTTTCAACATATTAATCCTTTTTTAAATCCAAAAGATGCATCACATTCCAGGATTTATTGGGTATACATTAAAATTTTAAATTTTTTATTTTCATATATTTTTGACCAAGTTAGCTTGGCTGGAAAATTAATTTTTTATATTTTAAAAAAGTCACACTAAAAAAATCATAAATAATTATTTATGTACTTAAAAAATTCAAAAAAATATGTGTCACATCCGCTCATGTGTCCTTTACTTAAATCCAAATCATGGAGGAAAAATATTATCTTTTTCTCATACTTAGGTTGGCCGGAATGACACATACTTTTTACATTTTTCTAAAAAATTTAGTAGTGCTTCATTGAAATATCCAATTTTCACCAAACTATTTTTAAAATTTGCAAAAAAAAAGTAGTAGCCCATAAACTACATTTAATTTATTACAACTTTTATTACTACCTTATTTCTAGATTGTGTAGATAACTCATTCAATTTTTGACATGAAGTTACTTAAGTCTATTTTTTCACATTTATATTGCCACTTAGGGGTAGTGTTTGGCCCATCATGATCCTGCACTCACCCTTTGGTCAACTCTAGTCCATTTGACCGTGTCAAAATCAAACACATTCTTGCAAAATGCTTCAGTTTCATGCAGTAGAAAGGTGCTAGGAGTGACATTTTGCATTCCATAGCTCATGGGGCTGAACAAAATTTATCAATGTGTCAGGGTGGGTGGGTAAATTCTAGGGGAGGTCTCGTTTCTTATGCCAAGCACCCTAGTTGTTCAGGACAACAGGCTACCGACAAAGTCCCTTAAGATACTAAGAGCAAAAACTGCCAAAATTTGATGGAGCAGTTCTTAGAATTTGTGGTAGCTGGGAATGTTTTGTTTGGACCTACAGGTGCATGTGGGGTCTATCCATAATAACCTCTCTCAGTTTTGATCAACTCCAGTTCATTTGATCGTGCCAAAATCAAATGCATTCTTGCAAAATGCTTTAGTTTCATACAGCACAACCTTCTCAAGTGCCTTATTTTTTGATATGCTCGTCATGAGGCTAAACCAACTATGCCAACACATCAAGGTGGGTGGGTAAATGTTAGGGAAGGTCTTGTTTCATGTGTCAAGTGCCCTAGTCATTTTGGCCTGCAAGCTACCGGTAAAGTGACTTTCTCAGTAGTTTACAACCTGGAATGACTGGGACCCTTGGCACATAAAAAGAGACCTCCCTTGGCATTTACCTACCCATTCCAATGCATTGGCAAAGTCTATTCATCCCTACAATGCTATGGAATGTAAAATGTCACTCCTAGCACCTTTTGAGTTTATCGGTAGCTTGTAGCCCAGAATGACTAAGACACTTGGCGCATGAAACAAGACCTCCCCTAGCATTTACCCACCCATCCAGACATGTTGGCATAGTCAGTTCAACCCTAGAACTTGTGGAATGTAAAATTTTAGTCTTAGCAACTTTCTAGTTTGTAGGAGCATAGCCTGTAACAACTAAGATGCTTGGCACATGAAACAAGACCTCCCCTGGCATTCACCCACCCACCCCAACATGTTAGCACAGTCAGTTTGGCCCCACGACAAGTAGAGCAAAAAATATGGCACTTGGCAACATTGTGTTGCATGAAACTAAAGCATTTTACAAGAATGCATTTGATTTCATGTCATGCCCACATTTGCCATGTGGTTATGACATGATAACCACATTTGTCATGTGGTCATGACACCAATTATCAAAAATTTTCCCACCTGACTCTAAAAACCTACTCGCGCGCAACATGTGCACTTGGTGACACACGCACATAACGTAGTTGTCTCTACAACTAACATCAGGCACATCACCTGAAGGCAAGGAAAGTCAATCACAAACGGCATAATGTGAAACTCTCTTTGCAAACCCTATGAAACAAAAGCCACTAAGGGGGTGTGCGTCATGAGGAGTGACGTTAAGAGGGTTGGGTTCTATTTCAGAATCCAACCCTAGAGTTACTAGATGAGGTGGAAGAATTTCGATAAGGATCGAAATCTAATCTTAGAACAACTATTAATTTAAAATAATATCTAAACTAAAACCCCTATACAATTTTCAACTTAAAACATTTTAATCAACATCTAATGCAAAAGAGGTAAATACTCAATTTAATTTAAATAAATATATCCATCTAAAGTCTAGGAAATTTTTGGTAGCATAATAGGATAAAATGGAATAATATCCATAGTGATTTCGACAACATAACGCCATCTCATCAACTATAAGAGAGTTTAAAAATAAATTAAATTAAAATCTAGTAGATTACTCCTTAAAGAATTTTAACAAAATTAAAATACATGAATTAAAATTCCCTATTTACTTTTACCCACAAAATCTAAATTACTTTAAATAAACAACTTAAAGAATTGAATTAATTTAAATATATCCTTTTAAATTAATACAATTACAACATCATGGAAGATGAAATAAACACTATGAGGTAATAAGATGATTTAACCAATAACTTTAAAATACATCTTCCCCTAGAACTCAAATGTTAAAATTAAATAAATAACATATTATTCACTCACACAAAAGTCAAAAAGTCTCCCACTCTCCAAGTGGGTTTGTTTAGGAAAACTAAACTAGTTAAGGTTAATTAATCCACTCTTAATGGTTATGGCACCAAATCCTAGAGTTGAGTTTATAAAAGCATAATATTTTGGACTATTTGTTCACATTCTAACTTTGTTCTCTTTGGTTGGTTGCAGGTTTCAATAAGGAGGCAAATGGAAGGTACCTCCCCACGTGAGAGGTATCTTCCCAATCAAGGATTTTCTAATAGTTTCTTTTGATGTTTACTAACATTGTTTATTCTATAGGTTTAAATGAATTTGTTCTCTAACATTTATACTCTGGTTTTCAAAGTCTATTTTTCCATTGTCTAAATTGTTTTCATACACAATTTACTATGTTTTAGGATTAAAATAATTTTCTATTGTTATATATAAATTCTAAAAGTTTAAAAGTTTTCAAAATTCTCCCATTTTAGCTTTCTATTTTATTTTCCTTTTGAGAAAAAAAAATCACACAGAGAGGGATAAATGTTTTACCCACAACTATTTATATATATATATATGGTTGCTGCCTTTAACATGGGGTATTTTTTAAAAAATTACACAGTAGAATAAAAATGGTAGAATCTGCCCCCTTGCACAAAGGTATATACATACTAAACAAAGATACATATATATAAGAATACAACAGGGTCAAAAATAGAGTTAGGGTCGAACCAGCCATAAACAAAATTTACACATGCATCATATAAAAGACAAGCTTTAGCTTTAAGCGCTACCGTGCTTTGAAGATCCTCAAATAGCAACCAAGGGAGGGGCAGGGGCTCCGCCGCCCCCTCCATAGAGCATTAAGGATCTGTGGAAGGGTGGGGACGGGGTCCCCAACCCCCCCACACTTCTTAAAAGGAAAATGCAATAGGCGCATGGCTCGACCCTACAACCTATCTGCAACTTAGTTTTTCTTTAAAACACGCCTCAAAAAAAAAGAATCCCTAGCCCTAATTCGAGGCTTAACTTAATTTTGAATGCATAACATTTGGTTTTAACTTAGCACCTTTATAATTAAAAAGATTATATATATATATATATATGTCAAAGAAACACCACTATATGTGAAAAATATAGTGAGCCCAATAAAATATAGTGAGCTCTATTATATATATATATATATATATATATATATATATATATACACAAAATTATGTTTGCAACCTAATTTAGTGAGGCCTAGACAACAGTTGTTGAAGAAGGGGTAAAGAAATTTTTTTATGTGTAGGATCATCTAGTCAATGTCTGATGTCTTGACAAAAGACTAACATATGATGACTTATCAGGATCATGCAACAGCTCAAAATGGGCTATCACACCATCCTGGTAAGTGAAAATGTCCTAAAGGCAAGAAAGCAGGCATCCAAAGAATGACATGTATCTAATTGACTTCATATTTCAGTTATGATGTTGCTGATTATTCAGTACATTTCAGTGCAGTTTCAAGAAAGAGGTATTTATAAACTATCATTTCTTCATCATGCTTTAAACATGTGCTTTAAATGAGATTCAGTTGTTTCATGCTATGTAATTGATTCAAAAAGAAAATATATAGAAGTCATTGCATAAAATGAAATAACTAATTATATTCAAAAGAGTATTTAAATATGTCCCACACAAGCCATGGGAATGAATGGAATATGTTGCATAAAAGTAAATTATACTTTTGAAAGAATAGAAATACATAAGAAAAGTAAAGGGACCCGTCATTACCTGTGAATGATGAATCTCGAGGTTGAGTTGATCTTCAGCTCCCTTCATCTGCTGAGATCTGGAATACCTACAAAAGTTGTGTTAGAGCTCTTGGTTCTAATACTTTTCATAGAAATTATCAAAGAAACAAAAGTACAAACTACTTTTATGGAGCAGCAGTCATCTAATGTTTAGAATAATGCAAAAAGAGAAGTAGAAGAGATAGCTGAATAAGCAGATGCAAGTGCCAGATTAGAAAGATAAATTCACACAAGAAGCATCATATCATGTAACCAAAGGTATGTTTTATGTTAAAACATGTTTGTTGAATGTGCAGGAATAGGCAATAAATGATAATATGTAAAGGATTCAGTATGTGGAGAAAATGTGGCTCCCACAAGGGTTAAGCACAACATGCTACCCTCTCCTTAACAATTGAGAGGATTCATAGTTCAAATATCAACATACATGATAGAACTTAACAACATTTGTCAATAAGAAAAATCCATGGCAAGGATGTTCATTGTGTGGAGCCCCATTGGGACATTCAATGCTTATGAGGATATCTATTTGCTGTCTCCAAGTGGCATTGAGCTTTTGTGAAGCCTTAAGAAAGAAGAGAAGTGCTAAATAATACAAGTAAAATTCCTCCATGCACAAGTATCAAAGGTACCAATGAGACTCCACACAGTGGGTATGCCCTCAACATCCAGAACATCTTACAAATGGACCTTGTTACTGTCAACAAATGAATCATCATTATGATACAAGGATACTATAGATAAAGGATAGAGTGCATGCTGCATAGTGAAGGCTTGTGAATGCCTTGGAACAACTTACTCATGGAACAATGCTTCTGCTATGTCAAGCATATCAAGTACAGTGTCATAGATGCAATGTTACAGTCAAGTAGTGACTACAAGGAGACCATCATTATAAACATGACAGAGATACAATGCAAAGATAAAGAGACCAATGCTTTCTCTTTTTAAACAGTTCAAAAGACTACAATTATGAGCAGGAGTATGTAGCAGCAGTCATAAGTCTTTGAGACAGCCAAAGCAGGAAAGATCATAATTATGATAGAGCAAAGCATCATATAAACAGTCATGAGGGTCAACCAAGAGCAGTCCAAGCATACATGAAAATCCAAATATAAGATCAAAGAGGAAAATCAAAAGCTTTTGGAGCAGTTTAGAGTCCTTGTGGAATAGTCAACAAAGAAACAACCATAGTTCTCATGGGACAGTTTTGGGAAGGCAGTCACATGGCATAGTGGCCTTCTAGGCATATAGACATTGGTTTACTCACAAAGCTATGTCAGGAAGCTTCTTGAGATAGTCAAGATACCTACACCTATAGAACATCACTGATATGGAGTGAACACAGTGAAGATAAACCATCTATCATCTTTCACAATAACCTCATTCATAGTATGAAGAACAATCATAATTCCTATTGGCAATGATTCAATGCATTGATAATGAACAAAGCGGTGTAAAGAGTATCAATAAGATCGAAGCTAAAGAGAGAAGCATAAAATAAAATCATACACAGAAAAGATGCATGGAACAACAAACCTTCAAGAATACATTTCATGTTTTACAACATAAATGAAGATAAGGAGTTTTCATTTGTGTTGGATACAAAGAAAAAAGCTCCAAGAGATTTTGAAACTCAAAGGTATTCACATCTAAAGCTAAAAGCCTGACTTTTGCATAAAAAACTGCTTGTAAAAGGGTACCCATGAGTTTTGCAAGGAACTAAGAGAAGATAACTTAGGGTTTTGAGAGGCTGCGACCTTCAATAGAAGAAATGAGTAGAGATTCTTTTGTTTTTCAAAGAAGTACATTCAAAATGAAGGTATAGGAAAGTGCTTAACCACGGCCTGGAGAGGTTTCAAGCATTTGCAATAGAGAAATATGCCTCCCAAGTGTCAGTAAAAGCTTCAGAAGCTCTTCAATAACGACCTCAAAGTAAAAGAGAGCATCAACAGAATGTGAGGAAAAAGAATGCATCTGAAAAAATGATGGAAGCCATGACTGGAAGGCTAATAAATACATTCAAAATGGAGGGAATAAAGAGATCTTTGCAATGGTGGAAAAAGATGATACTCACCACTTGAATTTTCTATAGAAAATGGCTCAAAAACTCAGAAATCTTGAGAAGCTTGAAAAAAACCCTCATGGTGGCGACGCTCCAACACAGGTGGAAAAAAAACAAATGGCAAAATGATGAGCATTTTAGGGTTTGTTTTGCTTTTGTCACAATTACCCTAGCTTGACTATGGGATTTTTGACTTTGTTTTTTAAATAAATCATTGTTATCCAAAACATCCAAGACTTTGAAGTCAAAGAACCTAATCATTTAGATGAGCCTGTGACTTGAAGGTGTTTAGGGAGTCATAAGATGCATGAGGAGATTATGCAAGTCAAAGGGGAGTTATAAGGAGGATATTATTTTTTGACTTTTAAACTAAGGGAGAATACAAGAATTGGAAAAATAATTATAATCTCCTTAGTTTATCATGATTTGAAAACCAATGTATAAATGTAAACAAATAATAGAGTAATAAATTATAAATTCCTTTATTATTTGTCATGAAAATGTAAAAGCAAGAATAGACAAATTCATAACAAATAGTAAAGTAAATCACGATGATTACTTTATTATTTGTTCACATTATTTTATTCATCTCCAAAATCATGCAAAGTTAGGAGGTAGAGTTGACTAAGACATTTGGTGTCTTTTCCTTGATTTATGGTCAAACTACAGGGAGTTTGGTGTTCCACATGGTCAAACAGGATGTGAGAGGCAGTTTGGAGCTATTTTTGCTCAATTTAGATCAGTTATGAGGCCTCATTTTTAGGTTTTTTTCTTTTGCTCATGAATCAACTGGGAGGAGATTTTTAGATTGTAGTTGAACTGCAGTGCTTTTTCCATTCACTTGAGAGTTCATTTTGTATATGGGAGAGAAATCTTAGGATTTTTTCTCAGTTCTGGCCTTCTTTTTTTCTCTCACACATTGCAGAGAATAGGAGTGTTTTGTAACTCATTATTTTTATATTTATACAGTACAACAGGTTACAGGTTCATATTTTGTCTTGTGCAGTGCTTTTTTTCTTCTATTTCTAGTTAGAATACATCAAATTTCCCCTTTTCAGATTAATGCAAGTGCCTTTATGTGTGATTTGATGAAATTATTGTGTTTTAACCATTAAAGCCTTTATGTTTGTCTCACTCATTATTGTGCATCCATCACAGGTCTCAAGTTGTGCTTGTTTTCATTTTGGTCTTAAAAGTGTGAAAATTTATTTTCCTCTTGAAAGAACAAACTATTTGGCATGCTTTAGAAACACTTTTGTGATCAAGTCATCATTTCTTAACTGTGCAAGTAGTATTCTTAGAGATAGTTGTGAACCATTCTACAAGTTTTACCATCATATAGATGCATCACCACAATTTCAAATTTAGTTTATTGTTGGACCATTACAATTCCTTCTATCCTTTTTCCTACAAAGTTAGTTTACTATTAGATCAATCATAAGGGAACCAACCCACAATTTGGAGGTCTACCTTCACCATAGGGCACCCACAACCTGAAGGTATTCCCATGTTACACAATATTTTTGAGCCTCACAACTTTGCATCATGGGTGAAATCCTTGTTGATAACAGTTTTTGGCACACCCGGTGGGACAGTTGAACTAATTTTTAGTTCAATAAGAACTTATTCTTTCTGTAGTTTTGGTATGAGCAACAGTTATTACAACCTTTTGGAGGTTTCAATTCAAGTACCTGGCAACTCTGAGTTTCTGGTTTGAATAGATTAGATTTTACATCATATGAGAAAGATTCAAACAAGGCAAAGTGTTGATCCTAAGAAGCATATTCAACTTTCACCACCGAAAAGGAAGGCTAAGGCAACAAATGGGTTGGTAAAGCCATCAAATAAAGCAATACCCAACCTTCCTAATTCTCATCCTCAATTTGCATCTCATAGAAATCTATTGTTTACAAGTTCTTCATCACAAGTACTAGTAAATTCTCCACCAACAAGTCCTACAGTACAAGTACCTATATTCCAGATGGCAGCTCAACAACCACCGAGAAATCAGCCATTTGTAACTTTTAATGGGGACAACCCATTAAATTTAAAACAACATAATGATATACCAATGGCTACACTCAAAAGTTTACCCAGTTTCACTAGTGAAGATGGTACTACACCAATAGAGCATATAAGATATGTATCTTCACTTTGCGTGGTTCATCATGTTACACAGGAGAATTTGGCAATAAGACTTCTAGAAGCATCATTAAAAGGAAAAGCTCTTCAATGGTTCCATGGATTGGTTGTTAACTCTATCGGAACACAGGATGAGTTAGGAAGTGCCTTGAACAGGTAGTTTCAAGATAAATGAGATCATCTATCTCTGGTTGAACAGATGACAACCATTAAGAGAGCCCCACAAGAATAGATGAAAGACTTTAATTTTCTATTTCAAAAAACCTGGAATAGGATCCCAACAATGGTAAGACCTTCACCTGAACATGCATTTTTGTATTATCTTAAGGCATTGAATAATGATATAGTTGTAATGATTCAATCAATGGGTGGAGTTACATTACCAAGAGCATTTGACATAGCTATTAAGGCAGAAAATAGTCTTATTCAGGCTGGAAAGATTGCACCAAGGCCTCCAATGCCTATTTTCCCTGATATTCAGCCTCTAATTTCTATCCAAGTACCTCCTATTGCCTCAATACCTATTGTTCCGGCCTTAAGTTATCAAGCAACTGTTCAAAATAATGTTGTTCCAATACAATCAGACTTGCAAGAGCTTAAGGGCAGTCAACAAGAAATGGAAAAACTATTGCAAAATGTTAGCAATAACTTAGTAAGCTTCAAGAAGCAACAAGATTAGAATATCAGACCTTATCAAGCACCATTCCAAGAAAATAGACCTCCTTATCAGGCAGATTACTAGGGACAGAGAAGAAATTATAATGCTAGGCCTAATCAACCATATAATCCAAATGTTGCTAGACCTTCAAGAGAGCTTGTACATGTGCAAAATAACATGGCACATGATTATGTATGGTGCTATCCATGTAATCAGACTCATAACTAGGCTAATTGCATGAATGGAGTGGTAAGTCAAGCACTAACAGTTCAGAATAATTATGTTGTTTCTAAAAAATACAGCAAAAGAAGGTAATGATTAGCTATATTCTCAAACACAACATAATAATCCTGATGTTGCTTTCATGAATTGGCAAGCTAATGCTTTTTGTGGAGTGAATCAGTTACAAGAGAAGAAACAATCTTATACTTCCATTGCAACCAATACGAGGTCAAAGAAAAGAGCTGTTGATTTACAACAATAGGCTTATAATAGTAAATAGCAAGATGATAAAGTACAACAAGGTGACAAGAGTAAAAATCAAGCTTCTATAGCTCAACAAGGTCAACCTGAAGTTTCCACTTCTAAGAATGTTCATGTTCTGTCAAGAGGACAAGCTATTGCTGGGAATAAACAACCTAAAGCTCAAAAACAACCAGCTAAGATACATTCAGATATTGATATTCCTAGAGTACAACAAAAGGTTAGTGGTCCTTCTTTTAACATTGTTGATCATATGAAGAAATCCACTATTAGTATGTCAATGTTAGATGCATTACATATAGTTCCTAGGCAAAAAGATTTATTGCAAGATGCCTTAGCCAAGTTGTCATTGTCTAATGAGTCTCATACAAGTCAACCCCAGGTTGTGCTTACTAATGATGTCAGAAACAAGAGTGAACAACCAAAGCAAGTGATCAAGCCACCTCCATTTTATCTAACTCTGATTGTTGGGAATTATTTAGTTCACAATTGTATGATTGATTTTGGAATTAGTAGCTCAGTAATGCCCAAACAATTAGCTAATAAACTTGGTTTAGTTTATGAACCTATTTCTAGAGGAGTTGTCCAATTAGATGGTACAAAAGTTAATATAGTGGGAATGTTAAAAAAACATTGGTCTTACTTTGCATGCATGTCCCAACTTTGTAATTGATCAGGACATTCATGTCATTGATTTGCCACCACATTTTGCCATATGTCTCTCTAGGGATTTTGCTGCAAAATTGGGAGGATACCTATCCTTTGACTGGACTCATTTATTTTTCAGAACAAGGTATGGAACCAAAGTTACCATAAAATTAGAACCATTAGCCAAAGATCATCTTGAATCTTACACTCCAATCCCATAAATGCCAATCTTGCCATCTATGATCATGAGGAACTAGTTGTTGTCCAAGATCCCAATACACCTATTGAGGGTATACCTAATATTAATTTAGATGAATGAGCAACTGAGAATGATGAAGTTGACCCTTTCAGTCAAATGGATGAGGTAGGGCTTGGGGTTTATATGATTCATGAATCTGGTGCATTTGTTCCAAATCTGGTTAAGGATGAAAAATAGATTGAACAAAAAACTAATCAGCTTTGGAAGTTGTATTTTGATGGCTCAAGAAGCTAGATAGGTGCTGGTGGAGGAGCCATGTTAATTTCTTTTGATGGAGAGAAATATTATTCAGCAATTCATTTTGCTTTTAGTTTCTCAAATAACACTGCTTAGTATGAGGCACTAATTCATAGCTTGGAGTGGGCTAGAAAGAAAGGTATTAAATATTTGCAAGTTTTTGGTGACTCAGAATTAGTAACAAATCAAGTAAGAAATCTGAATGTAACAAAGAATGATTTGCTCAAGCTTTATAAACACAAAACTTGGGATTTAATTGAGGAATTTGATGCTTTTAATCTGCTATCCATTCCTAGAAATCAGAATAAAGAAGCACATAAATTGGCTGCCTTAGGAGCACAATTTAATATTCCAACTGGAATAAGGAATGTGCAGACACAACAGTATGTCAAAGTGATTGTCAAACCTTTTGTGCCTGATAATAACACAAGTTGGCAGGTTTTTGAAAGTGATGAATAGATCATAAATTTTCTGATGGAAGAAGCTAAGTTTGTAGCAGGAAATTAGCAGAAATGGCTGCAACAATATGATGATCAGATCTTACAACTAAAGTTAAATAAACTGCCTAAAGGTTTGGTAACCTTAGAATCAATTTTTTAACACTGATGATCAAGTTAGAAAAGATAAATCCAACATGTCAGTAAAATAGGAGCATTATGAGCCCATTGAAATATTCAAGGACAAGCTTCTTAAGCTTGGAAAAATATGGACCAAAGAGGAACAACAAGATTTTAATCAGCTCTGCCAAGAATTCAATGATATATTTTCTTGGGAGTATGGAGATTTGAAGGGTTTTAACCCTAAGTTAGCTCAGCACACTATTGAGCTAGAACTTTAAATAAAACTAGTGAGATAGAAATAAAGGCCACTGAATCCCAAGCTGGAAACTCTTATGAAAATAGAACTGAATAAGCTGATTGAAGGTAATATTATCTTTCCAACCAAACATACATCTTGGGTTTCAAATTTGGAACCTGTTAGAAAAAAGAATGGTGAAATTAGGTTGTGTGTTGATTTTTGTGATCTAAACAGAGCTTCTCTCAAAGATCATTATCCGCTGCCCTTAATGGAGCAGATCTTACAGGTAGTTTTAGGTTCAGAAAGATTTTCATTCTTGGATGGTTATTCAGGGTACAATCAGATTCTAGTAAAGAAGGAAAACCAGTTCAAGACTGCCTTCACTACCAAGTGGGGCACAATGGCTTATAGAACGATGCCCTTTGGATTGTCCAATGTAGGGGAAACATTTCAAAGAGCCATGGACATGGCTTTCCAAGGCCTCATTAATAAGTTTGTACTTGTTTATTTGGATGATGTTACTGTATTTTAAAAGAAAACTGATAAACATTTTGATTATTTGAGGCAGATCTTTGAGAGATGCAGAGAATACGAGATTTCACTTAACCCAAAGAAAAGCATTTTTTTTTGTCCATGAGGGAAAGCTTCTTGGACACATAGTATCAAAAGATGGAATATCCATAGATCCAGAAAGGATCACAGCAATTCTAGCATTACCTCTTCTAGCTCATAAGAAAGGCTTACAAAGCTTTCTTGGAAGGATCAATTTTGTAAGGAGGTTCATACCTAACATTGTAGTATTATTGCAGCCTCTTACAACCATGCTTAAAAAGAATATTCCTTTTAGCTAGACTAAAGAAGGTAAGAGAAGTTTTGAAGAGATCAAGTAGGCCCTTGCAGCAGTCCCAACACTTATTAATCCAAATTTTGATAAAGAATTCCTATTATATGCATTTGGGAGTGTTGATACAATTTCAGCAATGCTTTGTCAATAGAATGAAGAAGGATTAGAAAAACCTATGGCTTTCTTTAGCCAGGTTTTACATGATTATGAAGTTAAATACTCATTTGTTGAAAAACATGTGTTGACTGTAATAAGAAGCCTTAAGAAATTTAAACACATGCTTTCTAACAACAGAATACAGTTGATGGTTGCCCATCTAACAGTTAAAGATTTCTTGCTTAGCAAAGATCTCAATGATAAAAGAGCAAGATGGATTACAAAGGTGATGGAGTATGACATTTAGATCAAAATCACCAAGCTTTTCAGAGGTAAAGGCTTGTGTGAGCAACTTGCAGGAATTGAAGAAAACAAGGAACTTGAAGAGCAAACTATAACACTGTTTCAAAATTAGGAACAAGTTGTTGTTTTAGTTTCATCTACCAGTTGGATTCAACAAATGATCCATTATCTGCATACTGGAGACTGTCCTGAAGGTTTAGACAAATAAAAAAGGAGGTATTATAGGCTTCAAGCCATCCCCTTTGCTATAATTGATGGAGTTTTATATAAAAGGGATTTTTCATGGTGTTTTACTTAGATGTGTTGAACCAGAACAGATTGATAAAATTTTGAAAGAATTCCATGATGGACCTTCTGGAGGCCATTTTATAGCAAGAACTATAGCTCTAAAAATTATGAGAGATGGTTATTATTGGCTAGATTTGTTTAAAGATTCACATGCTTGGGTCAAGAAATGCAGTGAATGCTCATTGTTTGTAGGAAAGCAGAAGCTTGCAGCCATGCCTTTACACCTGATTCAGATAGAGCAGCCTTTTGGCAAGTGGGGACTTGATTTCATTGGTCCCATTAACGCACCTTCAAATGCAGGTCATAAATGGATACTTACAGCAACAGATTACTTTACAAAGTGGGATGAAGCAGTTGCATTGAAGGAAGCAAATGAAATTTCTATTTTGAATTTCTGTCAAGATCTAGTTTCCAAGTTTGGCACTCCTAATTCTATCATTTTTTATAATGCATTAGCATTTGTAGGTTTAAAAGTTACTGATTGGTCTGTCAAGAACAATATATTTTTGAATACTTCATCCAATTATTACCCTCAAGGTAATGGACAAGCATAATCAACCAATAAGAACTTGATTAAAATTATCAGAAAAACAATTGATGATAACCAGATAACATGGCATGATAAACTGTAGTTAGCCCTTTGGGCTAATAGGATAACTCCAAAAAGAGCTACAAGCAATTCACCTTATGTTCTTACTTATGGGAAAGAAGCCAAGTTACCAATTTATGTTGAATTGCCAACTCCAAGTTATATCAAAGAACTTGAATTTATAGAAGAACAACCTATGGAAATTAGGCTTGTACAGCTAATGGAGTTGGAAGAAACAAGAAAAGAGGCACTCAGAAGTCTAGATATACACCAAGCTCGGATGAAAAGAACATTTGACAGGAAAACAATTCCAAGAGCTTTCAAAGAAGGAGATCTAGTGTTTAAATGGAATGAACTTAAAAGCAAACCTAGTAAACACACCAAGTTCTATGCCATGTGGGATGCCCATACATTATCACAGAATGCAAACAACATAATGCATTTCAGATTGCAAAGCTAGATGGAGAGGTGTTGTCAATCCCTGTCAATGGGATTCACCTCAAATAATGCTATTAATGAATAAAAAGTTTGCAGTAAATAAGTGCTTTTAGCACATTCATTTAAGTTCTATTTTTGTTTTCCAAGAAGTGCAGTTGCACATTTTGTGGATCATGTCCCAAACAAGGTCAGAGTAGTTTGTTTTCAAGTTTTGTTTTTACTGCTGTACATTTTTTGTAGCTGAGTTGTAGAAGGTTTTTGCAAAATTTTAGGCAAGAAGAGACTCATATGCCCAATGGATTTAGAAGACTACTAGTCATGTTTTGTTTAGCAGGAAACCACCCCTAAGAGGTCGCCAAAAATGTTACTAAATTATGTTTGCAACCTAATTTAGTGAGGCCTAGATAACAGTTGTTGAAGAAGGGGTAAAGAAAAAAATTTATGTGTAGGATCATCCAGTCAATGTCTGATGTCTTGACAAAAGACTAACATATGATCACTTATCAGGATCATGCAACAGCTCAAATTGGGCTATCACACCATCCCAGTAAGTGAAAATGTCCTAAAGGAAAGAAAACAGGCATCCAAAGAATGACATGTATCTAATTGACTTCATATTTCAGTTATGATGTTGCTGATTATTCAGTACATTTCAGTGCAGTTTCAAGAAAGAGGTATTTATAAACTGTCATCTCTTCATCATGTTTTAAATACGTGCTTTAAATGAGATTCAGTTGTTTCACACTATCTAATTGATTCAGAAAGAAAATATATAGAAGTCATTGCATAAAATAAAATAACTAATTATATTCAAAAGAGTGTTTAAATATGTCCCACACAAGTTGTGGGAATGATTGGAATATGCTGCATAAAAGTAAATTATATATTTTGAAAGAATAGAAGTACATAAGAAAAGTAAAGGGACCTGTCATTGCCTGTGAGTGATGGATCCCAAGGTTGAGTTGATCTTTAGCTCCCTTCATCTGCTGAGATCTGGAATACCTACAAAAGTTGTGTTAGAGCTCTTGGTTCTAATACTTTTCATAGACATAATCAAAGCAACAAAAGTACAAACTACTTATATGGAGCAACAGTCATCTAGTGTTTAGACTAATACAAAAAGAGAAGTAGAAGAGATAGTTGAATAAGCAGATGTAAGTGCCAGATTAAAAAGATAAATTCACACAAGAAGCATCATATCATGTAACCAAAGGTATGTTTTATGTTCTGACATGTTTGTTGAATGTGCAGGAATAGGAAATAAATGATAATATGTAAAGGATTCAGCATGTGGATAAAATGTGGCTCCCACATGCTACCCTCTCCTTAACAATTGAGAGGATTCATAGTTCAAATATCAACATACATGATAGAACATAACAACATTTGTCAATAAGCAAAAACCATGGAAGGGATGTTCATTGTCTGGAGCCCCATTGGCACGTTCAATGCTTATGAGGATATCTATTTGTTGTCTCCAAGTGGCATTGAGCTTTTGTGAAGCCATAAGAAAGAAGAGAAGTGCTAAACAATACAAGTAAAATTCCTCCATGCACAAGTATCAAAGGTACCAATGAGGCTCCATGTAGTGGGTATGCCCTTAATATCCAGAACATCTTACAATTGGACCTTATTACAGTCAACAAATTAATCATCATTATGATACAAGGATACTATAGCCAAAGGACAGAGTGCATGCTACATAGTGAAGGCTTGTGAATGCCTCGGAACAACTTACTCATGGAATAATGATTCTGCTATGTCAAGCATATCAAGTACAGTGTCATAGATGCAATGTTACAGTCAAGTAGTGACTACAAGGATACCATCATGATAAACATGACAGAGATACAATGCAAAGATAAAGAGACCAATGCTTTCTCTTTTCAAACAATTCAAAAGACTACAATTATGAGCAGGAGTATGTAGCAGCAGTCATAAGTCTTTGAGATAGCCAAAGCAGGAAAAATCATAACTATGAAAGAGCAAAGCATCATATAAACAATCATGAGGGTCAACCAAGAGTAGTCCAAGCATAGACGAAAAGCCAAATATAATATCAAAGAGCAAAATCAAAAGCCTTTGGAGCAGTTTAGAGTCCTTATGGAATAGTCAACAAAGAAATAGTCATAGCTCTCATGGGACAGATTTGGGGAGGCAGTCACATGGCATAGTGGCCTTCTAGGCATATAGAGATTGGTTTACTCATGAAGCTATGTCAAGAAGCTTCTTGAGACAGTCAAGATACCTACACCTACAGAACATCATTGATATGGAGTGAACACAGTGAAGATAAACCATCTATCATCTTTCACAATAACCTCATTCACAGTATGAAGAGTAGTCATAATTCCTATTGGCAGTGATTTAATGCATTGATAATGAACAAAGTAGAGTAAAGAATATCAATAAGATCTAAGCTATAGAGAGCGGCATAGAATAAAATCATACACAGAAAAGATGCATGGAACAACAAACCTTCAAGAACACATTTAATGTTTTATAGAATAAAGGAAGGTAAGGAGTTTTCATTTGTGTTGGAGACAAAAAAAAAAAAAAAAAATATCCAAGAGATTTCGAAACATAGAGGTATTCACATCTAAAGCTAAAAGCCTGAGTTTTGCATAAAAAATTGCTTGTAAAAGAGTACCCATGAGTTTTACAAGGAAATAAGAGAAGATAACTTAGGGTTTTGAGAGATAGTAGCCTTCAATAGAAGAAATGAGTAGAGATTCTTTTGTTTTTCAGAGAAATACATTCAAAATGAAGGTACAGGAGAGTGCTTACCTGTGGCCTAGAGAGGTTTCAAGCATTTGCAACAAAGAAATCCGCCTCCCAAGTATCAACAAAAGCTTCATAAGCTCTTCAATAAGGGCCTCAAAGTAAAAGAGAGCATCAACAGAATGTGAGGAAAAATAATGCATAAAAAAGAATGATGGAAGCCGCGGCTGGAAGGCTAAGAAATTCATTCAAAATAGAGGGAATAAAGAGATCTTTGCAATGGTGAAAAGGATGATACTCATCACTTGAATTTTCTATAGAAAATGGCTCAAAAACTTAGAAATCTCTAGAAGCTTGAACAAACCCTCATAGTGGCAGTGCTCCAACATAGGTGGAAAAAAAAAAGAAATGGCAAAATGATGAGCATTTTAGGGTTTGTTTTTCTTTTGTCACAGTTGCCCTAGCCCGACTATGGGATTTTTGACTTTGTATTTTAAATAAATCATTGTTATCCAAACCATGCGCATGGTCTAGGAATTTGAAGTCAAATAACTTAATCATTTAGGTGAGCCCATGACTTGAAGGTGGTTAGGGAGTCATAAGATGCACGAGGAGATTATGCAAGTCAAAGGGGAGTTATAAGGAGGATATCATTTTGTGACTTTTAAACTAAAGGAGAATAAAAGAAATGGAAAAATAATTAGAATCTCCTTAGTTTATCATGATTTGGAAACCAATGTATAAATGTAAACAAATAATAAAGTAATAAATTATAAATTACTTTATTATTTGTCATGAAAATGTAAAAGCAAGAATAGACAAATTCATAACAAATAGTAAAGTAAATCATGACGATTACTTTATTATTTGTTCACATTGTTTTCTTCATCTCCAAAATCATGCAAAGTCAAGAGGTAAAGTTGACTAAGACATTTGGTATCTTTTCCTTGATTTATGGTCAAACTACGGGGACTTTGGAGTTCCACATGGTCAAACAAGATGTGAGAGGCAGTTTGGAGCTATTTTTTCTCAAATTGGATCAGTTATGAGGCCTCATTTTTAGGTTTTTCTCTTTTGCTCGTGAATCAACTGGGAGGAGATATTTTTAGAGTGCAGTTGAACTGCAGTGCTTTTTCCATTCACTTGAGAGTTCATTTTGTATATGGGAGAGAAATCTTAGGATTTTTTCTCAGTTCTGGCCTTCTTTTTTTCTCACACATTGCATAGAATAGGAGTGTTTTGTAACTCATTATTTTCAGATCTATACAGTACAACAGGTTACGGGTTCATATTTTGTCTTATGTAGTGCTTTTTTTTCTTCTATTTCCATTTAGAATACATCAAATTTTCCCTTTTTAGATTAATGCAAGTGCCTTTATGAGTGATTTGATGAAATTATTGTGTTTTAACCATTAAAGCCTTTAAGTTTGTCTCACTCATTATTGTGCATCCATCATAGGTCTCGAGTTGTGCTTGTTTTCATTTTGGTCTTAAAACTATGAAAATTAATTTTCCTCTTGAAAGAACAAACTATTTGGCTTGCTTTAGAAACACTTTTGTGATTAAGTCATCATTTCTGAACTATGCATATAGTTTTCTTGGAGATAGTTGTGAATCATTATGCAAGTTTTACCATCATATAGGTGCATCACCACAATTTCAAATTTAGTTTATTGTTCCATTACAATTCCTTCTATCCTTTTTCTTGCAAAGTTAGTTTACTATTAGATCAATCATAAGGGAACCAACACACAATCTAGAGGTCTACCTCCACCATAGGGCACCCACAACCTGAAGGTATTCCCATGTTACATAGGATTGTTAAGCCTCACATCTTTGTATCACGGGTGCAATCCCCGTTGATAACATATATATATATATATATATATATATATATATATATATATATATATATATATATATATATATATATATGCCAACACAAAAGGGAGGTTATAGAATAAAACTAATCATAATTTAGTTTTCTTTTAAGCAAGCATAATATGCATTATTTCCTTTCTACAAAAATCCTAATATATTCATTTTCTTTCTTCAAGATATTTTTCCTCATGCATAACATTATAACAAAGTAAAGAGAGGGAAAAAGAGAGATACATTTCCTTTCAAAAATTGGAGTGAAGATAAACTTATTGCCATCATTTATTTAGAATAAATACAACATTTACAAGGAGTGTAAAGAAACCACAACCCTTAAAAGAGCTCAACTCTCAAACAAATAGAAACTTATTACAAGCCCAAATGGGGATAAGGCATCTCATTGCCATTATTAATACATTTCACAATAACTACTAGACTCAAGTTTCTTCCCAACTCCCAATCTTCTACAAAGCCACCAAGAAACCTACAAAACACAAAAATATAGTTCACCATGCCCATGGGAGCTCACCTCCCAACCATAGGCCTACAAGTAGACCACTCCCAAGCTTGGAGGCAATTCAAATAACTAAGGATCATAAACACAAGGCTTACAAATCACTCACACAAAACACAATAACTCCCTCCCAAGGTAAATCACATATAACTCATTTTAAAATGAATTTAAGGGGTGAGAGAGTTGACAAATCTCAACTCAAGGAAACCCAAAACTCAAATACTCAATAATACTCATGATTCCATGGCCTCTTGCCATAAACTTCTCATATTTCAAACACAAGGCACTCTTGCCAAAAACCATATGTCACCAACTTCAATATAAGGCCCAAGGCCATAAAAACTACTCCAAAACAATGAGGGGAAACTGAGGAGGTTCACACCTCTCTCACCCAAAACAAAGGTGAGCTCTCTCACATGGAGAGCTTCACCAACACAACCCTTTAAAACCCACACAACACAAAACAAAAATCACAAAAGCATAACCATCATAAAAAATGCATATCTATATAAACAAAAGCAAATAGAAGTAGGCTTAAAGCCTTGAGAGCATACCTCTCAAGCTCCAAGAGTAGAAGTGATGGTGAAGAGCTCTCGAAGAGTTCCTTCTCCAAAATCCATCAAGTCTCTCCAAGTCTTCCTCTCATTCCCAAAACAACATAAGAATGCAAAAAAGAAATAACCCTCATCTCTTCTCAAAGAGAGAGATAAATAGGCTTTTCTCACAAGCCCTAATGAATGAGAAGGTGACACTTGACACCTTCTCCTTCATCCACATAACCCTCCTCACAACCCCACAAGAATGAGGAGGTGACACTTGTCATCTCCTAATTCCACAAAGCTACACACCCTCCCACAAATGCTCTCACACATGTGTGAGAGCATAGGGAGAAGGGATCACACATGGGAGACCTCTCATGAATGAGGAGGTGATACTTGCCACCTTCTCATTCAACTATGCTACACTCTTCCCCACATATGCTCTCACACATGTGTGAAAGCATAGGGAAGAGGTCTCACACATATGAGAAAGTTATAGAATCTTCTAAATCACTTGAGGCAAGGGTAACCTTACCCTAAGTGAGTGAGGTTAGGTTAGGTGAGATGGTGACATGCCAACCACCTCTTGCATCAGAGCCAAACTCGTCACTTGACTCAAGGGCCAAGTTTAGGTGACCAAAAAAGAGTTAAAACAAGTTTAAACATGCTAAGAATGGCCCTAGACCTCAGGGGTATGACCTAGGGTCATTATTAGACCATAATTAACACTAGGGAACTCATAAATCCACATGAAAAGGGTCAAAAACATTTAGCACTTAAAATTGTGCAAACCAAAAACAAATAACCTTACAACACTTCAAGGAAGTAATAAAAAGGGGTAACTATTCAAAATATCATAAATCAAATACAACATAATCATCATTCTCAATCACAAATGACGTTAGTCCATCTTAGGGACTAGATTGGATTATCAGAGATGTCACATAGGGTTATTTGTCTGACCTCCGATTTTCCATGGGCAATGGAAATATATCTGCACACTTACACGAGCCCGTTAATAGCACATGGTACATATAGTTGAAGTGAAATGAATTACATAATCACACACCAAATCACATAAATACATATATCATCAATAATAACCACATGCTAACATTTACATGATTCTCAAATCATTCACATTTCACAAGGTATAATCAAGATCATATAATGCAAGAGCTATCATAAATTCCATCATCACTAAACATACCAATTGCATCTAATTCAACATAACATTTAAACATCATAGCATCAAATGAAATCTAACATGCAATCTAAAGCATCTACATAACATAAACCATCTAACTAACCAAAGCAAGATATAGTAATGAAAGTCTAAATACGAGATCAACAGTCCCCAAATGTCTATATTTCCATCATAAAATCCATCTAATAAGTAACATAAGCAAAAACATAAGGTGAGGTAAAATTAGGCCTCACATCCTCCCCCCCTAAGACTAAACTTCCTCCTGGAAGTTAACATAGAGGTATCATAGAGCAACCCACCTACAAGCCATCCTAACATGATAGAGGACTCAATTGATTTCGAAATAAAAGTAAGGAAACAATTAGGAACTTAAAAAGTAATTCACATAGCAACAATCCCAAAGATACCCTCCCTTGACTAGGAGGATCAAGAATCTAACAAAAACACATACCCAAACACTTTACGAGCATAAAAAGACACAAGGCATTAGATGCCCCTAAGATAGACCTCTAAGTAATTCAAGGTCAAGAAAGATGGGGACACACCAAGGAGGTTAACACTTTCATAGGTCCTTCTAAACCCTAACTTAACTAAATCATACTCCTAGCCTCTTTTAGCCAACCAAAAACCTAACTAACATTAGCAACTCAAAGAAAGCTCGACCAAACAACTAGCCACAAAACCACCGATCACGCCCCAACCACACATCTTACTCAACTTACCACCGATTCTAAACTAAAACCATAAGACTCCAAGAAAAAAGCACGAGACTTTCAAGTCTCGACTGCCCCTTCAAACAACAGGCCCCCACTAGACTGCCTAGACTAAACTTGCAGAATAGGTAGGAACCAAACATGTCGATTTTCCCTAGCATCAAGGAACAAACTAAACAACTATGCCACTACAAAACTTGTGGTTCAAATTGAAAAGATTGTAGCAACCACAAAACCTCTTTAACGAGGCAGTCAATATCACGAGGATAGTGGGTCTGCACAATAGCAGGAGGATCTTAAGGTTTTCCCCAACCTGTCGACTCCTTCGAACCTCTCTAGTACCCATCTCTGCTACCCAAAGATTCGGCCTCCCAAAATGGGAAGGCACCAATGCAAATACTCAACACAACTCAAGGTTAACAAGGAGTTCTGAACCAACCTAAATTGACTCACTTCAACAAACCTCAACCTAACGATATCAACCAAGGCTAACTATTCCTCTTTTTCTCTCACCAAGTACCCCTTATGGGCAATGTAGGTTACATAGTTCACAACACTACACAGGTACCAACAATACCAACATAACAAACATTCTCAAAATTAAGGCTTGCAAAAGATAAGACTTAAATAAGTTTTAATGAAATAAAATTCAAAGGATTAAGATCCAAAAGATAGATAAAATTTAAAAGATAAGTCCAATTCAAAAATGGTGCCAAAGTGCAACATTCAAAATTTAAATTGAAATACGATTAAATAAGTCCTTGGGTAAGAGGACTATAAGAAGGTAAGTCACCTAAGTAACCCAAGTAGAGAACTCAATACTACTGGGTTTACAAAATAACAAATTTCAAACAATAATTAAATAATTATCCACAATTTACAAATTACAACATCGTATATATATAACATAGTCACAAAAAGGGAGAAGAGGAATAGTGATCACAGTCTCAACTAAGGTCATGATCAACTCAACTAATGATTCCCCACATACTCTAGGCAACCTAGGACATGCTTGGAAAGGATTACCAAGAGTCATGTATCCCATGAGCCACCTTCAAAGTGGTGCCCCTTCGTGTTTCCTAGAAAGGAACACATACCAACAACTCCATGGATCCTACCAAGGCCAATTAAAAAACACTATCTTCCAAAGATTGATAATCACACTATGCAATTCATAATTGTAACAACAAACTTTCTCAAGCTACTAAGATACTAGAGTGGGGCTAAGCCAAACCAACCCTAGTACAAAGTTCAATGCAACAAGGTTGGAGAACCCCAACTAAGGCGTTCTCAACAAAACTCAAGCTCAAATCCATTGTGTTAATAACACCCAAAAATGACCCAACAATGCATCTATAATGATCACACATGTCAATCACAACACTTAGCCACTAATGACCAAAAGGTATCACAACCAACCTACTAATTCTTCCAAAATGAACTCAACTTCCCAACACATCATTACAATCCCAAACGTTTCCAAGATGCCCATACAAGTGACTATCCACATACATTACCCTATAGCAAGGTGTGTGAGTTCTTAATCAAATCACATCTAGAATTATTGCATTCTTTAAAGTAATATATTTCTTAATCATTAGGGTCATCTTCGTGGGGATTGTGCAAATAGTTGCACAAGGGACTCACCTCAAGAATACCAAGATCGATAACTAAAAGTTTCAAGATAGGATAGTTGACACTCCAACTATCTCGTTGCATCAACTATGCATTCACCTCAAGCATCTCATGTGTTCTATCCTACTAAAAGATAAGAAGTACCACTAGAGGGTTTTCACAATAACCCAAGAGGACCAGTATAAAACTTAACTTTCCTGACTACAACCTGGCATAAGGATTCACTATAGCCTTCTATGCACAAAGACATACGTTACTTCCAAGGGGAACTTGTCACCCTATCAAGACATAATGGTAATCAAATTCCAAGGAAACAAGGCATCAAGGAAGGGATCATGTTGCACTTACGTTATCATTAAATAATCAATTAGGGAATTACACCCGCAACTAGACCTTACTTCTCAACTATCATAACAGGTTTCAACATCAAGAACTTACACCACCTTTAAGCCCTCAAACAATGAGGTACCATACCATAAGTGATCAAATCACCTCACAAATTAATGTGAAGGCAATGTATAGTCTAAATACCCACTAGACACCAACAAGCTACAAGGAGATTGACATGATGTGGCACAACAAGTGTCACAAGATTTGCAACCACGAAGTGGTCAACAAAGCCACAACTTAACCTTTCATCTAACCAAAAGGATTGCATAAGAAGATAACCATGAAAGGGCTTACATGCCAACTCTTTCAACATCCTCTACTCCATCTTCAAGATGAGGGTACTAAGCCACCCTAACAAGAGAATATACCACTTTATCCTCTTTTTACTCTTCGGTGACAACTACCCATCAGGGTAACTTAATACTATAACAAGGAAAAGGATGATTATAGATCTACACCTTCTTCGCATCCTGACCAAGGGTCATCTAACCAAGACACAACTTACCCCATGGTACAAAGATTAACTAAGTGACACAAGGTGAAGAATAAATGAAATAGGGTACATAAGTCTTTGTCCAAGATTAGCATACCATTTTAATACATTTCATTCCTCCAACATGGTAGGACAAACACAACTCAACAATCTTAGAGAAGGGTAAGTCTTAAACGACGCAATGACACTCACGACCAGCAATGTGCCACTCAACATTCACTAGGGTAGACCTACAAGGTAGCCAAAAGAGGATATCTTTACCACAATAATACCTTTCCAAGGGTGCAACCTACAACAAGTTGATATGATCCTTAAAGAAGGATCAAAAGGCACCATCTACTAGGACAAGGAGCAAGGATTAGCTAGAATGAAACACTTAGCAAAACTCAACCAAAACATCCTTCTAGGATAGCATTAGATCAAGGAGTTGACTAACTCTTAAATTCAGGACTTGCATGGTCCTTCAACTACCCTATTCATCAAGAATACACACCCCAATTACCTATGACACCATACTATATGTGCAGGTTAGTAGAAGCAAACTGAGGGAATCTAGTCATTCTCAAGCAAGGTGTCTCATGAACGCATTGCTACGTAAGCTAGAGTCAGACACATAAAACAAGTATGCATGATCTATCATCGGCCCAACTTGACAAATATACACACCAAGAGATCCCAGTGTTGGAAACATAGGCTCTAATACCAAATGTCATGCCCACATTCGTCATGTAGTTATGACATGATAACCACATGTCATGTCCACATTTGTCATGTGGTCATGACATGAATCAATTGTACCAACACATCGAGGTGGGTAGGTAAATGTTAGAGAAGGTCTCATTTCATGTGCCAAGAGCCCTAGTCATTCTGGCCTGCAAGCTACCGGTAAAGTGACTGTCAGTAGTTTACAACCCAGAATGACTGGGACCCTTGGCACACAAAATGAGACCTCCCTTGGTATTTACTTGCCCACTCTGATGTGTTGGCGAAGTCTGTTCAGCCCTATGATGCTATGGAATGAAAAATATCACTCCTAGCACCTTTTGAGCTTATCAGTAGCTTGCAACCTAGAAAAATTGAGACACTTGGTGCATGAAACAAGACCTCCCCTAGCATTTACCCACCCACCTAGATGTGTTGGCACAATCGATTCAACCCCAGAACCTGTAGAATGCAAAATTTTAGTCTTAGTAACTTTCTAGTTTATCGGTAGCTTATAGCCTGGAACAACTGGGATGCTTCGCACATGAAACAAGAGCTCCCCTAACATTTACCCACCTGCCCCCAATGCGTTGGCATTGTCAGTATGGCCCCATGACGAGTAGAACAAAAAATATGGCACTTAGCAACGTTGTGCTGCATGAAACTGAAGCATTTTGCAAGAATACATTTGATTTTGACATGGTCAAACATATTGGAGTTTACCAAAATAGAGAGAGGTTATTGTGGATAGACCCCACATACACCTGTAGGTCCAAACAAAACATTCCTAGCTGCCACTAATTCTGAGAAGTGCTCCATCAAAGTTTGGTAGTTTTTGCTCTTAGGATCTTAAGGGACTTTGCTGGTAGCCTACTGTCTTGAACGATTGGGGTGCTTGGAACAGGAAACGAGACCTCCCCTTGCATTGACCCACCCACCTCGATGTTTGGCAAAGTTCATTTGGCCCCATGAGCTATGGAATGCAAAATGTCACTCCTAGCACCTTTCCACAGCATGAAATTGAAGTATTTTGCAAGAATGCATTTGATTTCGACATGGTCAAACAGACTGGAGTTGACTGAAATTGAGAGAGGTTATTATGGATGGACCCCACATGCACCTATAGGTCCAAACAAAACATTTCCAGCTACCACAAATTTTGAGAACTACTTCGCTAAAGTTTGGCATTTTTTTCATCTTAGGGATCTTAGGGGACTTTGCCGATAGCCTGCTACCCTGAATGACTCAAGTGCTTGGCACATGAAATGAGACCTCCCCTTGCATTTACCCACCCACCCCGATGTGTTGGTAAAGTCCGTTCAGCCCCACGACCTATGGAATGCAAAATGTCACTCCCAGCACCTTTCCACTGCATGAAACTAAAGCATTTTACAAGAATGCGTTTGATTTCAACATGGTCAAACAGATTGGAGTTGACCAAAACTAAGAAAGGTTATTGTGAATAGACTCCACATGCACCTATAGGTCCAAACAAAACATTCCCATCTGCCACGAATTCTAAGAACTGCTTTGTCAAAGTTTGTTAATTTTTTCATCTTAAGGATCTTAAGGGACTTTGCCAGAGCTTGTTGCCCCGAATGACTAGGGCATGGGGCACATGAAATGAGACCTCCCATGGAATTTTCCCACCCACACCAATGTGTTGGTGAAGTCCTTTCAGCCCCATAACTTATGGAATGCAAAAAGTCACTCCGAGCCCTGAGGATTCAATCAAGTAGTCCTTAATATGGCCATTCTAAGCTTGACATATGACTACTACCATTTGCATATAACTGTAAATTTATAAATGAGTGTTCTAAGATCTTATAACAATCTTCCCTATTTTTCTGGGACAACACTATGCTAATATGTGTCATTAATGATTGTATGCTTGTCCATAAGTGTATTGTGTCATAGGTGGTCTATTGGCCTTTCTAGGGTTGTCTTTATGTGGGAATGACATGATTCACTTGATGGGGATGTCTTCCCTTCTTAATTTAAGATTTCTACTCTTTGATTACTAACACAACTGCCTCTTCATTATGACACTCCTCTTCTTTATCTCTTCTACACTCCCTACTTGTAGACTTCACATTCGTAACACCAGAGTATAAGTATCCTCTAGGAAGACAATAATGCTATGTTTGATCTTTGTATGACAAACACCTAATTAATTCTAGCTACTTGTAGTACCTCTAAGAATCTCCTATAATTTCATAATATCACCAAGTTCATGACTAGTTTATGGATACATTACCATTGGTGGAGGACACGTTTCAATGCCTAAAACCTTAATCTATGCTTTCACATGTGTGAACAACATTCAAAGATGTATGTTATTCATTCTGCCTGACTAAAGCCCATATTTCATAAGGCTTTCTAGGCAAAATACAAAGAGATAATAGACTAATCCATTGTTGTATTGACTATGACGGCCATGATTAGAGATCAAAATACATTGTATTTACATAATTTCATGCTATTTACATGGTGATTAACCTATTTGTCTGATTAACCCTAGTGTCCATGATAGATTAATGATAGATAAAATAGATAATGGTGAATAAGGGATAGATCAATTATAGCTCAAATAGATAAGGGGAGGTAGCATGATGTCTCCCAATATGGACATAGGATCAAAGAATGATATAACCAAGTGTTGGATGATAACATGTATACTCTATAAAGTACATATTAAAAGATGAGATTATAAGACAAGATATAGTAATATGAGATCATGATATTTAAGATATACCAATGTAATATCATAAGGCATGGTATATAAGATATAAAAATGTAGGATAAATGATGTAAATTCTCTAAAATAGAAAAATATGTCAATATTTGATCGTAAATGCTCATAATAGCTAGGTAGAAACAATGATAAGAGATGGACCATAGGCAAGATGCTCAATATAATGACAGACCATGAATGTTCTAAGAAGCTAGAACCTCACTCAATGTGAGTAAATTGGATAATGCTTTAAGAAGTTAGATCAAATAGTGTAAGAACATATGTAAAGTAAAGAGCCATTAGTATCATTGGATACAAAACCAAGGATCAAAATATAAGATGTAAAGGATTAATAAAAAGAACCAAAGAAAAAAAAAAATTAAGTAGACAAGACAAGACAAGACAATGTAAAGATGAAATATGAAAGACAAAGATCATGAGATCAAAATGTAAGTCATCCATAAAACCATCATAAGCATTGCATAATAACTCCTCACTAAGTCTTCGAATATGATAAATTGCTAATGTATCATCATAAAAGAATAAGCAATCACATGAAGCAATATAATAATCATGATGAGGCTCATCATCATCATGTATTACGTGAGGTAGAACATTTAGAGAATCATCATGATACATAGGAAGAATATGAGAAAGGTAATAAACACAATTTTCAACACTCGGGAAATAATCATAAATATGTAGTACCAAAAAACATGCATATCTCTAATCTTGTAAGATGGTACATAATGAATATCATCATCATGGCATGTGAGAGGAGTATCATTATAAAATACAAGAATGTCATTAGTAGGAGGTAAGATTATGTCATCAATGCATGTCCTACAAGGTGCATCACAAGGTCTAGATCATTAGTATGTATGCACTCACCACTATCCATATGATTGTCATTAGGCTTACTATGAAAAATGGAATATGAAGAATAATAAACAATATCAAATCATAATGAACTATTTCATCATCTATAGGTATATCATGCAAATAAGGTGTGCTCAAAGGTACTAGTTCATTAGAGACATGCACAACACAATCACTCTTTATAGATGAAGGATGCAAGCTATGATAATCATGAAGAAGTGAAGTAAAATAGTCTAACAAAGAAGGATTCAAAGATGTATGTTATTCATTCTACCTGACTAGAGCCAATATTTCATAAGGTTTTTTGGGCAAAATACAAAGAGATAATGGACTGATCCATTGTTGTCTTGACTGTGACAACCATGATTAGAGGTCAAAATACCAAAATTCCACAACCTTTGCCAGCATCCTCCCTATCTATACACCAAAATCGGATGTTTGGAATAGCGTATGGATAGCCATCAAAGCATAAAGGATATAGGAAATTTGTCACATGTAATTGCAGCTACCCTTGTAGATATGTATGCAAAGTGTGGAAGCATAGACAAGGCACGTGGACTATTTGATACAACACCACAAAGAGATGTCCTCTCATGGGATGCAATGATTGCAAGATATGCAAAAAATGGATTTGCTGAAAAGACTTTAGAAACTTTCAAGTAAATGCAATTGGCACGTGTAAAGCCAAATTCCACAACCTTTGCCAAAATCCTCCCCATTTGTACACTAAAATAGGATGTTTGAAATAGCATATGGACAACCATCAAAGTATAAAGGATATAGGAAATTTGACACATGTTATAATTCCAACTACCCTTGTAGACATGTATGCAAAGTGTGGAAGCATAGACAAGGCACGTGTATTGTTTAGCATGATGCCCCAAAGAAATGTCGCCTCATGGAATACAATGATTGCAAGATATGAACAAAATGGATTTTTTGATAAGGCTTTAGAAACTTTCAAGCAAATACAATTGGTGGGTGTAAAGCCAAATTCCAAAACCTTCGAAATGGTATCTTTGGAACACAATATAGACATCCATCAAAGCATAAAGAATATTGCAATTTTGTCATAAGTTATAGTTGCAACTACCCTACGAGACATGTATGCAAAGTGTGGAAGCATAGACAAGGCAAGTGGACTATTTGATACAACACCACAAAGAGATGTCCTCTCATGGGATGCAATGATTGCAAGATATGCAAAAATTGGATTTGTTGAAAAGACTTTAGAAACTTTCAAGTAAATGCAATTGGCACATGTAAAGCCAAATTCCACAACCTTTGCCACCATCCTCCCTATTTGTACACAAAAATAGGATGTTCGGAACATCGTATGGACAGCCATCAAAGCATAAAGGATATAGGAAATTTGTCACATGTTCTAATTGCAGCTACCCTTGTAGACATGTATGCAAAGTGTGGAAGCATAGACAAGGCATGTGAACTATTTGGCATGATGCCCCAAAGAAATGTCACCTCATGGAATGCAATGATTGCAAGATATGAACAAAAAAAGATTTTTTTATAAGGCTTTAGAAACTTTCAAGAAAATATGATTGGTGGGTGTAAAGCAAAATTCCACAACCTTAGCCAGTATCCTCCTTTCCTATGCCAAAATGGGCATCCATCAAAGGATAAAAGATATGGGAATTTTGTTAGATGTTGTAGTTGCAACAGCACTCAGAGACATGTATGCAAAGTTTGGAAGCATAGACAAGGCATGTGAATTGTTCGGCATGATGCCTCCAAGAAATGTCGCCTCATGGAATGCAATGATTGTAAGATATGAACAAAATGGATTTTTTGATAAGCCTTTAGAAAGTTTTAAGAAAATACATTTGGTGAGTGTAAATCCAAATTCCAAAACCTTAGAAATGGTATCTTTGGAACACGATATAGACATCCATCAAAGCATAAAGGATATAGAAATTTTGTCAAATGTTGTAGTTGTAAGTATCATGCAAGACATGTATGCAAAGTGTGGAAGCATATACAATGAATGTGAATTGTTTGACATGATGCCTTAAAGAAATGTTGTCTCATGGAATGCAATGATTGCAAGATATGCACGAAATGGATTTTTTATAATGCTTTAAAAACTCTCAAGAAAATGCACAAAAGTAAATTTCAACCAAACACAAATTTTGGCACATCTAAATATGTTGGTTAACAGATTTGTCACTTCAATTTATACTCTATTTGCCCATACAAATGACAATCCGTCCAACAGTTAAGTCACTTGCAATTGATAGTTGCAAGTGCTCACTGCTTATTTTACAAGGAGTAGCTACCTTTGACAGATATACAATGAATGGAATCTGGGTATGCTTTTGCCCAGAAAGCAGAAAAGGCTCACTAACACCTACCCATAACCATGAAATAGATATGCAAAACTAATTCAAAATGGAGTGAATGCAGACAACTAACACAGTTCATCTATCCCACATCCACAAATAATACTCAAGAAAAGAATGAACAGTAGAGCACCTCCAACAGATAGATTAATTCAAATTCAAAGATCCAGAAATAAACATCTACATAGTTTGACATGATAGGTAAAACATTGAAGAACAATTACAAAGACCCACAGTTCATTGCAATGGAAAGAAAACATTAACTGGTTCACAGATCAGAAAAATCTTCTTTATTTCTTCAACATCAAAATGAAAGTTCACAGACTCCCTATCCTAGCACAATAAGACTATGTTTGAAAGAAAACTACACTGCTCCTCCTTTCCCGAATAGCTGAGAAAAAAAAGATCTCCTCAATGCTTCTGGATTGTGTATTTATAAATTTTCCAATCTTTTCAGTTTCTGTGGCAGTTTCCTTAAAATCAGTTACAAGCACTTTTCTTTCTTTCTTCCCCATAACTTATTCTTGAAAATGGTTCCCCTTCAAATAAAGTCACGGCCTTGGTAACTTATTTTCACCAAATGACATCTGCGCCTTGTATGGAAATTAATATCTCATCTGCGTGCATTTTGAAGTATCTCCAGCTATGATAATATTCCCTCCTTAGCGTAATTTGGTGTAATATTCACTTGAAACATTTTTAACAAACCAGCCTTTATACATTTGTCATGATTTCTGATTCACTATTACTACATCCACCTTTCATCATCATTAACTGTTGTTGACTGATCAGTCCCGATGCTGCCTTTGGTATTATTAACTATTTGGATTGGCATACCAAGATTTTATAATTGATATCTGACTAATGGAACCATTTTACGTATATCCCACAATTATTAAGTTCCCTGAGATCACAGATTTTGATATAGATCACCATTGCTTTGAGATATTTCCTTCAAAACTGGCAATCTTCTGAGATGTTCTTGATCTATTCGACATGACCTTTGATCAGGAACCATAGTCACAATCCATAATGCGTAGAGCTTCCCTCTCTAAAATACTCATTGGGTGACAAACCACAAAGGCTAAAAGTGTACATTCCAAAGTTGAACGATGAGGCACCGGCACGACTCTTAGAACCATTAGAACCAAGCACTAGTTTCATTTCAACTATTTAAATCATTATCAGCATAAATAATCCAGAATACAATTGTTACCAGAGCACAAGATTGATAGACCAGAATCAACACTCTAGTGTGAAAGACTTACTTGTATGCTAATCACTCGGCAGAGGGTTTACAGCTGCAAATGTATTTGCTCAAAAAATTTTAAAACAACATCTATCATGTGGTCCTGACATCCATCACATGTGCTTTGCCTATCGTGTGCAGACTGAGGAGTCTAGTTTTTAAAATACCCGGTAGAAACTTGTCTCTAATATGCTAAGATAGATGTTGATACCCTCCCTCAAGCTCTAACTCGGCTCGAGATGAGAAGGTGCTGGCACACATTGTGTAAGGTTTGGCAAAGCATTTCGAATTGCAATATGTTTTAGTGACTGTGCCTTTGCTCAACCCATTTGTTATTGTCATGGCAAAAGGACGCTCCAAACTGTTGTGATGTTCACAACACGCCCCATTTTGCTCCTTAGCAAAACGAGGACCCCTGCTAATGTCTTGCTTTTTTGCTTCTGCTTGTGTTTTTTCTGCTTCCTGGCGGTCTGGTAAAAATGAAGGTCAGGTGCATCATCATCATGATATATGATGAGGTAGGTCATCATCATGAGGCCAGTTTGTCAAAGTTCATATTTTGTTGCTGTGACTTCATACTTAGAAAGAACTTGAAATTCCATGCAGGTTTGCCTTTTACTTCACTTGAAAATTCGTCCATATGTGGAAGTTATGCACGGTCAAAGTCTTGGTCAAACCTGATATTCGCAGGAGGATCATCATTTTTATATCCTAAGTCATGTTGACAGGATCATCATGATCTTGGTCTATCACCCGCTAAAAATCATGCAGTCGCAACATCCGGACGTCAATCTTAGGTGGTAGTGCTTTTTACCCGTCAAAAGGCCTTGTGCGCATCATCAGCATCATGATTTCCTTAGGAGCGTCATATTTTACAAACTCGGTTTTGCTGTATAAACATCATCATCATCATATTTGAACCCCCCCCCCCCCCCCGATAATATCCTGAGGTTCAAATATCATGATGACATCGGCTTTAAGTCAAGGTGAGTTCCCCCATCGAAGCGGTCTTAGTATCGCGAACATCATCATGATATCTTTGCATCGCCTGATCTTAAAATATCATGCTGATGGTATAAGATCACCCTGACTTAGCAAATTCATTATCAGCATATTTGCATGTGCACGTTCAAAACCTATCGCAAGGTCATCATCATGATATTTGCTGAACTTCAAATTATGATGATGACGACTCCCTATCATCTTGATCTTTCACGAGGGTCATTTTTTGCTGAAATTCGCTAAGTGCTGGAATCATCATCATGATAATTTGAGATAGAGGATCATCATCTTCATATCCTCCTGATCTCCGGTTAGCGAATATCATGATGATCACCCTATCTTTTAAAGAAGAAGCCGATATTACATTTCTCAACAGCATCATCATATTTTGTAATATCACCCTGGCGCAAATATCATGATGACCTTAACTTATCCTTGTGCTCCGAAAACGAAATATGATGATGACATCATCATCATATTTTTATCCTGTCATATTGTCAAGATCATCATGATCTTGTTTGTTCGCCCGATATTTCGCCAAGTCCTCCTGCCGATGAAATGCAACCTTTTGCAAGTATCCTGATGATCATCATCATCACATTTTCCCTTCGGCAGGATATTTTCCAAACATGATCCGGTTGGCAAATTATCATGATGACGTCATGTTCAAGTTTAACGAAGGCTCCGAATATCATGATGATGTCATCCCAATCTTATAACGAAGAAGTAAATATCCTGATCATCATCATCATCATTTTTTCTTTCGGCAGGATATTTTCCAAAACCTGATCTGGTTCGCAAAATATGATGATGATGTCTTATTCTATGTTCGACAGAAGCTAATATCCTGATGATCATCATCATCATCATTTTTCCTTCAAACAGGATATTTTTTCAAGAGCGATCCATTTTCCGAAATATCATGATGACGTCTTATTCCAGGTTTGACAAAAGCAAATATGATGATGATCTTCATCATGCTGATTTTTCTTGAGAGGGTTGCCTTGGCCGCAAAAGGGTCATATTATGCTCATCATCCTGATCATGCTCCTTGGGTGACCCGATATCACAATTATCCCCCTGATCTTAACCGGATATGACGATGACGTCATCCTTAGCATTTCAATGAAGCCCGAATATCATGATGACGTCACCATCATCTTCCTTTCCTCGGCAGCATGATTATATTCATATCCTCCTATTCTTCTTAAACGTGATGATGATGATGATGTTGTTCTTTTCCCCGATATGCAGAAGCGAATCATCATGATGACATTCATCTGAACCTTCAGGAGGGAATGCTATTTCCAAAATATCATGATGATGAGGTATATCGACTAACCTATTTTTTTGACGCACCGACAGGGATGATCATGCCGATGGGCGGGAAATGAAGCGGTGGAGTTTTAAAGTGTTTTTTTTGGCGCCTCTGGCATTTTCCCGGTCAGCGATGGTTGACCCATCAATTTTGAGCAGCTTGGGCGCATTTTTGACGCGTTTTGAGCGGATTTTGGATCTGATTTCCGCGATCTTGCGCAGTCACCTGGATTTAAACGCTTATTTTAATTTTCATGTTGTTTTGTGATAAATGGAATACTTATTACTTGTCTTGTCTTGCAGGCTTGCAGTTGAGGAAGCAGCTGGAAAGTCAATACAGTGACCTCATGGAGGCAGAAGATTTGATCTCAGGAGCAAGAAGATGGAGATGAAATGCAAAAAGTCAAAGCCATTCAAGTGAAGAGGAAGGTCGCAGCTGGAGGTATTTCTGCAAAAGACAAACAGAAGTTATTACCCAGCTGCTGGAACTTCTCAGAAGGGGCAATATTTCGCCCAGATTTGACAACTGCTCTGAGATATTTTTGAGAACTGGTTCACCTGCATTTATTGCTGTAACTAGAGGTTTGAACCAGGGGTTCAGTTAGGTTTTTGCTGTAGTGAGGACAATCAGAATGTCTTTATATTGTGCCTCTCTACACTGTAATACTTTACAACAGGGATTTTTAGGGCCTACAACAGAGATTCTAGGAAAACACAGCATGTTAGCTTAGCATAGTTTAGAAGTAGAAGAAGGAGGTCGCCTGTTTGTCTGCAGTAAGGTGCGCGTGGAATGTCTGGCTGCCTTACTGTATCTGTAAAGCTTGTAAGTTCTCTGTAGTATGATCAATAAAACTAAGAGTCATTCTTACATTGTAAATCATGTATGGCTATTCATTTCTAATACAATAGAATCTGGAGTTCTGCATCTATCTTCTGAGTGTCCTCCTGCTCTTCTTTGTGTTTTGAAATATCTTCTTTGAGAGCTTGCAATTTTAAATGTATGTTTGTGAAAATGCTCAGAACTTACATTTAGGGTTTTTACTGTGGATTTGATCAAACTACTGTGGTATTTACATAAGTGTATAACAGAAACACTTAGATCCTTCGGTAGATTAAATGAAGTATAGTGTAGATCTTTCTAACTTTTCCCAACCCATCTAAAATATTTAGCTGAAAACGTAGAAATCCAGAGGAAATTGTCTCAAATTTGAAGAAGCATGATAACAGAGCTATAAGTAGACAGTTTTCATAAACAGATAAAGAAGAAAGCTGCAGAAAATCCAAGAAAACCCTCTGAAACTTGCAGCCCGGTATCACTTATATGCAAATGAACAGAATACTTGTTGAAATCTATGACCTCTTTGCATATTCTTAGTCCAGTAAACCACAGAACAAACCTAAACTACGTAAGGCCCCTTGAACATTACAGCTTCACATTGACCAACTGAACTTGACCAACCGAACCATTGTAGACTTGGGATTAGTTGAATCACCAAATGATTCCTTCTTGTCTTTCAAGTATAGTTTCAGTTCATTTTATGTGAATTTTAACTTATTGTTATGATTGCATCAAAACAGTCATCAACAGTTTTCTGGCGCTAGAAGGAGGGCCTGCCTGAGTTAGGTTTCATTTCAAACTGGCTTACGACAGTAACAGAGTGACTAGGTCTAGGTCCAGTTCAGGAGATATATTTGTGCAACTACCTGATACAAGGCGAAGTAAAAGCCCTTTAATCTGGAATCCAAAGATATCGCAAGCGGGAAGTTCATCTGGAACACCTCCTGGGTCACCTTTTAACATCCGTAGTATTGTAAGTCCTGACAGATCACTGTTCAGATCTTTAAATCTTGGTTCAGGCACTCCTGGAGGTCTCAATCCTCCTCTAAATCCTAATCCACCAATCAATCCAGGTATTTCTGCAAGTTCAAGTCAAGCTCAAACACCTGCAATGGCTTATTTCGATGTCAATTCTCCCATATTCTTCAATGATTATCATGACATGCCAAAAAATCCGGAAAAGATATGTCCCAAATACTAGTTGCATCAAGACCCAGAAGATCATATTAGAATATTTAAGGAAGCATGTTTTAGGGCTATGTTAGAGCACGAGGATGTTGTGTGTAGGTTGTTTCCTTACACCTTTAATGAGCAGGCCTCTAGCTGGTACGTAAACTTACCCAATGGTTACATTTCTTCCTGGGCACTCATGGAAGAAGCATTTCTGTCAAGATTTAGAGGACCCATTGACCCTTGTGCTTTGTATCATAAGTTGGCTGCTATAAAACGAGGTGAGGGAGAGTTAATTGATAATTTCAATGACAGATTTCAAAAGGCCTATTCTAGGCTAGCAGCCCCTTATACCATAGATGATGCTCCATTGTTGGCTATGTACTATGCTGCTTTGGATCCTTTAACTGCCATGTTTGTCAAAAGGAAACCTGACATAGATTCAATATCCAAAGCCTATAAAGAGGCAGCCTCAGTGAACCAAGAAATGAGACATACAACTTACAGTCCATTTGGAGGAAATTTTGGGGTGCAGAATCAGGCACACCCATGGAATGGAGTCCCTGTGCAGTATGCTCCACTAATAAATCCGGTTCCTTCTTACACACCTGTGTATAATCCTACTCCAATCCAGGCTATAACTCCTTACACGGCTAGTACTTCCAATAACAGTCAAAATAATGGTCAGCCTTTCTTCCAACTTCCTAGGGATGTAACTGTGGCAAAAGCACAAGAGGATAGGGAAGAAATCAAAGAGATTACTGCACATTTGAAGAGATTAACAACCGAAGTGACACAGCTAAGAAATGAGAATCTCTATGGAAGAAGCAACCAAAACTACAATCCACCTCAAGGTCACAACCAAGGCCAAAATCAGAATTATAGTCTCAACCAGAATCAGCAGTACAATCAGAACCAAAACTACAATCAGCATCAAGGCCCCAGTCAGGGGCAACCAATGCAAAATAGGGGGCCAGTGATAGATAATAGGACCTGGGGCAATAATAACAAAAATCAGAATCAACCTAGGCCACCCAAGACATGGAACACTGGGCCCAACAACGGTACGCTGGCTTCTCCTTTTGAGAATACAGATAATCATGGTGCAAAACAAATAACTAACATACAAATGGCCAATACAGCACCCAAAATTTGTGCAGATTTCACAATACTAATGCCCATGCTGAGCATGACTGTCCACAGTTCCACTTGGCAGCTAGTATCTTCAACGTAGATGTATAGCCTCCTACCTCAGAATTTCTCATTCGTAAGGGTAATGAGGTAGTACCCTCAGAATATGACACAGCATTAGTCTTAGAAACGTTTACCTTTGCAACTACAGAAGAGAAGGAGGATGAATTGCTAGAGGATGAACCATACTGTTGTGAAAGTCTTTATCCCGAATCAGCCTTTGTGTTAAATGCTTTTCAGTTTCCTTTTGAATCTGAAAACGAGATATTAAATGAAACAGAGGAGGTGGAGGCCTTTCAACAGACAAATAAAAGCCACACCTACAATTTGAGGAACAACCCTAGGCCGGGAGGACCTTTCACCACTTCCACTCCTCCGAATAACATCAATACACCCCCAGATCAGAATGCTAGCAACAATCCTGCCATACTTAAAGCTAGTCAGCACACAAATAATGGAACAGCAGTGCAAAAGGATCAAACAAGTAAGACAGAAGCAGTAGAGACAACAAGATTAGTGAATTACTTATCAGAGGAAATAAAGAAAATGAAGGTCAGCATACCTCTAAATGAATTATTGAAGACCCCAGGGATCAGAAATGCTTTTTTAAAATCCCTGGACACATCCATAACAAACATGGTGTCTGCTGATATAACTGTTCCTAGTAGTGATTCACCACCTAAGGAGAAAGGTAAGAAAGTTGAGCAGCCTTCCAACACAAATGTAGTAATACATGCGGATAAGAGGGATACTCAACCTTTCTTGTTAACTGTTAGGTTGTGTGGGAAGAATATACACAATTGCATGGTAGATTCTGGTGCTTCAGCCAACGTAATGCCCTTAGGAATATGTAAAACTCTCGGGCTGACTCCCACCAAATCTGCCAAGGTTGTCACACAATTAGATAAGACCGAGGTTAGTGTGATAGGAGAACTCATGAACATACAAGTGCAGTTAGCTTCAGACCCTAGGGTGAGCCAAATCATTGACATCCAAGTAGTGGATATACCCGTAAATTATGGAATGTTGCTGAGTAGGGATTGGTCCAAGACATTAAACGGATATATGGCTACTGACTTTTCACACATGTGGTTACCATGGAGAGGCATCCCAAACCAGATCAGAATAGGGGCAGAGCCCAGAATGAAACATATGATAACAGAGTATAATCGAACTAATGAAATATTATATGCTGCTGTTGAACCAGGTGTCTACAGAGTTACCAACAATGGGATGCAGATTGAAGAGATTATGATGTTAAACATTAGGAAGAAGTATGTCAGCAATAGAACAGCACTATTCATTGAGTCTGACGGAAATTCTTCAGATGAGGAAAACAATGCAATAGACAAATTTGGTCATGCCATTAGACAAGAGGTGGAAGAGTGCGTTACACACAATCTCCCAGTCCAATGTAAGTTATATAAAAATAGGTGTAGAGTCCATGATAGGCAACATTCTGAGGAGAATTGTGAAATATGCAAAGACATCATTGAATATGAATACAAGAAGTGCATAGGGAAGGTAGAGTCACAAGAGAAAAATGAGCATCCTGATCCAACACAGAGATATGTTCAGGATAATATAAGTGCCTTGATCCCAGATTTAGGGAAAGAAATAGAAGATGAGGGTAGTTATCTTTCTGAGTTGTAAACTAAAAACATACATATGCAAGATAACCAAACGGAAAAACCCATGAATCAACAAGACAACACCCCACAGGCAATAAAAGAGACAAAGTATGCCAAGGTAAAAAATCAAAAAAGTAAGGATGGCATGTGGACGTTAAAATGTGATGGGTCCAAATCAAAACAGGGTGCAGGTGCAGGTGTTGAACTCATAAATCCTCAAAGTAAATCTCATTTGGCAGCATATAGATTACAATTTTCCTGCACTAACAATATTGCTGAATATGAGGCCCTAATTTTAGGACTTGTCATGGCCATCAGGAAAGGGGTAAAAACCATCAGAGTATTTTCAGACTCTGAATTAGTAGTCAGACAAGTGAGGAAACTATATGCCTGCAATTATAAGAAGATGATCAGTTACAGACATAGAGTTTGGGGTTTAATGGATTCATTTGATGCTTTTAACATAGAGCATATTCCTAGAGAGCTGAACCATAGGCCAGATGCGTTAGCAGTTGCTGCTAGTACATTAGAACCATTGACACTATCAGGATTAAGACGATTTGCTGTTGAGCTAGTTAACGTGCCCAGTATACCAGACAACATTACACACTTTCAGGTATTTGGAGAGGATCAGCAAATTATTGATTTTCTGACTTGTAATGAGGCATTTGAGGCCCAAATTATTGATGAACAAGAAAGGCCTAAAGTAACATGGGACGAAGAAGATATGATCAACTTAAAGAGCAACTTCTTGCCAAAAGGAGTAATTGAATTAGAACACATCTTTGACTTCGACGGAATAATAAGACAGAAAGACTTACCCAAAACAGAAGGGGGTAAGTGTGATTTACATAACTTAGGGACTAAGCTAAATCCACAAAATGTACTAATTGGGAAAGCTTGCTCTGAGAAAATCAGAAAAGAGGTTCTGGATGTTCTGAAAGAATATAAACATGTCATAGCATGGACTTATGAAGACTTGAAAACATTTGAGGAGTCCATCATAACTCACGTCATACCTTTAAGAAAAGAAGTCAAACCATTTAGGCAGAAACAGAGGCCTGTAAACGCCATTCTAGAGCCTTTAATCTTTGAGGAAGTTAAAAAACTACTGTCCGCTGGAATAATTTTTCCAGTCAGACATTCTGTCTGGGTAGCTAACTTAGTACCAGTAAGGAAGAAAAACAGAGACATCAGGTTGTGCGTAGACTTTAGAAATTTAAACAAGGCTTCTGAAAAGGATAATTATCCTTTGCCCCCAATAGATGAAGTACTGCAAGCAGTAAATGGCGCAAAGATGATGTCTTTTTTAGATGGTTTTTCAGGTTATAACTAGGTCTTAATTGACAGGGAGGATAGACTAAAAACCACCTTCACTTGCAAATGGGGAAATTATGCGTATAGAAGAATGCCTTTTGGTCTGATTAATGCAGGTGCCACTTTTCAGAGGGCCATGGACGTTGCATTCCGTGGATTATCAGGTAAATGCATTGTTGTGTATATGGATGATTTGACTGTGTATTCCAAGGATGCATCCACCCACGCTGAGGACCTCAGAAAAGTACTCCAGCGATGTGAAAGGTATGGGATTTCCCTTAATCCTAAGAAATGTATATTTGGCGTAACTGAAGGTAAATTATTAGGCCATGTCATTTCTGAAAATGGAATTTCAATTGATCCGGATAGAATAGAATCCATAAAAAATTTGCAAATACCAAACAGTAGGAAAGAATTGAAATCATTTTTTGGTAAAATTAACTTTGTTCGGAAGTTTATAACAGGTTTTGCAGAGATTGTGCAGCCGTTGAATGCCATGTTAAAGAAAGATGCACAGATGGAATGGACGCCAGTAGCCAAAGCCACATTTGAAGATATCAAGGAGGCAATTTCTAATGCCCCTGTATTGGCAAGTCCAGACTACACATGCCCGTTTTACATCTACTCCTTTGCATCTTCTCATTCTGTCGCTGCTGCCCTGACACAGAAAGGTGAAAATAATGACGAGAGGCCCATAGCATTTATGAGTGCGCCTCTGAAGGATGCACAGCTGAGATATCTAGATATCGAAAGATAGGCATTCGCATTGGTGAAGGTTGTGAAAAAATTCAGACACTACATCTTGCGCAGCCAGATTAAAGCCATAGTACCAGACGCAGCAGTAAAGATGCTGCTGATGCAGAACGAGCCTGGAGAAAAAAGAGCCAAATGGATCACCACGCTGCAAGAATTCGACATGGAGATCATTCCCGCAAAGCTGGTTAGAGGGCAGGCGCTGGTGCAGACAATAGCAAACATGGATCCAAATCTGATAAAACAACAGTATGTATTGAATTCCCAAGACGCATCAGGCTGGTACGATGATTTAAGCACCTTCCTGATAGCTGGAAAGTACCCAGGCAAGATGAAGGCTTCTCAAAGGAGAGCTTTGAAGATTAAGGCACAGCATTATATGGTGCAAGGAGGTCTTCTATTCAGGAAGAACCATGATGGAATTTATTTGAGATGCATAAACAGAACTGAAGCTGATAAAGCGTTGACAGAACTACATGACAAATACGGAACCGGCCATGGTTCTCATTTAGCTACAGCACACAAAATACTGAGAGCAGGCTATTACTGGCCCACTATATTCAAAGATAGTAAGAGTCACATCAGGAGCTGCCACACCTGTCAGACTGCAGCAGACAAAGGAAGAAATCTGGCCAATCCACTGCAGCCTGTGATCGAGTCCAGACCGTTTGCACAATGGGGCTTGGATTTTATCGGAGTCATCAATCCCCCATCTTCTGCAGGACACAAGTTTATATTGACGGTGACGGACTATTGTACAAGGTGGACTGAGGCCACCTGCTGCAAGTTTTCCACAACTGAGGTAGTTATCAAGTTCCTTGAAGAAAACATTATCACCAGGTTTGGAACACCCTATTCATTGGTATGTGATAACGGCCCTGCTTTCTCTTCTTTAAAATTTTCTAAATGGGCATTTGAATATGGGATCATTCTAAGGTTTTCTTCAAATTATTACCCTCAAGGTAATGGACTGGCTGAATCAACAAACAAAATCTTATTAGACATCATCAAGAGGTTAATTGCCAAAAGTCCTAGAGAGTGGAATACCCTATTAAGATATGCATTATGGGTAGACAGGACCAAGTTCAAAACAGCTTTAGGTAGCACACCTTATCACTTAGTTTATGGGACTGATCCCATACTTCCGGTCAATCTGAGAATACCAACCTGGAAGTTTGCCAATGAATATCTAGACTTTGATAACCATAGGGAAGCTAGAATAGTGCAAATGTTGCAACTAGAGGAGAAAAGAGGTCAAGCCCTCGAGAAGTTTGCCAAACACCAAGCGGTTGTTAAGAGGTGGTTTGACAAAAGGGCAAGAGTCAAAACATTTAGGATATCAGACTTGGTGTTGTGCTGGGACAAAGCACATGAAAAGAAAGGAAGCCATGGAAAATTCGATAAATTATGGCTGGGTCCATTACAAATTTTAGAAATAATAGGAGATAACACCTTTAGACTTAAGACCTTGACTGGAGAAGATGTGCCATTACCAGTTAATGGCCAGCATTTGAAACACTACTTCCAGGCTTGAAGGTCAGGATGAGGCAGTCCTTTCTTTCTTAATGTAAAATGCTGTAGATAATGTACAGTTCTGCTTTTGCTGTTTTCTTCTTGGGTTAGTTGTTTGTATAGCTTGTCTTCTGTTTGTTTTGCCTTTTGTTTCTTTCTGTTTGTACAGTTTTTTTTCTTTTGCTGTGTTGTTTGTACAGCCTGTTTGTTTGGTTTGTTTGTTGTCTCCTCAGCAGGGATCTTTATTTTACTGTAGAGTATTAAGGAGCAGAACTAGCAACCATTCAAAACAGTATATAATTTAGGATATTCAGGTTAACCATTTGGAATTTACACATAACCTGTCACTGTCATGAATGTAGAGAGTTGTTCATCTTCTGAAGTTTCGTATTCAATAAATGTGATTGAGAATTCGAAGCAGGTTTCTCACGATGACACACCTAAAATCCTTGGGTTTGTTGAACCTACCAGTGTAGATATTAGGTGAAAAATCAGAGGTCACCCTTGCTACCATTACAATTCTCAGCTTAATTTCAGCAAGTGTCCACTCCTTGCATCATCATGAAGTTACAAATTGCTATACCTTATGAAATCTTTCAAAATTAGAAAACAAAAAAATAAATAAATAAATAAATAAAGCGGATTATACTAAAAATCCAGATTAAGCCATCTAAGTAACTCTACCGGGGCTATGGACGCTCGCTGGCAGTGGGGCTCTACTTAGGAGAATTATAACGATAACCTTGCCGGGGCTATAGACGCTCGCTGGCAGCAAGGCTCTATCCGGTCGGCTATGAGGGAATATCCTCACCTACGTAGGCTAATGTCAGTCACTGGTTTGTTCAACCGATCTTCAAGATGAGGATAATTAATCACATGCACACAACTAAACTGAAAATGGAAATTCATGCATTTTTATTGAACACTTTGAGTCTCAAGCTGAATAGTAATTTGCAGGAAAAGATAGTTGGAAGTTATGAGTTCATTACATCTAGTTTCCTTGAACACTCTGAATTTAATTGTTTTGTTTTGGTTGCTAGTTGTTGTGATGTTCACAACACGCCCCATTTTGCTCCTTAGCAAAACGAGGACCCCTGCTGATGTCTTGCTTTTTTGCTTCTGCTTGTGTTTTTTCTGGTTCCTGGCGGTCTGGTAAAAATGAAGGTCAGGTGCATCATCATCATGAGGTCAGTTTGTCAAAGTTCATATTTTGTTGCTGTGACTTCATACTTAGAAAGAACTTGAAATTCCATGCAGGTTTGCCTTTTACTTCACTTGAAAATTCGTCCATATGTGGAAGTTATGCACGGTCAAAGTCTTGGTCAAACCTGATATTCGCAGGAGGATCATCATGATCTTGGTCTATCACCCGCTAAAAATCATGCAGTCGCAACATCCGGACGTCAATCTTAGGTGGTAGTGCTTTTTACCCGTCAAAAGGCCTTGTGCGCATCATCAACATCATGATTTCCTTAGGAGCGTCATATTTTACAAACTCGGTTTTGCTGTATAAACATCATCATCATCATATTTGAACCCCCCCCCCCGATAATATCCTAAGGTTCAAATATCATGATGACATCGGCTTTAAGTCAAGGTGAGTTCCCCCGTCGAAGCGGTCTTAGTATCGCGAACATCATCATGATATCTTTGCATCGCCTGATCTTAAAATATCATGCTGATGGTATAAGATCACCCTGACTTAGCAAATTCATTATCAGCATATTTGCATGCGCACGTTCAAAACCTATCGCAAGGTCATCATCATGATATTTGCTGAACTTCGAATTATGATGATGACGACTCCCTATCATCTTGATCTTTCACGAGGGTCATTTTTTGCTGAAATTCGCTAAGTGCTGGAATCATCATCATGATAATTCGAGATAGAGGATCATCATCTTCATATCCTCCTGATCTCCGGTTAGTGAATATCATGATGATCACCCTATCTTTTAAAGAAGAAGCCGATATTACATTTCTCAACAGCATCATCATATTTTGTAATATCACCTTGGCGCAAATATCATGATGACCTTAACTTATCCTTGTGCTCCGAAAATGAAATATGATGATGACATCATCATCATATTTTTATCCTGTCATATTGTCAAGATCATCATGATCTTGTTTGTTCGCCCGATATTTCGCCAAGTCCTCCTGCCGATGAAATGCAACCTTTTGCAAGTATCCTGATGATCATCATCATCACATTTTCCCTTCGGCAAGATATTTTCCAAACATGATCCGGTTGGCAAATTATCATGATGACGTCATGTTCAAGTTTAACGAAGGCTCTGAATATCATGATGACGTCATCCCGATCTTATAACGAAGAAGTAAATATCCTAATCATCATCATCATCATTTTTTCTTTCGGCAGGATATTTTCCAAAACCCAATCTGGTTCGCAAAATATGATGATGATGTCTTATTCTATGTTCGACAGAAGCTAATATCCTGATGATCATCATCATCATCATTTTTCCTTCAAACAGGATATTTTTTCAAGAGCGATCCGTTTTCTGAAATATCATGATGACGTCTTATTCCAGGTTCGACAAAAGCAAATATGATGATGATCTTCATCATGCTGATTTTTCTCGAGAGGGTTGCCTTGGCCGCAAAAGGGTCATATTATGCTCATCATCCTGATCATGCTCCTTGGGTGACCCGATATCACAATTATCCCCCTGATCTTAACCGGATATGACGATGACGTCATCCTTAGCATTTCAATGAAGCCCGAATATCATGATGACGTCACCATCATCTTCCTTTCCTCGACAGCATGATTATATTCATATCCTCCTATTCTTCTTAAACGTGATGATGATGATGATGTTGTTCTTTTCCCCGATATGCAGAAGCGAATCATCATGATGACATTCATCTGAACCTTCAGGAGGGAATGCTATTTCCAGAATATCATGATGATGAGGTATATCGACTAACCTGTTTTTTTGACGCACCGACAGGGATGATCATGCCGATGGGCGGGAAATGAAGCGGTGGAGTTTTAAAGTGTTTTTTTTGGCGCCTCTGGCATTTTCCTGGTCAGCGATGGTTGACCCATCAATTTTGAGCAGCTTGGGCACATTTTTGACACGTTTTGAGCAGATTTTGGATCTGATTTTCGCGATCTTGCGCAGTCACCTGGATTTAAACGCTTATTTTAATTTTCATGCTGTTTTGTGATAAATGGAATACTTATTACTTGTCTTGTCTTGCAGGCTTGCAGTTGAGGAAGCAGTTGGAAAGTCAATACAGTGACCTCATGGAGGCAGAAGATCTGATCTCAGGAGCAAGAAGATGGAGATGAAATGCAAAAAGTCAAAGCCATTCAAGTGAAGAGGAAGGTCGCAGCTGGAGGTATTTCTACAAAAGACAAACAGAAGTTATTACCCAGCTGCTGGAACTTCTTAGAAGGGGCAATATTTCGCCCAGATTTGACCACTGCTCTGAGATATTTTTGAGAACTGGTTCACCTGCATTTATTGCTGTAACTAGAGGTTTGAACCAGGGGTTCAGTTAGGTTTTTGCTGTAGTGAGGACAATCAGAATGTCTTTATATTGTGCCTCTCTACACTGTAATACTTTACAACAAGGATTTTTAGGGCCTACAACAGAGATTCTAGGAAAACACAGCATGTTAGCTTAGCATAGTTTAGAAGTAGAAGAAGGAGGTCGCCTGTTTGTCTGCAGTAAGGTGCGCGTGGAATGTCTGGCTGCCTTACTGTATCTGTAAAGCTTGTAAGTTCTCTGTAGTATGATCAATAAAACTAAGAGTCATTCTTACATTGTAAATCATGTATGGCTATTCATTTCTAATACAATAGAATCTGGAGTTCTGCATCTATCTTCTGAGTGTCCTCCTGCTCTTCTTTGTGTTTTGAAATATCTTCTTTGAGAGCTTGCAATTTTAAATGTATGTTTGTGAAAATGCTCAGAACTTACATTTAGGGTTTTTACTGTGGATTTGATCAAACTACTGTGGTATTTACATAAGTGTATAACAGAAACACTTAGATCCTTCAGTAGATTAAATGAAGTATAGTGTAGATCTTTCTAACTTTTCCCAACCCATCTGAAATATTTAGCTGAAAACGTAGAAATCCAGAGGAAATTGTCTCAAATTTGAAGAAGCATGATAACAGAGCTATAAGTAGACAGTTTTCATAAACAGATAAAGAAGAAAGCTGCAGAAAATCCAAGAAAACCCTCTGAAACTTGCAGCCCGGTATCACTTATATGCAAATGAACAGAATACTTGTTGAAATCTATGACCTCTTTGCATATTCTTAGTCCAGTAAACCACAGAACAAACCTAAACTACGTAAGGCCCCTTGAACATTACAGCTTCACATTGACCAACTGAACTTGACCAACCGAACCATTGTAGACTTGGGATTAGTTGAATCACCAAATGATTCCTTCTTGTCTTTCAAGTATAGTTTCAGTTCATTTTATGTGAATTTTAACTTATTGTTATGATTGCATCAAAACAGTCATCAACACAAACAAGCTTGTGTTTCCATAGTCCACCATAGTGTTTGCAACTGTAATATCTGCAAAGGTTTATAACTTGATCTGCATCCATATATCTTACTCCAAGGTGATCTTAGAGCGGTTCACTCAGACACCGAGTTCTCCATATTTTGCATATCCATCTATCAAACATTTACAAATTGGTCTTCCTGTTGGGTGGTGAAACCCAACCGTTACAATTACTCTTCCATCGTTCCATTTTTATGATTCCTTTGCTATTCTAGGCTGGGCGTTGGCTGAGTGGTGCCAGAATAATAATTACAATAAACTGCTGAAGGTGTATAAAAATATGGTGCTGTGTATTGTAATATATGAGAGAAATACTGAATAAGATATTCTCTGCTTGAGAGTGGATGTAGGCAATTGCTGAAGCACTATAAAATTGTGTCTCTTATTTTGTTCTTTATTTTTGTGTTTTTATTATGTTTCTTTGCTCACTTTATAATCAACAATTGGTATCAGAGCTTGGTGGAGAAACTTGGTGGAGAAACCTGGTGAAGAAGCTTGGTGAAGAAGCTTGAGGCATGGAAGAATTTTTCAGAGCTATAGATGAAGCAAATATAGAAGAGAGTCCCAACTAGGATGATTGGGTTCAAGCTCTCATGTCTTGGTCATGTGGCTCTGAACTGAGTCATGATGAAGTGGGAGCTATTCATCAGATGTTTTTGGATGAATTAAATGATGAAGTTGATTATATTATTGAGGAGTTTCTTGGCATGATGGAACCTGACAGTGACATGGAGGAGATGCAAGAAATGCAAAGTGTTGTGTCTCAATCCGGAGAAGACAAAGAGGTAGAAGAAATATTTTATTTTGCTGATAATGAAGTTTCTCTTTTCAAGCTACAACAAGAGGTAGAAGATTCAAACACAATGTGTTCAAAGAATGGTTATAGTACTCTGTGTGTAAGGAAAAAGGTTAGATTTGATTTGCCTCCTGTCTATTTGGCTGCTGTAGAGGATTTGCATGTTTTGGTATAAGCTGAGAATGGTGATACCCAAAATGGCAGAGCTGTGAACATGGAGTCTGTTGGTGCAGAGGAGGAGAAATTCCAGACTGATAGCACAGAAGCAGCTGGTGCAAAATTTATACCGAAGGATGCTGATGTTAAGGGGAGGTTGCAGGAATTGAGGCCCCTTGCACAGAGGGCTAAGATGGAGTGAAGCAGTGCTGGTGCCGCTGCTACTGCTGATGTTGTTGATGATGTGGGCCCAGAATTGGGGATTTTAAGTAGTAGTAACACTGGCGGGAGCACAAAGTTTGAAATGTCAAGAGAGATGGCCAACGAGGCTGATATGGATGACAAGGCCATGGAATATGTGGAAAGCGGCATGGTGTTCGGTCTCGGCACAAGGTCACTGAGAATTCCTCTGTCTGTCAAGGTGATGCCCTTCTGCTGGAAGTCCAATGCTCAGTGGCTCCAGGCATTTTTTGATGTTGAGGGTTACCAAGCAAAACTACATATGGACGGCGAAAAGCCTTATGTGACAGATAATTCAAACTATGTTATGGATTGGATCAGGACGGAGATCAAGAAGGAGAAGCCCAAGAGTAGTTGGGGCACAGCGGAGGACCAAGACATGGAAGAGGAGAACAAATTTTCTTTTGCATAGTGCCACAGTAAAAGCGCAGGCAGACCCAGAGATTGGTTGAGCAGAGATTGGCTGAGACAAGACCACAGGCTGGCCAATGACGGAGGAGAGCTAGAGAGCACTTTCAACCTCTTTGGCAAAAAAGTGTTTTTTGTGGTGTTTTCTATAGCAGCTAATGGTCAGACAAGTAAGCTTGTGTCTGAAAGTGTAGTATTTGAAGATGTTTTTGACTCTGATTTGATTTGGAGAAAACTCATTCGGAGTGTGCTGGAACAGAGTTTGGTAAAATTAAAATCTTCTCAAGGTCTGGTTGCGACCTAAGATTCAAAATGGAAGCATAGGGAATGTCGCGGTGCATGGCTGTACTAGTTGGCCTTCAGGGGGGCGATTGTTGGGTGGTGAAGCCCAACCGTTACAATTACTCTGCCACTGTTCCATTTTTATGATTCCTTTACTATTCTAGGCTGGGCGTTGGCTGAGTGGTGCCAGAATAATAATTACAATAAACTGCTGAAGGTGTATAAAAATATGGTGCTGTGTATTGTAATATATGAGAGAAATACTGAATAAGATATTCTCTGCTTGAGAGTGGATGTAGGCAATTGCTGAACCACCGTAAAATCGTGTCTCTTATTTTGTTCTTTATTTTTGTGTTTTTATTATGTTTCTTTGCTCGCTTTATAATCAACACTTCCATTTGCCAATTGCATTTTCTTTATATTTCCTATGACATTGAGTCCATGAGAAATGCTATTTCCTTTGCAAATCCACTTCCAATTGTGCCTTAATAAGTATTCATGCCTTACGATTGTGGCATTACATGAAACAACATTTCCTTTTGTTTTTTTTTTGAGAAACATTAAACATGGCAGATCGAAGTTTATTCATTTGGGAGAATTAATCTGTAGAACTTCCTCAACTCTGATCAGAACTGCTCAAACTTCTTCATTTCGAACACATGCTATCAGAGCATTTTGATTTATGCTTGCACTAACCACCATAGGAGGCTCAAAGGATACGCCGCCCATAAGTTCGTGAAATCGTTTTCTGAGAAAGCTCTTTCCATCATATTCTACCGAAACAAAATTTCTTCAAAGCATTTCTTTGAAAACCTTGAAAGTTTTGAAAGGATCTTAAACAAATTCGTTTATACATATCTACAATCTTTGTGCTCACAAACAACAGTTCTCGGAGGTGTTCTTCACGTGCTTCCTTGTATCCTTAAAGATTTCTTGTGCCCACTGTGACTCCATTTCATATACATTATGGCACGGGTTGAGAGGATGTGCCAGTGGATTATGTAACTGCATTAAAACAAATTCGTTTGTGACTGATAAAAATACTCATTCCATCGTTTTTCGCAGGGCGTCCATATCTGGAGGATCGTGCTGGCAGAGGAGTCGGGCCATGGGTGTATCCATGAACTTTTGAACTTATTTTATGAGGTTCGTTTTCCTCATGAAAATCCGACAATAAATAGTCGGGACGTCGGGGGCATTAGGAACTTTTGAACCCCCAACAGTTGGGCCGTTTTGAAGTTCATGAACTTGACAACTTCCCGACTGCACCAAGGGATCTACTTTTCACAAAGTTTTAAATAGACCACGTGAGAAAATTGTCTTTCTTTTAAAATCATTGAACTTCATCATCCCATAACGATACTTCTCATTTTAACTTTGGAAACAAAATCAAATTTCATGATGTCACGATAATGATTTATCCGTAAATAAACTTATGACCTTGAGACATAAAAATTGATATCTCCCATATACTGACTCTGTTTTATGTGAAATTTTTATAGTAAGCAGGTTGGGCACTCCCAAGCAAAATCTAGAATTCATTTTATCTCCAGCACCCTGAAGCCCAGATTTTAAATACATTTGCAAATCAAGGGTGGGAAAATGTGAAGCTGAAAATCTTACAAATGGTGAGGTTTCTTGGCTCAAAAATTGGGTAGAATTAGGTGGACTGGAGGTAGAATCAGGATCATAAGGTGAATTTGCATCATCATGCATAAATTTTGAAAATTAATTGTTTTCACAATTTGGTGGGACTTGGAGGGAATGTACAAGAATGCACAAAAATTTGAAGAATTTCAAGTTCAAATTTTGGGGTAACAAAAGCCAAATTGCATAACCTTATCCAACTTCCTCCTTGCCTTGCCAGAATGGGATCTGGGGAACATGGTGTGGGCAACCATTAAAGCATAAATGATATAGGAATTTTGTCACATGTATTGTATTTGCAGCTGCCCTTATAGACATGTATGGAAAGTGTGGAAGCATAGACAAGGCGCATGAATTGTTTGAAATGATGCCTCAAAGAAATACACAGTCCCACAGAATGCAATGATTGCAAGATATGCACAAAATGGATTATTTGAAAATGATTTATAAACTTTCAAGCAAATGCAATTGGCACGTGTAAAACCAAATTCCTGTAACGATAATTGATCATCAATATATTAAATATTTAATATAAACTGTCATATACATAATGTCATGAACATAACATCTAGTTTATATACAAAGCCATATAGGCATGTCCAAACAAAGTCATACATACATATACAAAAATATATATCAATAACACACAAAAGTATGTATACAAAGCCATATAGGTATACAAAAAATGTCCCCAAAACTAGTTTCCTATGGACTTTTATGAAATAATCGGCGACCCTTGCTTGACCGTGAAGATGGAGAGCCAATCAGTGACTCATCCTCTCTCTGTCATCGAGTAGACCTCCTCGATAGATGTTCATCCAACTTCACATGTTAATAGAATCAAACAATATGCATATTAATATAGAAAATGTATGAAATATATATCACATATATAATCGATCACTTACCGCCATCCAATGATCACTCTCTATCATCTTTTCTCTCTCTTCGTTTGTAGTTGGACGGACTGGAGTTGTGACCTCCTGTGAGAGGCGTCAAAAAGCAAAATTAATTAAATATAAATATCATTTATGTAGATCAAATGACACGAGATAAAACAAGAAATACAAAATTATGATATTTTCATGTTATTGGCTCATATCCCAGTCAAAGGATTTGAAGACATCATGGCTGTAGCAAAGCCTACCTACGTTGACTCACGAATATGAGGAGTGTTCATATTCAGCATCTGAAAATCAAGTTCAATATTATTTGACCAAAATAAATAAATAACATTATTTAAATGCATAACGATTAGAAATAGTTAAATTTGCCTCCGTATAAGTGGTGGATTTGCATCCAGGGGACAAAGGAAATCGTGGAGGTGCTGGTGACTGTTGAAATCATCAAATTGTCACAAAATAATATTACCATTGATATATGTACAATAATTACGATCATGTGATAAATTGCATACCTGCTAACTTGACCTCCTCTCATAACCCTCCAATGGATGGCTAACAGAGGAAGGATGAAGACTGTGACCCTAGAATTTCATTGTGCAGATAATTACATACATTATTTTTCATTTATAATATAGATAGTCATATAAATTAATTACAAATTTCAAATAACAATTTATTAAATCAAGATGAAACTTGTAAAAAATTACCTGAGATTCAATACCAAATGTCTGTTATAATACATCATTGGTGAGGACAATCTCATCCAATATGGATGTCTCCAACATTGGATGCTACCCCTACGTCGCAACATCCTACCGAGAGTCCTGCTGTGCATCCTGCGTCCCATAATCACACAGGTTCCCACATGAACTACACAAATGTGGGGACAAATGACACCTACTGCTCTCACTCTAATCGGCCTAGGTAAGATCATTGGCATGTTGTGCTAGAGACTGCGTGAGATTAGTCAATGAATGTAATATCTCCACCTCAACACTCTCCTTCAAAGTTGAAGGGAGTGACACACGTTCTGGCCTCAACAAGGGTGTAGGTACACGGTTTTCATCTCGCTGAGCCCCCTCCTCTCTATCTTGGGTAGAGCCACCACCTCTACCCTAGAACTCTTAAATGTCAAAATAATTGAGAATCTTCTTGAGGATGAACTTGCAATAGAGTTTCCTTAAGAAATACTATGGCACCTCATCGTTGTTGCATGGATGCTCATCAAAGACCACGTACCATCTATCCCAAAAGTTTTGGGATATTTCTTCATTTCTACACCAATAAATAGGGAACTGTTTGCAAGTTTCTTCTAATCCAGTTTTAGGATTAATAAAGTGTGCACATAATTGAGATTTTGTAATTTTTTCATTCTTCACTTGTTCATATGACAATTTGTCGGCATAATATTGCCGACACCTCTCCCTATAGTCTTGAAATTCAATGATTTGTTTTATCACCAAATCGGTGTGGGAAATAATCTCCTCTAATGACTTCGCAAGTACTCTCCTACGATCGGTGCTTGCACTTGGATTGTTTAGAATTTGAATAAGGTTTTGAAGATGTCTTTTATTTTCTTCTATTTACCCTAGGTAGTTTTCTTGTGTATCCCTTACATTGTGAGGACGTGAAGGTGGATTTTGAGGGTTTGGAGGGTTTTCGGGGTTCTTTTGACCCTCCTCAGTTGGATTTGGGTTTTCTCTTGCCTCATTGACTGTAAATGCAAATAAAAAGCTAATCAAACATTGCAAAATCCAAAATTCTTCTCAAACTAGCAAAAATTAAACAAACCCTACCTTCTTTAGCTACTAGGCCCTCCCAATTTGCTTCACAATGTCTTTAGCAGCGATGTGGCATCATGAAAGTGTCAATTTCTCCCTTGAACTTGCTTAGAGAGACTTTCCTTGAATGCGCTCGCACTTTGAAGACTTTTTTTTTGCATACAAACTCCCTTGGCTGCAAGTGAATGGGAGAAAATAATTTTTTTTTTACTTTTAAAGCAAGTCAAAATGCGAGTGAGTTATAACGCGCTTACGTTATAACGCGCTCATGTTTTGGCCTATTTTGGACCAAAAAGTCCCATGGTGGTGACTGTTTGGTCCCCCATCTTTGTGCATACACCCAAGACTAAAGAGCTAAGCACATAAATTACTAAAATCACACCCAAATGATTATACTAATTCCTTGATATGTCCTAACTGAGTATGGTAATATGCTAATTACTAATTTCTATTGATATGTGTTAAGGAAAAATTAGAGTAAACATGAATAATCAATATATCAATATCAATAATACCCAAAACTCAACGAAAAGGGAAATAATCAAGATCAAACAAACAAAGACAAAAATCTTTGCAAACCTCAATACTTCATAGCTTCCGTTGGTTGCCTATCTCAATCAATCTTGCATGTATGAATAAGGCCCTCAGAGAATGCACTTCCTTGCTATTCCAAGATTGTCAATGGAGAATGGCTATGATAGTTCTTTGTAATGAAGATGAGCTTCACAACAATGGTAGTGATATGGTAATGAGTTGGTTGCAAGAAAATGGAATGATGTGGGTGCTAAAGGCACGCTATAATTCCTGCAGAGTAACAATACTAAAAGCTTGGATGAATGCAATGGAGGAATACGGTTGCTTTTATAGACTTGTGAAAGAGAGAAGATCAACAGTTGAGAACGGTTAAGGAATGTGCGCGAATAAGAAGAAGACATGTGTCTTGCTATATTTTGCATGAGAGGAATTAATAAAATAGAAGAATGAGTTAACTGAAGAGATTAATCAATTCAAAGATTAGATTAATCAGTTAAGAGAATGGAAATTGCACGAGGATGAGAAGATCTTTTAGCTCAATTAAATATTTAGAATATTCAATTGCATGTGCACAAGGATTGAATTATATTTAGAGATAACTCAATTTAGAAGAAATGGAGAACTTAAATAAATATTTGATTTATTTAAATATAGAGAATATATTATTAGAAGAAACAATTAAATAATTGGTATTATTTAATTTAGAATGAATTTGGAAGAACTAATTAAATAATTGGTATTATTTAATTTGTTGGAGGAATAAGAAGAATTTTAAGAATTTTAATTAAATAAATTAATTTTATTTAATTGTTGGGAGAATATGAATCAAATAAATAAATTTGTTTATTTATTTATTGATAGAGAAATTAGACTTAAATAAATATTAAGAATATTTATTTGGACAGAGTCATGTCATTTTTAGGTGTATACATTTTGCCCTTCTTTGATGTGATGTTCAAGATGATGAGATTTGTGTCAAGTAACATCATTTCAAAGAAGCTAAGGTATAGATAGAAGAAAAAGACGGCAATGGAAAGATAGGATGAGGATGCCCCCTCGGGAGATTGGACGAGGAGAGAGTTTCGAGGGCGTGAGACGGACAATCTCACAATGAAGAAGGTTGGAAGAATAGGTTAGGGTGAAGAAAATGGTTGAAGAAAGAGCCAAATGATACGTGATGCAAGATAAAATGATAACACACATAAGAAAGCAAACAAGTATGCACAAATGATGCAAGAACAAAAAAGGTATTACTCCTGTCATGTGGTAAACTAATGAATAATCGATATAGATTGATGATGGTGTTGTCATGGCGGGGAACGATAGATCCCTAGAGCAACATGATATGATAGTGTCTAGTTTCAGGAAATGAAACATGTCGTGTAAGATGCATGTATTGGTCCGATTTTCACAATGCAACATCTTGTATAAGACAATTGATTGATTATAATTGATTGAATTGGTTTACAACCAAACAAGAATCAAGACCACTGTTTGTGATTGGATAATTTGACAAGATTGACTTGATTTGATTGGTATGGATTAAGGATGGACCTACATTTAGATCATTGCTCAGAAGATACGATGATAGATAGAAATTTGGCTTATAGAAGAATTGCAATAGAAGAAATCACAAGCTCTTGTAAACATTGATACTCTGCATAGAATCTTTATTGCATGGAATATGGATGCGAAATGCAATTGGATATGTTATGGATATGAAATGTTATGGATATGGATATGGATATTTGCCATCTTAATCCGCAAGTATTTTGAAGTGCTTATTTCATCATTGGGCATTTTTGTGTTTTGGTAGTTTTTCCAAATGTTGTAAGTTAATACAAGCATCTAGGTATAATTGAACTGAGATGACCTAAGTATTGCTTACACGGATTTTAATTTAGCAAGTTAATACAAGCATCTAGGTATAATTGAACCGAGATGGCCTATGTATTTCTTGCATATCAATAGACAAGGATTGCCCCCATTCATGTTTAGACCTCTGATGTCCTCGATGATTTTTTACTAATCATGTCGTTAGACAAGGCTTCACATTACTAGAGGTTAATCCACAGAAAACAAGAAAAGAAAAGAATCATGCCCCCATCATAGCATCTTTATCTTTTGGCATCCTTGAGTAGCATAGAAAACATGATAACAAAAAATGAAGATATTGTAACTTAACCTGATTATAGACACAAAACATTCTTGCATTAGATGTTTTTTCTTGCCATAATTTAGCTAGAATCATTTAGAGTGCTTTAGGTACTTGCTTTGCTTTGGGTAGGTTGAGGTCTTACATCAAAATTTCTATTTGAAAGCAGGTTTTTGCTTGCGCTTACTTGCCTTGTGAAAGGTTCCACAATCCTTATTTGTGAGACAAACCCTAAGGGACTGACCTAGTGCCTCGGGGGCTCATTGCTAAATGGCATTGCCTACGTGACGACGTAGAGGCAACGTAATTTGGGGTGAACCCTAATGGACCTAAGACCTAGGCGTTAGAAAGTGGTGCGGACTCAGATAGATAGAAGGATCAGATATGGGATGGATGGGCAAGTGGAGCCTCAGGGGCGCATTTAAGAAATGGCCTTGCCTACGTGACGATGCAGAGGCAACGTAGTTCATCGACTTGGACCATGTGAACACTGATGACAAATGCTATGCTAGGTTGACACTGTGGATAGGATACTAGATAAGACCTTGGTTGACAAGGTGACAAAAGAGATAGAGTATCAAGCCATGATAGGTTATCATTAGGTTTTTATTATGGAATAGATATAGATTGAATGGGACATGATTGAAGGAAGAATAGACACAAGGTGATTGGTTTCCCAAAGATGGAGGAAGCAGTTTATCACAAGTAACGCATGTTTACCAGGTTTTCACCACTTGCTTTTATTTGCACGAAAGCTAAGAGTACACATGATGCCTGTTTGCCAAGTTTTCATCATGGTATCTATCCAAGGCACCTATTTGCTAGGTTTTCACCAAAGGATGATTTTTTTGTTATTTTTTCTATTTTTTTGGTTTTTTTCTAATTGATTTTTTTTTTTGCTTTTTTTGTTTTTTTTTTTTGTATTTTATGCCCCCCTTACATTGGGGTTCTCTTAGGTATAGAACCGGAGAAGATGCATACTGTTGATTGGGTCATCGAATAGCTAACCTTCTGATGTTGCCAACTGATAGGCCCCTGATCCATAGGTAGCAACAATCACATAAGGCCCAAGCCAATTGGGTTCAAACTTGCCTTTGTTTTCCTGATCCTGTTGATTGCGGGGATTTTCCTTAAGTACTAGATCTCCAACCTTGAAAACTCTTGGACGGACTCTGTGGTTGTAGCTTCATGACATCATTTGTTGATATGCTTTGAGATAATTGAAGGCTTTATGTCTCTTTTCCTCTAGTAGCTCTAGCTCTTGCAATTTAGAAACTCTGTACTCTTCATCAGTTATGAGACCTTTTAACGACACCCTTAGAGATGGTAGGTTGACCTCGATGGGCAAGATGGATTATAATCCATAGACAAGGGCATAAGGAGTAGCACCTATGGGAGTGCGTATACTGGTTCTATAGGCCCATAGAGTGAGATTGAGTTGGATGTGCCAATCATGGCCAGCATCGTTGACTATCTTCTTGAGGAGTTTCATGATTGTTATGTTGGATGATTCTGCTTGGCCGTTCCCTTGGGGGTAATAGGGTGTGGAGAAATGGTGTTGGATTTTGAATCTATCACAAAGCTCTTGTATATCCTAGTTCTTGAAATCTGTTTATCTGTGACGATGGTGAGGGGAATGAATTCAATCCACTTGGTAAAGTATTCAGTGGCGGTTATTATGAACTTGTGGTTGTTGGACGAGGGTGGGTGGATTTTTCCCACAAGGTCGGGTCCCCATTGACAAAAGGGCCAAGGTGTCATTAAAGGTCTCATCTCTTGAGCTAGCACATGTATCAGGTTTCCATGTATCTGGTATTGCTTGCACTTCTTCACAAACTGATATGAATCTGTTTCCATGTTTGGCCAATAGTATCCCAAACACATGAGTTTCTTAGCTAAAGAAGGACTGCTAGAGTGTGTTCCGCAAATCCCTTCATGCACGTTTCATAAGGCGGTTTGAGATTCTTCTCGTTCTAAACAACGGAGTAAAGTACCATCTAGACCACATTGGTATAGGGTGTCAGCAATAATGGTATAATGAGAGGTCTGGCAGATGAAGGTTTGACGTTGGTTTGAAGACAAGTCAGGCGGGAGGGTGTTATCCTTGAGGTAAGTGTAAATCTTACCGTACCAAGGTGAATCAGATCTGATTAATAGGCATATGGAGTGTGTTTCAAGAAGATCATAAGCTAGTTACTTAATTGACTCCACCAAGAACTCGTACCGTGACTCATTCTCTGGGATCTTGAGAAGCGAGGTAATGGTTGCCATGGCATCTGCCACTTTGTTTTCAATGTGAGGTATTTGCTCAAAGGAGATGATTACAAAGTACTCTTTAAAGTCATCGACCATGTACTTGTATGGGATAAGCTTCTCATCTTTGGTTTGATAGTCATCATTGACTTGATTGATTACCAGCTGGGAGTCACCATAGACATGTAGCTCTTTGATTTTCCATTCTGTTGCCATTTTGAGACCAATGACCAAGGCCTCATACTCTGCTATATTGTTTGTGCATGGGAATAACAAATGATAAGACTTAGGTATGGTGTCGCCATGAGGAGTGACAAACAAGATTCCTGCCCCCGATCCATGGTTTGTATAGGATCCATCAAAGTAGAGTTTCCATGAGTGTGTTGTGATATTGAATAAGGATTCATCTGGAAACTCAAATGTCATTGGTGTGGTATCCTATAATGGTGCTTCTGCTAACTGATCAGCAATGATTTGTCCTTTGATAGCCTTTCTATCTACATACTTAATCTCATATTCACTTAGGAGCATTACCCACTTGGCTAGGTGACCTGTTAGAGCTGCTTTGCTTAGTAGGTATTTCAGTGGATCTATCTTTGCAATAAGCTTGACTGGATGTGCTAGCATGTAATGTCATAGTTTTTAGGAAGCAAAAACCACAGCCAGACATGATCTTTCTATTTGAGAGTATTGTAGTTCATAGCTCACTAATGTGTGACTGATGTAGTAGACAGCTCTTTCTTTACCTTCATAATCTTGTTGTGCTAGAAGGGCCCCAAGAGCTGTTGGCGTAGCAGATATGTAAAGTAACAATAGTTTTCCTTGGATAGGAGGCATCAAGATAGGTGGGTTCATAAGATATTCCTTCAGTTTTCCAAATTCCTCTTCACATTTCTCATCCCACCTAAATGAAATGTTCTTGTGTAGGAGATGACTGAAAGGTTGGCACTTGTCTACTAGTTGTGATATGAACTGACGGATTGCTTGTAACTTGCCCTATAGAGACTATAGTTGAGTAATATTCTTTGGAGGTGGCATTTCCATGATGGCCTTGACTTTGGCAGGATCCACTTCGATCCCATTTGCTGATACAATGAAGCCTAAGAGCTTGCCCGAGGTGACTCCAAACACACATTTCTTTGGGTTCAACCTAACTTTGAATTGTTCTAGTCTCTGAAAGACCTTCTCCAACACATCTAGGTGTGATTCTCTTGTGAGTGACTTTGCAAGGATATCATCTAGATAGTCCTCCATTGTGACATGCATCATATCATGGAAGATAGTGGTCATAGCACATTGATATGTGGCTCCTGCGTTTTTTAGCCCAAATGGCATGGCATTCTAGTAGAAAGTGCCCCAGGGGCAAGTGAAAGCTATCTTATGTTGGTCTTCTGGTTCTATTCTAATTTAATTGTATCCAGAGAAGACATCCATTAGAGATAACATGGTATGTTCTGTTGTCAAGTCGACTATGATATCTATATTTGGCAACATAAAGTCATCCTTGCAGTAAGCTTTGTTTAGATCTCAGAAATCATTGCATAATCTAACTCGGCCATCAAGTTTTGATACTGGCACTATGTTGGAGACCCACTCCAGATAGTCTATGCTTCTGATGAACCCTACATCTAGTAGTTTCTTGAGTTCTTCTTTCACTAGTAGTGCAATGTGTGGATGCATATTTCTACACTTTTGTTTGACTGGTTCCACTCCCAGATCTAGTGGAAGATGATGTAGAATCAAATCTGGATCTAACCCTAGCATATCTGCGTATGACCAAGCAAAGTTGACTTGATTTTCTTGAAGAATGGTACAAACTTAGTCTTTTCTGGTGGAGTTAGAGACTTAGCAAAGTGAATGATCTTAGGCTATTCTTCTGCTCCAATGTTAGCAGGTTCTGTAGGTTCCACAACAATCTAAGACTTCTCCTGGTGCATGTCATTGGGGAGAGTGTCAAGCCTTCCGTCGTCAGGTGCCATAGCTAGGTTTTCACCATTGGATGCGTCCTTTCTTTTTACTATTTTGGGATTTCACCACAGATCTAGTTTTTATTTTGATATTTTTGTGATTGGAAGGCTTGACACCCTCTCTGAAATAAGCAATGATATTGAGCTCAATGCCAAAGCCATCTTTATGATCTCCTGTAGGTAGGTGGTCCCTAAGTTCCATGTAGTCAATGTAGGAATCATCATTTTGGAACATGTCTAGTTGCGGGGTTCCTTGTAGATCCCAGTTGATAAGTTCAGGATGCACAAGGGGGAGGGAGCCGGAGGATAGATCTGATTCGTTGATAGTTTGAATTGATATGCGAGGGTTATTTGTAGGGATAGGGTCCGGGATGGTACTTTCCTCCAAATTGTTTATTGCGATAGAACTTGAACCTTCCTCTAAATTTGTATTCTCAAGAATTGGAGAATCACACTCTAATGGTCTATGCATTAGCATTTGTCCCTCAAGGTAGGGGCTATAAGTCTGAACAATGTCAACTTCCTTGTCGTCATAGGAGTGCTCTGTCAGCTCATCCCACTCACATTCATTGGAATCTATATCACTGTCCTCTTGAAGGTTATGGATCATTTCCACAAGACAAGCATCTGCTTTTACTTTGCCCTTGTCCTTGTATCCTAGACCTTTTGTATTTCTTGCCAATGAGGATGAAGAAGGTTGAATGGGTTCTATTATTCCTTATTTTCTTAGGCCAATGGGACCTTGTCCTTCATAACCCATTCTATGTAAGATAGACTCACCTCGCCCATAGATTTCCATTGGGAGCTTAGGTGGTTCTTGTTGTGTGTTCTCTTCTTCTTCTGTATAGAGCCATTGTAAGATACCTCTTTCCTCTGTTTCATCTAATAGGGTCCCCCATTTTACAAAGGGAGCTATAGGATGTGCAGGAGGAGCAGATGGATTTGGAAAATGTTTGGGTCACCCAAAGGATATATGAGATAGAGGCATTTTGGCTAAGTTGAGGCTATGCTCGATGGAGTATTCCCCTACTCCTATTTCTTTGATGGTAATTTTCTTCTCTTTGGGCTTGGATGAGGAATCTTTGGAGGTAGAATCATGCTGTGAGGTAGGAGCTGTAGATGCTCTGTTGTTGGGTATGATGTGATAAGGCTTTAAGCAGATAGAGTTGCAATGTTGAAAGGGGTCAAGATCACCTTGGATGGTGATTTGTTTGCCATTATGAGGGAATTTTATGCATTGGTGGTAGGTAGAAGGCACAACTTTCATGACATGAATCCATGGTCTACCTAGGAGAATATTATAGGCTAGCTCCCTATCTAGGACTTGGCAAACAATGTCTTTTATCACTGGTCCCACTTGTATTGGTAACAGCACTGTTCCTTTAGCAATTCTTTCCTCTTCATCATAGGCTTTAATAGTGATCTTTTTTCTTGGATCCATCGCATTTTCAAAGAACCCTAATGTAAGGACTAGCTTGAGCATGCAAATATTTAAACCGGCTCCTCCATCTATGAGAACCCTTTTGATACGATGTTTATGGATGAAGGCGACGATAAGCAAGGGGGTGTTATGAGGCTGAGACACTGAGAGGTCATCCTATTCAGTAAACGATATGGTGCTAGAGGAGGTTAAATTTCCTACCATTGCTTGAAACTTCTCTTGAGCCAAGTTCATGGGCACAATTCTTTCCACTAGGGCTTTTTTGAGAATCTCTTTGTGGGAAGGAGACAGACACAACAACTCTAAGATAAAAATGTTGGTAGGAGTTTTTCCCAGTTGGTCTATGACACTATACTTATGGGAGTTGGACTAAGAAGGTGACGACCTTGGAGGGAGCGTGTTTAACGTGACCTTACCACTGTGGGTGATGATCCTGCAATCAGTTTTGTTGGGTTTTGATTATTGGTTGGGCATGACCATAGTGACTTGTGGGATGTGCTCCAATATGAAATTGATAGTATAGTCGAATGGCACGCTCACATAGTTAGCATTATTATGCCCATTATTTTGATTTTTCCTGTTGCAGTTGTTATTTTTGTTGCCGTTGTTGTTGTTGTTGTATGGCTTCTCGTGGTTGAGAAGCGGATCCTTGTACGCCACATGCGTCCCAATAGAGGTATGTTGTTGAGCCCCTACTTGATTTTGGTCAAGTATGTCTTGGATGACATGTTTGAGATGGATACAATAGTTGGTCGTATGGCCTCTTCCTCTATGATACTCACATAAATCAGTGTCTTTCCAATAGTGAGGTTTTATTTGAGGCTCATAGTCGCTAGTTGGCGGGAGAGTGATCTCATTGTTGGATAATAGCTTTCTTAACGCAGACTCTTGGGACTCTCCTAGTGGTGTAAACTTTCTCCTAGGATTGGAGTTGTACCATGGCTTTGACTCCCAAGAGAATGTTTTGTTGGGCGTAGCGTTGCTTGCCTCTCCTTTGAGAGTGAATATTGGTTGTTGTTTGGGAGCCGCCACTTTGGCATCAACCACTCCATCATTGACAACATTTTTATTCTTTGTCCAAAATTTTGACTTGTCCATAGTGTAGTTAGAGTTAGGGGTGTCCTTGTACAACTTTATTTGCCCCTTGGCGATCATAGCTTTCTCGATAAATAATCCCATCTCAATGACCTTCAAAAATGAGGTAGGGCATTGAATTTGGATTTGGTAGCTTAGATTGGAGTTAAGGTTGTGGACAAACATCTCTGTTAATTACTTCTCAAGTATGTCATATGAGCATTTTCTCACGATTTGTCTCCACCTTTGTAAGGAGGCGAAGGATTCACCACTCTTTTGCTTTGTATTGCATAGGTCGAGCATGGAGACTTCGTGTTCAATGTTATACGAGAAGTGCATGATGAACTTGTTTACTAACTCATCAAAAGTTTTGATACCTGGTGGAAGTCGTGAGAACCACTCCATGGCTTGACTACCTAGAGATCTAGGGAATAATCTCATTAAGAAAGTTTCATTGTGAGTTACTTCCATGCATGCGGCGTTAAATTCCCTAATGTGATCTCTTGGGTCCCCTTTTCCTTTGTATTTGTCAAATTTATGAACTTCGAACTGAAAGGGGAAGGGCACCATGTTCAAACTTTTGTCAAAGGGGTATAGTACAATGTCTTCCAAGGAGTAAGTTTTAGTGTTTGTTCCTATTTTGAGATCTGTCATTTCCTGTGTTAGGCCCTCGATTTGTTTCCTCATTTCTTCCATAGGCATGCTCGGGTCTACAACTTTCTTTTCTTTATCTTCACCAGTGTGGTTTTCATGAGTTTCCTCTATGGTCTCTTTCAATTTGTTGAGATCAAAGTCAATGGGGGGTTTAAGTCCTAGATTTGCAAGATGAATAAAGTACTTGTGAGGGTCCTCGTGGAGCACATTTTCTAGCAAGCGTTGAAATTTCTGATCTTGGAGGGTTTCTTGGTACTCTTCATGAGATATTTCCTCATCACTATCGTGAGGGGTGACAATGTGGTTGGATGTTTTGGCCATTTCAAGTTGTTTTTTGTATTGAGATCTAGTTAAAACCATGCAAGGTGACGTGGGAAGCGATGGGATGAAACTAGATACTTGGTAAGGTGCTGGCAGAGATTGTTGAGAAGAGGATACTTATGATGAGATTTGAACAAGGGACTCTTTTGATCAATGATTCTAAGTAAGACGGCTGATACAAGATGATAGCCACAAGGATACTCAATACCTGTTTACTGTGTAGAGGCTAGTCATGCACCAAGACCACTAGCGAAGTTCTATGACCTACTAGGGTTACTTGAATCTGAAATGATTTGAAAAAGGTCTTGCGCTAATCTAATATAGAATACTTTGACTTTGCTCTAGGGAGACCTAGTAGAAGGTGAATGAGACGACTGAAAAGAGAGGGTTTGATGTCAAATGGATGGGAAAGCGACCGCAAGGTAAAATCTGATCTCAGAATTTGGAATTTGGCTAAAATGGGTACCCAGAAAGGTGAAGAAATTTTTCTCCAAATGTGTGGAACTACTCACTATTATGGATGCATAGAAACATATGCGCAACAACAGAGGATATAGGCGCAAAAGATCGATACAAATGCGTAGTACTAGTAAAAATAAGATGCGTAGTAATAGGTGATAAAAGCATGGGAAGTTGATATAGATGCATAGCAGGTCTGTTTAAATGCGCAGCTTTGTAGAACAGATGTGCATCTTTTGTTTTTTTGTTTGTTTCTGTAATTTTTGGCACATTTTTTTATGTTTTTGGTTTCTTGGTTGCAAGAAGGTCTTTTTGATCTAATTTTCTTAATTATGGAAAGAAGACACAGCAAACACAAATAATGTTTTCATGGTTTTTTTCTTTTTTGTAATTTTTTTGGACTCTTTTTGACTCAAGAAAGAAAGTACAAATCCTAGGTTAGAAAAGGCAATATTTGTTGGCTCCCCTAGCTGTGCATATTTAAAGTAGATAGCTTCAGGATCTTGGTAGCACCAGCTCCTCTCCACGGCACACACTTCTCACGCATACCAAGATCTATGTTTCCCAAGGCTCATATCCCCACCGAACCTTAGGATTGTCTCTGCTATCTCTATTAAGAACCACATGAATTGGGGCGGCTTCAAAGCTCCCACCTTGTGCGCCAACAAATAGAAGGATTTTGGTCTCCTAAAATAATGATGACTAGTAAGTGCAACCGTTCGAGTGGTTATACATGCAGCAGCACTACTCTCCATTATGGAGTCTCCCAACCTGCAAGGGTTGCGCCTTGGAGGGTTTTGGGGGAGGTTGGTTTATCAGTATAACACAACTTCACTTGTTGTTTGAAGCTTTCGCTCTAAACACAATTTATTTATAGTGGCTTGGCAGAGCTTGGCTTTAGCTTATTACCACTTAAGGTCGTTCCCCAAGGATGGATGGGTATCCAAGGGCAGGCCTCTCTAAAGGTTAAACACACGCAAAAATGATATGTCTGGCATTTTGGTCACCCAAGATAGGGGAGAGCATAGGCCTGGTATCATTTCCAAAAGCACAAAATATAGTGGTTCTTTTCCCCTAATTAAAACGAAAAAGACTAAATGAGCTATCTACTTGGGCACACACGCAAGTTGTTAACTTTGAAAGCAAGATAGCAATGGTTCAATTTTATCCTCCTAGCATTGGGACTAGATTCAAGTTGTTGATGCAACAAGATTCAAGTTACTCCTTTCCTAGTTAGATTAGATGTGAATTTGAATGAACATTTGATTACTATCCTTAAAAAAAGATGATGTGTTAACAATGCAACTAGAATGACTAAACTAGCCTCTAATCTTGCAAGTATATGAAAGAATATTCCTACAAAAAGGTGTCAGCGTTAGCAAATACCACAAGAAATACCCTAAAAAAACCACTGTTCAGAACGTATGCGCAGCTTCAGAGCCTGAATGCGTAGAAATAGAGCTCAAAAGTACATGAGCACAAATGTGCTGAGACAGAGGTCAAAAGCACAGGAATACAAAGTATATGTGCAAAATTAGCAGATGTGCCATATCAGAGGTTATATACACTGAAATAGAGCCTGTATGCACCAAAAGATTGGATGCGCCAGAACAGACAGCAGATGCATGTTAGGATGGGTCAAATGCATAGATTTCTCCTATGTATGGCTTCCTAATGCACAAAAACTTAGTTTTTGGGTTAAATTGGGGCTAGGCTCCACGATGGGTGCCAAAAAATGTTAAGGGAAAATTGGAGTAAACATGAATAATCAATATATCAATATTAATAATACCCAAAACTCAACAAAAAGGGAAGTAATCAAAATCAAACAAACAAAGACAAAAACCTTTGCAAACCTCAATACTTCATAGCTTCTGTTGGTTACCTATCTCAATTGATATTGCATGTATGAATAAGGCCCTCAGAGAGTGCACTTCCTTGCTATTCCAAGATTGTCAATGGAGAATGGCTATGATAGTGCTTTGTAATGAAGATGAGCTTCACAACATTGGTAGTGATATGGTAATGAGTTGATTGCAAGAAAATGGAATGACGTGGGTGCCAAAGGTGCACTGTAATACGTGCAGAGTAACAATATTAAAAGCTTGGATGAATGAAATGGAGGAATAGGGTTGCTTTTATAGACTTGTGAAAGAGAGAAGATCAATGGTATAGAAAGAATGAGAAGATCAACAGTTGAGAATGGTTGAGGAATGTGCACGAATAAGAAGACATGTGTCTTGCTATATTTTGCATGAGAGGAATTAATAAAATAGAAGAATGAGTTAATTGAAGAGATTAATCAATTAAAAGGTTAGATTAATCATTTAAGAAAATAGAACTAGAGAATGGAAATTGCATGAGGATGAGGAGATATTTTAGCTCAATTAAATATTTAGAATATTCAATTGCATGTGCACAAGGATTGAATTATATTTAGAGACAACTCAATTTAGAAGAAATGGAGAAGTTAAATAAATATTTGATTTATTTAAATTTAGAGAAGATATTATTAGAAGAAACAATTAAATAATTGGTATTATTTAATTTAGAATGAATTTGGAAGAACTAATTAAATAATTGGTATTATTTAATTTGTTGGAGGAATTAGAAGAATTTTAATTAAATAAATTAATTTTATTTAATTGTTGGGAGAATATGGATCAAATAAATAAATTTGTTTATTTATTTATTGATAGAGGAATTAGACTTAAACAAATATTAAGAATATTTATTTGGACAGAGTCGTGTCATTTTTAGGCGTATACAATATGTTTTTTATTAGTTCAGCTGGAAAAGAGGGTCCAGATCCCTTGAACAAAATAGTCCCCCGAGCATTAGGCCATTAATGAGCCAGAAATAGCAGATTAACAGCTCTTGAATAGCAGACCAAAAAATAACTAATCAAAAAACCATGGAAGTAACAAAGATAACAAAAAACAACAGAAACGGGGAACTATGGGCTATCAGTAGCCCCAAACTTAGCAAGGAACTCGACCATCTCCTTGTAATCTCCCAAACTATCGATTCCCACTTGCTTGACCTTTTCATCCAGATCTTTAACCATAGCGAAGATGGAAGCTGCATGGTACAAAGCTTTGGCCGCAAACTCTGCCATAGCCTTCCAATTCTTCTGCATGGTTTTCATTTTCCTCTAAAGATGCTAAATATCCTTTGCATTTTTATCAGACAAGGTGTACCTCCCCTTTCTGTCTTGATCCACAATAGCCCTCACGGTGTCTTGACCAACAGTAGCCCTCACGGTGTCACCCAAACCTTCAAAATGTGACTTGTTCATAGAGGTGAAATGACTGGTGCCCTCAACCTCATGGATAGATTCCATGGGGGTTTCATCCACACCTTCCTTCATAGTCTCCTCCACAAACTTAGAATCATCTGAAACTTCCACCCATTGTGCATTCACCAGTGGCTTACCAGCGATCCGTTTGGATCGACGAATCCTCGAATTGACAACCTCACTACCTTCACTACTACCCATACGATCCAGCCTAGGGTCAAGCTCAACTATCTTCATAGGAACATCCATGGTAGCAACACCTTTATCTTCCTTAGATTTTTTCTTCAGGGTAGTCTCAGTTTCCTCCACCTCCACCCTATCTCTTTTGACAGTCTTCTTTTTAGTCGCCAGGGTGGTATGCTTCTGCTTCTTGTTCCTAGCAGTAGCAGGGGTCCTAATAGGGTTATCTTCCCCAACATAGGGCCACCTTTAGAGATTTTACGGGTCCCCATACAAACCTTCACTTTTCCTTTATCCCCAGGGGAAGTGCTCGGCTGTGGGTCCTCAAGAATTTTGACTTTGATTGGTTTTGGTGGGCACAGAGCAAGGTGGAATTGATACAGTCTCAGAATAAGACCTTGGTGTATGCAGATAAGCAGGTGGGCAACATTCTTGGCTCTGAATTCCCTAACAGACTTAATGGAATTTTCTAATGAAGACAACAAAAAGAAAGGAAAGCTAATCTCAATTTTATTTTTGAAATGATTGAGAAGAGCAAAGTAGTAATGGTAATATACCTGAAATCTTCCCTCCAACATGAAAAATTTCATTAGCATTAGACAGATGTGTCCCCATGGCTCCAGTGGCTTCTCCCTCTCAAACCCTCCATGGAGTTTCACAGGCTTCTCACCCTCACGGAAGAAAAGATTCATGTGCTCTAGGTCAGGGACTCTACTTCTCCTCAAATGCTTCTTACCTTTCGTAGGTAACCCAGTTGTTTGCCCTATCACCTCTTCCGACACTGAGAAACTGATAGCACCAATTCTAACCTCTCTAGTTTCCTCATCCCACGTTTTAGCAAACTGTCATGATAGATTTTCATCATGGCCCGCCATTCCTTCCAAGAAGGGCACCACCTCCCCTTCCTGTATAATATGCCACATGATTGGGTCTTGCTTAAATTCCTCCGTCGAGCTAGGTTTGATTTTCACAATATCTCCTCCCATTTCTTTAGACTATAAATTGCACAAGCCACTGAATTGGGAGCATTCAAAATAGCAATGCTTACAATTGGTAGTCTTGAAATTAACAAGAAGCCCATTAAAATGGTAATTCTACTGTGAAGGGGTAATTATGGAACTGTAATAATTGATGTGATACCCTACATCCTTGCCACCTAGATACATCTCCTTGGGAGGGGAATTAGCCACCACCTCGTGTGAAGATAGGTGACACCGGCCACTGGCTTTGTCCAACCATAATTAACCATGAAGATAGCAGTCCCATTTGTCCTCCGTATCCCTGCCACAAATCCATGCATCATCCCTTTTAAGTGGTAGAATCTAGACTCTAGATCTCCACTAATACCAATGTCCTTGCACCTATTAGCATGCCAACTGGACTTTCCCATCAACCTCCAAATAGTATGACCGGCGGTGTCTGTCCTGAGATCCTCATGGACGTCTCTCCTCTGGCTCTAATTAGTTAAGGGTTGTCTACTAGGCTGCGGCCTAGCCTCATCACCACTCATTGTCTAGTCATCCTCCCCATCCTTCCTATCAACGATGTAGGCAATCGTACCACTCCATCTGGGCTTGGTCAATCTTTTGGACCACCAATGATCTAAGACCTTTTCTATCCCACCAAGAACTATTTGAAATTTTGAAACATTGATCCCACCTTCAATGAAGTCATAACCACTGTTCAAAAGATCAGAAGAGAGAACTTCAGCCCCTCCCTTATCCTGGCAACACTAGAGGGTAACCAAAAACACAATCCACTTATGCTTCATGGCTATTTCCATCCTACACAATTAAATTGTAGATCTCTTGAGACAAGCTGGACATGTTCCTCTAGCACCGCCACCCCTCTTTGCCACTACCCGTGTTAGCCAAGGCATCGGCCACAACATTTCCTTCTCTATAAATATGGGTAACCTTATACTCCTCCAATCCATTAAGAAGTATCTTGATGTCACCCATATTATCCTCCAAATTCCACCCAATCTGAGACAAACCCTGGGCAACATTGACAATTAACTGAGAATCACCTTCAACATGCAGTCTTTTGATATTTATGGAGATAACAAGATTAATTCCCTAGAGTATGCCGTAGCTTCTTCTTCATTATTTCTTTTATTACCAATGCCCCCTGAGAAGGTAGCAACACAAACCCTTGTGTCTGTTCTTATAATGCCTCCACCACTTGTAACACTCAGGTTTCCTTTGGCTGCACCATCAAAGTTGAGCTTAAACCACCCTTGTTGTGGTAAAGCCCATTTGGTTTTCGATCTAGATAACCTTCTGGAATTGTCCCCCTGGTAAGACTTAGGGTCGATGTTCCAATTTTTTATCATACTCTCTCCTCGGGGGGCTATCCATAGCTTTAAACTTGCAAGAGTTAATGTTTTTCGTCAGCAGTTTGGAAAAACACTAAAAAACTTCCAAAGGAGTTCTATTCTTTTCTTTGAAGATTTTGTTGTTACGTTCCTTCCACAGACTCCAAACTAGATGAGGGGGAATTTGAGTCTAGAGTTCTTTAGAGATCGGTAACACTAGGCTAAAAGGGGGCTTCCATTCCCAAACCACCATCTCTATGTTAACATTCAAGGACCAACTTAGGTTGAGCTTTTGGAGGGTTAAACCCCAAACCTCCTAGGCAAAACTACAGTGAAGAAAGAGATGAGCCGACAACTCCTCCTCCGCTCCATAAAGGATGCATCTGGTTGGCATTTGAAATCCTCTTTTTCTCAGGTTGTCTAGAGTTAGGACTTTATTATGCATTAGGGTCCACCAAAAGAAGTTAACCTTTGGAAGAAGTTTAGGGATCCAGATTTTTTTCCACACTCCAGCCTCATCTGGGTATAACGGTAGTCTATAGGCATTTTTGATCGTAAACAAGCCGTTGTTATCCTTATCCCAAACTATCTTATCTCTCTTGGGAAAGAGACAGATTCTATAATCTTCGAGATCTCTTTGGAGTTGAGAAACCACCTTCATCTCACAGTCGTCTTGGGCATAATTGGAAACCATCTTCCAAACCCGGAGACCCCCACAAGTCTTTATGTAGTTAGCAACTTTGAAGCCAAGGGCCTCGTGGACCATGCTTGCAACTCTACCATACTCCATATCCATTAGAGGTTTATCCTTCAGCCATCTATCCTTCCAAAAATCAACCTCTCTACCATCACCAATCCTCCATCTTAAACCTTGTCGAAGAAGGCCCCAAGTTTTGATAGTCCCATTCCATATAATTGATCCTTAGGAAGACTTGCCTCTAAAAGAAGTCTTCTACCCTGTCCTCCATTAAGATACTTGGCCATCATGATTTCCCATCAATCAGAACTACCTTGAATAATTCCACTCAATCTTAGACAGGAGAGCCCTATTCATCAAATGGATTCTTCTTAGGCCCAATCCCCCTTGCCATCTGGGGGTACACACTTTCTCCCAACCCACAAGAGAAATTCTTTTTTTCTCTTCCACCCCAGACCAAAGAAACCTTTTTTGAATCTATTCTATCTTATTAGCCACGTTCTTAGGGACTTTAAAGAGACTTAACACGTAGTTGGGCATCCCCTGAAGAGAGACCTTGAGAAGTTGAAATTTCCCTGCCTGACTCAAGAGGGCACCCTTCTAGCCAGCCATATTTCTCTGAATTCTTTCCACTAACCTTTTCCGAAAATCCATAGCAACCTTAGTGGTGGTGAGGGGAAGACCCAAATAAGTGGTTGGAAGCCTTTCACTCGAGTAGCCCAAGATTCTAGTTATTTTCTGCTGAAGATCTTCTTGAGTGTTCAGGAAATAGATATGACCTTTAACAAAATTAATGCTCTGACCTGAAACCCTCTCATAGTTCTTTAGAAGTTCCAACCACCTTCTAGCTTCAAAAATTGAGGCCAATCCAAACAGAATAGTGTCATCCACAAACTGTTGAATAACCGCATTCTGGGCTATTGAGGCAGGTTTGATCCCGCAGAGAGTCCCCTGCATTAACAGATTACAAGCATTTCTACCCAAAACCTCATCAATCAAAATGAATAGGTAGGGTGACAATGGGTCACCTTGTCTAATGCCCCTTCTTGAGGGAAAAAAACTTCTGGGAGATCCATTGACCATCACAGAGAATCTAGCTGTGGATATACACTCTTTGATAATGTTGATGATTCTTTCATTGAATCCAAATTTTATGAGGACTCTTAAAAGAAAGTCCTAGCTAACCCTATCATAAGCTTTGGATATATCCAATTTGATGATCATACCTGGGGTGTTGCTCTTATGGATAGAGTGAATGATTTCATGGGTGGTGATGACCACGTCTAGAATCTACCTGCCCGGGACAAAGCCCTTCTGATTCAGGGCAATGAGTTTGTCCAGAAGGGGGTGCAACCTGAGGACCAGAATCTTGGTGAAGACTTTGTAAACCATGTTGAAAATACTAATAGGCTTGAATTCAATCATGGTCCTAGCATCGGTCTTCTTCAGAATTAAGGCAATAAAGGTGATGTTTAACTGTCGTAGGAGTCTGCCAGAAAGAAATCATTTCCTGTTGAAATTAGGGCAGACAACTGCGAGGGGGGTGAATCAATTGTCTCAAAACTTTATCTTTTGCTACATTTAATCTTCTTTAACACTTATTAACAGATTAATGATATAACCATGAAAACATAAATCAACAATACATGAGTAGAAATACAATCAACACACATAACACCAAGATTTTTACGTGGAAACTCGATTAAGGGAAAAACCACGGTGGTGTTGGTAGGTGGAGATTGATCAGGAAAGTACTGTACACTAGCCATGTATCCTCGCCGGGACCCGAGCGGGGGTTCGGGGGCGGCAGCCCCCGAGAAATGGGGGTTCAGGGGTGGTAGCCCCCGAGAAAATTTTTTTTTAGGGCTGACTTAAAAAATCCTAGGGCCGACTTAAAAAATTCTATTTTTTATGACCGACATAAGAAAACTCTAATTTTTGTAACCGACAAAAAGGCTTGATAAAAAGCGGCCAAGGGTTAGGGTTTGGGTATTGTATTGTAGCATTTGCAGTGGTATTGAGTTGCAGGGATTGCTTATTGTAACCGGTTTGATTTACTAGATAATAATATTAGACTCTCTGTTTGGTGGATGTAGCCCGAGTTTGGGTGAACCACGTTAAATCTTGTCTCTTGCTGTTATTAATCCTGTGTATTTCCATTTCTCTGTTTAATTTTATTTGCATTTAATTGATATCTTCTGCCGGCTAACCCTAACAAATGGTATCAGAGCCAGGCTAGGAGCCCCAAGCACCTACAATGTGGCTTAAGGAGGGGTGTTGGAAGTAAGCCACACCCGGACCGAAGATGGGCTGGCCACAAGGGGCCAGTAGCTTAGTTGGTAGAGCACTCCAGCAGTAAATGGAAGGTCCTAGGTTCGAGTCCTAGCTGGTCCATATGAGCTGTAGCTCAATAAGTGGTATAAGAGCGGGTTGTGTTTGATTATCGTCTGCAAGAAAGTCTCACGGTTGAGTGGGAGCAATGGTGAACAAGGGTAAAATGAAGGTTGATAAATTCAATGGGCAGAACTATCAATTATGGAAGATGCAGATGGAGGATTACCTCTATCAAAAGGATTTATGGAGGCTGTTGGAAGGAGTAGCCAAGAAACCGGCAACAATGTCTGATGAGGATTAGAATCTTCTTGACAGAAAGGCACTGGGAACCATTCGGTTGTGCCTGGCACCGTCAGTGGCATTCAATATAATGGAAGCGAAGACAACAGATGGTCTGATGAAAGCTTTGGCTAAATTGTATGAAAAACCCTCAGCCTCAAATAAGGTATTTCTCGTGAAGCAGTTGTTTAATTTGAAAATGGTTGAAGGTGGATCTGTGACAGGTCATTTAAATGACTTTAATACGATTGTCAGTCAATTGACTTCTTTAAATGTAAAATTTGATGAAGAAGTCAGAGCTCTCTTGATATTATGTTTATTGCCTGAAAGCTGGGATAGTTTGGTAATGGCGGTTAGTAACTCTGTTTCTTGTTCAAATACCCTAAAATTTGATGATGTTGTTGGTGTTATTCTGAGTAAGGAAATTCGTAAGAAAAGCTCAGGTGGATCCAAATCAGGTAGTGTTTTGAATGCAAAAAGCAGGGGCAGATCAAAGGAGAGAGGAAAAGGTTCTAGAGGTCATGGGAAGTCACAAGGAAAATCAAAGGATAAAAGATCCCAAACCAGAGGACAGAAGGATTGCTGGTACTATGGAAAACTAGGTCATCTGAAGAAAGATTATTGGTCTCAAAAAAATAAAGAAGGAGACAAACAAGAAGGCAATAAGGAAGCAAATGTGGTAAGTAATAAATCTGAAGATGATGCTTTGATTCGTTCCCTAGATAATGCTGATGATTCATGGGTTTTAGATTCAGGGGCCTCATTTCATGCTACGCCCCATAGAAGTTATTTTCTTGATTATGTCCAAGGGGATTTTGGGCTAGTTTATTTGGGAGATAACGAACCCTGTCAGATTGTTGGAAAGGGAAGAATCAAGATTAAGTTGCAGAATGGGAATCATTGGCTACTACAAGAGGTGAGGCATGTTCCAAGGCTCAGTAGGAATTTAATTTCAACAGGGCAGCTAACTAAACAAGGTTGCACTGTTACATTAACTAATAAAAATTGGAAGGTTTCAAAAGGTGCCTTAGTAGTAGCAAAAGGTGTAAAAGTAGGCACCTTATCTTTGTACAGGTCATACTGTTCCTTCTACTTTAGATGTTATAGAGGAAAAACAAATAGGTTTAGGAACAGTTGCTGCAGGTTTGCAGGAAGAGACTAGAAAAGTTGCTGCAGGTTCTGAAACAACACTGTGGCATAACAGACTTGGGCATATGAGTGAAAAAGGTATGAAGGTACTTCATTCTAAGAAAGTTGTACCAGGTCTGAAATGTATTAATATGGATTTCTGTGAAAGTTGTGTGTATGGAAAACAAAAGAGAGTCAATTTTCTCAGAGATGGGAAGCAAAAGAAAAATGAAAAGTTGGAGCTTGTGCATACATATGTATGGAGACCAGCTCAGGTATCTTCTTTCAGTGGCTCTCGATATTATGTTACATTCATAGATGATGCAACTAGGAAGGTCTGGATTTATTTCCTTCAATAGAAATCTGATGTATTTGAAACATTTAAGAAATGGAGAAGCTTGGTTGAAAATGAGACAGGTAAAAGATTAAAATGTCTCAGATCTGATAATGGCGGTGAGTATTGCAGTAAAGAATTTGAAGATTATTGTTCCTTTAATGGAATTCGTAGGCAGAAAACAGTTCCAGGGACTCCACAGGAAAATGGAGTGGCTGAACGCATGAATAGGACAATAATGGAGCATGCAAGGACCATGAGATTGCATGCTGGACTACCTTTAAACATGTGGGTAGAGGCTGTCAACACTGCTGTATATTTAATTAACAGAGGTCCTTCAGTTCCATTAGGCTGTGGTATTCCAGAGGAAGCATGGACTGGCAAGAAGGTGAGTTATTCTTTTCTGAAAACCTTCGGCTGTGAAGCATTTGCACATATAGATTCTGAAAATAGAACCAAGCTGGATGCAAAATCAAAAAAATGTACCTTCGTTGGATATGGCATTGATGAATTTGGTTATAGGCTTTGGGATTTTGAAAATTAGAAAATTGTGAGAAGCAGGGATGTTATTTCAATGAGAAGGTGTTGTACAAAGATCAATTGCAGCAGCATGAGAAGAAAGAAAAGGATTATGTGGTGCTGGATGATACTCCAAATAGTGATGTTTCAGTGGCTCCTCATGCTCCGCAACAGCAACCAGAAATACCACAAACTCCAGTGAATGTTAGACGGTCAACAAGGATAAGTAGACCTCCTGAAAGGTTATCTCCCTCTTTGTATTCTATTTTGTTAACAGATGCTGGTGAACCAGAAGGGTATGATGAAGCTATGCAGGTGAATACACAAGTTCAGTGGGAGCTTGCCATGCAAGAAGAAATGGACTTCTTGCTGAAAAATCAGACTTGGGAATTATGTAAGTTACCTGCAGGTAAAAAGGCTTTACCAAACAAATGGGTTTACAGGCTAAAAGAGGAAGATGGAGGTAAGAAACGATTTAAGGCTAGGTTAGTTGTAAAAGGATTTGCACAGAAACAGGGCATTGATTTTGATGAGATATTTTCTCCGGTTGTCAAGATGACTTCTATTCGTACTATTTTAAGTATTGTGGCTGCTAAAGATTTGCATTTGGAATAGCTAGATGTGAAAACTGCCTTTCTCCATGGTGATTTGGAGGAGGAGATATACATGGCACAACCACAGGGATTTGAGGTCAAAGGTAAGGAGAAACAAGTGTGCAGATTGAAGAAGAGTTTGTATGGCCTGAAACAAGCACCTCGGCAATGGTATTTGAAATTTGATAGTTTTATTGCTGAGCAAGGCTACAGTAGGTGTAATTCTGACCATTGTGTTTATTTTAAGAGGTTGGATAATGACAGCTACATTATTTTATGTTTATATGTTGATGACATGCTTGTAGCTGGGTCTAACATGGATCACATCAGAGAGTTAAAACATCAGTTATCACAGTCATTTGATATGAAGGATTTGGGGGCAGCAAAACAAATCCTTGGTATGAAAATTTGCAGAGATAGGAAGAACAGAAAATTGACTCTATTTCAGGCTGCTTATGTTGAAAAGATGTTGCAGAGATTCTATATGGAGAATGCAAAAGCTGTCAGCACACCTTTGCCTAGTCATTTGAAATTGACTAAGGAGATGTGTCCAAAGACACAAGAGGAGGAAGAAAAAATGTCCAAGGTACCCTATGCTTCAACTGTAGGAAGTTTAATGTATGCCATGGTATGCACGAGACCAGATATTGCACATGTTGTTGGAGTCATTAGCAGGTATATGAGTCATCCCGGATTTGAGCATTGGAATGCGGTCAAATGGATTCTCAGATATTTGAGAGGTACATCTAATAAACACTTATGTTTTGGGAGCTCTAATACTAATTTAGCAGGTTATGTAGACTCAGATTTGGCAAGGGATATTGATACCAGGCGGAGTACTATAGGTTATGTCTTTACTGTAGGTGGAACATCGGTGAGTTGGATTTCTAGGTTGCAAAAGGTGGTTGCTTTATCCACCACAGAGGCAGAATATGTAGCTACAACAGAGGCAAGCAAGGAGATGATATGGCTGCAATCTTTCATGGAAGAATTGGGTAAACAACAGGCTAACAGTTCTTTGTATACAGACAGTTAGAGTGCCATACATCTTGCAAAGAATTCTGCCTTGCATTCAAAGACCAAACACATACAGTTGAGGTATCACTTTATTCGGTCGGTGTTGGATAATGGACAGTTAAGGCTGGAAAAGATACATACAGATGAAAATCTAGCAGATATGTTTACAAAGGCAGTGACAAGGGAGAAGTTGAGCTCCTCTTCAGCTTCAATTGGTCTTCTAGACTGAAAACAATAAAAATTGAACAGTAGAGTCCAGGGTGCTTATTTCCAGTGGGAGCTACATGCGCAGCGGTGTCATCCAGGATCAGTCTCCAAGTGGGAGATTGTTTGGTGTGGAGCCTGATCAGTCTCCAAGTGGGAGATATTTGGTAGGTGGCGATTGATCAGGAAAGTACTGTACACTAGCCATGTATCCTCGCTGGGCCGACTTAAAAAATCCTAGGGCCGACTTAAAAAATCCTAGGACCGACTTAAAAAATCCTATTTTTTATGACCGACATAAGAAAACCCTAATTTTTGTAATCGACAAAAAGGCTTGATAAAAAGCAGCCAAGGGTTAGGGTTTGGGTATTGTATTGTAGCATTTGCAGCGGTATTGAGTTGCAGGGATTACTGATTGTAACCGGTTTGATTTACTGGATAATAATATTGGACTCTCTATTTGGTGGATGTAGCCCAAGTTTGGGTGAACCACGTTAAATCTTGTCTCTCACTGTTATTAATCATGTGTATTTCCATTTCTCTATTTAATCTTTATTTGCATTTAATTGATATCTTCTACAGGCTAACCTTAACAAATGGTATCAGAGCCAGGCTAGGAGCCCCAAGCACCTGCAATGTGGCTTAAGGAGGGGTGTTGGAAGTAAGCCACACCCGAACCGAAGATGGGCTGGCCACAAGGGGCCAGTAGCTCAGTTGGTAGAGCACTCCAGCAGCAAATGGAAGATCCTAGGTTCGAGTCCTAGCTGGTCCATATGAGCTGTAGCTCAACAGGTGGGGGTTAACCCACAAGATTTATTCTCTATTAAAAGAATAGAAAATTGGGAAGGCACCTGCCTTCGAGCACACTACCCAGAGCTCACTGCTCAAAAGAGGCTCACTGGCTACAAAAAAAATCACAAGATTAACAATGAAAGGTTGAACTGAGTAACAACATCTTCTCCGTGCCAAGGTTTAGTTCCATTGAAGCGTACAACACCTCTGCTCTGCCCTTAAACACTTCCTCACTACCTCTGTATCTTTGTTAGGAACCCGTGTTTAACCCTTCTCTTTACTTTGTTAGTATATTGTTGTTGGACGCATATGCTTTGTAAGTCATCCCATGAGTATATTGTATTATCCCACATTCATGGGAAGTAATAGTTGTTTAGATTAGACTTATTATATAAGTACATGTTGAGGACAATGAAGGCATCCATGAATTTATTGTATTGAGCTTGCTCAAAGGAGGTTGCCCCCTCAAAGTGGCCTATGATCAATAAATTCCTTTTGTGTTTCTACTATTTCTATTATTTCATGCATTTTTCATTATATTGTTGCAAGACGTTCCTCTCATCTGGTATCAGAGCACTTTCTTGGGCTTGCTGGGTGGAATTTCAGCCAAATTTTTTCTGCAGTGGCCTCCAAGCGCTGTGATTATTGCGGTAATTCTTTTTTTTTTGCATCTATATTGTTCATTTCAATTGCAGGTTCAGATCAGGGAATAACCCTATCCTCTTAACTATGGGAAGTGCCTAGGCATAGCCCTAAAACTCATTGTGAGGAGTACCACAGGAACCCTGAAGTAGCTGGCCCATTGAGAGGACTTGCAAGCAAAAAGGGCAAGGTCCCTACCTGATTGACTAGTTCCCATCCGTGAGGTAAACCAAGAGCTGTTGTTGATGGCAAAGCAGTTATCAGTTTTACCTGAGCCATGGAGTGAGTGGTACTGCCCCAATATGCAAGTCGTTAGACAGCATTGGTGGCCGAGTGACTCCCCTGATTCAAGAGGATTTTTTACAAGGTTGGACAACTAGTGTTGCTATCCCTCTCTATAAAAGTAGTGATATCAATAGTTTATCGAACTATTACACTATTATGGTTAATTTTTTTCTTGGAAAATAGTTTTAGGAGTATAGTTGAATGCAAAATTAGTAGATGGGCTGAAAAAAGGAAAAAAGACTAAGGGACAAGCAAGCTTTAAATTGAAGTACTTCACTATTGATCATTGTGTCACCCTTAAGTACTTGATTGAAAAAATATGGGTATCCAAGGTGATGAGGCTTTTTGCTACTTTGTGGACTTTAAAAAGACTTTTGACATGGTACCTCATGTCAAACTTTAGAATAGGATGGAGAAACTCATAGTTTAAGATGAGTTTAGAGTGGTAGTTCATAGGTTTTATGAATAGGTCAAAGCTAAACTTAGAACAAGTGATGGAATGTCTGAGTGCTTTAGTAGTGATATTGGCATCAAATAGGGTTGCTTGCTCTCCCCAACTTTGTGTGGATTATACATTGATAAGTTAGAAGAGTGGATAAACAAAGTTGGTAGAGGGGGAGTTCAACTTGCTAAATATGTAATAAAGTTACTCTTATATGTGGATGATCCCATCCTAATTGCAAAAACAACTCATATTTTGAGAGAGAACTTGAGATCTCTAAAACTCTTCTGTCATGAAGTTGGGATACAAATGAACACCAACAAAACCACAATCATGATCTTTTCATTATGGAGGAAAAATAAACAAGTTAACTTTCTTTCTGAAGGTAAATTGTTAGAAATAGTGGAAGAATACAAGTATCTCAGTCTCAATTTTCACAACAAGCTTAGTTTGGAAACATGCAATGAAAAATGAATTGAAGGGGTTTGGAAAGATTTATACGCACTACAAAATAGATTTAGGAGTTTGGAATTATGGGATTGGACAACCAAAAGAATCTTATTCAGTCTGCTTGTCACTTTGGTGATTCTTTATGGGTGTGAAATTTAGGGTGCAACAATATGTTAGACTAGAAATGGAGGTGAGTGGAAAGAATCCAGAACCACTTAATCATAAGCAGCCTCAAAACTAAGACTTCAACTCCATACAAGATTTTACTAGTTTAAATAGGTTATTTCCCTTTGGAAGCATTGACAATGGTTTGGTTGCTAAGTTGTACCAAAAAAAGACTCAAAATGCGGAGAATCACCACTGGCCTGGATTGGTTATTGAGGAAGAGCTAAGTAGAAGGAAGAACACATGGATGAAATATAATGACAAGTGGATAAATAAGTGGGACATTACTATGTAGGGTTGCCTAAATAGTAATGGGGAAATAAAAAAAGCATGTCAAAGAAAAAAATAGGACTACCATGTGGACAGAGCAAACTGGTTAAAAGAAAGCCCACTATATCAAAGAATTTAACCCCACATGCGACCATGATGAAAAAGCTTACATAGGAGCTGAAATTAAGTGGAAATAAAAATGTTAATAGCCCAATTAAGTACTAGTTTGCATCACCTTAGGTGTGAAATCGACAAATGGTTGATACATAAGGAGGAATGGGAAATGATAATGTGCCTATTTTGCAACAAGGGTGTGATGGACACAAAATGACACTACATCATGGAGTACTCGATCTATAATGCCATTTGTATCAGTTACAAAGACACCTTGAAAGTAGACAATATAAACACATTGTTCGAGGAGGCAAGGTTGTGTAAAACTATGAACTTTTTGATCAAGATCCACTGTAAAAGATCTAACATCAAGATGATGTTACAAAATTTATAAGGTTTTGGTGCCCTTATGTATCAAGGCAAGGTTCACTTGCTACTCTTATGTTTTTGATCTTGGTCCCATAGGCTACTATGGTCTTGTGGATATTATTAAAATCATTCATTCATTCAACAAATAAAAGCATTAGTTACATAATCTAATTGTTAAGATTTAACCTTTATCTTCTTCATAATATGTTTGTATGCCTGTTTATGTACCTATTTCTCTATAGGTGTGCCACAATATTATTTTTAACTATTTTTCAAAGCATAAATATCTTGAATTATTTTAAGAGTTGTTGGTATTGAGAGCTTAGATTATAGGTGCACTAATAATTAACCTCTTTTAGCTTACAACCAAGGTCTGAGAGGTATCCATTCCACCAAAGTTTCTTGAGGCATGATCTTGACCTCATCCATTTAGAGTGTCATTGTTAGATTTGGCTATGAATCCACCCAAGATCAAAATGACTGAAGGAAAGCAAGAAAGAAACCCAGAGATGAATGAAATCAACACTCCCTTGTATTGAACTTCTTTAATAGCTTATTAGCAAAGGGAGAGGTGAGTGTTGTCTATATAGCAAAATAAGGGCAAATAAAGCCAAGAGAGGTACAATAACTCCCAACAACCCAAAATAGGTGGGAGTTATACCTACTTGGTAAATGCCAAATTACATGGTTATACCTACTGAGGTAAAGATAAAAAATGGTTATGAGAGGTGGTAAATAAGTCTAAAAGAGGGTGTGACGCTCAACTACCCAAAGTGGGTAAGAGTGACACATGTAACTGAAGGATTATGCCATGTGTCCTCATATTAACCATGTCTTATATAACCTAAGAAAGATTAATAATACATGTAGGAAAAATAAATATTCCCTATCATAAGGAAAATAAAAAACCTACACTAACACCCCCCCTTAAGCATAGCTTAGGTGGGTGAAAAGATGCGAAGATCCAAAGATGGACCTCCCGACTACAAGGCCATGTTAGGTACCCATGTACAAACAAAATCTCTCACAAACAAAGAAAAGGAGAAAACCCAGTGGGACAAAACTCCTTCCCAAAAGAGAGAAAAGAAAATAAGTTCCTCCACACAAGAAAGAATCCCAAGAAAGGAAAAAGTTCCCTCCAGAATAGAGAGGATAAGAGAGACTAAGTAGCCTCCTCCCAAGTAGTCAACTGTGCCAATGGTTGATGCTTGAAACTAAATGTAGAAGATGGTCCATGATGGTTGAACAACATTCCTCCCCTTATGAAGAAATAAAACCAAAGGTGCAGTCATGATGTCTTCCCATTCCTGAAAGGAATATGAGGGAAGAAATCCCAAAATATATGATGTCTCAGAAAACTGATCATGTGTCTCCATGTTGATGCCAAAATATGTCACAACCAAATCAAGTGTCTCAGGCCTCACTGATGAAAGTGACAATCCAGAACCAAGTGGAAACTGAAATAGAATAGGATCCAAAGATGAAGATATCTCCTCTAAAGACAAAGATGCCTCCTCCAAATGTTGCTCAATGATCTCCAAAAATTGGTCAAACTGTGACAAATACTGATAAGATAAATTAGGTACCATGCAAGATTCAAGTACTTTTGTAGAAGATGTCAACATGAATGATGATTGAGTCAAATAAGACTCATGAATATCTGCATAATCTATCACTGTAGAAGCTGGTGTAGGCAGAGAAAAAATATGAGGGTCTAAATGTTCCCTCAAATCATCTGTAGAAGATTCAACTTCATCAAAGAGAAGATGAATGCAATCAATAGTGTCTCCCAAATCTGGAATGTGGGACTCTACAAACAAAGATGAAATGTCTGGTAGGAATATGTCCCAAGAAACTAAATTAGGAAGAACAATATGAACCTCTTGCACTATTGCAATGCTAAACTCAGAACAAGCAGGAGGAGGAGAAGAAATACAAGGCTCAAGAATTAGATCAGATGTGAGAATACGTAGGTTCAATTAACCAAAATTATCCTCAAAATCAAAGTTCACACTAGGAGTGTGATCAATAGCCAAAGGATCAAAACCATCATCAGGTGCAAAGTCTAAAAAGGTGTACAACTAAGATGCATGATCAACCACCCAAGTAACAATGATCTCTCTTCTCTCCAAGTCTCTGATGATAACTAAATCAGGTGTGAATTCCATAGTCTTCCCTTCTCCACCATGGGTGATCTGATAAATGGAAAGAAGATTGTTTGACAAATGAGGTACACACAAAACATCATTTAAAGTGCCATCCTCAATATCAACAGATCCCCTCCCAATTACATTCATGTAAGTATTGTTGACCATCAAAATATGTGGCATAACACAAGGCTCAAAAGTAGAGAACATAGACTGCAAAGAAGCCATGTGATGAGAAGCTCCAAAATTGAGAAGCCATCTCCCTAATCGAAGACTTGTAGAAGAACAAAGAGCTTTATCTTTATTTTTAGATGTCTCAGAAGCAAAACCTGCATGACCTTTTTTCTTATTAGATCCTGACTATTTTGAATTGGAAGAAGAAGATGACTCAGACATTCTAGAAGGTAGACTGATATTGTTCTTCTTAAGAAGATGTTTCAATTCATCAATATCCTTCTTATAACAAGAATTTTCTTCATGTCCAGTCCTCTTGCAATATGCACAAGTAGGCTTCTCCTTCTTATATGAATCCTCCTTTGAAAAGGATTTATTTTGTGCTTGATCTATGTGTGGATTTTTCTCTAATTTCTTATGTTTCTTGTCAAAAGAACCTAACTCTTTTTGTCCCTTAAGCTAACCAACCAATAAAGCCTAAGTTTGTGATGGCTTTATGAGACCCATAGAAAGAATCTTCTGTTGTTCATGCATTAACATCTCAGAAAAAGATGTAAATGAAGGCATAGTGTATGTAGATCCCATAGTCAGTTTGTGAGTATGAAAGCTAGAAACAAAAGAAACATATTCAGGACCAAGTTTGTTCAGTACATTATAGATTAACTAAATGTCCTTTTTCTCAATACCACAAGTTTTACATTGTTCTCTTAGATCATTAACCTTATTTATATAATTGTGGATGTTGCCAAAGTTCTTAGGATCAAGGCTCATCAATTCATTGTCAATCTGATAGCCTTTAACTTCATCTATTTTACCATACAAAGATTTTAACTTTTCCCAAGCATCATGTGAATTTGTGCATGCTTCAATTTGAAACAAGAGATGAAGGGAAACAAAGCTACGAAGACATCCAAGAGATTTTGTATGTTCAAGCATCCATTTTATCTTTTCCTTACCATCTGTAGGTTTAGCTACCTTTTTTTTAGCATATGGAGTATACCCAAGTTGCATTAAGGCATTCCATGCGTGTTAATGCTAAGTTGTATAATTGTAAGGTGTTAGCAAAGGAACCTTAAAATGATCCATGTGCAAGAAAAGACAAGCACAAGAAAACAAATCAGAAAACACAGCAAGAGACCCCCCCCCTTTTTCACTCAATCAAGAATCCCCCAACAAAAAATGATTTGCACATTATAGATCAGTTGGTTTACAATGTTGGAGTTGTTTTCTAGAGTTTTACAAATGTCCAAAATGGACCTAAATACTGAAAGTGAAAAAATATCTTAGTATGAGAACCTCAAACTTACACTAGTGTGTATTTCTCAGAAAAATATCCACTTTCAAAAAAAGAATCACATCAATCCGAGGTCGTATGTGAAAGTTACAACCATTTAAAGTTTAGAAAAATGAGAACTATCCTTCAAATCTGATGAGAAAACTGAATTTTTTGAAAAAAAGGATCACCTGAGAAAAAAAACAAATTCTTCCACTGCAAGGAACATGAAATTCTACCCCTTTTAAACAAAGTTCACTGAAAAATGCCTCCGTATGGCTGAGATATCACCTTCCGAAGATCAGGTGCAAAATGAAAACTTCAATGGTGAGGGGTCATGAGTTTGTGAAAAGTCAACACCACCGAATTTGGCAAAACTACCACTATAGTTAGAGGTGCCGCTAAAATTAGTTGTTACCATGCAATTTAGAAGTTCACCAATTTTAGAAACTCCGACAGATGAATTTAGTCACCACTACAATTGGTGAAACTACCAAAACCACCTCCAAATGTGGTGGCAGGATGGCCAATGTGGAGATGCATGGACCAAGGGAGGTACAACAGTTTTATTTTTTAATTAAAAAAATCCAAAAAAATAGGGGCCGAGCCCCACCCCTTGTACAGGGGTCCTACGGAGGGAACTAGCCCTTACCATGCAGGTCATAGGGTAAAGGCCCAAGCGGAAGGCCTAGGCATAGGGATCCCACGTGGCCAGTACACCATGTGGTATAGCGTTGGCCCTGCCCTTTTAATTTTATTTTTATTTTCATTTTTAATAAATCTTTTACAATAACTTTTATTAAATCTGCAATTTATTTTATTTGAAAAATAATAATTTTAAAACGTAGAAAAAAATATTTGTTTTTTTCGAAAAATGTGTCATACTGTGCGTAGGTGGTGCTGTATGACTTGCTAAAATTTTTTTGCTCCTCCGAACAACTTTGTCCAAATTTGACAATCTATAAATGAAAACAGGGGTTTTTGAGCCTTCTAAACATGATGGCGCAGTATGTTTTGCCTCAAAGTGCCCCAATTTTGAGTAGCACACCAGATCTCCACAGAAAATCGTTTGCTTTGAACCTTCACAGATCTCGTAGCTAGTGTCCTATTTGGACAAAATAGAAGTCTAATCTGACTTTTCCAGCTGCTCAGAAATCGATGGTGAGCTCAGAATGTCTCGAGGAAGATCCAATATACTTGCAAATGGCAAGCTTTGACACAAAACCCCCCAGAAACTAAAATTTCTCTCAAGCATTTCTAATTCTCTAGGTCATCATCAGATGCAAGAGTAGAGCATACTTTTCTTTCAAGAAAGAATAAGACCTAGATTTCTTAAAATAATGCTAACCCACAATTCACAACCAGCTCTGATACCATGTTAGATTTGTCTGTGAAGCCACCCAAGATCAAAATGACTGAAGGAAAGAAAGAAAGATACCCAGAGATGAATGAAATCAGCACTCCCTTGCACTGAACTTCTTCAATAGATCATTAGCAAAGGGAGAGGTGAGTGTTGTTTATATAGCTAAATAAGGGCAAATAAATTCAAGAGAGGTAATAACTTCTAATAATCCAAAATAGGTGGGAGTTATACCTACTTGGTAAATGCCAAGTTACATGGTTATACCTACTCAGGTAAAGATAAAAAATAGTTATGAGAGGTGGTAAATAAGTCCAAAAGAGGGTGTGAGGCTCAACTACCCAAAGGTGGGTAAGAGTGACACATGCAAGTGATGGATTATGCCACGTGTCCTCATATTAACCATGTCTTATATAAACTAAGCAATCTTAATAATATGTGTAGGAAAAATAAATATTCCCTAACATTAGGAAAATAAAAAGCCTACACTAATAGTCATAAGCCTTGCATTTAGCAAAACTTGATCCTTGATGGACTCTTTGTAAGTCATTCAACTTCACCAATAGACCAAGGACCACTTGACCTCTTAAATATTTTTTCTTTTCATATAGCACGACTTATTACTAAATAATTGTTATATAATTACTTAAAGTGGCTCAAATTTCTTGTCAAAATATTGTACAAGAGGGTGTACATGAACTTTGAGCTCTATGAAATGTACCCCAAGCTCCCTCAAATGAATCTGCACCTTACACATTTGGAAATTTGAGCCACTTTAGTCAATGTCATAAATTGTACTGGTAAAAATTGAATATCCATGCTATTTTCCCTTATGTTTTTCATTTAATTTTAGTAGAGTGTCTAAATGCAATAATTAACATATAAATGACATAATTTTGTGAAATTGTCTCATGACATCCTATATTTCAATTTTCTTTATCACTAATCCACAAATTTATGTTCTTGATCCCTAGACCTATTTTCATTATTATGGAGTAGATTCACAAGTGGCCACATTTTGTTGGACCATATCTACAAGTTTCAATTAAGATTAGTGTATATGCCTAAAAATGACGCAATTCAACTAAATAAATATTCTAAATATTTATTTCATTCTTCTACCAATTAAATAAATATTCTAAATTTATTTAATTGATTCACTGTTCCATAATTAAATAAAATCTATTTATTTAATTAAAATTCTTCTAAATGTCCTACACAATTAAATAATCATAAATTATTTAATTAATCCAAATTCCTCTATCCTAAGTTCTAAATTCCAAAAATCCACCTCACACTTACACCTCACCTTTTCCACCTCACCTTGTCCACCTCATCAGGTTGCACATGTAATTAAATATATTTAATATTTAATTACCTATTTTTCTCTCACCCACATGGCCTATTTCTTTTCAAATCAGAAGTTAGTTAACTAATCAATCAAATCTGTTAACTAATTAGTCATTTGAGTTCACTGGTCAATCTATTCTGTTGACTCCTCAATCAACCCAGTTCACTAGTCAATCAATTCAGTCAATCCCATAATCCACTCTTCTAACTGATCAATCAAGTCTGTTAACTGTTCAGTCAATGGAGTTAACTCTCCAATCAATTTTGTCACATCCCCTCTTTCATGATGGAGCTGGGACACTTGTCACATTTCTACTGGTTGCACATTCCTCAACCATCCTCAGCCGTTGATCTTCATATCTTCTCTCAACCGTTGATTCCCATTCTTCCAAGTCTATAAATGAAGCTTCATCCCTCCATTCTATTCATCCAGGCTTTTGACATCATTACTCTACAGAAATATCACCAGCATGCCTTTGGCACCCTTTTGTCATCCATAAGCTTGAGATCACACTACTTGCCTTGAAGCTCATCTTCATTGCATATCACCATAGCCATTCACCGTCGACTTCCTACAAACAGCTAAAAAGATTGCACTCTCTGAGGGCTCATCTCATCTGCAAAAGGACGATTTGTGATAGGCGAACAACAGAAGTTTTGAAATGGGAAAGGTTTGCACTATATTTGTTCATTGCTTCGTTTATTGAATCCTTCTTGTTTCACTATTCTGTTGATGTTTGCGTCTAATATAATTCATTTGATTGATCTGCATTTTACCCTTACAATTAGGTTCACAATCATAAATATTAGGTATGCACTCATGCAAATGAACCTATATGCACTAAAATGGGCACATTATATGCCAAAGAGAACATACACAACTTCTTGGGATCATGCCAGAGCAAGTCATTGAGGTTTATTTCGAATCTCAAATAAAAGACCTAAGATCAAGCCTCACAAGATACACAAAAGAGATTCTAAAAGGGAAATATTCAATTAGACCCTATTTTAGCTATGAGAGTTCACTTTGTAAAGTGTTGGGCTACTTTGATATGTTTGGGCAATAGTTGGATAGATTTTACAATTTTATTGAGTTGTTTGAAAATGTTGTCATAGTTTTTATTCAGAGTTATTTCACTATGTTCAATAGTTTCATGCAATATTTGCAACCTGTATTATTGCATGATATAGCTTGTTTGATTTATTATGACATTAAATATTTACAATATTCATATTGGCAAGTCTAGGTGCAGTGCTCTAAAGGGGGCTAATTTGTTTGATTGGTTTGGATTGATTGAGTTGATTATTTTGTTGGTTGTTTGTGTTTGTAAATATGTTTATTTGCAAGAATGTTGTCTTTATTTCATTTGAGTTGAATTCTAATAATTTGATTGCTTTGAATGTTTAGATGTGTGTGAGCAACAAAAATGCAGTTTAGTTGTATAGTACTCTGCATAAAGGAAATTACAAAAAATGAAACTAATGTAATACAGATAATCTAATATAACTACTAACAATCTAATAGTAAACTAATCCATAAAATAAAAAAAATAAAAAATTGAAACTAACTAATGAACAAACTAGTACTAATCAATTCAAACAAACTAAATATTGAAAACAAAAAGTGAATCCCTAAAATTTTGGCATAATATCATAGACCAAGAGTAAGCTTGATATGGAATTGAATATGTTTATGGCAATAATGATTCCCTCAAAGAAAACAATACCTTTTTACAAATTGGTTGTGAAGAGATTCCTAGAATAGGGGGAGTAGGGAAGAAGGATCTCAAAGGGAGAAAGGTGAATAGAGGATAGTGACCAAAAATAGATTACTACATGTAGAGAATTCACTGCAAAATGGAATGAGAAACCAAAGTAGATTGATTATAACTAATGGTTGGACTACTACACAAAAAAGTTGTAAATGATGATGATTATGAGAGGATAAATTCATTGAACTAGTTTCTAAGGAGAGGAGTAGAGTACAGGATGCCTCCTCTAGCTTTGGACTAAATGGAGGATGAACCTATAAAAATAAATGACAAAAGAATGACTAGAATGGAAAATTCCCCCTTCAATTAGTTTTAAAATTGAGAATATGTAGAAAAGAGGACACCAAAACAAAGAAAAACACAATTAAAAGAAGGAAAATCAAAATCTTAGCCAAGAAGAAATGAGAAACTTTGAGAAGAATGATGTTTAAACTCCCATTATGAAAAATTAGTCAAAACCATTGGAGAACTTTAGAAACTGTTAGGGCATAGGTGAAACCATCATGATGGTTATGAAATCAACATGGCATTTTGTGAAATTGTCACAATGGTTTCAAAGATACCACCTATTAAAGGTGATATATTTATCGTAGTTGGAAAATTAGGAAAAAGCACACAAATAGATCAAATAAGGATAAAAAAATTGGGTCACCACCTAATATCATGCCTAAGTCAATTGAGGAAAATATAATCATAAATCCAATTTGGAGAAGAAAAAGGTGTCATGGAGTTCATCCAAGAGATCATCAACCACTAAAATAGGAAATTTATCCTTAACGGTAATTTTGTTCAGCTCACTAAAACCAACATAGAGGTGCCAAGACCCACCTTTTTTGTGTGCCAAAAGGACAAGGGAGGAGTAAGGACTAATGCTTTGCTAAAATGAGTACTTTCAAGGGTGGATGTTTGGAGTTCTATTCCTAGGAAATAACTAAATGACATGATCTTTAGTGTGGTTTGGAGATAAGCTAGTTAGTTCTATGAAGACCTCTAAATGGTGGAGTAAAATGCCTTAAGGATCCTTAGGGTGGCTTGAGGAAAAATACTTAATAACCTAAGTAGCATAAAGTTGGGAAATAACTCCACAAGACCCCTTTTTGAATAACTTTTCCATGTGGTGAGAGCTAATGAGGCTAAAAAATCTAGGGGTGAGGCCTCTTAGTTGTGTTGTTGACCATTTGCTATCAATTAAATCTAGAGTTTAGAAAAGTCCCACAAGATAGGACCAAGAGTGTAAATCCATTGTGCTTCCAACACAATGTCACAACCGCCTAAGGGCAAGACAAAAATGTTAGATTTGAGAGTGTAATCTCCCATGGAAATGTAAACATTATGGAAATTTCACTTACAAGGTAAGGTTCCACCATTAGCTATCATTAATCCAAAGCTAGAACAAAGGTGAATAAAATAGTTTTCTTCTTTGACCAATCTTAGGTCAATAAAATTATGAATGTTTTTAGAATTGATGAGAATTGTGAGAGGATATGTTAAAAATATTTGACCTTCAGTATTTGAGGATTGGAGATCCCAACTAAAGCATGTATAAAAACTTTAGGAGTAAGGTCAACATTTGGATCCTCAACTGGGGTTTGCTCCTCTTTCTTGTGATTCATAGGCATCTTCCCATTCTTCTACCTTGAGTGGAGACTCCACATAATGAAAATATATCTTCTATCAGACATAATAATGGTCTAGTGTAAATTTATCATCGCAATTGTAACACACCACCTTTTTAATGATGGGATTACATCTCTAATTCAGTGAGATGTTTGATAGGTGTGGAGTGAGTGTTGGGTGTGTCACTAGAATGATTCAACATAGGGGGATTGAATGAGGCAAACGTGGAGAAGTAATTATAAGCTGAATGCTTATCTCTTACAAGTTTTTCCAAATGTGTGGTTGCCATCATATCCTTAGGTTTGAAAAAAAAAATTGGCATTAATTTTGTCCTTGCATCCATTGATGAAACAACTTTTATAAAAGCCATATGTCAATCCTTTAGACTGACTGACTAGTTTCTTTAATTTAGTTTGATAGTCATGAACAAAACCAAGTTACCTTAATTTGGTTAAATGTCCTATAAAGTCTTCATAGGTACTAGGTTCAAATCAAACCAAGAGAAGCTTTGTAAATTTAGTCCAATTAGGCTTGGGGTTGTCCTTCCTATACCATTTATACTATTAGATCAATTCTTTTCTAAATTGAATGAGGCAAAAAGAACCAAGTCTCCCCAAGGAGTGTTGTGAAGAGTGAAATATTATTTAGCATGGTAGATCCAAATGGTAGGGCTTTTACCATCAGATCTTGGAAAATTAACTTTTGGGTCCCTCAAGGATGACAATTCAAGTTAAATCCATATTGAAGATTGATAGTGTGTTCATTGGTTGTATCATGACCAATTATGTGATTGAGATATGGGTATGTGCAGGATCATTGCAGGCCAAACAGTGGCAATAGAAAAAAAATCATGTTTTTACTTAGCCAAATTCATGACTTGGCCAAGTTTGACTTTCATAGGTTTTGAAAGGGATATCCATTTTTAGCAAGCCAAAACGGATATCCATTTTGGGCAACCCAAAACAGATATCCATTTTGCTTTACCCAATTCTTCACATTGCTTTACCACACATAGACATTGATAGTTATAGTGAAGATGAAGAGGGAGTTGTAGTAGAAACACAAAAATATGTAGACATGAAGATGGGTGCAAGGGAAAGAAGGATCATCAAGGCCATTTCAAAAATTGAAAAGGGGATAAAGATGGAATTGCCATGTTTCCTGGGAAGTCTAGAACTTGATGAACTGATAGATTAGGTATCAAAGATAGAAAAGTATTTTGAATATGATGAGATAGAATAAAATGGAATTTCCATGCTTTATAATTGGAGATAAAGCATGGATGGACAACAAATAACAAGATGTGTTCTTATTCCTTTGATTGGATATTTATGCACAAAACATTAGCACGGTCATTTTTGAAAACAACTTTATCAAACTAAATATGCATTCATACATCCTTCACTTCATCCACATGGATACCATGAAATGTAGAACCACACACCATAGCTTCCTAGGAACACTCACTTGCAACTCAGTCTCCATGAGCATCCTCTAGACTAGATATATCTTTGCTCATTTATAACTATAACTTCATTGTCAAGACTTGGAGGTGTGAGACTCACAACATATATGCATGAACAATGTTTGTCCAATCAAAAGATTGGTTGACTTGTATGTTTAAATTCATTGAGTAGCTAACTTGAACCAACTAAAAAATCCTCACAAAATAAATCAATAAATACATTTTTTAGGCCAATCCTCCTTTGATAAAAAATTAAAACCAATTCTCCCTCTTGCCTCTTAATGTTTCTTAATTCTTAAACAAGAAGAGTAGGTTCATCATCACACAAGTATTAGTTGTTAAAGTTTGCACTAAGGTTGTCCCATGAAGAAAAGTGATATCTTGGAAAACTACCTAGCCAGTTCTTAGAACCCCCACTGAAGGAACTAATAAAAACCTCATCTACATGTCATCTTCAAGTTAAAATTCTTCCATAAAATTAGAAAATTCTTGCACATGTGCATCTCCTTGTGAATAATCCTGCTTGATAAACCTAGGAATTTGGTTGTAGACTTCTCTTGGCATTGATTTTAGACTGGGTTACCTAAGTTAAGTCTAACTTCTTGTACTCACTAGAAAAGGGGATATTGAGAGGTTTAGGTTTCTAGTTCATTATGGTTACAAGTTAGGGTTTAGAAAGTGACACATTAAGCTCAAGCATCCCTATATGGCATTTGAGGTCAACAAGATCTTGTATGGATGCACCTAAATCTTGACATTGATTAGCAGGGAGAACAATATGCTTGACCCTATAGGTATTGAATTCTATTGGAATTAAACTAGACAACTGAGAGGGGGGGTGAATCAGTTGTCCCAAAAATTAACCTTTTATTTCTTTTAAACTTCTTTCACAATTTGCAAATTGATTAATGATGTAAACATTAAAGCATGAAACAATATCACATAAGAAGAAACATGATCAACATATTTGACACCAAGATTTTTGATGTGGAAACCCGATTAAGGAAAAAAACATGATGGGTGTTAGCCCACAACATTCATAACCTATTAAAAGTACTTAAAAGAATGGGAAGGCACTTGCCTTTGGGCTCACTGCCCAGAGCTCACTGCTTAAAAGAGAGGTTCACTGCCTACAAGAAATTTATGTTTAACACAGAAAGAATTGACTGAGAAATAGCATCTACTTCATGTCTGATTCAGTACTATTGAGTGCTCATAAAACTTCTTCTCTGCCTCCAAACTCTTCTTCACCAACTCTTCACTCTAATCTACTTTTGTTCTTTTGCTCCTCTTCTTCTCTGCTTTGCTTCTGATCCTTTCTTCGGATTTGATATTTCACTCAAGGATGATTTTCCTCGGGTCAACTATACTCCTTTATATGCTTCATCAACCTTGGAATAAACATCAAGGTCGGCACTCCAAACACATAACTTAATGTGAATCTCCAAGCTATCAACCAAATACAACTAGGCCTTGAATCAACATGCCACACTCTAGAGAATTACTTTTAGAACATCCGCAACATGCTTGAATCATCTGGTCAGCCAAGACTAGGAAGAACAGCAACAGCAAAAAGGAAACTTCATCAACAAGCTCAAACTTCAATGTGAACCTCCAACATAGCAGCCAGACAACCTAGAGACCACCACAAGCATAATGAATTCAACAGAAACATCCGCACTCCTCCAAATCACCAAAATCTCTTACATCTTCATCTAAAATCTCAAGAAAACTATCTGTCAGGACTGTCAAACTAGAAAGATAGCTTGCGGACCTCCAAACCACGAACCACTCGAGTTGAGGAAACAAACCAACATCCTAGACACACCTCTAGATCCACAGATCATATAATTCTCATACCAGACCAATCTGGACCAACTTCTTGCCACTCTGTCAACACTGAACAACTGCAGAAACCTGTTCTACTCATAAGACTATAACTTCACCAAATCTTCATGCGGACTTCTCAAATCTTAACTAGAGCTACTTCAGACCATTCTCTACATAGCCATATGGTCTACATACATTGATCTTCCTTAATTTTCTCAATATCCTGAACATTCTAATCTTCTAGAAAGGCAACACAATAGGATACAGTTGACACCAATGGCAACAAGGATATGTTGACATCAATGACAACATCGATTAGGCACATATTTGCAACAATCTCCCCCTTTTTCATTGATGGCAAGATATGATGTGAAAAACTAATTCAACCATCAAGATAGGAACTTCTCCCCCTTTCTCTTATCACTTCTGCAGCCACTATCTTCACTACTCCCCCTTTCATCAACAACTAGTTTTTCACATGACTTCTCTCCCCCTTTGAAATCAATGGCAAAGGGCACATATTTGCAGCCTTTTCTCCTCAATTTTGCTTTAGACCAAACTCAAAAATTACATGTAGACTACTCCCCTAAGTAGTGGCTCCTTAACATCAATCTGGATCACAAGATATGACTGTGAATTCCACCAAACTGATGCACTCTAGTGCATCTTAATTCTGATCAGGAGGGGTAATAACCCCTAACTTCTCTCTGAGATACTCAAAGGTATCCTTGGGAAGAGATTTAGTAAAAATATCTATAATCTGATCCTTTGAAGACACAAATTCTAGCTTGACTTCATTCTCATTTACATTCTCTCTCAAGAAATGAAACTTGATGGATATGTGCTTTGTCTTTGAATGCAACACCGGATTCTTTGAGATGTTTATTGCACTTGAATTATCACATAAGATTGTGACAGGCTCCTTAAACACAATTTTGATGTCCTTCAACATTTGCTTCATCCATAGAACTTGAGTACAATTGTTTGTTGTTGCTATGTACTCTGCCTCTGCAGTAGATAGAGATATTGCCTCTTACTTTTGGCTCAACCAAGAAACCAATCTTCTTTCCAAGAAGAATGCACCACCACTAGTACTTTTCCTGTCATCCACATCTCTTGCCCAATCAACATCAGTATATGCATGAAGAGTGAAGTCATTTTCCTTTGGATACCACAAACCAAAATCAATTGTCCCTTTGAGATATCTGAAAATTCTCTTGACAACCACAACATGAGATTCTCTAGGATTAGCTTGAAATCAAGCAACAAGTCCAACTGCATTCATGATATTAGGTCTTGTATGAGTTAGATAGAGCAATGCTCCAATCATTGACCTATACCTCTTCTCATTTGCCTTAGGAGAATCATCATCTTTACTTAACTTACATCCGGTTACCATGGGAGTACCCACTAGCTTTGAATCTTCCATCCAAAAATTTTTTAACAATTCTCTCACATACTTAGATTGAGATATAAAGATACCTTTATCTGATTGAGTGATTTGCAGACCTAAGAAGAAATTCATTTCAACAAATATAGACATTTCAAATTCACCCTGCATTTGATCAGCAAACATTTTGTACATACTCTCATTTCCACCAAAAAAGATATCATTAACAAATACCTCAATAATCAAAATGTTTTCATGATCAATCTTGAAGTAAAGATTACTATCAGCAGTGCCTTTGTTGTACCCAAGCTTTAGCAAATACTTATCCAATCTAGCATACCAGGCTCTTGGAGCTTGTTTGAGTCCATACAGTGCTTTCCTCAATCTGCAAACCATGTCTTTATGATCAAACAACTAAAATCCTTCTGGTTGCTCAATGTACACTTCTTCCAAATCTCCAATTAGAAATGTTGACTTGACATCCATCTGATATACCTTGAAATCTTTATAGGCAGCAAATGCAAGAAATAGTCTGATTGCTTCTAATCTTGCCACCGGAGCCAAAGTTTCTTCAAAATCAATTCCTTCCACTTGAGAATATCCTCTGCATACCAACCTTGCTTTATTTCTTACAACTTCACCATCTTCATTTAGTTTATTCTGGAAGACCCACTTGGTTCCAATCACATTTTCGTCTTCAGGTCTAGGAACAAGATCCCAAGTGTGATTCTTTTCAATTTGCATTAGCTCTTCTTCCATTGCATTCATCTAGTTTTCACCATTGCAGGCCTCACTCATAGATTTTGGTTCAATCTTTGAAATCAAACAAATCTCTTCTTCATCTTCAACAATTCTTCTTCTAGTTCTAATACCTTCATTTCTATCTCCTATGATTTGATCTTCAGGATGATTCAGTCTTACATACCTTGGAGTTTTGGGATTTTCTTGAACTTGAATTTCTTGAACTTGTTCCTTGACTCTTGCATTAGCTTCTTGAGTTACTGGATTTTCCAGATCAATTTGAATCTAATTCCGAGTATGAACTTGTCTTCCTTGACTTTGACTTTCATCTTGATCATCTAAATCATATCCGCAAGACCTGGAATGTCCTTCTTTGCTCTCATCAACTCTAACATTTGCACTTTTAACAATCTTTTTCAGTGTTTTGTTAAAGCACTGGTATGCCTTGCTTTGAGTAGAGTAACCTAGAAATATCCCTTCATCACTTCTTGCCTCACACTTGCCTAGATCTTCATCTCTTTTGATATAGCACTTACTATCAAAAACTTTGAAATACTTTACTATAGGAGCATGACCAAACCATAGTTCATAAGGCATCTTACCAGAATTGCTTTTGATTTGCACCCGGTTAAAAGTGTAGACAACAGTACTCACATCTTCTCTCCAAAACACTTGTGGAACATTTTCTTCCATCATCATGGTCCTAGCAGCTTCTTGAATGGTTTGGTTCTTTCTTTCCACAACTCCATTCTACTGAGGAGTCCTAGGAGCAGATAACTGTCTTTTTATTCCTTGCTTCTCACTGAATGGATCAAACTCACTGGAGGTAAATTCTCCACCTCTGTCAGATCTTAAACACTTTATCTTCACACCAATCTCATTTTCCACCATGACTTTGAATATTTTGAATTTATCTAGAGCTTCTAATTTTTCTTTCAAGAAGGTTACCCACATCATCTGGGAGTAATAATCAATCAGCAACATGAAATATATGTCTCCTTGTACACTCCTAATTCTAGCAGGACCACAAAGATCAGTATGCACTAGTTCCAACAATCCACTTGATGACTATTCTATTCTCTTAAATGAAATTTTGTTCTGTTTGCCTAATTGACATTCTCTGCACATGCTATCAGTAGGGTTCACAAGTCTTGGAAGATCTCTTACAGCTTGGAACTTATCTTGACAATGCTATCAAAATTCACATGACAGATTCTCCTATGCCAGAGCCAACTCTAATCCACATGATCAATCAAGCAACTTTTACCAGAGCTACTTAAATGAAAGATGTTACCTCTAGTCTAAGTACTAGATGCAATTTTAGTTCTAGAGCTTTCCAAGATTCTGTATTTTCTATCCTTGAATCAGAGATCATAACCCTTGTCAACAAACTATCCAACACTAAGAAGATTATGCTTCAGTCCTTCCACATATAGAACATCATTAGTGTAATTCTTACCATCAAAAGAGATGGATCCTTTGCCATGGATTCTATCAGCTGAGTTGTCTCCAAACTTCACAAATCCACCATCATATTTTTCAAATCTCACAAACGTACTTTTATCACCAGTCATATGATGAGAAAATCCACTATCAATCACCCAATAATCCTTCTCAATAGCTTGAGCAGCCAAAGCACTTTCCACATTAGTAGAGCTAGAAGATTTAGTAGACACCAAATCTTCTTCTTTGATAGGAATAAACATCCAATCATCTCCATGATCAAATGCATCATCTGTGACTCCTTCTTCTCTAGCTCCTTGGACATAGTAACATTTCTTCTGATCTCTATATCTGTTAGGGTTTGGTTTTGAAAACCTCTCCGGACATCTTGAGGCAAAATGACCAATTTTATTACAAGCAAAACATTTGAATGGCAACTTTCCTTCATATTTACTGGATCCTCTTGGCATTATTTTGGCAATAAAGGCTTCAAGTTCTGCAGACTCCATTCATCATCTTCAAGATCCTTCTTTGTCATAACAAATCTGTTTGATCTCCCTGAAGAGCTTTCACCTGGATCATATCTTTGCTTTCCATGAACACTAGCCTTGAATGCAGATACAGGCTTAGGAAGAGAATCTCCAAACTCACTTAATTCAAAAGCTAAAATTTTGCCAACCAACTGATCTCTTGTAACTTTTGAGACTGTTCTGATCTCCTCTATAGCAACAACCTTATGTTTGTAAGAATCAGGTAAAGATCTAAGCACTTTTGCCACAATCTTTGATTCTTCCAAAGTTCCACCAGTACAACTGATACCACACACAAGATCATTTATCTTTTGCATGTATATTGTGATGTTTTCATCTTCACTCATCCTTAGATTTTCAAATTTTCCTCTCAGACTTTGAAGCTTGGCACATTTGACATATTCATCGCCTTCATAAAGATTCTCTAACTTCTTCCAAATTTAATGAGAAGTTTTTAGACCAAAGACATTTGTCATTTCTGAATCAGTTAGGGCACTCAACAAGGCTTCTCTAGCTCGAAGGTTATTTTCAACATTTTTGACTTCATCTGGAGTTGAAGGATTCTCTGGAGGAATAAACTCATCCTTAGTTATCATCCAATAAGCACTACCCATGCATTGCAAATGGCATTCCATGTGATCCTTCCAAAAAGTGTAATTTGTTCCATCAAATCTTGGACTGTCCTTTTTGTAGGTCGACATCTTCGATCTCCTCAAGTGGTCAAGCTTCTTTAGAGGAACCAGATCTGATACTAATTGTTGGAATTAAACCAGACAACTGAGAGGGCGGATGAATTAGTTGTCCCAAAAATTAACCTTTTCTTTCTTTTAAACTTCTTTCACAATTTGCAAATTGATCAATGATGTAAACATTAAAGCATGAAACAATATCACATAAGCAGAAACATGATCAACACATTTGACACCAAGATTTTTGACGTGGAAACCCGGTTAAGGGAAAAACCATGGTGGGTGTTAGCCCACAAAATTCATACCCTGTTAAAAGTACTTAAAAGAATGGGTTCAAGGCACTTGCCTTCGGTCTCACTGCCCAGAGGTCACTGCTCAAAAGAGAGGCTCACTGCAAGCCTACAAGAAATTTATGTTTAACACAGAAAGAATTGACTGAGAAATAGCATCTACTTCATGCCTGATTCAGTACCATTGAGTGCTCATAAAAATTTTGCTCTGCCTCCAGACTCTTCTTCACTCTAATCTGCTTTTGTTCTTCTGCTCCTTTTCTTCTCTGCTATGCTTTTGATCCTTTCTTTGGATTTGATATTTCATTTAAGGATGATTTTCCTCAGCTCAACTATACTCCTTTATATGCTTCATCAACCTTGGAATAAACATCAAGGTCGACACTCCAAACACCTAACTTAATGTGAATCTCTAAGCTATCGGCCAAACATAGCTAGGCCTTGAATCAACATGCCACACTCTAGAGAATTGCTTTTAGAACATCCGTAACACACTTGAATCATCTGGTCAGCCAAGACTGGGAAGAATAGCAACACCAAGAAGGAAACTTCATCAACAAGCTCAAACTTCAATGTGAACCTCCAACATAGCAGCCACATGATCCAAAGACCACCACAAGTATAATGAATTCAACAGAAACATTTGTACTCCTCCAAATCACCAGAATCTCTTACATCTCCATCTAGAATCTCAAGAACACTATCTGTCAGGACTGTCAAACTAGAAAGATTGCTTGCAGACCTCCAAACCATGAACCACTTGATTTGAGGGAACAAACCAACATCCTAGACATGCCTCTAGATCTGTAGATCATAGAATGCTCATACCGAACCAATCTGGACCAACTTCTTGCCACTCTGTCAACACTGAACAACTGCAGAAACCTGTTCTACTCATAAGACCATAACTTTGCCAAATCTTCATGCAAACTTCTCAAATCTTAACTGGAGCTACTTCAGACCATCCCCTACATAGCCATATGGTCCGCATAGATTGATCTTCCTTAATTTTCTCAATATCCTCAACATTCCAATCTTTTAGACATGCAACAAAATAGGATATAGTTGACACCAATGGCAACAAGGATATGTTGACATCAATGACAACACCAATTAGGGACATATTTGCAACAAATTCAAGTAGCTCTAAATAACTTCTAGTTCATTTTGATGGCTTATAAGTTCATTAATATTTTTCCTACATGCCTCAAGGCTTTGGTATTGACTTGGAGAGGATATATAACTATTTGAGCAGTAATATGAGATTTCATTATAACAATCTTATTCTCCATACACTTCATATTAGCTAGGCCTAGAACTATGATATAAATTATATGAAAGGGAAGACCTAGGAAAACCATTAGGCCAAGGATCCATGTTTAAAAAGATTCAAAAAACATTAAGAAAGTGCACTTCATATAAATGTGCATTCTTGTATGAAAGCAACTTTATCTCACCAAGAGAAGAAAGAACACATGTTCCTTAAACCTCATGGTTCACCTTTTTCTTTACCCAATCCTTCATATGATTTGATTCATGATACATGGTTTGTGAAGGATACACATGGTATACCCTTACCCCCTAGTGATAAAATTATGAATGATACTTTATGTGGTGAACCTACAGCTTCCTTAATCCTTCATGGCATTGTTATGCCTTGTGATCATGATGATCCTTCATGTGATCTATTAGGACATAATGCAAAGTTAACATGGCATGAACTCTCTTGGAAGGCTAAGCATGGACTATAAGAAGATTGAACTAGTTGGATTTGTAAGGTTCACCATCTATGAAAGAACCTTAAAGGTTAACCTTAATTAGGTAAGGTTATTTTTGAGTGTGGTTGTTTGTGCAGCAATGTGTAAATTAATGTTACTTGATGATAAATCTTTAACTATACTAACATTTTAATAACCATGAGAGATAGGACTAACAATTAGACTAAACACTTGATAAACAATACAACTTGGGCACATGTAGGACTTGGAAAATGGAAAAGGATAAGTATTAAATGTGGAAAACAATGAAAAAGTGGTATTAGTTGCACCTATGTAGAGAAGTTTTCTTTACGAAAGATGCTTAGAATTAAGCTCTACATCTATTTGGGAAGTTTGGAGGTGATTGGACCTAAAGGATATGACCACCATATGCAAAATAGCCTACCTAATGGGTATGTGCCTGGAGAGAGAGAGAGGATATAGAGATGGAGAGAGGATATAGAGATGTAGAGTTATACATATAGAAGGGTAGAGATAGAAAGAGAGGATTGAGAGAGAGAGTCCTAGTTTTCTTGTTTCCATTTCCTTCATTGATAAGGGAAAGGGAGTGATAGAGGGGAGAGATAGGGAGATATATGAATGATAGGGGAGAGAGGCAAGGGAGAGATAGAGAGAGATAGCTAGGTAGAGAGAGATAAAGAGGAGACAGATAGGGAGAGATAGAGGAGACAGAGGGGAGAGATAGGGAGATAGAGAGTGAGCGAGATGTCTAGAGAGATAGAGAGATAGAGGAATGATAGGGGAGAGGGAGTCAAGAGATAGGGAGAGATAGATAGGTAGAGAGAGGAGATAGATTGGGAGAGATAGAGGAGACAGAGGGAGATATAGGGAGATAGAGAGTGAGTGAGATGTCTAGAGAGATAGGGAGAGAGATTGAGAGATAGAGGGATGATAGAGAGAGGGAGATAAGGGAGAGATACCTGGAGATAGAGGTTTAAGGTTTCTCAGGTTTAGGGGTTATAGGTTAGGGTTTAAGGACATTATTTAGGGTTTAGGGGTTTTGAGAGAGAGAGGTTTAGAGTTGCTCAGGGTTTAGGGGGCATTATTTCGGGTTTATGTGTTTAGCGTTGCTCAAGTTTAGGGTTTAAGTTTAGGGGTTAGGGTTTAGGGGTTTAAGGTTGCTTAGGTTCAGTGTTTAGAGAGATAGAGAGAGCAGACTGATAGAGATTGGGGGAGATAAAGGAGACAGAGGGGAGAGATTGAGAGGTAGAGGGATGATAGAGATAGGGAGATAGCGAGAGATAGGGAGATAAAGGTTTAGGGTTACTTGGGTTTATGGTTTAGGGGTTAGGGATTAGGGTTTAGGGGCATTATTTAGGATTTAGGGTTTATGGTTTTGGGGTTAGGGGTTAAGGTTTAGAGGTTTAGGGTTTAGAGAGAGATGGAGGACCAATAGGGAGATATAAAGGAGACCAAGGGGAGAGATAGGGAGATATAGAGTAAGGGGCATGGCCAGAGACACGGGGAGAGAGATTGAGAGGTAGAGGGACAAAGGTGATAGGGAGATAGGGGAGAGATAGGGAGATAGAGGTTTAGGCTTACTTGGGTTTAGGGATTAGGGTTTAGGGGTTTGCAGTTTAGGGTTTCTCAGGTTTAGGGGTTAGGGGTTAGGGTTTAGGGGCATTATTTAGGGTTTAGGATTTATGGTTTAAGGGTTAGGGGTTCAAGTTTAGAGATTTAGGGTTTATAGAGAGAGAGGAATGATAAGGAGATATAGAGGAGACTGAGGAGAGAGAAAGGGAGATAGAGAGAGGCACATGGCTAGGGACATAGGGAGATAGATTGAGAGGTAGAGGGATGATAGAGATAGGGAGATAGGGGAGAGACAGGGAGATAGAGGTTTATAGTTGCTTGGATTTAGGGTCTAGGGAATTAGGGGTTTAGGGGTTAGGGGTTAAGGTTTAGGGGCATTATTTAGGGTTTAGGGTTTAGGGTTTAGGGGTTGAGGTTTAGAGGTTTAGGGTTTAGTGTTTAGAGAGAGAGGACGATATGGAGATATAGAGAGTAAGGCACATGGCTAGAGACATAGTGAGAGATGGGGATATAGAGAGTGAGGGACATGTCTAGAGACATAGGGAGAGAGATTGATAGGTTCTAATAGAGATAGGGAGATAGCGGAGAGATAGGGAGATAGAGGTTTAGAGTTGATTAGATTTAGAGTTTAGGGGTTTACAGGTTTAGGGGTTAGGGGTTAGGGGTTAAGGTTTAGGGGCATTATTTAGGGTTTAGGGTATAGGGGTTGAGGTTTAGAGGTTTAGAGTTTAGTGTTTAGAGAGAGAAGACAATATGGAGATATAGAGAGTGAGGGACATGACCAGAGACATAGGGAGAGATGGGGATATAGAGAGTGAGGGACATGGCTAGAGACATAGGGAGAGATATTTATAGGTAGAGGAACAATAGAGATAGGTAGATATAGGTTTAGGGTTGCTTGGGTTTAGTGTTCAGGGTTTAGGGTTTGGGGTTTAGGATTTAGGAGTTTAGGGTTTCTCAGGTTTAGGGTTTAGGGGTTACGGATTAGGGGAATTATTTAGGGTTTATGATTTATGGGTTAGCGATTAGGGTTTAGGGTTTAGGGACATTATTCAGGGTTTAGAGGTTTAGGGTTACTCAGGTTTAGGGTTTAGGGGCATTATTTAGGGTTTACAGTTGCATGTCAAAAGCATTCTCTCTCTCTCTAAATCCCTAAACCCTAAATAATTCCCCTAATCCCTAACCCCTAAACCCTAAACCCTAAATCTTTATCTCCCTATCTCTAACTTATCTCTCTCTCTCTCTATCGTCCCTCTATCTCCCATTCTCTCCCTATCTCTCTAGACATCTCACTCACTCTCTATCTCCCTATCTCTCCCTCTATCTCCTCTATCTCTCCCATTCTATCTCCTCTCTCTCTACCTATCTATCTCTCTATCTCTTGCCTCTCTCTCCCCTATCATTCCTCTATCTCCCTATCTCTCTAGACATCTCTCTCATTTTCTTTCTCCTTATCTCTCCCCTTTGTCTCCTCTATCTCTTCCTATCTATCTCCTCTCTATCTCTCTCTACCTAGGTATATCTCCCTATCTCTCTATCTCTTGCCTCTATCCCTCTATCATTCCTATATCTCCCTATCTCTCCCCTCTATTTTTCCCTCTCCCTTATCGATGAAGGAAATGAAAACAAAAAAACTAGGACTCTCTTTCTATCTCTCTCCCTATCTATCTCTGTCCTCTATCTACATCTCTATCTATCTCCCTCTCTCTATCTTTCGCTATCAACCCATCTCTCTCTCTCCCCCCTCCATCTAAAGAGAAAATGCCCAGAAAAGAAAAGGAAAACTAGGAAATCAACGAAAAGGATTTAACTATGAGAGAGAGAGAGGAGGGGATATTGAGAGATATAGACAAAAAGGGAGAGATAGAGATAGAGATAGAGCAGGGTAGAGATAGAGAGATATAGTTATAGAGGGGTAGAGAGAGAGATGATATAAAGATGGAGAGATATAGATACAGAGAGAGAGAGAGAGTTAAAATTTATGTGTTGATGTATGTATGTAATAAATAAAATAGTTCTAAAGTAAAATAGAACAAATTTAAGTAAATAAAATACCTCGAAACTAATATTGACACTAGTTCATACATGTTATATTAGTGAGTTTATTATTTTGATAATAAGTTGCACCAAATAATTAGTTTGGCCTTTCTATTAATAGATCTATAAAAATATATTAATAACAAATTTTTCTAAGGTTCAAGAAATAGATATCCATTTTCCAGAAATGGATATCCATTTCTAGAACCTTGAAAATCATTTTCCCACTCCACAAAATGGAAATCCATTATTTAAATAACGGATATCCATTTTGCTTTGGTTTTTCCTTGTATTTAGGCTTGAGACTATCATAGTTGACTTTCCCTGAATAGTAACGTGTTTACAGGTTTCACTCTCTTCTTCAAACTTCACCCTTCATGCTGACAATTTTTTTAAATGTAAAACTGATAAAACGAAAAGGGTTTATAGAGGAAATTGTCAGCTTTCTAAAAATATAAGATTTTATTAAGTATCATTTTATTAAATACTTATTAATAATTTTCTATATAGTGTGTGTCTGAAATCTTGATGGATACACTGATTGAAAAACATCCATAACTTTCAAACCGTCTCACCTTTTACAAATCCAAAAGATGCATCACACTCTATGCTTCGTTGGTTACAGGTTAAATTTTTTTTTGAATTCCATTTTTTTTTGAATTCCATTATTTAGGGTTTAGGGTTTAGGGTTTACGGGTTGAGGTTTAGAGGTTTAGGGTTTAGTGTTTAGAGAGAGAGGACGATATGGAGATATAGAGAGTAAGGCACATGGCTAGAGACATAGTGAGAGATGGGGATATAGAGAGTGAGGGACATGTCTAGAGACATAGGGAGAGAGATTGATAGGTTTTAATAGAGATAGGGAGATAGCGGAGAGATAGGGAGATAGAGGTTTAGAGTTGATTGGATTTAGAGTTTAGGGGTTTACAGGTTTAGGGGTTAGGGGTTAGGGGTTAAGGTTTAGGGGCATTATTTAGGGTTTAGGGTTTAGGGGTTGAGGTTTATAGGTTTAGAGTTTAGTGTTTAGAGAGAGAAGACAATATGGATATATAGAGAGTGAGGGACATGACCAGAGACATAGGGAGAGATGGGGATATAGAGAGTGAGGGACATGGCTAGAGACATAGGGAGAGATATTTATAGGTAGAGGAACAATAGAGATAGGTAGATATAGGTTTAGGGTTGCTTGGGTTTAGTGTTCAGGGTTTAGGGTTTGGAGTTTAGGATTTAGGAGTTTAGGGTTTCTTGGGTTTAGGGTTTGGGGGTTACGGATTAGGGGAATTATTTAGGGTTTATGATTTATGGGTTAGCGATTAGGGTTTAGGGTTTAGGGACATTATTTAGGGTTTAGAGGTTTAGGGTTTCTCAGGTTTAGGGTTTAGGGGCATTATTTAGGGTTTACAGTTGCATGTCAAAAGCATTCTCTCTCTCTCTAAATCCCTAAACCCTAAATAATTCCCCTAATCCCTAACCCCTAACTTGTAACCCCTAAACCCTAAACCCTGAATCTTTATCTTCCTATCTCTAACTTATCTCTCTCTCTCTATCGTCCCTCTATCTCCCATTCTCTCCCTCTCTCTCTAGACATCTCACTCACTCTCTATCTCCCTATCTCTCCCTCTGTCTCCTCTATCTCTCCCATTCTATCTCCTCTCTCTCTACGTATCTATCTATCTCTTGCCTCTCTCTCCCCTATCATTCCTCTATCTCCCTATCTCTCTAGACATCTCTCTCATTGTCTTTCTCCTTATCTCTCCCCTTTGTCTCCTCTATCTCTTCCTATCTGTCTCCTCTCTATCTCTCTCTACCTAGGTATATCTCCCTATCTCTCTATCTCTTGCCTCTATCCCTCTATCATTCCTATATCTCCCTATCTCTCCCCTCTATTTTTCCCTCTCCCTTATTGATGAAGGAAATGAAAACAAAAAAACTAGGACTCTCTTTCTATCTCTCTCCCTATCTATCTCTCTCCTCTATCTAACTCTCTATCTATCTCCCTCTCTCTATCTTTCTCTATCAACCCATCTCTCTCTCTCTTCCCTCCATCTAAAGAGAAATTGCCCAGAAAAGAAAAGGAAAACTAGGAAATCAACGAAAAGGATTTAACTATGAGAGAGAGAGGAGGGGATATTGAGAGATATAGACAAAAAGGGAGAGATAGAGATAGAGATAGAGATAGAGCAGGGTAGAGATATAGATACAGAGAGAGAGAGAGAGAGTTAAAATTTATGTGTTGATGTATGTATGTAATAAATAAAATAGTTCTAAAGTAAAATAGAACAAATTTAAGTAAATAAAATACCTCGAAACTAATATTGACACTAGTTCATACATGTTATATTAGTGAGTTTATTATTTTGATAATAAGTTGCACCAAATAATTAGTTTGGCCTTTCTATTAATAGATCTATAAAAATATATTAATAACAAATTTTTCTAAGGTTCAAGAAACAGATATCCATTTTCCAGAAATGGATATCCGTTTCTAGAACCTTGAAAATCATTTTCCTGCTCCACAAAATGGATATCCATTATTTAAATAACGGATATCCATTTTGCTTTGGTTTTTCCTTGTATTTAGGCTTGAGACTATCATAGTTGACTTTCCCTAAATTCTAACGTGTTTACAGGTTTCACTCTCTTCTTCGAACTTCACCTTCATGCTAACAATTTTTTTAAATGTAAAACTGATAAAACGAAAAGGGTTTATAGAGGAAATTGTCAGCTTTCTAAAAATATAAGATTTTATTGAGTATCATTTTATTAAATACTTATTAATAATTTTCTATATAGTGTGTGTCTGAAATCTTGATGGATACACTGATTGAAAAACATCCATAACTTTCAAACCGTTTCACCTTTTACAGATCCAAAAGATGCATCACACTCTATGCTTCGTTGGTTACAGGTTAAATTTTTTTTTGAATTCCATTTTTTTTTATCGAGTTAGGTTGGCTGGACAATTACCTTTTAGTTTTTAAAAAAAGTCGCAGTAAAAAAATCATAACTAATTTTTTTATTAGAAAAAAATTTCAAAAAAATATGCGTCACATCTAGGCATGAGTCCTCTACTTATTTTGAAAGTTTCAAAAAAAGTTTTTTTTTTGCTCATAGTTAGGTTGGCTAGACATACACCCACATTTTATTTTATTTTTGAAAAATTTAATAGTTGTTCATTGAAATATTCATTTTTCACTAAGTAAATTTAGTTTTTTTTAAAATAGTAGCTCATAAACTAGATTCAATTCTCTACAAATTCCATTCTTACATCTTTTTCAAATTGTTTAGATAATCCATTCAAATTTTCACATGAACTTTATTAAGTCTAATTTTTTGTATTTTCATTGCCACTTAGAGGTATAGTTTGGTCCATCATGATCCTACACATACCCATATTCTAAGATTTGGGCTTGTCCATCATTAAGGGAGAAGATATGAGAGTCAAATATCTCTAATTTAGTTGCTATTGCAGCATCCATTTCCTTAGAATGGGTCATCATAACAAGGGTGGGGTGTTGAAAAATGTTTCTAGAAATGTCCCAAAATGATCGGCACTGTAATACAGATCCAATAAGACAATTAGCTAGAAATGGAGAAAATTAACTTTTTCCCACTTTTTTATGATTTAGGTTTTCCCAGTGATTTTAGATCCCTGTGTGGTGGAACCTCACATAGATTTCCTTTGCAATGCCTAGAATGTCTTTTACTAGCTATATCCTAAATGCATTTTTAAACCCTTTGGAATGTGGTACTAGCTTTGTACTTTACAAATTTTGAACTTTCACCTATAATTGAGATGGTAAAAACCCTTCTGTATGCGTTACTATGTCCTATAGATTGTTGGATTTGAAGAAATAGTCATTAATGGTGGTTTTTACAAGCTTCCAAATATTCCCAACTAGAAAAAGGCAAGAGGAAAAACGTGGATTGTTGCAAGTGTCTAATCTATGATCCTATGATTATATAGATCTTGGTAGATCTATTATGATGTGAGTAATTTCCTGGAAGGCTAACTGCTTATCAATCCATCATAGGTGATAGATGGTTGATGGATTCCTAGGGCTAGGTTTTGTAAAATCCTAAGTGTTCTTTCAATATACTAGAGGGTACATCTGTTGATAACTGAGAGGGGGGGTGAATCAGTTATCCTAATTATTTCCCTTATTGAACTTTCTTTTTAATTGATGCAGCATAGAATCAAACACAAAAACATTAATCATGAAATAAGAAACACATGACACAGTATTTTTGACGTGGAAACCCTGTTAAGGGAGAAAACCACGGGGTGATTAACCCAAAATTATTCTCTGTTAGAAGAATAGGAGATTACAAAAATGGCACTTGCCAATTAGGGCTCACTGCCCGAGCACACTGCTCACAAGAGGCCCACTGCCTACAAGAAGACACACTGTCTACAAAGTGATAAGAATCACAGTCTTGAACTGATTGGAAGCATCTGCATATGCTGGAGTTCAGTTCCGGTTAGGCTCAATATACTGATCTGCTGCACTTCATCTTTCCTCTGTTCTTTATTCTGCTATCTTTCACATACCGGATCCTTTTTGCTACTTCTGCTCTGTTCTGGACTTATTCGCATATATCTTTTCACCATCACACACTTCACAACTTAATCCATCCTCTATATATATCCGCACAAGTAATTTCATCACCTTTCTAGTCGGCATCCGGAACAGTCTAGTTTCTTACAAACTCTTGTTCTGTCGGCTGAATCCTTCCTCACCAAGCAATGCGGATCAAGCATATACTTGTAGATATCATTAATCATGTCGGCCAAACATGATTCATGCCTTCACAACCTCTATCATCAATAGTAACACATCCGGAAAGTAGTCTGATACTCTGTCAGTCAGTTCTTCCTCTGTTTTCACTGTCTTTCAGGAATCCGGTACTCAACTATTCATATCTTTTTCCTTGTCCATCACCGGAGGCTAAATCCTTGGAATATACCACTCAAGGTAGTCCTCTTGACTTCCCCAAATCCGCACTGCACCAAGACACTTCCTCTGAGAGATCCGGATCAATCTGTCGGACCTTGCCACATGCTCTGTTCTTGTTCACCGGACCACAACATTCTTTATTCTGACTTCCGGTAGAGACACATCATGACTTGCGGATATGTGGGATGACCTTTGTTGCCATCAATGACAACAACCATGAATCCATATAGTGTCTCTTGCCAACAATCTCCCCCTTTGGCATTGATGGCAACACTTAGTGAAAAATGACTAAGTGTTTACACTATGCTCCCCCTTTGCTGATGCTCTGTCTTTATATACAATTTCTGGAACTCCCCCTTAGTTGGATTCCTCATTTTTCACTGCTCCTCACTCCCCCTTTGACATCAATGGCAAAGGGTGGGGTCCGCACACCAAAATTTTCAAAAATTTTCTATACATAGCCGCATATTTACATACTCACATATACTGAAGAATGTCTGCAAAGGATGTCTGCAATTGGATCATTTCTGTAGCCCAACTTTGCTTCATTCTATCCAAAATTGAAATGTGACCACTCAACAAAAATGCAAAAGCTTCTGCCCGCTTGAGATCTGTCGGATCTTTTGTTTGGGCGGTGGTCTGAGCATCACTGATGGCCTCATGCATAGTTTCCAACTTAGGGATTATAATCCTTCTAAGTTCTCCCACCCGGTTAGTGATGTTCTTCCTTTCCTTCTCAAAATTCTTTATTTCATTCAAGACTGCAATAGTCTGACATTCTTGATTTATTATGGAGGAAGAGAGAGGATCAAAACTTTGAGATAAGCTTTGTAGCTTGTCCTGTTCCTCTTTTATTTTCTTGTCAATTGCTGCTGTTGCCTTTGACCAGGATATACAAAATTTGTAGATGTCACCGCCATCCTTAAGAGCATTCTCTAAGCTCTTTATTCCAATGCTCACAATCTTCCTATCCTTAGAGATTAATTCTAATATTTCTGAAAATCTTTTATCCAAAAATTCCTTCCGGACCTTTTCTTCAGCTGATTTTTCTAAAGAATCAAAATGTGTATCAACACTGCTGACTAAGGTTTTTAGATTACCGGAAGAGGAGGCTATCGAATCTATCTAGATTGATGGCATAATCTTTACAAGTACTCCGGAAGCAGCCTCTATCAACTCACAGTCTTCCATATGAGACTTCAGGAGTTTTTCATTTGCCTTGGCATTTGCAAATGAAGCTATCTTCATTGTTTGTACCGGAGAGAGAGAGTCAAAGTTGAATGGGCCTTTTAGAAGCTCCGGTTCATCAATCTCTAAAGTTTCTTTGCTCAAAAATTGTTGAACAGTTTGTGCAGTGTCTCTTGCCAGAGACAAATGTTTCTTTTCTTCTGCAGTCTTGGAACTGTCAACCTCTTTGTCTTTCACCACTGCTTCCTTCTCCTGTAATTGCTCTTCTTCTTTGGATCCGGAGACTGTAGGGGAAACCGGAGGAGAGATGCTTGTATGTTCAGGGCCCACTTCTTCCGGAACAGAGGGTTCCAAGTCCTCAGCTGTTTCTGTACCTAAGTCCTCTACAACAGGAAGATTGAACCTTTTGAAGGCCTTCCGGAGGATCTCTTCTGTTTCTTGGGCCACTTTGTCAGTCTCACCAAGCATGAGTTGATTCATCCTGGCTTTACTTCTGAACTCATCTTTGCAGTCCTTGAAGATTATGTTCATTGTCTTGGGATCAATTTGAGGATATAGCTGAATAGCTATCTGCTCCCGGATCTCAAGATCTTTGGCATGAGCATTGTTCTTTCTTACTTCTAATTCCTTTTCTAGGCTTTTAGGAATAAGAGATATGATCTCAATGAAAGCCTTATTGTATATGTTCAGATATTTGACTGTGGCTTCCTGAAGAGTCTTTTGGTCAGCCTCACTGAAGTCATCATAAGATTCAGTCATTGGTTGAAGGTTTCCATCCACCGTGACCGACTTGATTACATTCTCTAGAGACAGAGTGGGCTTTTCAACAGATACCTCCGCCATTTCATCCTTGTCTTGGCCTGTGGAGGGTTTACCGGATCCTTTCTTCTTCTGTTTCTTTATTTCTTTTACTCCCTCATCTGACTCTGTTTCCTCTTCATCCTTTTGGCTTCCATAAGCCCTTGTGGCTTTTGTCTTGGATCTCTTACCAGATGCTTGGACTTCCGGTTTTGAACTTTTGGTTGTGGGAGGTGCAGATCTCTTTGATGATCTGGTCCGGGTGGGAGCTTCAACCGGAGCACTTTCTTTACTTTTCTCTTCTTCCTCATCCTTCCTCCTCTTTTCCCGGCTGGCATCAAGTGCCTCTTTTGAGATGCCTAGGCCTTGAGCAATGTGCTCTACTTCTTTTCTCACCTTTCTTTTAATCTCAGGTTCCCTGAGTTCTACATGTATTTTTACACTCAGCTCCTCAAAGGTTCCAAACCTTTCTGCCTTAGGATCTTTGGGCTGACTTAGCATGTGTTGAACATGCAGCTCCACTATCTGTTCATCCACTTCATACCCCATGGGCATGATCCAGACAGTCCTTGGCTCCACTGCCTCCATTAGGCACTGATCAGTGTCAACCATAAAGCACACTGAGTCTTTGTATTTTTCAACAAGAGACTGGGGAATTCTCTCTCTTGCTTGCATCATGCTCTGAAAGTTTTTGAAGTATCCCCATAGAGCTGTATTTCTCACTTTTGCATCCCCAAGTCCATGCAAATAGTCTCTTATCTGGACTGCAACAGGTTTGTCATTCTGCCATACCCATCCACTTGATCCGGGTAGCTCATTCATGAAGTAGAAGAATAGACATACAATAAGAGTACCATACTTAAAGGAATTCTTCTTATCCTTCTTGATTTTCTATATATTTTCCATTAATTGGCTTAGCAGTAGTTCGCAGAGATCATATTCTGCATTCTTTCTTAGCATTTCATAGGCAGTGTATACTGCAGTTCCGGATACAGAATTCTCCCTGCTGGAGTGATAGATCTTGTATCCTATTATCATTGATGCATATTTGATATCCGGATCCGAAATATCTTCAATGGTCATTGCCCTCTTATCAAATTTTGATCCGGTGGCCTCAGTTACAATGTTGTTCTTGACAGATTTGAGGATAGGTATCCCTCCGGAACAGTATAGACCAATTACTGCTCTAATTGCCTCTTTTGTGATCTTGCAGGGTCTATCCAGCCATAGAAAGTTGTCATGCATCCTGCTCAGTACATACCGGACCCATTCATCTTCTTCAAAGCAGGGGAAATGAATAAATTGCTCAAATTGTTTCTTCTGGATATCCTTATACTCTGGTTTAAGCTCAAAAGCATTGTCTATCAATTGCTTGTGATAGAGGTCTCTTAATTTGAATTCCCCAAATTCCTCAATGCTTGCATGTATGTAAACCCTAATGTCTTCAGTATGTAAAACTTCGTGAGGAACACTAAAGAAGGCTCCTAGTGGATCTATCTCCAATGATTTGTAGGGATGTTTCTTGAATGAGGGGCGAGGTCTATCAGAGATCTTAACTATGTTTGGAGTAGCCATTCTTCAAAGATTTGCAGTGAGGTAATGAAAAACAGAGAATACCTTATGCGCCTTCGACTTGCACGGAGTGATTGGATTGATTTCTTTATGCAATGACTTCGACAGGAGATCCTTGGTGTGCTTGATGAACCTTGTTGCAGAGCTCCACTTTTCGCTTCTTCTTGAGTGCAGAATGAGCAAATGACTTTTGAGAAATCCCTTAAATTGCTCCGCGAACCCTAATATCTGTCTGCAATAAATGCTTCACCTACATCATTCCGGTTTGCCTTGTCTGGATAGCTTGGAGTATCCCGGATTAGTCCTGATCTGTGGATATCATCCGGATCTTTCAATCATGAATAAATCGATGTAACATATTACAAGAACATCCCAAGCATTCTGTCCAAACCGCAGAACAGGATAGTGCACTTCCGGATCTCTCCGGACCTTTTTGTAATCCTTTGTCATACCGGAGCATCTCCCTGAACAGGTCTTATTTGATCGATCACAGCTTCTTCATAACTCCATGCGGACCTCTGAAATCTTGACTGAAGCATCTCAAGACTCATATCTACAAACCCTTTAATCCGCATCTTGTGCCACATCCGGCACCACTTGTTTGGCTGGGGGAACAGGATTTTCTTTGAGTCTCCCCCTGAGCCTGAGCTCACTTTTTAATTTCCGGAAGAAATATCAGCACCAGAGTCTGGTGCGGATCCAACCTCTACATTCTCTGAACTTTTCTTCACCCAAATCTTGCTCATCTGATTCCTAACTTCATCCGCATTCATCTTTTGTTTACCCTTGTCTTGATTCTGATTATACACCGGACCTCTTTTGTCCTGATACTTGTTTCTGCAGACTTTAGCATTATGACCGGACCTATTGCAGATTTGGCAAATAACATTTCTTTGCATATTTGACTGATATCCTCTTGATCTGCATTGATTAGCCATATGACCTACTCTATTGCATGTGAAGCATCTACCTTTGAATGATTTGTTTACTTGCATAATTCTGCATTCATGGGATTTGTGTCCATACCTTTTGCAGTTGAAGCACTGTCCGGAGAAGGATGAATTAATCTGATTCATTCTCATTCTGCACTGATTAGCTTTGTGACCAAAGTGGTTGCAGCTGTGGCAGTATCCATTGAAGGATGGATATCTTTGAGCATTTGGCTGTCTTACCGGAGGTCTTCTAGGCCTGCTCCTTGGATTTTCTGATCCAAGATTCTTCTGACCGGATCCGGAGCTTTCTCCTTTCTCATATCCCAAACCATACTTGTCATCTGTCCTCTTTTGACTTCCAAGAAGAACTTCAAGTTGAGCAGAACTTATCTTGAATTTCTCTTTATATTCATTTGCTGTTTGAAGGTCTCTTTTGAGAGAGGCAATTTGATCCTCAAGTTTTTCTTCATTATCTTTGGCATCTTCAAGATCAGATTCAAGATGTCTGATAATCCTGTCCATCTGGTGGCATTCTTCTAATTTTTCTTTAAGAGATTGTCTTAGATTGTCTTCAGCCTTTCTTTTTTCTTCAATCTCTTGAGTAAACTTTATAGTTCCTGATTCCATTTCATGTCTTAACATAATGACTTCTTTTGATAACTTTTCACATAACTTGGTTTGCTCAGTCAATTCTTCATTTGTATTGCTTTCTTCACTTTGTCTTGCCAACTGTTGGAGCAGCTCCTTTCTCTTTTTCATAGAGAGACTTAATTTGTCTTTTAATTCTCTCATGAATTCATCAGCCTGTTTGAGTCTTTCCTTTAATTCACTGACTTCATAATTTGACTGTTCAAGATCCTCAAGAGCAGTCTTGAGTTGCTCCCTTAAACCATATGCATCCATTTGAACTCCCAGATCTTCCTCAAGCTGTTAGGCTCTATTAGGAGGAACTTAGCTCTGATACCAATTGTTGATAACTGAGAGGGGGGGGTGAATCAGTTATCCTAATTATTTCCCTTATTGAACTTTCTTTTTAATTGATGCAGCATAGAATCAAACACAAAAACATTAATCATGAAATAAGAAACACATGACACAGTATTTTTGACGTGGAAACCCTGTTAAGGGAGAAAACCATGGGGTGATTAACCCAAAATTATTCTCTGTTAGAAGAATAGGAGATTACAAAAATGGCACTTGCCAATTAGGGCTCACTGCCCGAGCACACTGCTCACAAGAGGCCCACTGCCTACAAGAAGACACACTGTCTACAAAGTGATAAGAATCACAGTCTTGAACTGATTGGAAGCATCTGCATATGCTGGAGTTCAGTTCCGGTTAGGCTCAATATACTGATCTGCTGCACTTCATCTTTCCTCTGTTCTTTATTCTGCTATCTTTCACATACCGGATCCTTTTTGCTACTTCTGCTCTGTTCTGGACTTATTCGCATATATCTTTTCACCATCACACACTTCACAACTTAATCCATCCTCTATATATATCCGCACAAGTAATTTCATCACCTTTCTAGTCGGCATCCGGAACAGTCTAGTTTCTTACAAACTCTTGTTCTGTCGGCTGAATCCTTCCTCACCAAGCAATGCGGATCAAGCATATACTTGTAGATATCATTAATCATGTCGGCCAAACATGATTCATGCCTTCACAACCTCTATCATCAATAGTAACACATCCAGAAAGTAGTCTGATACTCTGTCAGTCAGTTCTTCCTCTGTTTTCACTGTCTTTCAGGAATCTGGTACTCAACTATTCATATCTTTTTCCTTGTCCATCACCGGAGGCTAAATCCTTGGAATATACCACTCAAGGTAGTCCTCTTGACTTCCCCAAATCCGCACTGCACCAAGACACTTCCTCTGAGAGATCCGGATCAATCTGTCGGACCTTGCCACATGCTCTGTTCTTGTTCACCGGACCACAACATTCTTTATTCTGACTTCCGGTAGAGACACATCATGACTTGCGGATATGTGGGATGACCTTTGTTGCCATCAATGACAACAACCATGAATCCATATAGTGTCTCTTGCCAACAACATCGAAGCATAAGGCCATTTACAAAGGTTGTTTGGTGGCATGGTTTTGGAAGGCAAAAATTTTGACTTTTACTAGAACCTATATGGGGAATCTAACTTTACTTATAATGATAGCTCTTCTATGCTTATTTTAAAAATTTTGGTATAGGGTTTCTATCCTAAACATTTAAAAAACCTACTAGCAAAAAAAGGCTAGATTATAGAGAAAAATTTTAATGTCATTACTTCTGCAACCACTTTCCAATAACCAAGATCCCCAAAAAGGGAAAATTGAGATCATACAATGGATAGTTGTGTAAGGATCAAAATGAAAAATAGTTATATTGGAACTCAACCTTGTAAATTTCTTTGATATCAGATGTAACCTCTTGCAATGGATTGGCCAAACATTAAATACAAAAACAAATGTTTGAAATGGAGACAAATAATATATTATTGTATTGAAATTAGTAGAACTTCATTACAAAATATTGTTGTCCTCTTTGAGGGGGGAACCTCCTGGAGCAATGCTCAATAAAATATTATTTGTGAATGTCTATTATACTATCAAAATGCTCTATTTATACTAATTCTAGTCAATAGAACTATTACCTCCCAAACAAGTGGGATAAACTAACTTAGCAAAATGGATGACTTACAAAGCATATGTGTATAATGTTTTTATTAATTCTACCTTAATACAAAAGTAATTACTTAAGAGAATAGTTAGGATAGTGGGTCCTAACAATAGGGGGAATAGGGAAGAAGGATTTCAAAGTGAGCAAGATAATGAAAGGATAGTGATCAAAGAGAGATTACTAAAATGTAGAGAATTAGTTACAAAATGAAATGAGAAATAAAAGTAGATTGATTATAATTAATGAGTAGGCTAAAAGACCTACACAAAACATGTTGTAAATGATGATGATGAGAGGATAAATGTAATGAACTAGTTGCTAAGGACAGTAGAGTATGGGTTGCATCCTCTAGCTTTGGACTAAATGAAAGATGAAATTGTAAAAATAAATGGAAAAAGAATGAATGGAATGGAAAAATCCCCTTTCAATTAGTTTTAAAAATAAGAATATGTAGAAAAGGGGATTCCAAAACAAAGAAAAACATAGTCAAAAGAAGGAAAACCAAAATGTTAGCCAATAAGAAATGAGAAAATTTGAGAAGAATGACGGTTAAAATACCATTTTGAAAAATTAGGAAAAACCATTGGTTTTAGCCAATAAGTGATTACAAAACTTTTGGAGCACTTTAGAAACTATCACTAGGCATAAGTGAAGCTAGTACAGTGGTTATGAAATCAACATGGTAGTTATGAAATTGTCATGGTCATTTAATAGTTGTAACCTAATAAAAGTGATAGATTTATCCTAACTAGAGAAATAAGGAAAAACACACAAAAAGATCCAATAATAACCAAAAAATATTGGGCCACTACCTCAAACTTTGTCCAAGTAAATTTGGGAAAATCTACAACCTTCAACTAACTTGACACACACAAAGAAGAAGATAAGGCTAAAGAGCAATTAGAGCGTCATCATTTGAGGGAGGAACAATTAGAGCCTCATTGTTGGCACTGGAGATGGAATTGGAGAAGATCCCTAAAATTGCCACCACTTGGACAAGGTTAGGAAAATTACAGCCTGGTAGCAATTTTCTGAAGAAAGAAACAAATTTGTCCCTAATTACTTCCTTGTTCGAGATTAATGATCCATCTCTTAGGACAATCTCCTTGATCTTGTTCAAATTTCTATTTCTAAGGTGGATGGGTGGAAGAATTTCATGTTTTTGTCCCCTTGCTTCTAGCTAAAGGATTCTTGACTTCTATCTCCAAAATATTCCCTCATTGGTTTTCATGGAATGAAACTCACTCAAAAGGGCTCTCTCCCTAACCATGTTATCTTAGTTCACTCCATTCAATTAGATACCAACTTCAGTTGCTTCCAAGTCTATTAAAAATTTACCTTCTACAAAAAAATGTTTCCAAAGGTGAGATTGTTCTATTTTTAAGGTTGAATTTGACAAACCTTTATTTCCTTGCTAACCTAAACATGGTTTAACCCTCCATATCCACCCTCCACCATTCTTGGATCCTACGTTTTAGGTCAAGATGTTGAAACCAGATCTTCTCAAACTTGAAAGGGAATTTTCTTACCCAGTAACCTAATTGGAGCTTAAACACTAGGGGATTCTAATCTAAGCCAGCTCTTGGTAAGGAAGAGAGATTAAGGTTCATATTGACAAGCCAATCAGTAGAAAGTGGGAATCTTTCTAACCTAACTTGGATGAGGTGCTCTCCCAAATTCCTATTAGACCATGTGAATTTAAACCCCCCAAGACCCATGTCCAAGAAACCCTATTCTAAAATGAACTTACCCAAATATTTCATATTCTTTGATAATTATTGATGCCCCAACTTTTTTTCCAAAGGAAATAAATGGGTGTCAAAGTCTCCTATCACCATCCACTTAAAATATTTATAGGAGTCCCTGAAGGTCTTGAGTTCACACCATAATTTACTCCTCCCTAAGAAGAGTTCAGGGTGTAAATATTAGATAGCAACTAGATATTTTTGTTTGAGTCTATTAAAAATAACATCACCATATGATGACTATTCTTCAACAAGACCTCATCTTCCACCACTAAGGGATCCCAAAAGATAGCTAGGCTACTTGACACTCTTGAATAGCTCATGCAAGAACATTTTACTCTCTATACCATGTCCTTAATTATACCTAGGTTGACATCAAACATCTTATTTTTTTGAATTAGTAGGATTTTGGTGTTGTCCATCTTTCTTAAGTTCCCAACTACTCTATTTATTAGGGTTATTTAGGCCCCTGATATTCGAGGATATAATTTTCATTTTTGATGTTTTGTTGGGCCTGTAAGCCCCATACCTTTCAAGGTATTTTGGACTCTATTAACCACATCTAAAGTAGTTTTCCTATTGTGTAACTCCATAGAGCTTGGCCTACCCTTGTCTCTCTTTGGGTTTGCTTCCACATCTCCAAATTCCTTTTCACTTATGGTTTGTCTTAGACTGAATACTTGACTTGGACTCAAAGAAAGAGACCCATGAGGTTCACCTAAACCATCTTCCTCCACTTTCAAGGCATTCTTGGAATTTGGGGCTCTACTCCCTTTTTCATTAACCTTTCTTTCTTCCTCAAGGATATCTTGCCTGGAATCTATAAAGTTTTTCTTGATGACATTTATGCTATTGCATTTTACCTCTCCTTGGACTATTATTATGGACTTCTCCTCATCCAATATAGGCTTCTAAATAACACCAATTCAAAGGGGAAGAGGCAATAACAATTTTCTCATGGGAAATGGAGGAGGTTCGAGGTCACTGCCAAAGAGTCATTAGGGGATAATAACTTCCCCTCGCTAGAACTCTTAATAGGTGATTTGGAGCTTACATCTCTTTTTCTCCTACCATGTTTATCTTTATTTGTCTCTAAATACCTTTATGAAATATGACCCTTTTTTGTAAATATGACACTACACCAGGTTATTTTCATACTCAAATGCTTGGTCCCACTCTGTAAATTTGGAAGATAGCTTGACAGGGGAGGGGAGGTCCTTATTCACTGAGTGTAGCAGATAGAATCTAGAAAAAACTAATCTTTTCCTTGATTTCATCATTGGGTTGATAGCAATAATATGATCGATAGATGTTACAATCCTAGCTAGCAACTCCTCCTCCAAGTATTCTAGGGAAAAGGTGAGTATCCAGACACATAATGGTATATCCCTAAAATTATCCTTATCTAAGTTGACACCATCTTACCACTTTTTAAAAGTAAGGTTAGACTTACCCAAGAACCATGGACCCCAAGTCAAATACATTTTTGGAGAAGCAAATAAGAAAAAAATATTTTTACCAATTTTGCTAATATCTCCAAAAGAACTATAGGTTTTCACTTCCAAGAAGCCCAATCTCTAAGAATATCAATATTTGGTCTTGTACCTAAAAACTTACCTATAAGATCAAACTCACACCTAGATCAAGATCTTTCTGTAATATAAAGATTATGCTACTACTTGTAGACATCAAAAATTGATCACACAGTACATTCCTATTCATCCTTGATGGCATTCCTATCAAATCCCTAAATCATCTCCTAATTATTTCCCTAGTTTACCTTTAATCACCATTTTCCATAAATAATAAATTAAAGTTAAAACAATATCCTTTTGCATGAGATTTAATTAATTACTTAAATTAATTAAATCCTCCCTTTCTACACATTTCCCATCTCGTTAACAATAAATTAATCTTACTAACTTTAATTTATTATTAACCTAAATCAAAATCTAAATCTATTTTGTAAAACAAATTAAACCCTAACTACCTTTTACTGTTCACTTAACCAAAAATCCATTCAACCACTTTTGAACCACTTTTACCGAAACATTATAAAACCTAGCTATTTTCCAAATACCAGACCCTAAGAAATTACCGTGGAGTTATGCAATTATTCGAGCAACCACAATCAAATATTTGGTAACATTTATCTAATTTATCTATATTTGGTGCATTTGATATGAATTCAGGGTTTTGTTATATTGACAAATCTATTTATATCTCTAGCATACACTGGTGAACCTGACGTGAACAACTCCTTTTGATCATTTGTTTTTAAGTGATCTAGTTTGAGAACTTGTAGGTTTGATCCATTTCTCGATACATCGATTGATTGTATGCGTTGGAAATATGACAATAACTTTGTTGTGAAGGTTTCAGTTTTCATTGTAACGGTTTCCTTAATTTGTTTCCAACTGCAGATTGGTTGGTGAAACTTTTTAGTTTTGCTTATTAATAACTGATTGATTTTTGTTTAGATGATAGTATTGTTTAACATTTTGAATGAAGCTTTGTCCATGAATGGTTTGTTGCCAATTTCTTTCAGCGTATTCTTGGGAAAGGCTTTGAACTCGTCAGCTGTTCCTATCATTCTATTGCTTGAACCGATTATGTTCAATACTCATGAATGAACCAAGGAAATACATGTCCCATTCTGTCAGATTTAAGTGGCAAGATCATCATTTTTTTTACTCTGCCTCATATCGGCAAATGCATAGATTATGACCTAAATCCCTCGGCCTTTCCTGCCAGCCTTCGGCACTTTCATCTATTCATAATAACTGCTATTCACATCTTGTAGCTTTTTGTTTATTATCGAATTTGGTTGCAAATCAAGGTAAACGTATTTTGTTTTAGTATAACCGTTTTTGCTGTGGTGCACACAATAATATGTCATTTTGGGCGTCATTTGTCAACTCACGATTACATGGTAGCATTTCTTTCTACTAAACTATTTATCAAAGACACTAATGATCATGTTCTTTCTGTATTTGTGTAGCATAAGCCATAGGTGAAATTTTCTGGTTTGTGGATAAAAAATGGGAGAGCATCCATCATAGCCCTGCGAAGCTCCTCTCTTGGCGATGCCAAAAACAATCTTTTGCCACTCTCCGTGAAAATCCACGGTTTCGTGAAATTCAAAGTCTCTGCAGATGGTGGCGCTCCGCCTGTCTGAGTTTCAGCCTATAGCTATGCCGTTTTATATGTGGGCATCACGGTCTCCTAGAAATTGCCTCGAGCTGTAAAAGGAATTGAGGATAGATTTTTATATTTGAGAATTATAGTCCCTGGAAAATTGTCTCATGCTAATGGCTTCTTTTAAATGTTTTCATAAAGTTAAATCTTTGCAGTGATTATATTCATCTGTTGGGCGTGTTTTGTTTGGAGATTTTGCCAGTAGCAACTACTATTCAGTATCAAACCCTAACATTATTCTTGATCATAAACATTGAACAATAACATTTGTTATCCATCGACAGTTAAGTATTTGTGGTGTCCTACTATATATCCAATGACTTTTGATTGTTAAGATTAAACTGTCAACAAAACCTCAACACGAAGATCAAGAGAGAGAGTAGCAAGTATTGAAGCATTATCCATATCAAAAAACTTGTTCTTCAAACTAGCCAGACTAGAGCAATCTCTGAGCATGTCATTGTGCAGAAACTGTTTCACGTGATCAAAGTTATTTGCTAATAGCCAATGACAAGCTAACCACTAGAGAGACTATTTGCTTGCAACCCAGAGAATTTGCGAACTACCAGAGTGCCCGTTTTTAACCCTAGGAGGCTGTTTCGTTCAAACTTGCATAACTTTTGAATTTTCCATTAGATTTTTACAATTTTATAGGCGTTGGAAAGGCGATTCAGAGAAATATATCGCTGTGAAGGCCATTTGCCAAAACTCATCATATTTTTTGGTATAATCATTTTAAATTCATTCACTTTGTTTTAAAGCATTAAACACACTTTATGCCACATTTAACATTTTGTGTGGTTTTTTGCAGGATTCATTTGTTTTACTTGCAGCTTGACGCCTATCAAAGACTAGTTTACAAACTAATAATCAATGTGTTGCAGGTTCAATTGTCAGAGAATCTAATCTTGAAATATTGTGTCTTCTTTTTATAGATCAGATCACATCATAAGCAAAGGTTAAAATTGACAATTGTTTGCCATGTCTTGTGGTTTGCATTTTTGTTATTGAATGTGTATGCTCTTCTCTTGCGCCACTCGAGGATCTTAAGAATTAAAAGCATTCCTTTGACATTTTTTATAACCACCCACACATTTCGATTTGGAATTAAAATGAACCCCATGCGAGTGTAAGGCAAAGGTGTTGTGTATGCTCCATCCTTGTGCTTCGTACAATCTGGGAGACCAAAAACAATGTACTTCTTTGCTTTTGTTTACCTTTAGAGGGCCTGCCACCCCGCTTTGAAAGGTGAGAATGACCCAAGTGGTAATAAGGTAAAGTCAAGCTCTTTCGAACCACTATATAAAAAACATGTTTGTGATAAAAGTCATAAGAAATAGGGGTTGATGTGTCATACCGACGAATGTCTCCTTTAGTACCCTAGTGGTGCATGAAAACCTATAGAACGTAACCTCTGCAGTCTAGGAGGCCTCCTAACTGGAGTGAATCACTGCATGTATCGAATGCCCTTACTAAGAACCAACTGTTGTAGTAGCCAAAATCCTTCTATTTGCTAGCGCAGGAGGTCGAACCTCTAAAGCCATCCCACGTTCTCACAGTTCAAAGTAGAGAAACAAATCTCTTTGAGATCTTCAGGTCTTTTGAGGATTCGAAGTTTGGTGTGCCCGAGAAGCTATCCGCTTTGAGTAAGTGCGGCTGGAGTAATCCAAGTGGGAATCTAGCAAATATTGTCTTTGCCAGCCTAGGTAAGCAACATTCACATAAAAAACAAACTCAAAGACATTGTCTTTTTATGTGTATGTTCGAAACAAATCTCAATCATCACATCACACCTGTAATCTATAAACTCTTGCAAATAAAACCTTACACATATCCAAATCTTGGTGTCAAACCAACTTTGTAATTTTCCCAATTCTCATTATACAGTCATCACATCCTAGCTCCCAGCTTCATCATGCACAATAGGGATTCCTGGTTTGAAAAGTTTATCAGGAAAAGTAGAACTCCTCATCCTACAACTACCATAAGGCCATTGTCAAACCCAAAATCATAATCTGAGGCCCTCCTAGCTCTAATAATGATGAGAATTTTGTAGATCATGATGCATATTTTGATACCAATGAACCATATATCCCCCCATATTCACTTCCACCAACAGTGCTATCATCCCAAGAATATGAGGAAATACAAGAGCTTAGTCATATCTATGATTATCTTTATCCACAAGATCATTCTTATCAGCCTAAAACAACCCAAGATTCTACTTCCATGCCCTCAACCTCATGAAACTATAATCCTACCCAGGTCTCAACCTCGACATCCATTAATCCCCAAGTCCTTCAGTTACAACAACAATTCGCTCAATCACTGTACAACAAGAGGTAGATCTTAGACTTCAATTGGCACAACTATCCCAATTATCTTCATAATTTCCATCCACCTCATACAAATCTTCATCTCAACCAATCTATCACCCATATCAACCCTACTCATCCATATCCCAAACCTATTCAACAATAAATTTACCTCAAACCGACACAGGTTCAAATTCCTACCCATGCTTCATCTTCACACATACCAAATCCCCTCACCTCATATATTCAACAATGAATCCAATAAAAACAAGCCCTCCTTCAACAACAACAAATCTTATCCCACAAACCACAACTACAATCTTCATTTAACACATCATCCACCATACCTTTATCCAGACAACAACAACAAATTCCATCTAATCTTGATCCTAATCCATTGGTCTCCCAACTTTTTAATTCATCAATCGCTTTGTTACCTTCACCACCATCATCCATACAACATCAACAACTTCCACCTAAATTCTATCAGTCACTCCCATCATCATACCAACCTAGCCTCTCCTTATCAACGAATCTCATGAATATTCCTCAATATCCATCTCAAAATATTCCACATCATGAGCATGCTAGTACTGGTCACTCCTCACATCAAGATCAAGAATCCTTAAGCCACCTTAATGATACCCTTGACAAGGGAGATACCACCTCAAGTTTGGAATCATACACCAATCTATCCACTAGTCCTCCCCATCCATCCATCCCTATGGAACCTCCATCATATAATCCTTCTGACCTTCCAAATCCTAATCCATTAAGCCAATCACCAACACACTTAAAGTCTAAACCATCAACTCTTCCACCTAAGCCCAATCCATGTCTTGATCCTATCATATTCAATCCTATCCTCCCTCCACCTAATCCAAATCCCAATCCTATTATATCCAATCCTCTTGTCCATCCACTCAATCCTAATCCCACTCTTATCACACCCAATCCTATTATCCCTCCATTGCATCCTAAGCATACACCTTCCACCCTCATTATCCATCCATTGTATTGTACATCCACCCATATACTAATGAAGGATGTGATCCATTGGATACTAGCAAGGAATCAACCACCACTATCATGCCATCAAATCCTTATCCTTGAAACTATCCAAGAACCTTCCAATGGCATGCATATTTATTCTATCCCATCTTGTAGTCCAAAAGCTATCCAAGAACCTTCAAGTATTCTTAAAGATCCACCTGCCATAAGCCTGATTCATTCCACACCATACATTGAACCTATCTAAACACAAGATTTATGTCAAGAGTCAACTCCAAAGCATGATCAATCTTGCTCCTTACCATCTCAAGATCAAAGCCTTTCCAGTCAACCTATTCATAACCTATATCTTTTCTATGATCAAGAGCTTGTCTCTCCTTCCACTGATGGTCCTAATAATATTCATGTTTAAGAAACCTCCACCACTCCTATCCATCATCCCACAAAATCCACTTCCCTTGATGAGACACTTAGTTCCCACAAGCACATAGATGATCAAACAAATACATTGGATCTTCATGAGCATAATCAACATCCTATTATTCCTTCACCATCTCGTATCAATCCCATTTCAAATCCACCATCATATCCTATTGGTCTTATTACCTTCCTTCATGAATGTTCTTCCCTAGGAGAGTAGCAACCATTGTCTACCACTTCTCCATCAAATAGTGAACTCGAATCTAGTTCCCAAAACACTCCTAGTCACATTGTTCACTGCATACTCCAAAACATGAACTACCAATGTAAAGGCCTAGGCCTTCACGAACATGGTATTTTGGAGCCCATCCATGTCAATGTCTCTCCATGCTCATATGGCCTTTGACATACACCCCAAGTTAAACAATCTCAAGATGTTGGTATTTCTTCTATGCCTCCTAAATCCACCACTTTCCATCACAAATCCTATCACACTTCCAAAACATATGTTTCCATCCCACCTCTGTCATCATACAAATGTCAAAAGCATGATCCATCTCGCTCCATCCACTTTACCTCCACTTCTTCCAACTCCTAACATCCCTCCATCCACTCTACCGCCATTGCTTCCAACTCCTAATATCCCTATCATCCAATCCCCTTAACACATTAATCCCTCCATCCATACATCTCGTTCCTATAAATCCCCTACCATTCCTAATCATGATCAACAAATGCACACATTGACAAAACATGAAGCTTTTCCAAACACCCCCATGGGATTCAAAAATAAATATTTGGATACCTCGACCCATAAAGCAAAAAATCCTAATATTCTTCATGCCACATGGCACCAACACAAAGAATCAAAGCAAAATAAAAAATCAAAAAGGTTACCCAAGTCCACGTCTCAAAAAGATAATTTTAAAACCAAAATGGTTTGGGTCCCCAAGCAAAAGACACCTAATTCAAATGAAGCATCCACAATCCTAAAATCCCAAACATCCCGATTCCTATCACAAAATCCTAAAATTTATAAGTCCATTTGGGTCCCTAAAGTCTTGAATAGGCAAACCCCTAAGAAAACATCTCCATTACTCCCAACTCCCCCTTCTAATAAAAAGTTTCAAAACCCAATTCGGTGTGTGCAACCGTTGGTCTTGGTTCCCTTCTACTCCACCACATTCCCACATACCTCCATCTCCCCATCTTCCCTCTACTATCCTACTTATTTCTTCCATCATGTCCCTATGTTTCATGCTTTTACATAAGTCCTATCTATCTCTTTATCTCCATCCTAATCCACTATCCTTCCATCCTAGTCTACATCATAATCTACTATCACCTATTTATCCTTGCATGAACCTTTCATAATCCACTATCCACTTAATCCGTCTCTCTCCCATGCAATCCCCTACCAATATCTTTGAGCATAATGACATTTGCCATAGTCCATGTGTGCTAACATCCCTTTCTAGTAGGACTATCACCTTTCATGGGAACAACATCTTGAGTTCCTACCTATTCCATCCAACTATCCTCTATTCAATAAAAAAAAACTCAAAATAGTAAAGATAAATCCTTCGTCCCTGGTAAACAGGTGCCTTGGATAAGTACCATGATGAAAACCTGGCAAACAGGCATCATGTGTAGCTGATTATCTATGTGCTTTACACTTGGGGGCATGTTATCACATCTATCCATCTTATCTACTCATCTCATATCCTATCCTATCATTTTCCATCCTATCTTGCCATCCTTACCCATCATATCTATTGTACCTCTCTCATTGCACCATCCATATTCCCTTCCTCCTTTTTGATTTTGATGAGGGTAGGGGCAAAATGTTGAAAAATTCTTTTGACACCTCTTGTCATACTCCAAATTCCATACATCTATTTCTAAGGATATCCTCCATACATCCATCCACTACTAAGTCCATTCATTCCTTCCAAGCATTGTCCCTATCATGCATCCTAATAAGCATCACCTCGCCATATCCTAAGGTATAATATCTAGAATGGGGGCAAGTTATTACTATGCAACATAGTCCTTGGAGATCACATCCTCAGCTCCTTTCATCCATCTATCATATATCTCCCATCCATTATCCTTCTATCGTCACTCCTTTTATCCATCCAAATCCTACATTTATCCTATCATCTGTCCTTTTCATCCACCCATCATCCCTACACACTTCCTATCCATTTATTATCACTACTCCCTTCACCCATCTATCATTCATACAATCCAATACATTCATTAGCCTAAATCGCCCAGCTTTCCCATCCTTATTTCTAGACTTGGTGCTCCCTTGTCACTAGTTATCATTTGGAGACCAAAATCCTATCCAGATGCAATCCAATCTTAATCCACTACAATCAATTGTCATTGTCAATCCAAAAACAAAAAAAATCAAAATAATCCAAAAATACCAAAAAAATAAAATATCCTAGACAAAAATCCAAGCAATAAACTCAATCATTCAAATCAATTCTTTAAATCACTTCTTTCTTTCAATCAAAAAAATCATTCCAACCAAATCTTCAAACCAATTCTTTCAATCAATTCTCAAATCATCATTCATCAATCAATCATTTCATCCAAATCATAAAATCAAGTCATTCCAAACAACAAATGTAAATGCAAGTATCCTTAATCCATACCAATCAAGTCAATCAATCAAGCCAAATTATCCAATTGCATCCATGGTCTTGTTCCTAGCCCTGTTGTGAACTTGATTGATCGATCATCAACATCATCATCATCAATGGGATACATCATTCCCAATCATAGTGTTGTTCTCGGGATATATCATTCCCATATCAACAACACAACCCTCGCATTGTTCCACATCAACAACGCTATCAATCAATTATCAATCATTATCATCATCAATCAATCCCATTGATCATCATTTTTTAGCTTGACATGGGTAATACCTTGTTTGTTTTTAAATCATTTGTGCATGCTTGCTTGCTTTTTGGTTTGTGTCATCATTTCATCTTGCATTTGAATTATATTCCAGCTAATATTCATATCTTCTGTATGTTGGAATAGATTTTTGCATTATCCTTTGCTATTACATCATATCATATATTTTGTGCATTAGGACTTTAATGCTCTAAGTTTACTTCCTCATATGTTAGACAAGATTGTATTACGCTGGGTGCATTTGACACATCATGACCCTGGTCCTTATACCTTGGTGCATAATGTCAAGTGCTATATCAAACATCAGGTTGCTCAAAGTTTACTCTGCATAACTCCATCTCCTTTCCTTCGTTTACTTTTTCAAGAGCCTATCCATCTCCTTCATCCTTTCATAGCCTCTTGAGGGGGCATTATCTACCAATCCTTCATTTTTATGAGCCCCATCATCCCAGGCTACCTAAAATCCATTCCAATCTATGTTTTAATCTTCTTTGAAACAACATTGCTTTGCAACATCTTGCTTCGCAACATCATCTCAAAGAGGGGTAAAATGTAGACATAAAAAATTGACCATACAGCACATTCCTATTCATCCTTCATCGCATTCCTATCAAATCCCTAAATCATCTCCTAATTATTCCCTAGTTTACCTTTAATCACCATTTTCCATAAATAATAAATTAAAGTTAATACAATATCCTTTTGCATGAGATTTAATTAATTACTTAAATTAATTAAATCCTCCCTTTCTACACATTTCCCATCTCGTTAATAATAAATTAAATTTAACAACTTTAATTTATTATTAACCTAAATCAAAACCTAAATCTATTTTGTAAAACAAATTAAACCCTAACTACCTTTTACCATTCACTTAACCAAAAATCCGTTCAACCACTTTTGAACCACTTTTACCCAAACATTATAAAACCTAGCTATTTTCTAATTATAGGATCCTAGAGAAATTACCATGGAGTTATGCAATTATTCGAGCAACCACAATCAAATATTTGGTAACATTTATCTAATTTATTTTTATTTGGTGCATTTGATATGAATTCAAGGTTTTGTTATATTGACAAATCTTTTGTTCAAATTTATATCTCCTACATACACTACTAACTTTTATATTACATTAAATATGTGTTGGAATGGAAAGTGCTAATTTACAAGAAATTAGAAGATAATTTACAAAAATAAGTTGCATATACAAAAAGAGGACGGAGAGAGGAACCCAAAGCTAGAAGGACGAAGTCACTACCCAAGATGCCATGGCGTCGTGTGGATGCCCATGCTAAGTGTTGTCATCCATATGACCCAAAAAATGTGAACAAATCCCAGAAAATATACAAAACCACTCAGTAGTTCACCCACCCTATAAAAATAAAACAAGGGAATGTTGTAGCAAGCTACAAGATACTAACAAAAATAAGAATAACAAAGATAAACTCACTAGATCAAATGAAATAATATAATAGACAAGAGAAGGGAAGAACCAACAAACCTCTATGTAGTTGAATGCTTCCCAAATACCTGTAGTTGAAGACAAATAAAATTGTTAGGGTTGTTTGGGGGTTTGCCTTCAGGTCAAACCCCTGCTTTGGTATTTATACCTCCACAATAGCCAATAGATAGATAAAAATAAAATAGTGTGTGTTCTTAATCTAACGTGTCTAGAAATAAGAACAATAACTAAAATGAGAGATTGACAGGATGTGAGAATCCCAAGGTGCTTAGGCACACAACAAAATGATTGCTTGCAACAATACAATACAAGAACAATATCACCTAGAAAGGGCTTGAAGAAGCCAGAGAGAGAAAGGGAGTTGAAGGAGGATGTTGTTGAAAGATGTAGAGAGCTGTAGAGCTTGAGAGAGAGACAAGAATAATGTAAGCATGAAAAAAGAGATTCAAAAATGAGAGAAAGAGGGAAGAGGAAGGGGATGATGAGATGTTTGAATTCATTTCAAGGAATTACCATTCACTGATGAAGGAGACAAGTAGAAAAATACTTAGAAATGACCACCAAATGTGAAATTGTCATGGGAAGCTAGCACGTCATGTGGATGTCTGCGTAAAGCACTAGTGTGTAGATAGTTTGGGCTAAAAAATGATGAAACACTAGAACATCACAGGGATAACACAAAAGTGATAACAAAACTTGACAAAAAGACAACATTGGAAAGAAGGCATAAGAACCATGGGAGGGAAAAAGGCTTATGCAAGGGATAAAATTATTTTATAAACAAACTAAGGGAATTGACACTAAAGTGAGGCCAAAATATAGCGTGAAATTGTAAGGGTATGCAATTTTTAACGTTACACTTTCCACTATTTTTTGAACCTAGAGACAGAGTCTCTCTAACTCCACCGAAGGAGATAACTCTAGCATGTTACTCATCATAAGCAGGACTTTCCATATTAAGTGCATTATATATAACTTGTGTTTAAAATATATTTTGATATTCAAAACTTATATAGCTTAAGCAAATTACAAAGAAATATCTTAACCATATAAACTATTTTTCAAACATCTTGCAACCATAGGGACAAACTGGTATGTGGTACTTATTACTTATAGGTACAAGAGATGTATAAAAATGACCAACTTTTCTCTTTCATTACTCAAAAGAACTTATCCTTTTGTATCACACTATTTTGAAAATCAAGTTTCATCATCACCAAATAGGTCCATATGACTCATACTCACAACCACTTTAATATAATGAGTATTGGTATAATAGATAATTTTAATTAGGTATTTTATCTAGAATCTAAACATGAATATAAACCATAATAAATAATAACTACACTTTTATAAATTAAATAAGACAAGAGATTGTATTATAGAATTGAAATGAGAAGATAGAGTTAGAAAATTTAGTTTTTATCTAGAGAGTATTTGTTTGGTTATTGCAATATGTGTCTAATGTCAAAATTAGACTTTATCTTATCTCTGAAACTTCTACTTTGACCTCTGTACAAAACTAAACTAAACATGCATGCATTATTAGGTCTTTTTGGCATAACAATGTTTATATATTTGTAATGTCATCCTTCATTTACAAATGTGTCATGTGTGATTGTAGGCTTATCCTTATAACTCCAAACTTTATCACTTGCAATGAAAGCTCAATGACTAAACTAGATGGTGTTGTAGCTACAACATTAGGGGCTTGTCTTGAGAAGATTGAATAGTATATTTCCTTAATTACAATCAAGCCCCATAAAATATCTAAAATTATTTGATGGATATTTCATTTAGGAGATGCGTAGAGTGTTTGAGGGGTGTGTGTGTGTGTGTGTGTGTAATAATGATTTTTACTATGTTGTATTTTGCCAACTTCTACTTGCTATGTGATTTTTATTTATTTTCCATATGCTTCCTACATATAATTTTCTTCTATATGTTTAAGAAACAAATCCTTTCTCTAATAAATAATCATTGTGATTTTTTATGTTTTTTTGGGTGCAAAAGAGGATAGGGATGCAAACTGTAGAGTAAAATACTCTACATTTTGATTTTTTTTGAGTTTCAAGTTGTGCGAGTTTCAGTTTTGTTTCTGTGCACTTCAGTTTTACAGCAAGGGTTTTTGACACATAGCATGAGCACAGGGCGCGGGCGTGAGGGTTTTTTATTTTTGAAAATTTTGCCAAAGTCCCAGAGTTCAATGGAAGCTGCCAAGTGTCAGTACCCGGGACACATTATAAAGTTGCTTAAAGTAACGCAGATGGAGCCACGTGTCCCTTGTAAATTCTGTGGAGCATGCCAAGTGTCGGCACCCGTTCAGTTTCTTCTAAGTTTCAAGCATTCTCCGTGAATGTTTCTCATAATGTGGCGGGGCCCTTTTAAGAGCTTCGGTGAGCGCGGAAGGCACCAAGTGGCAGAGGTAGAGAGTGTCTCAAGAGTTTCCTAAAGTTACACGAAAGGTGTCGCGTGTCCCATGTAGTTTCGGTGGAGAGCTCCAAGTGTTATCTCCCGCAGGTTCCTTTTTGGTTTATCGTTAAGTGAAGAAGTATGGTGGGCCCCGATAATGTTTCTGTAGTTGCAGCGGAATGCTCCAAGTGTCACCATCCACATGATTCTTGTGAGTCCCTAATGTTTCTATAAGGTTTTCCTCAGAGTTGCGTGGAAAGCGCCAAGTGGCAGCGTCCGCGGAGGTTTTGTTTAAGTGCTAAAGTTTCCCGAAGCTTAGCGGAGATCGCCAGGTGTCATCTTCCGCAGGACCCTATAATGTTTCAAGAATTTCTTAAAGTTGCAGCGGAGATTGCCATGTGTCATCTTCCATAGAAGTCCCTAAAGGTATCTACAATTTCTCTAAGTGCGGCGAAAGCCGCCACGTACACAGTTTCTCATATCAGCGGAAAGCGCCACCTATCCCTTTTCCTTTTTGAAGCTGCTCAGGCACAGACTGTTGGTGGGTCCCATTTTAGTGTTTCTTAGTTTCCAAAGTTCAGCAGACCGTGACAGATGGCGAGGCCCGAGCGCTCTTGATATAAGCCACAGTAAAGACTCAGAGTAAAGCAGACATCGCCACGTATCTTTTGCAGGGGCCGCGGACGCTGCCAAGTGTCGATTTCTGGTGTCTCCCGAGTAAAGAAACAGTTTATCAAGTAAGTCACGCGGAGGATGCCATGTGTTAGTTTCTTATTGTTCTAGAAAGATGAAGGAGTTTCAAGAGAGAGGTGCGTATGAATGCCAGCTGTTCCAAGGGTTTATAGTCGCAAAGACTATCGGAAGCTGCCACACGTTCCTCCTTGATTCAAGAAGGTGGAGTTGTATGAATCTGTTTCAGCCAATGAACTGGCAGAGTGGCTAACTGTTTCAGATCCGAAATATATTTCCTAACAGACACTTTCAGTTAAACGCCAGTTCGGTTAGACCGTTGAGATTTGAGCATGCAGGCAATCTTGGAGCTAGTTCTATGCTATAAATATAGGTTCAGATCACAGTTTAAGAGGATATACATAGATTGATAGACATTGATAACATTGGAGATAGAGTTTTTCTGTATTGCAGATTGTAAGAGAAGTTTGAGGATATTTGTAGTGGCCAATAATATCATTTGCCTTTGTTCTATTTTCTTGATTCAGAGAGTTTGTATAACTGTGCATGATTCTGTGCCTTTTATGTGACTGGAAAATTAATAAAAGAAAGAGTTATGTGCCTTTGCTGATATTTTCTGTGTTATTACAAAAATCTTCTGAGTTGTGAGCCTTTGATTCTATCTATTTTCTGTCTTTTACATTAATCATGCATTGTTTTCTCTTTAATGTAATTGAATCTTAAAAAATAGCTTTCACTGTGCTCAGTATTGAGAAACAAATCACATTCAGGCGCATCGCCATAGTTTAGTTTCCTTTTTAGTTACATTTGTGATTCTGTTTACTTCTGTCCCTTTTCCCAAACACTTTGAGATAAAGAAGAGCCATTTTCTTTAAAATCTGGAGGTTACTCTGAAGAACATTCCCACATCTCAGAGTTTCCCATGTTGGCATTGGAAACTGCGCAATTCTGAGCATCAACAGTTTTTGGCACGCCCAATGGGACAATTTCTTGAAGTTTCTTTCAAGACTATATGAACCAGAGAGTCACAAGGAGTCAGAGCTGTGGACCTGTGAAAAGAGCTCAATCTGCTGTGAACCCAGGTATTCTTTTATCACCATTGATAACAAATTCAAGAAGAAGGGTAAATCAGCCTACAGCAACACTAAGTGCAAACATGGGAGCACCTGTAGCCCCAAGGAATTATGCAAATTGGAACACTGGCAGTGCTCTGATTCTCCCAGTACCACCAACCACTTGAGATCCTATTCTAGAAAATGCCCTGAAGGCTCTGCCCAAATTCAGTGGGGAGGATTTCAAAACACCTGAAGAGCATCTACAAGATGTGTCTGATGTCTGTGCAATACATGTGATCACACAGCAAAATGTGGCTATAAGACTCTTAGTAGCTTCTTTTAAGGGGAAGGCTCTGGACTGGTACAGATCTTTGACCCCAAATTCAATTGCTACATGGGATCAGCTTGGAGATGCTTTCTTTGCAAGATTCAAAGAGAAGGGTGATAAATCTTCTCTGTTACAACAACTGATTACCATCAAGAGGGCACCACAAGAAGCAATGACTAACTTCAATTCCAGATTTTAGAAGACTTGGGAAAGGATCCCTGCTACAGCAAGACCATTACCAGGTATGGCTATAGTGTTTTATCTTAAAGCCCTAAATTTGGATATAGTGGTAATGATTCAATCACTTGGAGGCCAGACCCTGCCAAAAGCCTATGACTATGCAGTCATAGCTGAATATAATTTGATAGATGCTGGAAAATTGCCCCCAAGGCCCCCCATGCCGATGTTTCCAGAGATTACCTTGCCATTGCCTCAAGAAGCTCCTAACCCCATAACCCCACCTGTGTCCATGTATACATTTCCCCAGCAACCTGCTAAAGCTGTTGTCCCTGCCCAGTCCTCTGAGATGGATGATGTCAAGAACATCTTAAGAACCTTTTCTAATGAGATAATTAACCTAAAAAGACAGCATAATCCTTATCCTAAACCCCAATATCAAGGCTATCAAGGGAATAGACCTCTTTCACAGTCAAACCAGTATCAGGGCCCCTAAAGGCAAACTAACCCTCAGCCATCAAACCAATTGGTTGCAGTTCCTACACCCTTGCAGACTATTCCTCCCAATCTTAATAGAGAGATTGTCCCAGGGCAGAATAATTATGTAGATGGCATCAATGCCTAGTGTTTCCCTTCTAATAATGCACATATGCCCAGAGATTGTCCTAGGGGTAATCTACAGCAAAAGATAGCAGAACAAAGAAGAGTGGATGGGCAATTTGCAAATACTTCTGACACTCAGCCCTACCAATCCCCTGGTATGCAAAATTTAGTCCTAGTAGCTCAGATGCAAGGGATGTCTTTACAGCAAGAAGAAGAAATAGCCCCTAAGCATGCTCTATTTTCATGGATTGAAGATGAAGAATTAGTATTCTTAAATGAAGCTTCAACTTCTAAAAAGCCATTGGTACAATCAGATTACTATACTAGAGCCAAGAGAAGGATGATGGAATAGCCTGGAGTCACAAATAATGAAATTATGGCAGTTCCACCATTTCAAGATCATCAAAATATAGCTACTAGACAAGAAATACCTCAACCACTGCAGAACCAGGTAGTTTCTGGACAAGTTCAAGAAAAGCAAGGTACCCTTACTATCCAAGAACACAAGCACTAGGACCTGTGAATGTGGTGGATCAGTTGAAGAGGACTCCAGCACACGTGTCAATATAGGACATGTTAGCCATTCCTGAGCAAAAGACACTATTGCAAGAAGCTTTACAGGGCCAAGCTGTGCCTAAACAGACTGTTGCCAAAGGAGGACAAAATGATAAAGAAAAGCTCAAGGATACTGTTCCTCTGTAGACAACAACTCTTCTAAACAATGCACCAGAGGTAAGTAAATCCAAGCCAGATCCCTTTTATTTAACTTTAATAGTTGGGAAGAAACTATTGCACAATGCAATGATAGACTCTAGGGCTAGCACCACAGTGATGCCAAAGCAAATAGCAGATGCTTTGAAAATAAAATATGAGCCACTTGCAAAAGGAGTTATGCAATTAGATGGGAAGTCTATGCAAACAATAGGGAAAATTAAACAACTTCCACTACAGCTGTATACCTATCCCAATATAATTGTTAATCAAGATGTTGTAGTCATAGATATTCCTCTTGTTTTTGGCTTATGCCTATCCAGAGATTTCACAGCTAAGATAGGAGGTTATATGTCACTTGATTGGTCTCACCTCATCATAAGGACCAAATATGGGACTAAAATGAAGGTACTGTCAGAACCATTGTCAAAGGACCATATCACTAATGAACCAACCCCAAAGTTAGAAGCAGCCCATGCCATGTTAAATAAAGAGGAAAGGGTCTTTGTTGAAGAAATAGGGGATTGGACTGAATATGATCAGCAAGTAGAGGATAACCAGTTGTTAACCATGATGCAGAGTGATCCCTTTGGGAACTATGACTCAACAGGGTTGGGTACTTATGTTATATTTGAGGAAGACCAGGAGATCCCTAATGTCTTAAGAAATGAATCCTCTCAGACCCAAGAATCTATAAATAATTCAGGAATCTGGACCCTAAATTTTGATGGGGCTAGAAGCAAAAATGGAGCTGGAGCAGGAATTTGTCTTACTGCCCCTAATGGTGAAAAGATTTTAAGAGCCATTCGCTTCCATTTTGCCTGTACCAATAATGATGCTGAGTATGAATCTTTAGTGCATGGACTTATATTGGCAAAAAGGAAAGGAGTAAAGAATCTGATGGTCAAAGGAGATTCAGAACTAGAGGTGAAACAAATAAGAGAGAAGGCAATAGCCAAAAATGTAAGGATGAGATCCTATAGGCACAGAATTTGGGACTTAATAGAAAATTTTGAAGCCTTCAATATAGAGGTAGTCCCTAGAGCCCAAAATTCTGAGGCAGATAGGATGGCACAAATTGGTTCACAGTTTGATCTAGTAACTGATCTAATGGTCAATAATGAGTCAGTCAAAGTTATTGTGAGGCCAACCATCCCAAACAATGATGAAAATTGGCAAGTTTTTGAAAATGATTTTCAAGTACTCTCATTTTTGCAACAGTCAGGAGAATTTGCTGATCAGTTACAACCAAAAATTGAAGAAGCATATGGTGATCAGATCATTCAACTGAAATTAAACAAGCTCCCTAAGGGACTGATTACCCTGGAAAACTTGTTTGATCCTGAAGATGCTAACCTAGAAAAGAAGAGATTCCAAGCAAACAAACAAGACTACTCTGAGATTCAGGTTAGTGAGGGAAGAAGACTGAAGGTTGGAAATTCTGCCACTCAACAGGAAAGAAAAAGGTTAATTGATTTATGTGAGAAATATGATAGGGTCATAGCCTGGACCTATGAAGATCTCCATGGTTATGATAGAAATATCATTCAGCACACTATAGAGTTGACTGAAGGATCTAAACCGGTTAGACAGAAATAGAGGCCAGTGAACCCTAGGATTGAACCTCTGATGGTGGATGAGTTGCAGAAACTATTAGAATCAAAGATCATTTTTCCAATCAAACACTCAACTTGGGTGTCCAACCTAGTACCAGTCAGGAAAAAGAATGGGGACATAAGGCTCTATGTGGATTTCAGGGATCTAAATAGGGCTTCCTTGAAATGGAACAAATTTTATAGACTGTGGCTAGATCTGAGAGATTTTCCCTGCTAGATAGTTTCTCTGGGTAGAATCAGATTTGGTTGGCTAATGAGGACCAACATAAGACTGCTTTCACCACAAAATGGGGAACATTTGCCTATGCAAAGATGCCTTTTGGTCTTTCAAATGCTGGAGCTACATTTCAGAGGGTAATGGATGTAGCATTTGGAGAGATTATCAATAAAATCATTCTAATTTACCTAGATGACCTCACTGTTTTCTCTAAAAATGCTACAGATCATTTTGACCATTTAGAAGCTATTTTTAAGAAATGCCAAGAGTTTGGAATATCTCTAAATCCTAAGAAATGCATTTTTGCAGTACCTCAAGGTAAACTATTAGGACATATAGTGTCTAAGGAAGGAGTCTCAATAGATCCAGAAAGAGTCACTGCCATAATGAACCTGTCTCTGCCTATCAATAAGAAAGCAGTTCAGTCCTTCTTGGGAAAGATTAATTTTGTCAGTAGGTTCATATCAGACTTTGCAGGCCTAATAAGACCAATTACACTACTGCTAAAGAAACACCTGGTATTCAAATGGACTACATAAGGGAGACAAGCTTTTGAAGAAGTCAAGAAAGCAATATCAACAGCCCCAGTATTGAGGAACCCTGACTTTTCTAAGTCTTTTATAATGTATGTTTATGAAGGAGAATTCAGTGTTGCTGCTGTCCTAACACAGAAAGAGGATCAACAAGAGGGACAGCATCCAATAGCCTTTTTCTCAAGAACTCTTAGAGAATATGAGGCCAGGTATAATTTTGTAGAGAAACAGGCATATGCCATGGTAAAAGCCCTCAAAAAATTTAGACACATGGTCACAGGTAATAAGATTCTGATATTAGTGGCTCATCCAAGTGTCAGAGAATATATTATGGAAGGGGAAATCACTAAAAAAAGGGCAAACTGGATAACAAAAATTCTTGAATATGATGTGGAGGTCAGACCAACTAAACTTGTCAGAGGCAAGGGTTTGTGCCAGTATATGGTTCACGATATGTAGAAAATGATAACTGAAGGAACAGAGGAAGAAAATGTATTGAGAATACAAGAAGTTGATCAGGATTCTTGGGTCACAAATAGGATCTAGTTTATGAAACATGGAATTTTCCCAAAAGAGCTCTCTCAGGATAAGAAGAGGTACTATAGGCAACAGGGAGTTCATTTTGTTTTAATTGACCAAGTTCTTTTCAGAAGAAACACTGATGGCATACTTCTAAGATGCATAGAAAAGGATGAAGCCCAAAGAATACTGCATGAGATGCACCATGGAGTGTCAGGTGGACACTTTTCTGCAAGAAACACAGCCATAAAGATAAGTCAAGCAGGTTACTTCTGGCCCACTTTATTCACAGACTGTTATCAACTGGTTAAAGAATGCCAATCTTGCCAGTACTATGTAGGGAAGAGAAGGAATGCAGCAATGCCCCTTAGTCCTATTATTGTTGATGAACCATTTGCCCAATGGGGTCTAGACTTCATTGGAATGATCAATCCAGTATCAAGTATGGGACACAAATGGATCCTAACTGCTACAGACTATTTCACCAGATGGAGTGAGGCAGTGCCACTAAAAGAAGCAATAGAAAAGGTGATTCTAGACTTTCTAGAGGGTATCACTACTCACTTTGGGCCTCCTCGTACTGTAATATCAAATAATGCTAAGGCATTTTTGGGGGCAAAGATATCTGACTTTGCACTTAAGTATGGAATCTACCTAAAAACCTCCTCAAACTATTATTTTCAGGGTAATGGTCTGGCAGAGTCAACTAACAAGAATCTGATCAGACTGATTAAAAGAATAGGGGTTGATCATCACAAAGGGTGGCATAAAGTGCTTAATATAGCACTGTGGGCAGATAGAATTACACCGAAACAAGTGACAAAAATGTCTCCATATGAATTGGTCTATGGAAAACCTGCTGTAATGCCCCTGAGCTTGGAGATTCCTGCTCTCCAGTTATTGAAACAGATTGAGATTGAGGAAAATGGCCCCATGCAGGTCAGACTTGCTGAGCTCCTGGAAGTTCAAGAAAAGAGGGATTCAGCACATGAATCATTATTGAAACATCAGAAAATAATCAAAGACTGTTTTGATAAGAAAACTTCAAACCCTCATTTTGAAGTTGGATCAGTTGTTTTGAAATGGGACGAGAGAGCTGCCAAGCCGGGTCGACACAGTAAATTTGAGTCATTATGGACTGGCCCCTATAAAATCCGTTCCTGTAAGCAGCAGAATTCTTTCGAGCTTGAAACGATGGAGGGTGAGCCTGAAGAGATTCCTGTCAACGGGATCCACTTGAAGCATTTCAATTAGATAGTGTCTTTCTTGTGTACTATAGTTAGATAGTTTCTTTTTGTTGTTGCTTTGTTTTCCCACTTTGTTTTTCCTGCTTTTTCTTTGAATAAGTGTTTTTTATAAACACGTGGCCATAGCTCAAGTCTCTTAAAAGTCTCAAAACTTTTGCATTCATTTAACCTCTCAAATCCCCAAAATTCCTAAAAGGTACCTAGCGCAGCCACTTTTTATGACATGTCTGACACTCTATCCCACTCAGATCGCTTAAGATTTCATAACGGTTTTCTGTTTTTAATGCCATTTATGAGATTTAATGCATCATTAAAATCCCCCTAACAGCATGAGTTAAAGCTTAATTGAGTTTCATTTGTTGATATTTCTGCTAAGTGTCTTCTCTGTTGATGCATTTTCATCGTAAAAACTGCTTCCTAAGTGTGTCTTCCCTGTTCCAAAGCTCCTATCCTTGTTACAAAGCTTCCATCCTTGTAAGTTCTACAGTTTCCAGCAAACACAGAGATGGCGGAGGCACAGTCTTCACAACAAGGACTTGGGATTTATGAGTCTATTGACAGGCTCCTCGTGAGCAAATCATACGCTTCGGCCCCTACACAACCCTTAAAGGCGTATCCAAGGACTAGGGTTCCCGAGGTTGGTTATGCAGTCGACCCAAAGAAGGTGCAGGATTTCACAGATGGTATTGCTGAACTAGCCCTACAAAAATCTGGCAAAGCTCTGCGAGAGGGAGCACACCAAAGATGCCTCTTGAAGGCCAAGGCTAGGCAATTTAAAACATTTGGCATGCGGATATGGACCTCCCAATTGGCAAAATTCATTGTCCCAAGCGTGCATTTATGCGCAGACCTGATTGAGGTATGCGCAGAATTGTTTCATGCACCCTCTAGCACCATTCAGAAGGGACCCTTTATGGTGCAAATCACACCAAAGGCCATCAGGGACATGTTGGCCCTATACTACGATAGCACAACCACGTTTCCCACAGTTGCCAAAATGCAAAAGACATGGGCAAACGTCAAGTTTCAACTAAGGTTTCTTAATTCAGAGATGCAGCTGGGAGATGAAAATACCCAAATGCCAATGCTGCCAACAGGGAGGGCACAATTTATGCAAGCCAGTCAGGAAGCGTTATCTATGATGGCATTTATCTTCGGCATGAAGGAAGACATCACTGTCTATGATTGGCAGCTCACCATTCTATTCAGAATGAAGACTGTGGACAAGTCCCAGGAGTTTCAGCTGGATTTCTCAGAACAGATTGCCTACTCAATGGCCGAACAACTCACCAATTTCAAATCAACAGGGGTTTTCAGGTATTCTTCTTATCTGTTCCATCTCATGTTATACCAAAACTATGCCATCTTTTCCCAGTATATGCATTTGAACATGTATGACCCAAGTTTCAGCCCCAATAGCACCATCCCTATGTCTGCATGGACACATGTCTTGTCTGAATCATCCGACCCCTATGAATTTTGGGAATGTTTTGTTTCCCCTGCTTTTAGCCACCTAAGCCTAGAGCCTGTTGAGAATAGATTGACATTAAGTGTCAGGGGCCTCATGGCAAATTCCCCCATTCCTTGTGATTATTTCTTTGGGTCACATCATACTATTATCAGGGTCCATGGTTTTAATGGAGAACCAGTATTGCTGCCCAAGGTTTTGACTCCTAGGTTAGCCTTTTTAGAGCTCACCCGACAAGTGTCTATGGTTGATAATGATTATGGCACTGGGAAGAAGAAAAAGAAAATGTATGATATCCCATGGGTGAAGAAAAACATGACCCTATTAGTCAGGGATGCTGAACATTTATTGTTAAGAAAGTTAGTTGTCCTGGGTTTTCTGTTGATTGAAGATAAATGGGGATATGACCCAATCAGTTTCATAACCTTGTGGGTCAACAATAATAAGGTTGGGGCCAAAATTGTGCACGAGGGCCGCCCCTTTTGGGAAGACAGAAGAAATCCTAAGGAGGACATCCCTGACTTACATGTAGAATTGACAGATTTGCCCTTTGAGGGTCCTAGGCCATGGGAAGTATTTTATAAAAAGGAAAAGGCCTATGACCCTAAGCTCAAAATGGGCATTGGATTAAAGAAAATTTTAATAAGAGATAGAGAGTGGAAGGCTAAGAAGATAGAAGCCTATTGGAAATATAGGCAGGAGATATTTGAAACAACCCACTCCTTTGGCAAAGTTGATACTGATGAGAAATGGGAGTCCATTTGGGACGAATGGCATCCTTCACCAGTCTCTAGCCCTGATACAAGCAAGATCTGCAAAAGGGGTGAGGAATCTGAAGAAGAACATGAATCCACTCACACAGAGCAGGCCCTAGGACAAACATCATCTGCAGCTGCAGTAACCACCTGGCCCTAATCTCTCAGTGCTATAGAGAAGCAAAAGATAATGGTGTCATCACCACCTAGAGGGACTCCATCAGTTTCAATGAGTGGGGCTTCCAGTTTTGTGCAAACACCACTATTAACAGTGGTAAACATTGAGGAGAAAGAAACACAGCAAGAAGAAGAGAGGCCAAGGAAACATAAAAAGCTGAAGCTTCAACCTGATTCAGATGAGGAGGTAGAACCTTTATTGCAACCACCACCGAGTATATCCGTTGCTCCTCAGGTACGTGCTTCTTCTCCTTCTTCTTCTCAGTCTTTTTCTTCTTCAATAGGGGTGGCAATCCCAACTGGCCAAATAGTATCCCCTGCCACCTCTGCTGTGCCAATTTCTCATTTTTCCCCACCTGTCACTACACAGGCCATGTCATTTCAGGCCACATCATTACCTCCCTTTTCTCCTTCTTTTCCTAGAAGGTTACCTCCTCAGATCCCTCCTAGCCAACATTTGGCTATCCCTTATGGCTTGCCACAAGGTCATCCTTTTGCCGGCGGGTATATTGCCTCTCCCCCTACCTTCCAAGCTCAAGCAGACACTACTAAGAAGGCTAGGGAAGCTCGGATGGATAAGAAGAAGAGGAAGGAAAATAAAGCTCAGGCTGTCCCACATATGAGGTCACTATTTGACCCAATCTAGCAGCAGCTAACTGTGACCCATTTGTCACCAAATGTAGTTAGACCTAATGAGCAGATGCAGCCTCAAGATTATACCATGAGTGCAGTGGCAATGAATATGTCACTTTTTAGGCCACAAGACAGGGTAGAGCTGCTAAATGAAACCACTTCTGCCGTAGCCACTGACTACTTGAAGTTATCAAGGAAGTTGCAGAAGGTGGAAGCTGATCTAACTCAAGAAAAGACACATAGTGAGGCTCTGACTACTGAGCTCAAATCAAAAAATGATGAGATAGAAGATCTCACTAAACAGTTGCAAAATATTGTTTCATGTCAGATCCATCAGGCTACACAGAGCCAAAATGCTTCATTGAAGGAAGAGCTGACCCAGGTGAAGTCTATTGTGACTACCCTGAAGCAGGAAAAGGCCACATTGCAGAAGAGGCATCAGGATTCCTCTCATCAGGCCACACAGTTCCAACAGTAGCTGTTAAAAGAACAGAATAACATTGCTGCCATACAGGCTCAACTTCAGGCCAAGCAACAAACAGCAAAACAGTTGACCCTTTAGTTGGCAAATAGGCCTCAGAATGCAGGAGTGTTAAACCTGGTCAAGGAGCTATATGCATCAGTGTGGGCAAGAATCTCAGAGGAGATTGTCTAGCTCAGACCCTCTTTAACCTTCTTGCTACATGCACAGCAATTATGTGAAAAGGTGGAGACCTTAGTTCAGGCCACTCTGTCCACTGTTTCCATGAGAGTTTCTGATTCTCAACTGCTGCTGGGGAAACTTTATGACACATCTGATGAAATGTTATCAGCAGCAGGGATCAGTGACAGGATGATTGCTGCCAAACAGGTCAATGAGGTTCTTAGTTGCAACTCTGCTGCAATTACTTGCCAGGAGCTCCTGGATGTGGTAAAGGAGGGAGTGAAGGATATGAAGAAACATATTGAAGACCTGGTGCAATTGGGCCTTCCTTCCCCTTTTCCTGATAGCAACACTCTATTAATGGTTGATGAAATCAAGCCTCTGTTGCTAGCTAGACAAAATGATCGATCAGTCTTCCAGGGTCTAACAGATGCCTCATCAGTATCAGAAGTGGAAGTCATTTTGATTCCTATGGCCCAACTTGATTTCCAGTTGAAAGTAGCAGTTCACGTTTTGCAAAGCTTTTCACATAAGGACATGATCAACCTAGATTTGGCCTTCCAGGATTTGTAGAACAAGCAGGGGTTATCTGATGCTGAGTGGTCTGTATATCAGACGGCCTTGCAAAATTTGTAAATTTTGCTGTATAGATGCATTTTTTGGGATTCTTTTTGAGCAGGCTCAACAGTCCTCGGGGTCGCCAAGAACTGTAGAGTAAAATACTCTACATTTTGATTTTTTTTGAGTTTCAAGTTGTGCAAGTTTCAGTTTTGTTTCTGTGCACTTCAGTTTTGCAGCAAGGGTTTTTGACACATAGCGCGAGCACAGAGTGCGGGCGCGAGGGTTTTTCATTTTTGAAAATTTTGCCAAAGTCCCAGAGTTCAGTGGAAGCCACCAAGTGTCAGTACCTGGGACACATTATAAAGTTGCTTAAAGTAACGTGGATGGAGCCACGCGTCCCTTGTAAATCCTGCGGAGCATGCCAAGTGTTGGCACCCATTCAGTTTCTTCTAAGTTTCAAGTGTTCCCCGTGAATGTTTCTCATAATGTGGTGGGCCCCTTTTAAGAGCTTCGGTGAGCATGGAAGGCACCAAGTGGCAGAGGCGGAGAGTGTCTCAAGAGTTTCCTAAAGTTACACGGAAGGTGCCGCGTGTCCCATGTAGTTTCGGCAGAGAGCTCCAAGTGTTATCTCCCGCGAGTTCCTTTTTGGTTTCATCATTAAGTGAAGAAGTATGGTGGGCCCCGATAATGTTTCTGTAGTTGCAGCAGAATGCTCCAAGTGTCACCATCCGCGTGATTCTTGTGAGTCCCTAATGTTTCTATAAGTTTTTTCTCAGAGTTGCGCGGAAAGTGCCAAGTGGCAGTGTCCGCGGAGGTTTTGTTTAAGTGCTAAAGTTTCCCGAAGCTCAGCGGAGATCACCAGGTGTCATCTTCCGCAGGACCTTGTAATGTTTCAAGAGTTTCTTAAAGTTGCAGCGGAGATTGCCATGTGTCATCTTCCGCAGAAGTCCCTAAAGGTATCTACAATTTCTCTAAGTGCGGCAGAAGCCGCCACGTACACAGTTTCTCATATCAGCGGAAAGCGCCACCTGTCCCTTTTCCTTTTTGAAGCTGCTCAGGCACGGACTGTTGGTGGGTCCCATTTTAATGTTTCTTAGTTTCCAAAGTTCAGCGGACCGTGACAGATGGCGAGGCCCGAGCGCTCTTGATATAAGCCACAGTAAAGACTCAAAGTAAAGCAGACATCGCCACGTATCTTTTGCAGGGGCCGCGGACGCTGCCAAGTGTCGATTTCTGGTGTCTCCCGAGTAAAGAAGCAGTTTATCAAGTAAGTCACGCGGAGGATGCCATGTGTTAGTTTCTTATTGTTCTGGAAAGATGAAGGAGTTTCAAGAGAGAGGCGCATATGAATGCCAGCTGTTCCAAGGGTTTATAGTCGCAAAGACTATCAGAAGCTACCACGCATTCCTCCCTGATTCAAGAAGGTGGAGTTGTATGAATTTGTTTCAGCCAATGAACTGGCAGAGTGGCTAACTGTTTCAGATCTGAAATATATTTCCTGATAGACACTTTCAGTTCAGTGCCAGTTCGGTTAGACCATTGAGATTTGAGCATGCGGGCAATCTTGGAGCCAGTTCTATGCTATAAATATAGGTTTAGATCGCAGTTTAAGAGGATATACATAGATTGATAGACATTGATAACATTGGAGATAGAGTTTTTCTTTATTGCAGATTGTAAGAGAAGTTTGAAGATTTTTGTAGTGGCCAGGAATATCATTTGCCTTTATTCTGTTTTCTTGATTCAGAGAGTTTGTATAACTATGCATGATTCTGTGCCTTTTATGTGACTGGAAAATTAATAAAAGACAGAGTTTTGTGCCTTTGTTGATATTTTCTGTGTTATTACAAAAATCTTCTGAGTTGTGAGCCTTTGATTCTATCTATTTTCCGTCTTTTACATTAATCATGCATTGTTTGCTCTTTAATGTAATTGAATCTTAAAAAATAGCTTTCACTGTGCTCAATATTGAGAAACAAATCACATTCAGGTGCATCGCCATAGTTTAGTTTCCTTTTTAGTTACATTTGTGATTCTGTTTACTTCTGTCCCTTTTCCCAAACACTTTGAGATAAAGAAGAGCCAGCTTCTTTAAAATCTAGAGGTTACTCTGAAGAACATTCCCACATCTCAGAGTTTCCCATGTTGGTGTTGGAAACTGCGCAATTCTGAGCATCAACACAAACTTGAGTGAAAACGCAGATGTTAGAATTGGAAAAAACTAGCTTTTGACCTTTGAGGATGTTGCTATGTATAGTCTTGTCTAGGGGATAGAACCATGAGGACATTGCCATTTAGGGTGCTTAGAGAGTCCAAGCTCAGGTAGAGTTGGGTTATCAAAAGTCAAGAAAGTTGGATGTGTAGTGAATTGAGTTATCAAGATCAAATTGCACACCAATCAATTATAGGTGGACATTATTTAATAATTATTAAAATTAAAAAACTAATGATAAATGCTACACAAGAATAAAAAGTACTTAGTAGGTGTAAATAGAAATAAACAAATAGGAGAAAGAGTTTACTTTTAATAACTAAATCTTTGTTTACCCACATAAAATCTGATTTTAAATATGAAATATTTAGCATTTATCAAATTTAGATTTTAAACTTAAGTAGATAAACAAGAGAGTTGAGGTTGAACTAGCATGATATTAAAAAAAGATGACAGAGATAGAAAGCATGTTTGGATGTTTGTTGTTAATGAGCTTGTTGGAGGAGAACAAGAGATAACTACACTACTAAACTGAAGTTAACATTTTTTGTCTTATCAGGAATATGTTAGAGATGAAATTGTGTGTGTTTGTGTCTTTTAGCTCATTCATGACTTGTATGGCATGTTGATGTATGAAGTGGAACAATCATGTCTTGTTCTTGTTCAACCACACCCTCTATACTTGATGTAAAATCCATGTGCATGTTAGCTTCTTCTACACCTACTACAATACTTGTTAGTGCTAAAAGGAGAAAATTTGGCACCAATGACACAAAAAAAAGGTAGAGTTAGGTTATTAGAAGCCAAGAAAGTTAGATGTGTAGTGAACCAAGGGATCAAAGATCAAATTGCACACAAATTGATTATAGGTGGACATTACAATGATTATTAAAATTAATGAACTAAAGTTAAATGCTAATAAAGAGGGAAAAGTACTTAATAGGTGTAAATAAAAATAAACAACTAGAAGAAAGTGTTTACTTTTATTATGTTTATTCTCTTAAAATTTGATTTTAAATATGAAATATTTGGGATTTATCAAATGTAGATTTTACTTAAGTAAATGAACAAGAAAGTTGAAGCTTGAACTAACATGATATGAAAAGAAAGATGAGAGATAAACAACATGTTTGGATATTTGTTGTTAGTGAGTTTGTTGGAGGAGAGAACAAGAGACGATTGCGCTGTTGAACTGAAGTCAAAATTTTGTGTTTTGTCAAGAATTTGTGAAAGAAGAAATCATGTGTTTGTGTCTTCTTGCAAATTAGTGACATGTATGGTGCATTGGCATATGAAGTGGAACAGTCATGTCTTATACTTGGGAAACCACACCCTTTGTACTTGTTGGCATAAAATCCATTCACGTGGTAGCTTCTTATACCCCTACTACAGTACTTGTCAGTGTTGAAAGGAAAAATTTGGTGCTAATGATACGTTTAGGGATTTACCTCAATAAGACCCATAGACATGTTGCAACAAAAGTAGTTGAAAGAATTTTAGAGTGTGTGGCCCTAGGTGTAGGTTTAGCAAGTCATAGCTATGGATGTAGGTGTGTGCAATAATCAAAGATGCTCTAGGTGTCTAAAAATAGTAAGTGTGTGTTAGAGGAAGTGAAATGTTCTAGATGCTTTATATTTTAGGAAAGCCACTTAAATAAACATTCTTAGGACCAATTTGACGTTTAAAGACAATAATTTAAGTGTTGTGTGAAAAGGTAGAGGTTTGAGTAGAAAGTCAAATTTGAATATGCAAGACACTATTGTCTAGGTGGACATTAGTGCGATGCACTTGTGCTTCATGTGACATAAAGATACATAATATAGATCTAACATAAATTTTGTTGTATAAAGAGTCATGTTCATGTGAAATAAAGTATTTTGAAGACAATTTGTACTTAAAGGAGATCAAATTAATCAAAATCGTATTTATTATAAATGTACACTAAAATAAATGTAAAACAAATAAAAAATATACTCATCTCTACTAGAAACAATTTTCATGTGACATAAAGATACATAATATAGATCTAACATAGATTTTATTGTGTGAAGACTCATGTCCATATGAAATGAAGTATTTTGAAGACAATTTGTACTTAAAAGTGATCAAATTAATCAAAATCATATTTACTATAAATGTAAAACAAATAAAAAACTACTGGCTCAGACTGGCTGGAACCTAATCCAAGGTAACAAGGACTGGGGAGATATCATGTGTGCCAAGTACTTTAGAGGGGACTAGGTGTGCAGAATGCTTTCTAAGGAAAATCTCCCTAAAGCATCGGTCATTTGGAATGAGACCCTTAAAACTAAGGGTCTTCTAAATAAAGGAGTCGGGTGGAAGGTGGGGGATGGCAGGAGAATTAGCTTCTGGGAGGACATATGGTTGAAAGACTTGCCCCTCAGAGAACTAAATTATGGCAGGCTTGCTAGCAGAGCCAATGGTTTCTTTGGCAACCTAGTTTCTATTTAAGGTGAAATTTGGATAGGGTTTGATTTGATGTTTTGTGTGTGTATCCTCCTTTCACCCTAAAGCATTCAAGGACCTTAGGTCGAGAAAGACTCTACTATCAAGCCCTTGGTCACTTAGAATGTTGGGAAAATTAGATTCGTGTGATTTGATTGTTTGATTATGCCCAATTATGCTTAAACCCCTAATTATGCAAATCCAGAAGCAAACAGATGAATATCGGAAAATGCTGCTACAGAAAGATGTAAAATAACAAACAAATGTGTACCAGTTTCCAAAGCTTAGGAAGCAGAATAGTCAAGGACTAATGAGTAGGCGCCCTAGTCTAGTAGCATGCTTTTTGTCAGGATTTGAGGACTTTATCTGTAACCTGTTCTTGTTGTCTCAGAGATTTCTCCATTGCGAGATCCGGAGGACTAATGAGTGGGCGCCCGAGTCCATGTCCCTGTTTTTAGCTCTGATCTACGATTCTGACACTCTGTAACCCTTCTCTGCGAATCCACTTTTTTTGCTTCTTCAACTTCTAACCTACAATCACAGGAAAATGGGGAGGGGGTTGGGGTGTTTAGAGGCTTACCTCGATCAAGCCCTAGAGAGACATTCAAGTCTTCCCAATACTGTTGTTAGATAGAGAGTTTGCACCCTTGGAGGATAGAGGCAAAAATCAAATGATAAATGTTTGAAAACATAAATGATATCACTTTGTAGTGAAGATCTCATGGAAGGAAGAAGCTCTTCATGCCATGAGGAGATGGATGCTCAAATTTGCAAATACAATCACATAAACAACACAAGTACTACTCTAACACACAATGAATGCCTTGAATCACCTTCATGAAAGCTTGAGAATCACAATTGCATCTAATGTCCATCTAGTAATCATCTAGTTTACAAATGAATGCATAAACATGCTTATATATGTAACTACAAACATTACTGCCAAGAATTTCGTAATTGAAACTTATTATGTCAGCATAGGACCCAAATAACGGTCACAAGCTAACACTTGAAAATTGGGCCTGACCTAAAACAGGGTAGGACTAGGGTACAAGCGCCCAAGTGCTCCCCTCTATTTTAGGTAGGGTCTATCTCAAGTGGTCCCCCTAGGTCCTATTTGCCAAGACACTTAGGGGTTTTCTCATCGTGATGCCAAAATCTGATGCAAGATGTCCTAAATGCATATTAAAGACCCACGATCTAAACCTTAAGAGGGAAAAGCCCCCAAGGGGACATTTTCTGAAATTACATTTAGCCCCCAATTTAATGTATGTATAAACTCAAGGCCAATACTTGCATTAAAGTATGGTCAGTAAACACGCCAAGCATGGAGAAGACACACCAAGCATAGAGAAGACATGCCAATCATTGAGAAAACAATAATAGGCACACAAAACATAGAGAAGATAGCATTGAAGACATGCAAAACACAGTGAATGCAAAGAGGACAATAATGATTTCTTTTCTTTTTCTTTTTCTCATATAGGAAATTTAGATACAAATATAGGAAAGTAAACACATCACCCATAATGCAAGAGGGACTCATCACCATCGGTCTTTAAGATTGCATATGGGGCAACACACATGCAAGACACACCAAACAAATCAAACATGCCACACAAATCCTAAAGCATAGGAGGGACACATCGCCACCGGTCTTTGAACTATGCTTGAGAACAAACAAGCAATACACACACACTTGGAAGACATGAAGAAAACATGGCAGACAAGCGATGGAGTGTTCCTATTTCTAGGCTCATCACCATCTCAAGCACATTACAGTCACACACTGATGATTGGGCTTCGCCACAACAATCACCAAAGACACACTTAAGGGTTGATTTAGTCACAGAACTGCTCCCCACCTCCGCAAAGGACTTTTGAAAATGACACGAGATGTAATTTCTTCGAGAAATACACCATCCCCGCCTTCATAAAGGGCTTAAGATGATTGATGATTGATTAATTGCAAACAAAACTTAGAGTGCAGGAGGGACTCATCGCCACTAGTCTTTAAGATTACACTTGAGGACAAGCACATTACTAACATCTATAGCAGACAACTTACCTTATTCATGCCCCCACCTTAAGGTGGTTGATATCAGGTATCGATATCAAGCACATTAAGGTAGGAAGAAAACACACAAGGGAACACAGACTCTCACAAAGCCCATGCCCCCTAGAGGTGACATGTACTTTATGATTGCCAAATGCTCCCACAAACAAATCCCTACAAGAAACATGTTAGTGTCTACATAATCATGATAAACATCAACATCAATGCATGAAGAGCCAAGGTTATACTATGAATTTGGAGATTGAGGATAACCATGGGGCTATATTGCGAAAATCTCATAACCGAGTGTCACCAAGGTGAGATTCAAAGACAAACAAAGTGCACAGAGTAGCAATATTGTTATGTTTTGTAAGTGAGATAAGACACCATCAAAATCACTATGCAAAATGCATGGTGTGCTTCTACTAGCCAAGTGTCAGATAATATATTACAACCCCATCGTCATATTAGGAACTAAGTCCAATTTTTTATTTCTCTCTAAAGGGATGCTAGGTCCACATCAGTATAAATGTTTTTCATCATCTGCCCATTACATAGAAACACTAGAGGAAGGTAAACAATGAAATAAGAGAGGAGAAGCAAGTGTCTTAGGGACAGTCACATAGGAGGGTGCCCCCAAGTCACCAACCACAATGTTATGTCCGTAAGACACAACACAATAATGAAAACAGAGAGAAGCAATATAGAGGATTGATGATACAAATAGAAGAAGGCATAATAGAGGTGGTCTCCTAGTATCCCGGACCTTACAAGAGAATCAGGGGTCATCCCAGGAGACCTAAACAACACATAACACATCACGGGGGAACACATCACGAGAGATAAATGGTTCGAAATACTTACCTATTTCATCCCCATGTTAAGAGCATACATATCTAGGATATCTGTCATGTTGTTTTGGTCTTGTTGATATTGCATTAACATTAAGTTTAAGATGAAAGGAGGCTTTCTTTTCTTTAAAAGGATTATATCCAATGCCGCTTGAGTAATGTGTTGAAGTAGATTCTATAGGTACTCGAATTCCTCGTTGATTTACACCACATGGACTTACCTAGATAGTCACAATTTTTATAAAGGATTTTAAATCATCAACCATAGAGGGATGTCATTTCTTTAGGGGATAGTGAAGACTCATAGGTCTTGTAGTTTGTGGTATAAGTGAGAGTATTGTTTTTATTTTCTACCAATGGGACTTTAGATTTCTTAGGTGCTTCAAAAGATTGCTTAGGTGAGATCGATGCAACTTTTGATGTGTCAAGGCTATTAATTTTATATTCCACTATACTGCAAGGATTAAAATCTAATGAGCCCCAATCATCACCAAAAAGTGCATTCAATGGTATAAAATCTTTCACAACATCATTCGTGGCTAGAGGCATTGATGAATCAACTCGTAAATTGTTTAAGCTCATGTGATTGTAAATTGGTTTTTGTGTTTCAATATGTAAATAGTTATTTGGTTCAGGATCAGCATTAATAGTATGAAGTTTACCTTTGAATATAAATTTGATTGAGTGATGTAGGGTGGAAGGAACCACCCCCAATGCATGAATCCAAGGTCTACCAAGAATCATGTTGTAAGATAGAGAACAAGACATGAAATGAATCAGGGTAGGCACAATCACAAGGCCTACTTGTATAGGTAGAGTTATAGTACCTACAGATTGTCATTCAACATTATCAAAGCCACAAATGCTAATGCTATTAGGTTTGATTAAAGATGTGTCAGCCTTAATCTTATGTAACAAATCCATACCACAAACATTCAAAGCTAATCCATTATCAATCATAACTTGTTTTACCAACATTTTATGTATTGTGACAAAGATTATAAGTGGATCATATTGGTTTTGAACTTTAATTAATGGTAATTCATGTGGTTAAAAGAGAATATCTATTTTTGTCGCATGCATACAATTTAATAGAGCTGCTACATCATTCAACTTAACAACAGGTCAGACAATCACCTTTTGTAAGGCTTCTTGGAGCATTCCATATATGTAGGCGATGTTTGTATTAAATCCCAAAGAGAGATCTTAGCTGAAGTAGCACAAAGTTGTTCGACAAGACGCGGTGGTGGAGGGAGCATAGGTTGAGAACATGGAAGAGAGACAGGCACATGTAGTGCTTGCTTACTTTGCTTTTTATTACAGGTGTTGTATGTGTGAGCAATCACTATGGTGCATTTTGGTGTGGTTGTTGTAACACATTTTTAACACCTTAACTCAGTTGAGCAATTCGTTGTGCACATTTGTAGAAGTGATCTGTAGGTCAACCTTGAACAATAATTACCAGCTTTAAGCAAGAGGGTGCACTAGGTGCCCCTCAAACAATCATCTTAGGAATATTGCTACAAAATCTATTAATGAATATTAAATTAACACTGTTTCCCTCTTGATTGCACCCAACATCCATCCCTAAAGGATTTAATGTGAGAGACATTTTCTCATCCACTAATGCTACATCTTGGCCAGGGATAGTGATGGGATGAGAGGAAGGTACTGTATTGTTAGGAAGGCAAGGTGTTGTATCATTAATAGAGCTATCTGTAGTCTTCTCATCTAAGGTTCTTGATTTTTCAATCAAAGGTGTAAGGTCTAATGGATTATCCATAGAGGTCTCATGCACCAAATGATTGTTAAGTGAATAGTCTTTTTCCACCCATGAAGAATCCTTCTTGAGAGGGAGCCCTTTATCCATTGGTGTTTCATTTTCCAAAGAGGGTAGGGTAATGTTTAAGAATGTGTCAATGATTTCATCCTCTTGTGTTAGTATATCTTCATATGAGGAATCATTTTCTATGTCATCATCACATGTTTTAGCAATAGGTGTCATAGTGGAATGTCGAATAGAGATAAAGTCATCTAGTGCTTCGTCTAACATATTGAAGTCATCACTATTAAATGATGCACACAATGTTTCCAATGATGAATAACAAGGATTATCCATGATATATGTTTTCAAATCAATGTAAAATTATATTTTAAAAGTTTTTCAAAAGTTATATGCAAACGACACATGCAAAACTATGTGCAAAAAATAACCTAAAATGCTTAATTTTTTGTGCTTTTTAAATGCAAATATATGAAAGAAAATGTGTTGTAAGGAAATTGATCAAGGGTAGAGAATAATATGTCTGATATCAGTCCAATACAGCAATAATATCCTTCACAACACACTTTTGATGCAAATCTAGAATGATGAGTCCCAGTCAAAACCTAGTAGAAATACACTAAAATATGCAAAAAAAAAATTTCACCAAATCTTAATGCAAAAGAGTATGACAAAGGGTGTTGTCAGGAAAATGATGATGGAAATAAAATTATAATAGTAATAACATCCACATAATTCCAAAAAATCTGTCACAACACGCTTATAGTGCCACTCAAGATCAAACCCTAGTGAAAATATAGCCAAAAATATACAATTTTTCACAATTTTTCAATTCCAAGACCTAGCCAAAGGGGTGTTGTAAAGAATTTTAGGAGGTATAGAATATTATAGAAATAATATCAGTCACCTAAATCCATAAAACATGTCACAACACGCTTGGAGTGCAAATCTAGGTCAAACCCTAGGGCCAATATAGCAAAAATATGCAATTTTTCACCAAATCTTTAATACAAGAGCCCAATAAAAAGGTGTTGTGAATATTTTTAGGAGGGGAAGCAGATAATAACCTTGATAACATCCAATTAGTATAAAAATATTCTTCACAACACACCTATGGTGCAAATCTAGAGAGTTGATAAGGCCAAATCTAGTGAAAATCAAGGTTTTTCAAGCCCTAGGCATGAGATCTTAATGCAAAATGTTATATGAATGTTTTAAAATATGATTTGTGATGAAAATTAATTCCTCTTAGATCTTAAAATGATTTTCAAACCCTACAATGTAAAATGCAAGTGCAAATCTAATGAAAGATCAATGAAAATGCTAGTTTTGTTGAAATTTTCTATGTAAAAATGCAAATTTTTGAGATCTAAATGCAAATTTACACTAAAATACAACACTAAAGCCAAATGCAATTTTGAATGAGTGTCTAAGATCGGTAGAAAAATTTAAAACAAGATTTTAACTACAAACCCTAGTTTTTGAAATTACTAGGTTATATGAAAAATTCAAAATTTCTAACGAAACCCTAGCAATTTTATGATGAAAATGCAATGCAAGTGTTTGAATTTTTGTAATTTTCTATAATTTATCTCAGATCTAATGCAAAAATTATAATTTTAATGAAATTCAAATTAACTGATGTAAAATTTTATGAACATGCAAACCATATGAAAATGCACTCTAGGGTTTGCAATTTTTTTTTCAAATTTTCTAAATTTTTCAATTTTTTTGTGATTTTTCCAATGCAATAAGATGAATGATGATATGAATGAATGAAATCAATGCAAATCTTAAGCAAAACACTTAGCAAGGTGCAAAATTCATGAAAAACATGGGTTCACCAAAATGTTTAGGGTAAAATTTGGATAGGGTTTGATTTGATGTTTTGTGCGTGTATCCTCCTTTCACCCTAAAGAATTCAAGGACCTTAGGTCGAGTAAGACTCTACTATCAAGCCCTTGGTCACTTAGAATGTTAGGAAAACTAGATTTGTGTGATTTTTTTGCTTGATTATGCCCAATTATGCTTAAAACCCTAATTATGCAAATACGGAAGCAAACAGACAAATACTAGAAAATGCTGCTATAGAAAGATGTAAAATAATAGACAAATGTGTACCAATTTTTGAAGTTTGGGAAGCGGAATAGTCGGGGACTAATGAGCAGGTGCCCTAGTCTAGTGCCATGCTTTTTGTCAGGATCTGGGGACTTTATCTACAACCTGTTCCTGTTGTCTCAGAGATTTCTCTGTTGCGGGATTTAGAGGACTAATGAATGGGCAACTGAGTCTAGGTCCCTATTTTTAGCTCTGATTTGCAATTCTGACACTCTACAACCCTTCTTTGCAAATCACAGGAAAATGGGGCGAGGGTTGTGGTGTTTAGAGGCTTGCCTCGGTCAAGCCCCGGAGAGACATTCAAGTCTTTCAAACATTGTTGTCAAATAGAGAGTGCATGACCTTGGAGGACAGAGGCAAAAACCAAATGATAAATGCTTGAAAACACAAAGGATATCACCATGTAGTGAAGATCTCATGGAAGGAAGAAGCTCTTCATGCCATGAGGAGATGGATGCTCAAATCTGCAAATACAAACACATAAACAACACAAGTACTGCTCTAACACACAATGAATGTCTTGAATCACCTTCACGAAAGCTTGAGAATCACAATTGCATCTAATGTCTATCTAGTATTCATCTAGTTTACAAATGAATGCCTAAACATGATTATATATGCAACTACCAACATTCCCGCCAAGAATTTTGTAATTGAAACTTACTGTGTCGGCATATGACCCAAATAATAGTCACAAGCCGACACTTGAAAATTGGGCCTTACCTAAAATAGGGCAGGACTAGGGCACAGGCGCCCAAGTCCTTCCCCCTATTTTAGGCAGGGTATGTCTAAAGTGGTCCCCCTAGGTCCTATTTGACAAGACACTTAGGGGTTTTCTCATCAGGATGCCAAAATATGATGCAAGATGTCTTAAATGCATATTAAAGACCTAGGAGCTAAACCTTAAGAGGGAAAAGTCCCTAAGGGGACATTTTCTGACATTACAGTTTCATATTTTATATCAGCCATAGTGGGTTCCTCAGAAGATGGAAATGCCTTATTGACTATGGCTTTGCTCACAACGAGGATAAATAGATTGTTCTTTAGCTTCAGGGGGAATTGAACAATCTCAGGCTCACTTTTCTCTCTAAATAAGATTAGATTATTTGGGAGAAGGACAACAAGGGTCTATTCACTATGAAGAGTTCCTATGGTCTGCTGTTAGACCTAGAAGAAGACAACTTGTGGGGTAAGATCTGGTTACCAAAGGTCATTCCCAAAATAAACTTTTTTGGTGGACCCTGATTCACAATAAGATCCTCACTTTGGATAATTTGAAGAAGAGAGGGTTTCAGATCCCCAATCAATGTGTTCTTTGCGATGAAGTGGAGGAGATTGTCCCACATTTGTTGTTGTACTATAACTTTTCAAGAGAAGCGTAGAGCCTTATTTTGCAACGACTAAATGTGTCTTGGGCTTTCAATGGTAGCTTGGCTACTCTTGTCATGGAGTGGAGGTCCCCCTTCTTATCCTCATTCCTGGTGACAAAGGAATTATGGAACCAAATACCCTCACATTTTCTCTTGGAATTTGTGGAAAGAGAGAACTATTAGAATTTTTAGGGAGAAATCCAAAACCCCTCTAGAGGTTTTCTAGGCCTTTTCCAAGCTCCTAACCGAAAACATAAACACTTGCAAATTCAATGCTATTGATAGCCCTCTTGGGGAGGATGAAGTGAATATGCTGAAATAATGGGTTGTTAGTCTAAATATCCACAACATTGATACTTCTAAGAAGATTGCTAGGGCCAGAACCTGCTGGGTTCCTCCACAGAAGAATTGGTGTAAGTTGAACTTTGATGGAGTTGCTAAAGGCAACCCAGGAGTGGCTAGTGGAGGGGGTATAATCAGGATTGATTATGGAATTCTTGTGGCTGCCTATATTGAAGGGATAGGGATTAAGAGACATAATGAGGTTGAGGCACTGGCTATGCTTTGGGGGATTAAGATTGCTCATTCTATAAACATCAAAAAATTGCATGTTGAGGGAGATTCCTAGCTCCTTGGCAATGTTGTCTTAGGCTCGACCAACCCACACTGGCATTTAATGGATGTGGTGGGGGATATTAGATTTCTCCCCAATGCTTTCAAAGAGTATAAAGTGTCCCACATTTATAGGGAGGGTAATGTTGTGGCCGATGCCATGGCTAACTTGGGCATCAACAGTTCTGGTTGGAGATGTTGGAGGCAGTCCTTCAACTTCCCTTGCAGAATACAAACCCTTATTGAGAATGATGGACACAAATATTCATGACCCTATGTTCAATGGGGGAAGGGGGATCAGCTGGAGGTGTGTTCTAATTTAGCTCTGCATTGTTAGTAGGACCCAAAAGGTTAGTTCAAATAAATGGGAGAGAGAAAAAATTCAAATTGTTGGAGCCATTAGATTTTAAAATCCTCAGGGCAAAGGTGATCATGTCGACTGGCAAAGGCTAACTAAGGTGATGTTTGCTGACTATATGTTGCGGTGGAGGGGAGTCCCATGTGACGAAGGATGGATGACAAGCTGGCAAGCCTATAATAATTATATTTCCATCCCCATTCTGTAATATCCCTTGCTATTTCAGACCTTATTTTGCTGATTTGAACCTCAAGGAATATTGTCAAACACTTCTGATGTAAACCCAATGCTTGCTGGTCTGTGTTTTCAGTCTGATATTTTTGCTTGATAATGATAGCTGAATATTCTAAATGCTTATAAATCCAAACTATAATGTCTAAGCATTAATCGAAATACCTAAATGACTTCTCTTTTGATATTTTTGATGCATATACATGAAAATTAGACATGAAATGCACACCTACAGCCAATTGACATTTTGTCAAACACTTGGCATGCAACTACTATGCTGATCATGTATGCTATTAGATGGACATTTCGTCAGACAAATGGTCTGCAACATACATCTCCTTTATCGAATTCATTCTCAAGTACAATGTTACTATGAATTTGCCAAGACTAATTGGCTTACAATGACGACTACAGCAATGCCAAATCTGATTCGGAGTTATCACTTACAGCAGCAAAATTAAATGCCTAAGATGACAATGCAAACTACTAATAGTTATAAGAAAAACCTGATAGTAGTGACGCCCAATGATGTTGACGGAGAATAAACCAATATCCAAGGAAAAGAGTTCCGTCCAAACCCAATTTGAAACCTTCTCCCAGCTGCCCTGTTCACACCGAAACTGTAGTTTTACTGTTCATGGTACTGTAGCGCGCACTGTAGCATACTGTAGCAAAACACTGTAGCGCGACACTGTAGCACTACTGTAGCAAACACTGTAGCGACCACTGTAGCGCACTGTAGCAAACACTGTAGCAGCCAATAGAAAAACTTCTGATATGCAAATTGATACCTCCAAACCCCTGGTTAATACTGTAGATTTAAGCACAAATGAAAGGACTGAAGTATCCCTTCCAATTTGCAACCCTTCGGAGGATATTTCACCACCTCAGTTATGCTAATCTATGGGAGTTCCCGTTCCCAAAGACCAAATATGCAAAAACCCTTGGCTCCACAAAACTCATCAAATGTAAATGTCAATAATCGGATGCCTGGAAGCTTGCCTTGCCCCTTCCTTTATACTTTTTCAATTCCACTTCAAGAAGCTTCTAGAAAAATAATATTATTTTATTTTAGTGACTTTATATAATAATATTTATTTAAATCACTTTATTAAATTAATTAAATATAAGGTCACTTTATAATATTTATTTATTTAATAACCTTACAAATAATTAATTTAATTATTATCTCCCTTATTTTTCCCATCCAACTGAATCCAGGAAACCAACCATCGACCAGGTGACTGCCTCAAGAAGACCCCCTAACCATGTACATTAGCCTACGAGGGTCAGGAATAGGCTAAACCATCCGCAAACAACATCAGCTAAAAAGGGGACATTACAGTCCGCCCTCCTTGAAATTGCTTGTCCCCAAGCAATCTTGGCTACAAAGACAATTCTCCCCGCCTGGATCCCAAGGGAGGATCTATGGAATGTCCCTGCTGTCACCAAAGAGCTCCTGTAACACCAGCACTAGCACAACTGACTGAACCTGCTGAATCAAATCAACCCCAATGCCAGATGTCGAAAGAGCATAAGCATTAAGGGGAAGCAACTCTGAATACCGACAATGTTTGCTTCCCATAACTGCACAAGCTAAACTGTCATACACACTATCTAGCATATACACAACTGAGCTATGCGTCTGAAACAAATCATGTACATAAAGATCAAAAGTGCAACTACAAGTAATCACCCTCATATACATGCTGTAAAACTCAACAGTGAACCCTGATGCACACAAATGATTCCTCAACATACTGGAGAGTATCCCACAACTAATGCCCGGATCCCAAATGAATCTGTAAGGAACTGCATCAGAATCTTGCTGAAAACAGCTGCAGCCATAGAACCTGCCAAAACTCAGCAAACTGTGCAATTCAATAGCTGAAATAAACATATCACTTCTGATGTCAATCCCTGGGTCCCAATGCCAAACTAGAAGTCCGTCACAAAGCGCACCTGTTGACTTCCACTGTACCATTCTACATATACCACTGACATAGCACCAAGAGTGGTAGAACACCTCATCAAGACCAAAATAGAGTGATGAATCAAACACGTCACCACCAGGATCCCAAAACAGAATCAACAATCCACTACCAATGACAACTGGTGGCACCTGCTGCACCATACTGTATGCAACTGAATCACTAATTAAATTAATTAAATATAAGGTCACTTTATAATATTTATTTATTTAATAACCTTACAAATAATTAATTTAATTATTATCTCCCTTATTTTTCCCATCCAACTGAATCCAGGAAACCAACCATCGACCAGGTGACTGCCTCAAGAAGACCCCCTAACCATGTACATTAGCCTACGAGGGTCAGGAATAGGCTAAACCATCCGCAAACAACATCAGCTAAAAAGGGGACATTACACATTCTCTGAGTTAATTACTCCCGCATGAGGTGGCGAGTGAAGGTATTTTCTCAGGTGGTGGAACAGAGTGGCAACGACCCTTCACATTAGTTTTATGATGATAGTGAATTTAATTTTAAGATTCATAGGTCATGGATGAGATGGGAGAGCATGGGCGATATTAGTTATTTTCAAGTGTCTTCTGTTTGGCCTCAATCACATAATAAAATCTTTAATGATCATTACCTGCTTCTGCTACTGTACTGGTTTCAGATGGCCAACATGGGGGGTGATATTGTGAAAATTGAGCCTTCCTCGCCGGATGAATTCAAACACAATCCTACGGTGTAGCAAACTATCTAGGAGGGTAAGGTGGCTTCCTTCCTAGAAGCTCTGATTGGCTATAATGAGAACCTATCCAAGCAATTTATAGAATCTTGGGACAACAGACAGGTTCACGTGGGGGACATTGGGCTTGAGGTGTCAGAGGAAGTTATTGGGTAGAAAACTGGTATGCCTACCAAAGGAAAGAAGCACTACCAAAGGAGCAAAGTGCCAAGACCTGGAGAACATGGGGTTATTTTTTAAGGAAGGTGAAGTCATAGTCAAGCTCTAGGGAGGATTCGAAAGGGAGAAGTTGCCCTCCTCGTGGGACCAAGTTTGTCTTATGCTTATGAAATACTTCACCCTTGAGGGGCGCTTTACGATTTAATACCACTATCATTTTTCTTTACTAAATCATTTTAGACATAGCTTGGAGTTAAACTTCCCTTTCTTTCTATTGTCATCCTTGGAAAGCTCTATCCGGTCTGCCAAAGATATCCAGACCAAGAACCCTAACTCCATAGTTATTCTCGTACACTAGGGACTCATTCTCTAGCTCTACCACTTTTATTTAGCTCTGTGTCCTCCCAAACAGATTAAGGTTAGCCTTCTTGAAGAATCCCCTCTGGTTCTGGCCTCTATTGACCCCAGGTCTAAGGGCAAGGGCAAAAAATTCGTTGGGGCCCCAAAATCATGACCCCCTCCCCAAGTGGCCCTGATGAGGGGCCCAAAATCAAAGAAGTATGTGATTCCCCACCAGTGGGTACCCCTGTCCCCAAGTCAAGCTCTAAGTCAAAAAGTAAAACCACACCCAAAAAGCCTAGCAAAAAGAACAAATCCACAGCCCAAGATGTTAAGAAGGATGTTGTTGTGGAGAAAAAGGAGTTGGATATAGAGGAGGAGGAGGAGGAAATTCAGCTTCACAAAAAGGCCAAAATTGGAAGGTGAAAGTTCAAAAGGAAGTGGTTGCTTCGAAGTTTATTGATCTAGAGACTATTGCTAAATAGGGAGAAGCTGGAGATTCAAGTGTTACTGGTTACCCTATACAAGATGTTAGAATATCAAGCCAGATAGATGGCATCCCTTCTGTCAATCCGCAGGGTGTGCAACTGTAGGGGGATTCTGAATTTGTTGAAGATACTTTGGGTGAAGGGGAGGATGAGACTCTTACCGAGTCTTATCATGAGGAAAAGGGGACCAACCACTTCTATGAGATGAATTTACCGTACTCTGATGATGAGGAGGAAGTCTAGGAATAGAAAGGTGATAAAGGAGGTTGATCTCTGTGTACCAAAATGGCCAAAAAGGTTGTTGAGCTCAAAAGCCAAGATGGAGAAGCTTTAGAAGAAGTAGCAGGTTATGTCAGAATTCACTGCAAAAGCTCTTCACCGTGCGGCCTCTGTGTTCTCTGCTGTCAAAGATTTTGATGATAGGGTTAAGGGAATTGGAGTTGATAGTTTGGGGGATTACAAGGACATGCTCAAGTTCATGTCCAAGTATGGGATTATTGAGAATCCCTAGCTGGTCTCTGGGTCTTTTGTTGTTTTTGATTATAGTAAGTTCATGTTTTGATGTTGTTTATTAGTTGTTTATGAACTATTAATGTGTTGTTTCTGGCTTTTGTGAGGCCTTGTTTAGCCCTTGGGGCCATTTTTTATAGGGATCTGGACCCTCTTTTCCAACTGACTTAATTCAAAACAAATAAAAAACTACAAAATATATAGTCATCTCTACTAGAAATAGTTTTCATCTCTAGAGCAGCCATTTTGTGAGGGTAGGTATCCAATTGCAGGAGAAAATGTAGGCTTGAAGACCACACAAGCCACGTAATAATGATGTGAGTCATATTCTTAGACGTTGCAGAATGTATGGACGGGGGCGACGTCGTCTCTAGTAAACAAGTGTTTAATGCAAGATTGAAAATATGCAAATTTCTTTGAAATTCTATGTGTGCTAGCTTGTCAAAATTGCCATGGAAAAAAATAGCAGAAAGACTTTTGGATCATTGAAAGCTAACAAGATTGAAAATGTGCAAATTTCTTCAAAATTCTATGCGTGCTAGCTTGTCAAAACTGCCATGGAAATAAATAGCAAAAAGACTTTTGGATCACTGAAAGCTAACAAGATTGAAAATGTGCAAATTTCTTCAAAATTCTATGTGTGCTAACTTGTCAAAATTGCCATGGAAAAAAATAGTAGAAAGACTTTTGGATCATTGAAAGCTAACAAGATTGAAAATGTGCAAATTTCTTCGTAATTCTATGCGTACTAGCTTGTCAAAATTGTCATGGAAATGAATAGCACAAAGACTTTTAGATCATTGAAAGCTAACAAGATTGAAAATGTGCAAATTTCTTCGTAATTCTATGCGTACTAGCTTGTCAAAATTGTCATGGAAATGAATAGCACAAAGACTTTTAGATCATTGAAAGCTAACAAGATTGAAAATGTGCAAATTTCTTCGTAATTCTATGCGTACTAGCTTGTCAAAATTGTCATGGAAATGAATAGCACAAAGACTTTTAGATCATTGAAAGCTAACAAGATTGAAAATGTGCAAATTTCTTCGTAATTCTATGCGTACTAGCTTGTCAAAATTGTCATGGAAATAAATAGCACAAAGACTTTTAGATCATTGAAAGCTAACAAGATTGAAAATGTGCAAATTTCTTCAAGATTCTATGGGTGCTAGCTTGTCAGAATTGCCATCGAAATAAATAGCAGAAAGACTTTTGGATCATTGAAAGATAAAGATGGAGCGTGATGGAATTAGTGGAAACATATCATACAACCGGCGAAACTAACGGACGCTATAAAACAAGACACGACTAAATTACTAGTCGTGATACGACTAGTCCCAATCTAGTGGTTGAGGCTGCCAGGGGTGCGGGGGTTTAGTTGACGGAAGCAGCGAACATTAAAAATTAAATAATATTATTACAACATAATATGAACAAGAACAGTGTCCCACATGGTTAGGCCCATGAGCCAAGATAATTCCATTGGCTTTATTTGTAAAAATGACAGCTTACCTGTTCACAAAATTAAATTTGATTACGAATCATTTTGAAAAACAAATTCATGTACGATTAAAAAAAGCGGTTATAATTATTTAAACTATATTCAAATTTAAAAGACGTCACTGTGTAAAAGGTCAATGAAGAGGTACCTAGATAATAATGGCAACATCTACGGGGCCTTGATGCACCGATGGTGCATCATATTCCTATGGCCATGCCTCCTCACGTGCATGTCAGTGTGCCGTATAAACAGTTTGTTTACCTTAATTCCCGCGTTGCTTTCGCCGTTTCCGTTGCCGCGTTTAGATTGCCGTGTCCAAATTGTGGACGTTACGATTGCCGTCACCGGGAAATCGAGTGAGAAGAAGTTAAAAAAGAAAAAGGAAAGGGAAAACGGTTGAATAAGTGTTCGTTTTTAATTTTATGAAGGTATTCGCATCGTTCTTTGCTTTTCTACGCAATTTTTTTTAAATTAATATATTATATTATTATTATAATTTATATAATATGTTAATATATAATTATACACAACATTAATTTGCATAATATAATATCAATATATAATATTAATTTTCATAATAATATAATATATAATAATATATTAATTACTATAATTTATTAAAATATATTATATTAATATTAATATATTTATGGATAATAAAATAAAAAATATATTTCAATATTTAATATATAATATTTTATAGTTTATTTATTTAAGAACTATTTTTATTTTTATTTAATTAATAGTTATTTATTGAATAGTTTTACTTTTTTTTCAAATATATGTTGGGTTCTTCCATAATTTTTGTTAACACATCAACTTCAATTCTACAAGGGCATAAATTTGATAGTTGTATAGTTGTTTGTTTTTCATTGTAAATCCATATATGAGAACATACACATATATTTTTTTTAATTTATTAGCCCAAAATATTGGGTAAAATGAGAGGTTCAATCAAATATTTTAGGGCTCAAGTTAGATATTTACTATATAATAATAATCATATAACAATTTAATAAGGATAAATGAATTATTATTATTATTATTATTATTATTATTATTATTATTATTAAGGACCAAATTATATATATAATATACAGTTTGTCCAAAATCTATCATTTCATATGATACCGTCTTTTTAAAATTTCATTATATTTTATAACAAAAAATCTTAAATACAACTATACAACTATCAAATTTATGCTCTTGTAGAATTGAAGTTGACGTGTTAACAAAAACTATGGAAGAACCCAACATATATTTGAAAAAAATAATGATATTCAATAAATAACTATTAATTTAATAAAAATAAAAATAGCTCTTAAATAAATAAACTATAAAATATTATATATTAAATATTGAAATATATTTTTTATTTTATTATCCATAAATATATTAGTATTAATATAATATATTTTAATAAATTATAGTAATTAATATATTATTATATATTATATTATTATGAAAATTAATATTATATATTGATATTATATTATGCAAATTATAATAATGTGAATTGTGAAGGAGCGAATTTGGCGATCTTTGCGAAGGCTGCTTTACGGTGGCGATCTCTGGCAGGTTTGAACGGAGCGGCGGGAGACAGCTGGAAGTCCCTAATCACAATGTCAGTCCAGGTGTAGTCCTCTCCAACCTCTGCTTTAATATGGTTGATTTACTTGGTTCTCAATCTCCCTCGCTCTGCCGCTCGGCAGAGCCTGTACCCCCTAACCCCTCTCCCATTGTGCCGAAGGATGCCAGCATTAATGGTGTCTCTATTAATACCCCTAACCCTACCTGTAAACCAAAAACATTCTCTGAAGCAGTGGCCAATACAACTGGTGTTGTCGATGAGAAAGCCAAGTTTAACCTTACAGGTGCCAGTGCCCATGATGCCACCGTTCCCGATAAGTGCTCTACGGTTCCTTCGGCCCCTTTCTCCATCGCTCCTAATCCTGAAATGCTTGCTGAGATTATTAAGGAGAAGAATAGGTTAAAGAATACTGCGATTTTCTTTTCTACTGTTGAACTTGATAAGTGTCCTCCTCAGAAATTTCTTGATGACTGGTTTCACAATTTTTGGAATCTCAAAATGGGCTTTCACATTTCTTTTTGCCGGCAGATCCAAAAGGGTTTATTTGTGATCTTCTTTGTTAATCATGAATCTCAAGTTGAAGTCCTTAAAAAGCAATATTGGACCGTTGGATCCACTTCTTTCTGTGCTTTGGCTTGGTCTCCTGAGGCTGTGCACGAAGAAGTTCTTGCCCTTTCGGCCCCTAGGTGGATACTGGTTAAAAATGTCCCCCCCTTTTTATGGCGATTCTTGCCTCAATTGCTTGAACCGTTGGGAAAAACCATCTGAATGGATGATACTGTTAGGCTGGTGCCACATATGGATGCCAAAGTCCTTATCTCTTTGCAACCAAGGAAGGAAATCCCTGTTGACATCTCTGTTAACATCATGGAAGAAACTTTTGTGTGCCCTATTGAAATATTGGGAGGTCTAAATGCTTGTTTCTTATGTCGGAAAGAGGGCCACCTTAGAAAGGATTGCCCCATTATTAAAAAGAATCAGAACCCTGCTAAAATCCCTCAACCCACTCTACCGACCAACCCTAATCTGCCTCCTTCTGTTAACAAAAACACACAAGAGGAAACTGCCTCCAAACCTCCTCCTACTCTTGATTCAGCCTCTCCTACTCCCCTTACCGCTCAAATCTCTTTCCCTTTTTCAGACATGGCTATTGATGAGGCAAACACTGACGATGGCTTCCAAACCGTCAACAAAAAAAGAAGGCACAAGGGCAATAACATTAACCATCCTAAAACTTCGAATCCTGCCTCCTCGGGAAATCTCCTTCCCCAAAGTCCTCTTGTTATCCCTCCTGTGGTTGAAATTAGCAGTGACAACCCTCCTTGCTCCCCTGCTGTTTGTTCCAACAACTCCAGCCTAAATATCTCTCTAGGAGCATCTCGGAAGCTCCCGCAAAAAGTTTTTAAAGAACTAAGTGATGATTGTTCTTTAGAAATCATCCCTGCTATTAACAACCCCCCTAGTATGCCCTCTATGGAAGTGGACTCCCAATCCAAAAATGAAGATGATCCTAAAACTGATACCCTTGCTTCGAAATGCAGGGGAAGGCCTCTAGGATCTAAGAATAAAACCTCTGGTAAGAAAATAGGGGATAGTTCTACTAAGTCTTTACCCTCAGCTGTTGAAGCTGGTGTTGTGTGCCCTACTCCCTCTAATGTTTCCTCATGAATTGTTTATCTTGGAATGTGAGGGGTCTTGAATCCCTAGATAGGAAATTTGTTATTAAGCGTTTTCTTAGTTCTTTTAGTTCTATGGATTTTCTCATGTTGCAAGAAGTTTTGAAACCAACCTTAACTTTATATGGAATAATGCGATCAAATTTTGCACTAATCATAATAGAGGCAGAGGTGGAATTGCTCTCCTCATCAGCCCCAAATGGGGGAACTATATAACTGCCAATGGCACCTCACCCTGCCAGAGAGCTGTCTAAATTACCATTAATCATAATAATAACATCTTTGGCATTTGCTCTATTTATGCCCCCAATGACTCTAAGGAGAGGGCTAATCTTTGGAAATGGATGACTACCCTCCCTGATATCCCCTGGCTGATTGGAGGAGATTTTAATATGGTTGAGTCCCAGCAAGATAAATCTGGAGGTAATCCTTTCGTTTGGAAAGATAATGAAAAGGTTCATTGGAACAAGTTAATTAATTCTAAGACTATGTTTGACCCTTTAGCTGGCAATAAGGCCTCTAACCCCGGGATATGGCACACATGGTGGAACTTCCAATAGGGCCACTCCTGGATCTATTCCAGACTTGACCATTTTTATGGTAACAAGAATGTCTTCTCCTTCCTTCCTGACAACCAGAACAACATTGTCCTTGTTACGGCCACCACTCTCTCTGATCACCATCCCATTTTTACCCGTGTCAGCCTCAACTTCGCCCCTATTCACCCTAGGATGACTAATCCCAAGTTCATTCTGAATACCAGTCTCCTTCTTGATGAAGATATCCTTGCTGCCATCCAGATTATTCGCAATATCAATAAGGTTAATTTCCCTAACTTCTCCATGACAAACAGATGGAAGGTCAATCTCCCAGCTTGGCAATGTCTCCTCAAAATCATTGGTCAAAAGAATGCTAAGGATTATAGGCTCATTGAAAAACATCTTTCCTCTGATCTCCAAGAGGCTGAGAGCAATGTTCAGAATGTTTCCTCCACTATTGACCTTGTCTCCCAGGTGATATCTGCTAAGGATGCCCTGAGGAAACATCAACAATTTAGAATCCGTGGTGCTAAAATCAGATCTCGTGCTCATTGGATCCAGAACAGGGACCGTGGTTCCAAATTCTTTTTTAACCTTTTAAAGCAAAAGCAAACCAAGGAGTCTATTGACAGACTCCTAATTGACAACCAGGATATCTCGGATCCTGTTATCATTAACCGAGCCTTTGCCGATTACTACAGGAGTCTCTTCACCTCTGAGGACTCTAAGGAGGCTGCTGATCTTAGGAATAAGTGTAAACTTCTTATCCCCAATAAGCTGGATAATGATGATATTACTATCTTATCTAAGGATATCTCTTTGGATGAGGTAGAAAAAGCTATCAATTCTCTCAATAATGATAAGGCCCCTGGCCCTGATGGGCTCCCTGTTGAATTTTATAAGGCCAATATCAGTTGGATCTATAAGGATTTACATGACATTTATGTGGAAGCTATAGCTAATGGTTCCCTTGGCCCTGAGATTAACAGTGGCATCATTAAACTTCTTCCCAAAGATGGGGACAAAGCTCTTATAAAAAATTGGAGGCCTATCACCCTCCTCAATGTTTCCTATAAAATTTTGGCCAAGATCCTGGCCCTTAGACTTGTTCATATCCTTCCTAAGTTTGTTTGTGCTACCCAGACTGGTTTTATCAAAGGTAGATATATTTTGGAAAACTTAATTACTAGCTGGGAAGCCATGGATTGGGCGAAGTGCTCTCATCAGAACTCTATGATGTTACTCCTGGACTTCAAAAAAGCCTATGATAGGGTTGAATGGAATTTTATCATCATGATGCTTGAAGCCTTTGGTTTCCCGGCCTTCTTCTGTAACTCAGTTCGGGTTCTGCTTAATGATGCCTCTGCCCTGGTGGAGGTCAATGGTTCCCTCTCCAATCCCTTTCCCCTTGGTCAGTCTATCAGAAAAGGATGTCCCTTAGCCCCTGCTCTATTTGTCATAGCTTCAGAAGCCCTTTACTATATCCTCAGAGACAATATGCTTTCCCCTGATGTTAGAGGCCTTTATCTTCCTAACAATGATGAGCTTATTAACTGTCAGTTTGCTGATGATACTGCCTTATTTTTTGAGCTTTCCAACAATAACTTTGAAGCCTTGCAAACCAAGCTTAATATGTTCTGCTCTATTTCTGGTGCTCGTATTTCCCAATCCAAATCCATTTGCCTGGGGTGGGAAGAGCAACCTCCTATTTGGTTCAATCAGTATAACTTCCAATGGGGCGGACCTCATAAGATTGTTAAGTATTTAGGTATCCCCTTCTCTATTGAGCCTTCCCTCAAAGACATGTGGTCTTGGATTAAGGAAAAAATTGATAAGAAGCTGAATAAGTGGCATAACAAATCTTTATCTCTTGTTGGCAGAATTCAGGTTTGTAAAAAAATGATGTCTTCATATAGCATATACTACTCTGCTTGGATGTTTAGTAACTATCAAATTTTGGAAATTCAAAAGGCCATTAGGAGCTTCCTCTGGTCTGATGGTAAAGGCAATAGAAAAATGAATGCGGTCAAATGGGACTGGTGTCATACTGACAAACTCCTTGGGGGGCTGGGGCTTAAAGACCTTAAAACTCAAGGTATTGCTTTATCCGCCAAGTGGATCTTTCATTCTATGGATGGAAACGATCCATGGAAAGTGTTGGTTAGGCATAATATTGAAAGAGGCTTTCCTAAAAAAGCTAGAACTTGGAGAAATCTCCCATTTTGTGACTTAATTGTTGGCAACTTCCCGGTCATTGTCCAAGGCTCTGCTATTTTCAGATCCATCTGGAGAGCCTGGGACCATGTCAGGAATTTTATCACCAATAAGGATTTCCATGATGCTAAGCATCTATATGGTGAAAGATCCATTTGGTGGAACTTGCACCTGGCTAGTAAACCCCTAGCCCTTTCCCAAGGACGTTCTGCTAGGTTGTGGGTTAAACTAGGGATCTCCCAACTTGCTAATCTTTATGAAAATGATAAACTCATCAATTGGGATGAGCTCAAGAATAGATTTAATATTCTGGACTCCTAAAAGAAGACTTATAATATGATTGTCAAGGCTACTAAGGACCTGCCTTCTGACTGTCATGTGGACTCTCATAGATACCTAAAGTGCAAATGGCCGGATGGGGTCATCATGGCTAATCTCAAAGCCAAGAATATCTATAGAATCATTGATCATAATGAAAATATTATTAATCAATACTGTTTGGTATTCTTCTCTTGATGCTGTGTCTTGGAAAAAGTATTTTGATATTCTCTGGAAAGGTCCTGTTGAGCCTAAAATCAGATGTTTTAAGTGGCTGACTCTACTTGACAGACTCCCTATTAGAAAAGATGGTCACACTACTGACATTTGCAGTCTCTGCAGGCTTCCTGAAACGAGTAGACATATCCTCTTTGATTGCATCTTTGCTAAAGAAATATGGAACATGTTTGGTATTTTTTACCCTTTAAATGTGAATATTCTGGAAATTGTTACTGGTCATATTGATGGGCTTAAAAAGGATGCTAATTTATTTTGGAATATGCTGTCTTCTAACATCCTCTGGCAGATCTGGAAGTGCAGGAACGAGGAAAGGTATCAAAGCAACCCTAGAGTTCTTAGTGAGTTTTTTCGAAAACTCACATTTTTAAAAATCTTTCTTCAAGTCCACACAAAAATGATGATGGAGAAAGACAAGCTGAGGAGATTCTTGAAAGATGGGCACGCCACATTCTTCGTCTATGAGCTGAAGCATGTTTACGAGTGGAGGAGGAACTTCGATGACCTTCAAATGTTTGAACGAACTTGCAAAAGGCTGAACCAAGAGATTAGGAAGAATATTAACTCCAGGAATGATGAGATATTCATGCTTACGCAAATTTAGGAATGTAAGATCATAGTTTGGATGGAGGGTCCTCTTGGTTGGACTGCTTGGGTTGATACCCATTATGATGTCTTACACTAGTAGTTCTTTAGCTTCTTCTTTCTTCTGTTATGTCTGTATACATGATACTCTGAGTTCGTGGTGAGGATGGGCCTCTTTTTTGATACTCTCGGTGGTTTTTTTTTTTTTTTTGTATTTGACCTACCTATATTTAATATAAAAATTATAATAATGTTGTGTATAATTATATATTAACATATTATATAAATTATATAATAATATAATATATTAATTTAAAAAAAATTACGTAGAAAAGCAAAGAACGATGCGAATACCTTCATAAAATTAAAAAAAAACACTTACGTTTTTTCAACCGTTTCCTCTTTCCTTTTTCTTTTTTAACTTCTTCTCACTCGATTTCCCGGTGATGACAATCGTAACATCCATAATTTGGACACGACAATCTAAACGCAGCAATGGAAACGACGATAAACAAACTGTTTATACGGCACACTGACATGCACGTGAGGAGGCATGGCCATAGGAATATGATGGGAATTTTTTAGTTATGAACCTAGGTAAGTGGGGCAACACTACGCATAAAATTTTTTAGTTGAAAACATCATATAAACCCTGGGGACGTGCACCAAAATTTTAAATAGATTGTACCTTACCGGGCATATACGGCTGGCAGAAAATGCTTAGTGGCGTTGACCGGCGCAAGAGCAGGATGTACCTTCACTACGCGGTTAATAGCCTGAGCGGCACAGTAATGGGTACCCGCGTGGTTTACTATGTACCCGCGTGGTACCTGACAATGGTACCCGCAGGAACCTTTTATTAAAGGCAAGCACTTTATTTAAGCATTAAGCTTTTTAAAATAGTTCAAAAATAAAATAAATTTTTGTATAGTTTTTTAATTAAAGTAGTTTTCTAATTTTCATTTCCAGATAATAAAAAATTAAAATAAAAAAACTTAAAAATAAATAAGTACTTGTCCTGGAGTGTCATTCTTGTGCTCCTGGCATATGCTCAAGGTTAAGTTGTTTTTCCTTTTCTGCCAATTTTATTAAAATTGACAAATTTTTATATCAATTTGTAAGTTTTTAGTTCTTTTGATATAATGGTGCACTCCATTTTGTGCTAAAATATTTTGAAAATTGCACTGTTTGCAAAAGACAAAAATAATGTTTACATCCAAAACTAAAAAAATTGACTTGTGGGCATTCAATCGAACAAAATGAAAGTCATAGCTTAAGTTTTTAGATGCTCTAGATGCGATTGTGGGCTTTGATTTGGTCCTAGAATCACTAATGTGAAGTTAGAGATGAAACCCTTATTCCTCAATGGACACAAATAAACTTCAAACACCAACAATGCTTTGATACCATGTAAGATTGGGTGGGAATTTAATCACATGAGTTTGGATCTATGTGCATGAAGAAAGTTACAATAACTACGATTATAAAACGAATGATGCAATATGGAAGAATAAAAGCTATTTCAAACTAGAGGAAATCATAATCAATCAAATCAACCATCAAATGAATCATAAAAGAAACCAACTAGAGTGTTGGAGAACATAAAGAATATAAAAAGTACATCCCTAATTTAATGATTAAAGATGAAGAAGAGTGATAGATGATTAAAAAGAATTATGTGTAGTTGATCTAGAGTGAGTTCTAAGCTACATGTAGGCAACAATTCATAGGGACTCATACAATGATGTGGTGACCTTTACTATGTATTATTGACCTAGTACAAATAAGAGAAGTGCACAAAAACTATACAAATAACTTCTAGTATAGAAATAAGAAGCAAATGGTAGTGATCATCCTTTTGTGATGGAGAATATCCTTTTGCAATGACCTACATAGTGTGGTGGTGACCTTTGAGTTTTTTTACTTTCAAACATTCACAATTTGAAAACTTTCATCTATTTTTTGGTCATGGTACTTACAGACTTGAAATCCAATGTACCTACATAAAGATATGAGGGTCAAAAGGTGTAGTGATGACATGGAAGTTTATTTTGGTTTTTTGGGATTCTGACTTAGTTAGGCCTTTGTCTTATTTGTTGCAACCTCCATGTAGCAATTGATCATAGATTGGGGTGTGTGCTAGAGAAGGTGTAACGAAATCTCAAAAGAAAACTCTCTCTCTCTCTCTCTCTCTCTCTCTCTCCAAATTAGGGAAGTGGATTGTGAATAATTCCAAAGGAGAAGAAAAAGGTAAGATTTTGAAGGTATTGTTTATAGATAATTAATTTGGTAGCTAAAAGGAAGCAAGGTATGCGGAAACAACTTCCTACACTGATCTAATGAGGAAAGGTTTATGCAATTTTTTTATCTCTTACAGTTATAGATTAAGATGCACATTAACAGAAAGGTAATAACAACATCCAAATGCAAATACAAAGCTCACAACATAAGATATACATGGGGAAAACCCTTGCAGGTGAAAAACCCCACACTCCAAAACCTGCACAATGTATTATCAAATCAAAAGATGATTACAACACACTTGCAATGCAAGTTCTTCTAGGAGTACACAAATGTCGAAAACTATAGTAATTCTGGTAGTATAACGATACCTGCAAATGAACCATACCACTCCAACTCCAAGCACCTGTATATATAAAGAAATATCAAGGATGGAGTTAGCTTCTAGAGCAAGCCACCAAGGATTTTATTCCAAATCCACATGGCCCAAATTCCAAGGCCATAAAGCATGCAAATGTCACTTGTCTAATATTCCCTTTCATCCCTTACAACCCTCCATACTTGGGCACCCCAGATTTTCCCAAAATAGAAAGATGCTCTTACGCACCTTACAATGTCATAGAATTTGTCATATATGAAAACTCTTATAGTTGTAAGAGAATCTATCATAACTGACTAACAATAGCATATTCCTCTTACAACTTTGTCATAGTAAAACTTGGGTGCCTAATTTCTCCATGAAAAGATGCCACATGACACATGTCACATCTATCATAGAATCTCTATTTTCAGCTCTTACATGCCATAGATTATTTCATAGGAATCTATTATAACTTACGCATCATAGAATTTGTCATAACTCATGACACATGACCACAAGGTGCCGACACATGGAAACATACCTCTACCACAAAATGGGACACCTACCTTCTCATATGAGGACAAAAATACATCTAGTCACCTTCCATGTAGGATGGCACATCACCTCAAGCCAACTCCCACAAACTAAAAAAAATAAGTTTTACATAAAAATTACAATAGGCAAAAATAAATAAATACAACATTAGGAAATTGCAAAGGTTGAGACACCTCAATTCTTAATAGTAGCTATAAAGGTTTGCATAAGCTATAAAGTAAAATAAGTTATGGGTCAACAACCAAAAACAATAGAAGAAACTATAGAATATGTTCACAAGAATAACAAACAAGAAGTTTAGGTGGTGGTAGTGGAGAGAGGAATCATGGAGTGTGAATATGATATTATCCACACTAGGCTAGAGTAGATGACCATGGCTAGGGACCTCTTGATGCAATAGGTGGAGGATTTGATAGGCAAGAGAGATTAGGCTCAGTTGAAGAGGGAGAGGTTGCAAGTAGAGTGAGCCCAACTGGTGGTCAAGATGGAGTGCTTATAGTGAGAGTTGGAAGATGACAAGGTGCAACAATAGATACCACCACTTGATAGAGTAGCCACAAATGTTGTCCTATGGCAAAGACCAAATGCATTGATAGTTAAGAATGCTAGCTTACTTGAGGCATTGGGAAAGGAATAGGGGATGGTGGTGGTTGTGCATATGAGAAGATCCAAAATTCAAATGCAATCACCATTCCACACATGTTCTATAATATCAATGTGGCCCTAAGAGCATAGCCCATTAAGTAATGTTCTACCATTAGCACCACAAAAGTGATGATTTTGAAATGAGATATAAAGAGAAGTTGATGGAAACATTTTGTTTAGCAATATGATATTTTAACTTTGTTGTATTATTTTGTATATGATGGACATTACATATGTTGAGAGATGTTTTATAATTATGTGGTAGACATTTGAGATTATGATGTTTGATATGTTGTGATGATTGGCTAAGCACATGTATAGGATAATGTAGGATAGAGATGTATATAATGTTGTTTATAATTTTCATTCTAATGATGTTTATGTTTTATGATGATGAATGATATTAAAATAGATAGAAATGACAAGTGAATAAATTAGTTCTTAATCACATGAGAAAGAAACATAAAATAATAGAGCTTAGGTAATTAGATAACAAAATAATAGAAAAGAGAGAAATATGTCATCTAAGAATCATAAGCAAGGAAGAATAATGTGAAAAGGAATATAATGAAAATGTGATCATAGAAAAAGAGGCAATTGTATTAATCAACTATATAAGAATATTAAGCAATCATGTGCATTTAGATAACATAACTAATAAAAAACTAATTCATGTCACCTAACCAAAAGAGCAAGGAAGAAAATGTTTCAATTAAAGAAGATAAGTGAAGAACATAAAGAAAAGAAAAAGAAGACTAACACTCATGAACAAACTAGTTCTTAATCACATGTGAAAGAAAGATAAAAGAATAGAGGTTAGGTAATTTGATAACATAATAATAGAAAAGAGAGAAATGTTTCATCTAAGGATCATAAGCAATGAAGAATAATGTGAAAAGGAATACAATGAAAATGTGATTATGGAAATATTAGAAGAAGTAATTGTATTAATCAACTATATAAGAATATGTAAGCAATCATGTACTGCATTTAGAAAACATAACTAAGGAAAAGCTAATTCATGTCACCTAATGAAAAAAACAAGGAAGAGGATGTTTCAACCAAAGAAGGTAAGTGAATAACATAAAGAGAAGAACAAGAAGACCAACACTTGAATATGAACAAGAAATGATAGTTTGAGAATTCGTGCTAAGAAACCAATAGAAAGGATTAGAAGCAATGTATCATAAAGATGAGAATAAGAATAGGAGCAGCATCATAAGAATTGGGTCATATTCTTATAATCACAATGAGAGAAAAGAAACACCATGGTTAGAGATGACCTCCAAGTAGGAGTAATAGAAGCATAATCATAGATAGAAGATGGGAACAAAGTGTAGTTTAGGATAGAAAAGGTGACATGTATGAAGCACCATGGTAAAGGAAAGAAGACCATGGTTGTACGTATCATGAAGAAGTAGGAAAGTGTGTAGAATTTGTAACATACAACAACTAATATGTCAAAGTGTATACAAATAAAGAAAAGGAGTGTCCACATTGACTTGTAGACTATAATGTATGTAGGTACAAAATAAGGACACAAATGTAATAAATCCAAGGTCTAGGTTATGTAGTTAAAGAGGAAGGTACCATGGAAGATTAGAACCCAATAACATAAGGAATCTAGATCATAGGAGGAGCATATAGGTGAGCATGTACTAGAAAATGTGTGAGAGTGTCATGCATAGAATTGTCAAAGATGAGATGCATTAAGAGGTTTTTGAATGATTGACCATCCATAGTAAAAAGACCATAAGTAGTTGAGTCATATATAGAAGAGATGACATAGTGGCCAAGATAATTTGGGTGAAATTTATTTTTTAGTTCCCTCTTTTTCATTGGAATTTTGTTATCTTTTTTTTAGAACAAGATCCCCAACTTGGAAGGAGCATGAGAGAACAGGTTGATTATAATCCCATTTGAGTTACTTTTGGTACATGTAAAGGTGTTCCAAAATATTCACACAATGTTCATCAAGCACCTCCAACTCCTAAATATGATGCTCACAGTACATGGTGTCACCAATGAGGTTTTGAAGAGAAACATGAAGAGAAAGTATTTCCAATTCTAGAGACATTATTGCTTTGGCACCATAAAAATGAGAATAGAGTGTGGTTCTTATGGGAAAATGAATGCATATGTACGATATGCCCACAAATTAGGAGAATGTTGAGAATCCCAATCCTTAGATCATGTAGGCCTACTATTTTAGATAAAATTTGTTCAATAGTTTTAAATTGGAAGCCTCAACCTATCCATTGGATTGGGGATAATGGTGACTAGAAAAATGGTGTTGAATATGGAAATTTTGAAGGAATTTCTTCACTTCATATTTTTTAAAGGAAGAGCCATTATTGAAGACAAAAGTAGAAGGGATACCAAATCATGAAATAATATTTCCCATGAGAAAATTACATATGACATTAGCAGTAGTAGATTTGAGTGAAATATCTTCCACCCATTTAGTGAAATAGTCTCTCATTATGACAATAAATGGAAGGCTTACCTACAATGTTGGAACTCTAGGAGTAGGTTCCATGGTACCTCCACCAACTTTGTTCTTTATAGACAACCTAGTAAGTGCATTCGTAAGCAATAACTTGGTCTTGATTAATGTGTGTTGTTTTATGGTTTTGTTGAAAGAATCTAAGTGTTTTCTCTAGTGATTAGGAGCGTTATAAATGTGCATTGATTTCTACAAGATCGAAGAAGCAAAGCTTGTCATGCTAGAAACTTAGAAATTGAGGATTAAGAGAAGCCAATCTAACAAAATACAATGGAAACTTTACAAAATTTATTCCTTTTATTGGATTTTCCAAAAAGGATTGATAGTATATATTGTTTGGTTCCAATTTACATCATATGGGAACTACTCCAAAAAAAATTGTACTATAGGGATTATGTATAAGGGGAGTTGATATTTTGTTTCTCATATTTCTAAAGACATTGTTGAATGATTTGCACACTAGAATACAAGAGATTTGTAGTAGTTAGTTTATTCTTACTTGGAAAGGCACATGGAAACTCTAATTGTCTACACCTTCCTTGAAAGACAGACAACCAAACTAAAAGGTTGTTTTCATCTTGAAGGAGGATGGGTATTGTGACATTTTTGTATGAACATTACATCTGGGTTGACCCTACTTGGTGCAAAGTTTATATTGACTAGTCACTCTCTTAATAAGTGTTCTAGGAATGCACACCATGCATCATGAGAAGAATCTCTCAAAAATTTTGACATGTCTCAACACTAGCACCTATACCTAATTATTTTAAGCTTGGATTTATGGCTTGTTGATTTAGGGATATATAAAGTAAACTATATATGTCATTATTTTCTAAGTAAAGGGATTTTTTCATTTTTTGATTAAAGAAATCTGAAAGTTTGTGATCTATAGTTGGAATGTTTAGATTCCTAGCGCACTTGTTACTATGTTTAAATTCATTAATTTGTTGGTGTGTTCTCAACTCCATAAAATTAATGATATGGAGTTGTAACATGACTTGTGAGATGGAGCCTCTAACACAAAGCTTTCGTCTCCTTTTTGTGTTTCAAAGAAACTTTACTTGAAAGTGTATGATTCCTCTTCATTTTTATCATCAAAGAACTAATTTGGTTGATTTGGTTAATCAAGATGTTACATTGATTATTTAGGTATTATAGGATTATTATTTTCATGTCAAACACATATATGACTTATCTATTTTGTTCATGATATTAAATTTCAACTTTCGCACTAGAGTTATACCATTAGAGGTTTGTAAATTGGTGTACTATAGGACCTACTAAAAAGTTTACTTAGGTTATTAGGAATATTTAATTTTATACATCTAAGTAGCTAATAATGACATGATTACACCTTGACTTGAGGTACACAAGTGTCATCACTACCTCATCAATCCTTAATTGACAGTAATTAGGTGGCACCTCTATTCAGTCAAGGCCACTTCTATCTTAGTTAGAATGATTGAATTGATCCACTATTTGGTAGTTCAGCTCTTGACTTCATAATTAGATTGAGTTAATTGACCCACTGATTGGCAGTTAAACTCGTGACCTCTAGACATGGCATCTCCTTTGAGTCATGCATCTAGGAGGCCTATTTATATATACTTCATCCATTCATTTGATGGTTGATTTGATTGATTATGATTTCCTCTAGTTTGAAATGGCTTTTATTCTTCCATATTGCATCATTGGTTTTATAATTGTAGTTATTCTAACTTTCTTCATGCACATAGATTCAAACTCGTGTGATTAAATTCCCACCCAATCTTACATGGTATCAAAGCATTGTTGGTGTTTGAAGTTTATTTGTGTCCATCGAGGAATAAGGGTTTCATCTTGAGCTTCGCATTAGTGATTCCAAGACCAAATTAAAGCCCACAATCACATCTAGAGCATCTAAAGACTTAAGCTGTGACTTTCATTTTGTTCGATTGAATGCCCACAGGTCATTTTTTTTAGTTTTGGATGTAAACATTATTTTTGTCTTTTACAAATAGCTCAATTTTCAAAGCATTTTAGCACAAAATGGAGTGCACCATTATATCAAAACGATTCAAAACTTACAAATTGATATAAAAATTTGTCAATTTTAATAAAATTGGCAGAAAAGAAAAAAAAATCAACCTTGACCATATGCCAGGAACACAAGAATGACACTTCATGATAAGTACTTATTTATTTTAAAGTTTTTTAATTTTAAATTTTTATTATCTAGAAATGAAAGTTAAAAACTACTTTAATTAAAAAATTATACAAAAATTTATTTTATTTTTGAACTATTCTAAAAAGCTTAATGCTTAAATAAAGCGCTTGCCTTAATAAAAGGTGATGCAGGTACCATTGTCAGGTACCATGCGAGTACTCATTACTATGTCTCTTAGGATATTAACTGCGCAGTGAAGGTACATCCTGCTCTAGCGCTGGTCAACTCCACTAAGCATTTTCTGCCAGCCGTATATGCTTGGTAAGGTACAATCTATTTTAGATTTTGGTGCACGTGCAGCAGGCATCAGATGGACATGCCATCCTGATGGCTGCATAGCCAGCTCCAAAGCTAGGGGAGTGGGGCAACACTCAACATAATTTTTTTGGTTGAAAACATCATATGAGGGTGTTTTTGGAATCTTATTATAGAGACTTGTAAGAAAACACTCTACTAAGGGGAGAGGACCCAGTAGTTGAGCACCCTACATTCACACCTCTCAAAATCATACGTGGCAACTTCGAATCACTTCAAAAATTTTACAGAAGCTTACTTGGCAAGGCCCCTACTTATAACTAAGGTTTCAGGGTCACATCATCAAATATGATGCCACATCAGCATGCTTTTTGTTGAGGTGTCAAATAGTTCCCCCCCAAAAGGGTAGACCAATAGGTGTGCATTAAGTCATGTTTTGTTGGTGCGCTGATGTGGCATCACATGATTGGTTACTTTTTAGATCTAAAGGGCACATTTCATTCAATTATTAGTGCTTATAGTCAACACTAACAACCTTAAAGTCACAACTACTAGTGCTAGACTTTTAAAAATATTGGGTCGTAAATGCACAAATACTATCTCAGCCATTGGAACTATCTCAAGTATTTGGTCTTTTTCCCTAAATATCATCCACTTTAATGGTCAAATAGTCAATAGTCATTTTACACCTCATTCATAATGAAAAGTGGTAAATATTTATCCTATTTTTATTGGTCAAAATAGATCTTTGACTATTGAAGTGGATGATATTTAAGAATAGCTGTCTAATAGGCTTTTCATCAAAGAGGAATACACAAAAGGACACTATACACAAAAGGACACTATACATTGCCTACAAGTCACCTAGAAGTGTTCTCTTAGGCAATAAACTTACCTATAACTATACGCTTAAAATCCTGACTCCGGTTGCCTGGGGCTATCGGATCATATTTCAGCACGCACACAGACCCTTCCCTAGGGTTTGACTTGTGTTTTGACTTGTTTTTACCTCATGATGGTATCGAGGGTTTGATTGGATCATTTAATTATGGTTACCTCGTGATGGTATCAAGGGTTTGCAATTTTGTCTATTCTAGGGTTTCTATATGCATGCAAAGCTAAATGATATGCAAAACATTTTTTTGTATTTTTTTAGTTTTTTGGAAATGAAAGTGCTTTTTAATCTATGAAAGGGAAATATGAATGTAATCTAATATAACTTTCCTAATGCAATCTTAATCTATGTTTTTGGGTTTTCGATTGTTTTGAAGTAATCTAATCTAGAAAGGGAAAATGCTTCTTCTAATAATCTAGATCTAGGAATATGAAAACAATTAATCCAACATGGAAGATCTAATTATCAAGGAAAAAGCAATGTTTTACTGTTCCCAAGAGCAAATTTGGTTTTTCTATTTACTATTAATTAAACAAAACAATGAAGGAACTTGGAAGAAACAAAGATTTGTGTGACTCCACTACCCTCAGAAATCCTTGATATTGTTAACCGTGAGTCTTTTTGTAGCAGCGGGAGATCCTCTTGACAACAAAATGAAACAAAGAAGCAAAAAGAAGCTTTGATGAAGCTTGAATGAGCTCAATGAGAGCTTTAGTTGAGCACAATGGCATATAATGAAGTAGCGTATCGTTGTTTGGTTGAACAAATAAAGCAAAAGGCACCTTCGTCCTGTGAGAGCATTTGAATGCTAAGTTGGAGAGCAAAAATTGGCAAGAGCTGTGTGCACAATGAATTTGCCTCCGTGGAAGAGATTTGAAGCTATGCAACAATGAAATCTTTGAAGCTTTAAAGAAATAAAGAAAGAAATGAAGAAAGAGGCTCAAAGGCCTGTGAAGAAGCTTGAAAAAACTTGTGAAAATGAGAAGAGTATTCTCTAACTTGCTCAACTTGGAAAATAATGAAGAGGTGAGGGGTATTTATAGGTTAGAAGAAGGGATGAGAGGTGAAATTGTTTGAGAAGCTAACTCATTTGATTGATGAGTTAATAAGGATTGATTGGGGAGTTAACAAGGTTGATTACCTAGTGAACTCAGCTAACTATGGAGTGATAAATCAAATAATAGCTTCTCACTAAAGAGGAATTGGAGTTGGAAAAATGCATGAGATTGATTGAGTTGTTAATTTTAGATCAAATGAATTTAATTATGCATGTGTGTGCATGAAATAGTCAACTCCATATTAGGCCTCAAAAATCATGCGAACTGGAAGAAAAACAGGCAAAAATGAAGCTTTTTTGAGTGAAAAACTCGAGTTTTTCCATGGCTGAAAACACGACAGGGTCGTTCGGGGGGTGACCATGCGTCACCTGGGTGAGATCCTACAAATCAGCAGGGTTGCCCAAGGGAAATCCGGAAAGAAAGGGGTCTAGGTGAAAATGCATGATGGGACATGGTTGAGAAGATGAAAAAGAGGAGTTTTGCCCCTGGAAACAGGTCAATCATGTGCAAGAATCCAAATCTCCACTTGCACCTCTAGGATCTCTTGGGGGAGATCTAGAAATAATAGGGGGAGATTAGGATTGGTTGAGCGGAACTAAAAACTGAAAGTGGGAGATGGATAGAGGAGACCTCTAGAAGGCTTCTCGAGGGTGCAGAGGATGAAAAACATAAGGGAAAGGTAAAAATTCACCTATAAGATGCTTACAAACTTTAGGGGCAAGGTTGAAATCTCAAAAAACACAAATCGACAAGTGTCACAAAAAGTGTTGAAAAGCATCGCAAATGGGGAGAGAGAGAAAATGACAGATGAAACAACACAAGACAAGAAAGAAAACACATCATCAAGAGGTTTGATGCTTAGAGGACATTATTTCACACTTACATGTACATGACAAGGATTAAAATCATCATAGGGGTCCTCGTGGAGGTTGTGCGTGATTTTTGTGCTTACATATTTGCCCCCTTGGGGACGGTAGTCTACATGAAGGGTAGGTACAGTATTAGGCCTTACCTATTTGTCAATTTTCTTATGATTTTACCTGCAATAACTAGTATTAGTCTGGCATTTGAATATATCAAAATGAATAATGAAAACTAAAATGACATTCTTACCATAGATCGTTTGAGTTCGACTAGTTATTTGCCTTTGTCGATGAGGCCTATAGGAATGTACACACGCAAAATGATGCACGAAAGATACATAAAAGCAAAAAGAAAACATGCTAATATAGAGAGGAGGAGAATAGATTCTCCTTTTATTGCAAATTTTTGAAGAACATATTTGATTCTTATGGATTTTTTATGTGTTTACAATTTGTTTAGGTTTTTCCAAATTTTCTAATTTTATGGTTTTTGTGGAGATTTTAAAAAGGTTTGATTTGACACTCCTTGAGGTCTTTGAGAGACCTACATTTAAGATATTTCTACCCTTGCCCCCTTGCATGGGGAGACTCGCATACTTGATTACATAGGTTTTCTCTTTTGACTTGTTGGAGAAGTGACTTGTGCTTAGACATTGTTTTACACTTATTGTTATAAGACCTGATTTGATGAGATCCTTAAATAGCCTTAGTTGACATATTGTACTTCAACTTCCCTTTTGTGCATATGGTTGGATAGAGCTTTAATTTTACTTAGGAGAATGCATACCTAAGATGATCACATATGGATGATGTAATTTGTTTTTGTCTTTTTTTGAATATATATATATGAATGCAGATGCAAGAACATAGGAAATGTGGAAATGAAACATTTAATTCTACTGAATGTCATGAGTTATGACATTTGACTTTATTGCTTTGAGACTCTTTTCTGATTTTGGCATGAATGCAATGTGGGATAAACAATGTGACTGCTCTTTAAAATGATTTTCAATTCAGGGGATTTCGAGTTACCTTGATACAAGAGACCTATTCAAGGCTGTGAGATATGGTTTTTAAAACTCAAGTGGGAAGCAGGAATGAAGATGGAGCATTTTTTATTTTGGTCTTTGCTAAAGGCTAAACACTAATCCTTATCTAGATAAGACAAGCTGGCATGCTTTCAACTTTCGACAAGCAACAAATTTTATAGGTGTTCGCTAGACTTAGATCATAGATGGCAAGCAAGGTAAACCCGGGGTAAAGGATAAATAGGAAAGAACAAGGGTCCCTAGGTAGAAGCTGATCCTAGAGACTACTAGACTCTTGGTTTTGCTCAGCTAGTGCGTGTGTGCTTTGTACCTTTATTTTTACTTTCTCTGTTAGAATGTCACCCTTGACGCTTCAAGCTTAGACTGATCTCCACCCTAGAGTATGGACATTCAACAATCTTCTCTCTTTCACTCTTTTTTTGTATCTCTCTCTTTTTTTTTTTGCTTTCTACTTTTTTTTTTTGTATTTTTCTCACTTGATTTTTCTCATTTTTTTGCATTTTTTGACTTTCCAAGAAATGAATGCTTTTGGAACTTTCGATATGTAGTACTTTGATCTCTTAATTCTCACTTTTTGACACTCTTATTTTGATCACTCATTTTTTTATTCTCTCAAATTTTAGATTGCTTCCTTCAAAGTTTGATCCTCCTAACGTTTTTGGCCAGGAAAGATAAGGGGTTGAGTGCCACCTAAAGTTTTTGTAATCTGGTTGGACTTCTCTAATACTAGAGAAGAATTGGGAAGGTCTACTTGCAAGCTTCCTTTGAACACTGTAGGTTTGAATACTAACTTTGTTTAGACCTAACATCTTGACACATTAAGACTAGGATTGGTGTAAAGCTAAGAGCTAGGCTTTTGATTAGAATCACTGGGAATGAAGGGGGATAATGGTGATCGTGAAAATGGGGAATCTCTAGGTCCTCAAAGGATGAGATATACCTAGGCAACCTTAGACTCCTTACTGAAGATAAAATAGTATTGGAGAAAGTCACTAACAATAATGCAAGATGAATAGAATGATGCTGAAATTTAAGAAACAAATTATTTTTTTACATTTTGATTTTTATAATTTTTTTGATTTTTTATGTTTTATGATTTTTATGAGATGCTAAGATATTTTCCTTCCATAATGCACAAGAGGTAGCATCATTTTTTATATCTTCCTTAACTATGTGTGGACCTATCCAATTTGGTCTAAACTTCACTTGAAATCTTTTGCAAGGACACTCGAAGACTTGGTGTAAAAATGTCTTTGTATTCAGTGAGGAATTTTGTGTACTCACATGTCTTATTGTTTGATGATTTGATCCCTTGTTAAATACCATTTTATGTTCTTGTATAGTTTCTTTTCTTGTTTTGAACTTTTGAGGGGCAATTGAGGTTGGTGTTGACTCTCCTAGTTTCTGTGTGGATTCTGATTCTTCTTCAGTCTTGGTTTCAACCATAGGGATTTTTATGTCTGGTTCAATTGGAATGGCCACTAAGTTGAATGGAGTGTAAGACTTTGTTGAGTGAGGATCAAAGGGGAATTCTTTTGTTGGCCCCTTCCCTAGATACATTTTGAGGTCTTGTTTATGTTTGCAATTTGTTTTGATGTCTCTCCTTTTTCAAAAGTGTTGATTTCTTGGTCACTAGTGGTTTCCATGGACTTTCCCTTCTTTTTGATTTGTTCAACTCTATAAAGGCTAAAAGGATCAGGATCTCCTTTGATGACGTGGGTTTGTCCCATGTACGAAAAGTGTAATTCTTGAAATAATGTGGAGGGAATGGACATCATCCTATGGATCCAATGCCTCCTTGGATCATATTGTAAGTGGTTTCTTCATTGATGACATAAAAGTCAGTTGGTAGGGTTTTGGGACCTAATGTGATTTGAAGATTGACCTTACCCATGGTTTGAGTGTTTGGGTTATCATGAACTCTAAGGATGGAAGTTTGTTTTGTGATTTGTGTTTCATCGTAACCCATTCTTTGAAGAAGTGAAAAGGAGACTATGTTGATTGCAGACCCATCATCAATCATTACACATTTAATGGAACAGTCTTGGACTTGGACTATTAGATGGAGGGGGAGGTCACCTTGTTTAGTTATGTCATTGTCTGAGGGTAACTTTTCAAAATCAAATATTGAAGAAGAACACTTTTCATTTGGAGTGTTTTGAACTATTTGGCCTAGATCTAGGGCTTTGAGGAGAGAATTGTTGTGTGTAGGAGAACTCTTGATAAGCTCTAGCATGTGAGAAAAAATTGAATTGTTGGTGTCATCTAGTTGTTCTGGTCCTTGTATGACACAAATTTCTTGATCTTTATCTAATTCCACAAGACCTAAGGTGTTTTCATCAAAGGTGTTGGGACTAAGTTCTTCATCTTGTGAGAATGTGTCCATGAATGCTTTTTGTTGATGTTTTGAGAGGTTTGATATGAAGCGATGGTACCCCTAACATGACTTGATCTCATGCCCCCTTATCTTGTGAAATGAGAAATATTTATCACGATTATGATCTCGAGGTTTACGATGATTGTTGTATGACTTCTTGTTGATTCTCAAGGGATAGTTGTTGGCATTTTAATTCCCCAAATTTGTATGACTATCATAGTCACAATTATTGTTGTTTCTAGATGGTGAAGTGTTTGTTGATCCATCTATGTCTTGATCATTTGTTGAGTATTTTTCATTTGTATCATGGTTTATCAACCTTCCATTAGAATCATACTCCCTTCTTTCACTATCAATAGCAGCTTGGTCAACTCTAAGGACACTTTCAAATGCTTCTTCATATGATTTGTAAGGAAGTTTTTGGACTTGTTCTTGTATGTTATTGTTGAGAGCGTGTAAGAAGAGATCACAAAGTTCTCTATGGTCCATGTTTGGTGTGCTATTTGAAGAATAGAGAACTTTCCTCCATTGTGTGATAAAATGTGCAACCGACTCGTTGGCTTCTTGTTTGATTGTTAAAAATTCTCATATTCCTCTCTTGACCAATTTTTTTATGTCAAAGGAAGCCACAAATTGATCAATGAGTTACCTAAAAAAGTGGATCGATGCTTCTAGAAGTTGATAGTACCAATCTAGAGTGATATCCTCTAAAGTTTTTGGAAAAATCTTTCCTACCACCCCATCCCAAGGAAGGAGTTCTCACACTACTATGATGTAAGCCTTGATATGAGAGTTGGGATCACCCTCTCCTTTAAATTTTGGAAGCTCAAGGAGAGGTCGTGGTAGTATAACCTGACGAATGTTGTAGTCAAGAGGATCCTTTAAATACTCAAGGTATGTTCCTAGGAGGGATTTATGTGTAGAGGATTTGGTTCCTCCAAACATCAACCCTTGTAGTGGAGCTTGTTGTGTTTGTTGAAAGGGTATGTTAGATTGCTGATATCATTAAAATTTTGGATGACTAGATGGTGTCATTTTTATGTTTTGAAGATTGGGTGGGATTGTTTGTGGTTGATTTTGTGTTATAGGTATCCCACCTATTTGATTGAGACTTGTCATGTTGGATGATGTGGGAAAGAGAGGCCTGAATGTTTCATGGAATGATAAGTAGGAGGCATTTTTTGCAACGTGTCAAATTATGATATTTTATTTCAGGGTTTAACTGCGTAATTTTTGAGTCAAACACATGACCCGTATTTCATGAGTAGTAAGTCACATGAACCCAGCTCTCATGTTAATTAATGGTCCACTTAGCACTCATTGCATCTAGGTGATGCTCACAGGGGTGAAGCATTAGGACTTCTTGGGAGGTCACCCATCCCAATACTACTCTGACTCAAGTGCGCTTAACCATGGAGTTTCCCCCAAGATCAAGCCCACTTAGCTTGCTACCCTATTTGCAAAACCTTCAGCAAGTGTTGTTCCTTATGAACCATTCATTATAGAGCCCCTTTATCTCATCAATTGATAAGTAGGAGGTATTTTTCGCAGCGTGTCAAATTATGATATTTTATTTCAGGGTTTAACTGCATAGTTTTTGAGTCAAACACATGACACATATTTCATGAGTAATGGTTCACATGAACTCATCTCTCATGTTAATTAATGGTCCACTTAGCACTCATTGCATCTAGGTGATGCTCATAGGGGTGAAGCATCAGGACTTCCCGGGAGGTCACTCATCCCACTACTACTCCGACTCAAGCACACTTAACCATGGAGTTTCCCCAAGATCAAGCCCACTTAGCTTGCTAACCCATTTGCAAAACCTTCAACAAGTGGTGTGCCTTATGAACCATTCATTATAGAGCCCCTTTAGCTCATCAATTGATAAGTAGGAGGTATTTTTCATAGCGTTTCAAATTATGATATTTTATTTCAGGGTTTAACTGCGTAGTTTTTGAGTCAAACACATGACCCATATTTCAGGAGTAGTGGTTCACATGAACCCATCTCTCATGTTAATGAATGGTCCACTTAGCACTCTTTGCATCTAGGTGATGCTCACAGGGGTGAAGGATAGGGACTTCCTGGGAGGTCACCCATCCTAGTACTACTCTGACTCAAATATGTAGTTCACGTTGGGTTCACCAAAATATGTACGCTCAAAATCATGACTCCAGTTGCCTAGGCCTGTCAGGTTAGATTTCAGCACTCACATAGACCCTTCCCTCCTTCCCACGAGGCGATCTTCCATGTCACTCTTGCTCACGTGGAAGTAGCCAGTCGAGAGGAGGTGAGACATGGTGAGGGTTTGTCTTGTTGGAGAGCTGGACTTTACGGAGAGGTGTCAACAAGTTCTATGGCCTTTGTTGTTGTGTGCTAAGTTGAATGTTTCATTTGGTTGTTGTTGTAGTTGAGATAACCCTATGACCTAAAGGGTCACTAGTTTCTCTTCTCTTGTTGGGGTTTCTTAGATTCCACCTCTGTGTGGCTAAGTGATTGCTTTCATTTATGGCCTCTATTCTTTAATGTCTCAAATGAGTTCTCATTGTAGTTGCAATTGTTTAGTTTCTTCCAACAACAAGAGGACAAATGGGTCTCCTTGTGGTAGAACAAATGTTTCTTGTTGTGGTTGCATATGGATCTCCTCGATCTCATCATGGATAACCCTCACCCACTCTCCTCTCACTCCTAAGCACATTCGTGAATCAGGATAGAGTAAAATGTGTGATTACTAACCTTAACTAGATATGGGGTTTTGACCTAGGGTTTGACTTGTGTTTTGACTTGTTTTTACCTCGTGATGGTATTGAGGGTTTGATTGGATCATTTAATTATAGTTACCTCGTGATGGTATCGAGGGTTTACAATTTTGTCTATTCTAGGGTTTCTATATGCATGCAAAGCTAAATGATATGCAAAACATTTTTTTGTATTTTTTTAGTATTTTGGAAATGAAAAGTGTTTTTTAATCTATGAAAGGGAAATATGAATGCAATCTAATATGACTTTCCTAATGCAATCTTAATCTATGTTTTTGGGTTTTTGATTGTTTTGAAGTAATCTAATCTAGAAAGGGAAAATGCTTCTTCTAATAATCTAGATCTAGGAATATGAAAACAATTAATCTAACATGCAAGATCTAATTATCAAGAAAAAAGTAATGTTTTACTGTTCCCAAGAGCAAATTTGTTTTTTCTATTTACTATTAATTGAACAAAACAATGAAGGAACCTGGAAGAAATGAAGATTTGTGTGACTCCACTACCCTCAGAAATCCTTGATATTGGCAACCTCGAGTCCTTTTGCAGCAGTGGGAGATCCTCTTGACGATAAGATGACACAAAGAAGAAAAAAGAATCTTTGATGAAGTTTGAATGAGATCAATGAGAGCTTTGGTTGAGCACAATGGCATAGAATGAAGCAGCGTAGCATTGCTTGGTTGAACAAATAAAGCAAAATGCACCTTTGTTCTGTGAGAGTATTTGAATGCTAAGTTAGAGAGCAAAAACTAGCAAGAGTTGTGTGCACAATAAATTTGCCTCCGTGGAAGAGCTTTGAAGCTATGCAAAAATGAAAACTTTGAAGATTTGGAGAAATAAAGAAATAAATGAAGAAAGAGGCTCAAAGGCCTGTGAAGAAGCTTGAAAAAGCTTGTGAAGATGAGAAGAGTATTCTCCAACTTGCTCAACTTGGAAAATAACAAAGAGGTGAGGGGTACTTATAGGTTAGAAGAAGGGATGAGAGGTGGAATTGATTGAGAAGTTAACTCATTTGATTGATGAGTTAATAAGGATTGATTGGGGAGTTAACAAGGTTGATTACCTAGTGAACTCAATTAAGCATGGAGTTATAAGTCAAAAATAGATTATCACTGAAGAGGAATTGGAGTTGGAAAGATGCATGAGATTGATTGAGTTGTAAATTTTAGATCAAATGGAGTTAATTATGCATGTGTGGGTTCATTAAATAGTCAACTCCATATTAGGCATCAAAAATCATGCAAACTGGAAGAAAAATGGGTAAAAACAGAGCATTTTTGAGTGAAAAACTTGAGTTTTTCTATGGCTGGATACGTGATAGGGTCACTCGGGGGAGATCCTAGGTCACCTGAGGGATGACCATGGGTTGCCCAGGGGATGACCATGGGTCACCCGGGGGAGATCCTGCTAACAAGCAGGGTCATCTGGGGGAGATCCTGCAGATCAACATGATCTCCCGAGGGAGATCCAGAAAGAAAGGGGTCTGGGTGAAAATGCATGATGGGAGATGGTAGAGAAGAGGAAAAAGAGGAGTTTTGCCTCTAGAAATAGGTCAATCATGTGGAAGAATCCAAATCTCCAATTGCACCTGTAGGATCTCCTGGGGGAGATCTAGAAATAATAGGGGGAGATTTGGATTGGTTGAGCGGGACTAAAAACAAAAAGTGGGAGATGGTTGGGGGGGACTTTAAGAAGGCTTCTAGGGGGTGTAGAGGATGAAAAACATAGGGGAAAGGTGAAAATTCACCTACAAGATGCTTACAAACCTTAGGAGCAAGGTTAAAAGCTCAGAAAATGCAAATTGACAAGTGTCGCAAAAAGTGTTGAAAACCGTCACAAACAGGGAGAGAGAGAAAATGACAAAGAGGAAACAAAACAAGACAAGAAAGAAGGCATGTCATCAAGAGGTTTTCTTATTAGAGGACATTATTTCACACTTACATGTATGTGACAAGGACTAAAATCATCATAGGGGTCCTCATGGAGGTTGTGTGTGATTTTTGTGCTTATAGTAACTATGGTACAAATTGCCTACATGTTATCTACAACTTGCGACAAGTGTTATGTCTTATTCTTATATGGTATAAGGTCACTTGAGGGTTATTTTCCTAACTTCCTATAGTATTCAAGGGACATTCTTCTATTGAGATCATTATTGGAATACTTTTCATTTCTTTTAGCAATATGTTTTCGTGCTGACAATGTGTTGAAGATCATGGAGGTAATGTAGGTTATTATTTATTCCTTTTGGTGACAATGTCAGGGCATCAAATCATTTCATTCAAGGTGAAGTGTAAGAAACACTTGGTTTGCAAGTTGAAGAAGTCTCTCTATGGTCTTAACTAGTCCCCCATGATGTGGTATTAGAATTTTAACACTTATGATTTAAAATTGAGGTATGTTAGAAATAAGTTAGATCATTATGTTTACTTCAAACAAGATGATGATCAACTTACTATTATTTATCTATATGTCAAATGAGATGTTTTTCAATAATAGTAAGGATATGCTTAGGGTTTTGAAAGCTTAGATTTCCACACAATTTGATATGAAGGACTTGGGGGAAGATAAGTTAATATTAGGGATGGAGATCAAGAGGGATAGAGAAAAGATAAAACTTCAAATCAATCAATAGAAGTATGCTAACCCTATTTTATAGTGGTTTAAGATGTAGGGTTGCAAACTAGTGAGTGTTCCCATTCATGTGGGAGTAAACCTTTCTATTAGTTAGTGCCATTCAACATCATATTCAAGATAGATGGCATGAGCCACATCCATTATGTGAATATAATTGGTAGCCTCATGTATGCTATGCTAGACGAAACCATACATTGCCCAAGTAGTGGAAGTCAAGAGTAATCATATATCCAATTTGGGCAAAGAGCATTCGATCACAGTGAAGATGATCTTTAGGTATATTAGAGACACATTAGAGTGTTCAACATTCTACCAAGGAGAATATACTTTGATTAGGACAATGGATATATATAAGGATTCATGGATTCTAATAGAGCAGGAAATGTGGAGAGCAAGGGGTCTACAAATGGGTATGTGTTTACTCTCTTCAATAGAATGATTAGTTGGATGAGAAAATGGCATGTTGTGGTTGCTCTTTTGATTAAAGAGGCAGAGTGTATGATAACTACTCATGCCTACAAGGAGGTAGTCTAGCTTTGGATATTGTATTCAAATATCAGGTTGAAGTAGGATACAATGTAATTCAATGTGACAATTAGAATGTCATTAACTTGGTAAACAACCCTGCATTTCATGTCTAGATGAAACACATTGATGTGCAATATCATTTTATTCATGAAATGACACGGATGATATGAGGATAATGGTCAAGAATATGGATACATCGATGAATGTTGTAGATGCTTTAGCAAATCCCATAAGCACATAGAAATTTATATAGTGTGGGATGGCTACTAAGATCAACCCATGGCATTAGTTAACTATGTTGAGTACTCACGATTCTTACAATATATACAAGAAGTGGGAGATTGCTAGGAGTAGGAGACTAGGTGTTGTCGTACACCTTGTGAATCCTAGGGGTAGTTGGAATTATTTAATATCATGTAATATTGTAAATAATGTGCCCACATTGAAAAGGATGCCCCACTTGGATGGAATATTGAGATTCCATAGTTGATGCTCTCTACCATGAGGCATTAGTCATATGATAGATGTAAGAAGTTACTGAATAGGGGTTACTAGGTGGAAAATGACTAATAACTTTGACTAACTAGTTATAGCACATGTAAGAGGTGTGTAAGTGATAATTATTACACCTACATGGAGTGTTTGAGACTTACTTTAATCCCACTTGGTCTTGGGGGTCAAACCAATTAGTAAAGAGTTATGTTTTATTTATGGAGGAGTCACACTTGGAGGTGGGGTGCATAGGTTGAATTTGGACCTCCTTGACTTGTCTTTGAACCCATGGTTTTGGAACCCATTCTTGGTTTCCTAAATCTTCTTAGCCTATATATACATGGCTTGGGATGGAGATTGCATGTCATGTTTTATGCAAGGTTATGCTGCTAGTGTAGATCTCTTGTGAGCACATAGACTACTATTGTATTGTAATTGTATATTGTTGAGTAATACATTAGATTCAATGCTTTGAATATTTGGGTTATCCCTTATGATGGTTTTCCAATGGTATATTTGTGTCACCTTTTAGTTGTCTCATTCTATGTTATTTTTCTTCTTCTCTCTTCTATTATTGTTCCTTTCTTAGTGCTATTTATATGCTAAAATTTAGTTAGATTAGAAAACTTATAATGCTCTCCTCATAGGATTAATTAAGAATTATTGCATATGTTTTCATGAATGGAGTATGCATAGAAATATTTGAAATTATTCCTAAAATAAAATATGATCAAGGATATTATGATTATATTTTACTAGTTAATGAGTAAACTCCCATACAAAGCATACCTAAAATATACTAGTAGTATAATTTCATACCTAATCAAACAACCAAGCACTTGTTAGCAAATACAAAAGCGTATGTAATTGAGACTATTGGTGTTATTGTCACAAATGTAATACAAATTAGAAATCAATACACTTTGTGAATGAAACATTACCCAACAGATTATAAGCATGTAATAGTAAGCACACCCCCACAAATACACATCCATTTTCTTTTCCTTTCCACTAGTTTTTTCTTAAAAGAATTGTTCTCATTACTATGTTTTCGAATCAATATTGCAATTATATTTTGCATTTTCTTCTCCAATTGCTTTAGTTCAACATAAATTTTAAGCTATAAAAAATCCATCATTACCATTCAATAACATAGAAAAAAATACCAACAAAATTTAAGGAACAACTAATACCACACTCATGCCGATAAGGGCGTGGTTCGGTGGTTAAGTTGCTCAGTTGTAGTGGCGGCCACCAGAGTTCAAACCCCCGGTGGGCCAACAAGCTCGCAGGATTTATGCCTTCACTATGCCAATGAGCTCGCGGGTTTGAAGTGTTCTTGCTAGGGGATGAGGTCCCCCGTGTTGTGGCCTCACTGGTTCATTGCTCTGGGCAAAAGCATGCACGTGGAGCCGGAGGGTGTGTCGCACCAGCGTTGCCAGTCACATTAAAAAGTTTACCAGGGGCATTTAAAAAAAAAAAAAAACTAATACCACACTCATTATAGAGCTCAATAACAAAATGACATTGGAATACTTGTAACCATTACTCAACTCAACATCTAAGGCACATAAGTATTTTTTTAGATGTAAACTTAAATGCACATATTAAAAACACATAAAGACTAACAAAAGTATTAGATACATTTGCATAAGTACACAACAAGCTCACAATGACAAATACATACACAAATCTATTTTTGCCTATTTGTGCAAAGAGTTGTTTCATAATAGAATATTTTAGAAAAAAATAGTATGTGATAAGCTTATTTCCCCTTAGTAATATCTAAATTGTCATGTAGAACTTTATATGTAGTTCCAACTAAAATTAATTAAGGTAAATGTGCAACAAAACATGCACATAAATGTTTTAAAACAATGTAAAGAGCATTTGAATAATATCAAATAAATTATATTCTTCAAGAGTTGAAATACATATAAAGATCAACCCATGGCATTAGTTAACTATGTTGAGTAATCATGATTCTTGCAATATATACAAGAAGTGGGGGATTGCTAGGAGTAGAAGACTAGGTGTTGTCGTACACCTTTTAAATCCTAGGTGTAGTTGGAATTATTTAATATCATGTAATATTGTAAATAATGTGCCCACATTGAAAAGGATGCCCCACTTGGATGGAACATTAAGACCATAGTTGATGCTCTCTACCATATGGCTTTAGTCATATGATAGATGTAAGAAGTTATTGAATAGGGGTTACTAGGTGGACAATGATTTTAATATCTTTGACTAACTATTTATAGAATGTGTAAGAGGTGTGTAAGTGATAATTATTACACCTACATGGAGTTTTTGAGACTTACTTTAATCCCACTTGGTCTTGGGGGTCAAACCAGTTAGTAAATAGTTATGTTTTATTTATGGAGGAGTCACACTTGGAGGTGGGGTGCATAGGTTGAATTTGGACCACCTTGACTTGTCTTTGAGCCCATGATTTTGGAATCCATTCTTGGTTTCCTTGGCTTGTCTTTGAGCCCATGGTTTTGGAATCCATTCTTGGTTTCCTTGACTTTTCTTTGAGCCCATGGTTTTGGAATCCATTCTTGGTTTCCTTGACTTGTCTTTGAGGCCATGGTTTTGGAATCCATTCTTGGTTTAGTTTGGGATGTAGATCGCATGTCATGTTTTATGCAAGGTGATGCGACTAGAATTCCTCTAGGTTTAGAATGTAGATCTCTTGTGAGCACATAGACTAGACTATTGTATTGTAATTTTATGTTGTTGAGTAATACATTAGATTCAATGCTTTGGAATTTGGGGTTATCCCTTATGATGGTTTTCCAAAGTTATATTTGTGTCACCTTTTTATTGTCTCATTCTATGTTATTTTTCTTCTTCTCTCTTCTATTATTGTTCCTTTCTTAGTGTTATTTATATGCTGAAATTTAGTTAGATTAGAAAACTTATAATCCTCTCCTCGTAGGATAAATTAGGAATTATTGCATATGTTTTCATGAATGGAGTATGCATTGAAATATTTGAAATTGTGCCTAAAACCAAATATGATCAAGGATATTATGATTATATTTTACTAGTTAATGAGTAAACTCTGCTACAAAGCATACCTAAATATACTTGTAATATAATTTCATACCTAATCAAACAACCAAGCACATGTTAACAAATACAAAAGTGTATGTAATTGAGACTATTGGTGTTATTGTCACAAATGTAATACACTTTGTGAATGAAAGATGACCCAACAGATTATAACCATGCAATAGTAAGCACACCCCCACTAATACACATCCATTTTCTTTTCCTTTCCACTAGTTTTTAAAATTTCTTATAAAAATTGTTCTCATTACTATGTTTTCGAATCAAGATTGCAATTATATTCTACATTTTCTTCTCTAATTGCTTTAGTTCAACATAAACTTCAAGCTAGAAAAAATCCATCATTGCTATTCAACAACATAGAAAAAAATACCAATAGAATTCAAGGAACAAATAATATCACACTCATTATAAAGCTCAATAACAAAATGACATTGGAAAACTTGTAACCATTACTCAACTCAACATCTAAGGTACATAAGATATTGTTTTAGATATAAACTTAAATGCAATATTAAAAACACATAAAGACTAACAAAAGTATCAGATATGTACACAGGTATAGGTACACAATAAGCTCACAATGCCAAATACATACACAAATCTATTTTTACCTATTTTTGCAAAGTGTTGTTCCATAATAGAATATTTTAGAAAAAAATAATATGTGATAAGCTTATTTCCCCTTAGTAATATCTAAATTGTCATGTAGAAATTTATATGTAGTTCCAACTAAAATTAATTAAAGTAAATGTGCAACAAAACATGCACATAAATGTTTTAAAACAATGTAAAAAGAATTTGAATAATATCAAATAAATTATATTCTTCAAGAGTTGAAATACATATCTATTCTATTCATTTAGTGGGTTGCTCTATTCTCTAGTTGATTTGACCCAATATGTATCAAGATGCGGTGCACTCTAGAAGGAATCTATGTATACAAACACAGGATGTGCCCATGCATCGCAAGCCCTGGTCAAGATAATCTCAAGTGTACTATGTACGCCAAGTTGGATGCACTCTACATGCCCCTCTCCTAAATTTCCTTATTTCCCCTTAGTAATATCTAAATTGTCATGTAGAACTTTATATGTAGTTCCAACTAAAATTAATTAAAGTAAATGTGCAACAAAACATGCACATAAATGTTTTAAAACAATGTAAAAAGCATTTGAATAATATCAAATAAATTATATTCTTCAAGAGTTGAAATTATACATATCTATTCTATTCATTTAGTGGGTTGCTCTATTCTTTTGTTGATTTGACCCAAGATGTATCAAGTTGTGGTGCACTCTAGAAGGAATCTATGTATACAAACATAGGATGTGCCCATGCATCACAAGCCTTGGCTAGGATAGTCTCAAGTATACTATGTATGCCAAGTTGGATACACTCTACATGCCCCTCTCCTATGCCCATTCTTGATCTTTGATCAAACAACCAATAAAATTTTCTACATTACCCAACACTCTCAAATTTACATATTTGTAATAGATTTTGGGTAGTTATTGAACCGGCATACTTGCACATTCAACAATACTTGTTAATAAAAAATATGCTATTAACATATATTTTAATCAATGATTTACATGTAACATTTGCTTCTTTTCTTAATGTTTTCACTCCTAAAATAGGAATATAAATATTGATTTCACTCAAGTAGGATACTAAAATAAATTACATCTCCTTTATATATTACCCAATACAATAATATTTATATCATTTTCACTTTTTTGGGACATTTTTATCCAATATAATAATTCTTATTTTCACATTTTAGTTAAATAGTCTATAACATGATACTACTCTACATTGTGTTAATTTCCATCAATCATGTGTATATGTTTACACAAAATTGGCTCTTGTATGTTAAAATTATAGATGATAGCACCTTGCAATGCATTCTTCAAGACCATTCTCTCAAGCAATTGTTACAAACACATGCACAAGTGAAAATTTATGGGAAATATTTAAGAAACAAATCCATTGTTTTGTATATGCTATGTGATTTTCAAGTGCAAGGTGACTTCACTTTGGATAACAACAATGTCATCTTGCACATTGACTAACATAAAACCTTATTCAAAAGTACCACTGTAAAGAAATGTAATTTTTTTTATATTTACTATTTGCAAAAAGTATCTTGTAATTTACATGTATAAAAGAGTTAACAAAAGAACTTTTCTCTTTACTCATCATAATTAAGACTTTCCACATTAAGTGCATTATATATAACTTTTGTTTAAATTATGATATTTTCATATTCAAAACTTATATAGCCTAAGCAAACTACTAACACATACCTTAACCAATTATTAAACTATTTTTTAAACATCTTGCAACAAGGACAATCTATTATGTGGTATTTATTACTCATAGGTATAAGAGGTATATAAAAATGACCAACTCTTCTCTTTCATTACATAATTTTCAAAGGAACTTAACCTTGTCTATCACACTATTTTGAAAATTAAGTTTTGTCATCACCAAATAAGATCCATTTGTTTCATACTCAACCACTTTATTATAATGAGTATTTGTTCTAACTCCAAAGATAAAAATATAGAGTAGATCATTTTAATTAGGTATTTTATCTAGAATCTAATCATGATTATAAACCATAATAAATAATAACTACACTTTTGTAAATTAAATAAGACAAGATATTGTATTATAGAATTGAAATGAGAAGATAGGGTTAGAAAACTCAGTTGTTATCTAGAGAGTACTTGTTTGGTTGTTGCAGTATGTGTCTAATGCCAAAATTAAATTTTATCTTCTCTTTGGATCTTCTAGTTTGACCTTTGTGTAAAGATAAACTAATCTTATGTGCACTTGTTAGAACACACACAATCTATTGAGAGGGGCGTGAATTAGTAATTTAAGAATACTTAAAAACTTCCAATCTCTAGAAAGCAGACCAAAATAACTTTCAGTGCTTAAGCAAGAACAATAAGAGATCATACAGACATGAACACCAGATATACATGGAAAACCCAAAGATGGGAAAAACCATGGTGAGAAAATGCTCCTAGGATCTACCATCCTAATCCAGCCTCACCGAGTAAACCATTGATTACAATGTTTTAAGGGCACCCACCCTAAGGAGTCACTGAACCCCTGATTTAAGAGCACCAACTCTAACCTAAGACTACAATCCCTTGAATTGAGCACCAACTCAGTCCATAAGAGGCACCAACCTCTAAATCTTTACAAATTCTAATATGTAGACATTTGATTCTTCACAAATCTCAAATGCACCAATTCAATTCATACATCATCTTCTCTTCTCACTCAACTCATCCAAACTCACTATGTTCTCATTAACACACTTAAAGCATCATTGTACATGCTCTGTTCTCTTTTATACTGGCATATCATACATGTGAAGAAAAACATGTTTCAATATAGCACAACCCACCTTATTTAACATTTTCATGAGAAGATACTACCCAACGTATTCTCAACAACCCCTTTGATCTTCAAAACCGCATGTGTGGAAATCCAACACGCATCCCATATAGTTTGAACCAAAACACCAATAGAAGATCATCTGAATCAAAGAAGTTGCATAACCATAACATGTTGGGGAAAATTAAAAATCATCAATATCACAACAATAGCTATCCAACAAAACTTCAATTGATCTAGCTATTCACTCAACTGATCAGAATAATATTAGAGCATTGAATCCTAAAAATCCACACTCTGTAGCTTCTTCTTTTACAAAAATTGAATCCACGGAGTTTTAGAGATCGAGCTTCTGAGCTACCACCTTCCTTTGTTATGCTATCAGGTACCATCCTTTATGTCTTTTGTCTTCTTTGTCGAGCGTCAGGCTTTATGTCTTTTTCCTTCTTTGTCAGGAGTTGGGCTTTATGTCTTTTGCCTTCTGTGTCAGGAGTCAGGTTTTTTCATCCATGGAATTTCCACGTGGCACCCTTTCCACGGTTCTGTGGGAGGGTTTGCCCCTTTCATAATGTGTTCCACGGAATGGAAAAAAGCATATGAAATGGCCATGTGAGCCTGGTGGGACCCATACTCTCATACCTAGGCACAAGGTTGTCCACATGTCACCTTTCCGCAGTTTTGCAGGTATGCTTTACTCCTTTGTAATTTTTTCCATGGAATGGCAAAAAGCTTCAGAACTGGCCACATAAGCCTAACGAGACCCATACTCACATACCTAGGCACAAAGTTGTCAACGTGTCATCTTTCTGTGGTTCCACGGGTATGCTTTACTCCTTTATAATTTGCCCCGTAGAATGACAGAAAACATTCATTAGACTGTCAAATGCATTTCCTTATCTTTTTCAGACTTTGTTCACCAGGCATTCTTTCTTCTGGCTTCCATATCAGAATGGATCAAGGAAAAGATCTAAACTTTGAACATTAGTATGGACAAGAACAATATGGCTCCATTAATTCACATCACAAGATAACAATCCAATTTCAAAATGTAGCTAATTTTTCCGTATAAAAGACTTACAAATAGTGTATGTTCACACATAGTCCTATAACAAGTGTTTAACTGATAATGAATTAGTTGTTATAAAAGACTTTTAAATAGTGTATGCTCACACATGGTCCTATAACAAGTGTTTAACTGATAACAAACAAGTAAAACTTACTAGTTTCTATTAAAAATTCTTGAGCTTTAAAAACATGTAGTGGAATTTAATTGCTTAAATGAAAGAGCATGATAGTAAAATTGATCATTTTACTTCTTCTAAGTGTTATAGTCAAAAAGAGAATATGGTTTTCAGATGATTTTCAAGTAGTTTCCACTAAGTACCATAAAATTTTATTACAACTAAGAATATTGGCCTTTCTTGAAATAAAATCTTACATTTTTTCAATGTAGAAGGGAAGAAAGAAGTCAAAATTTGTCACACAATCAAACTACCATGACCTCAAAATTAATTTATTATAGCTATGAATATTGACCTTTCTTGAAACAAAATCTTGTATGTTTCCAATGTAAAAGGGAAGAAAGAAGTGGAAATTTGCCATACAATCAAACTACCATGCATGACCTCAAAAGTATATAAATGGAGATTTTGATGCCTATAGATGAGAGTATGTTGGGCATTTATAATAGTTTAGATGCACATTTGGGACACCTCCTATGACAATGAAATTCAAAAGACCTTTAGGAGTTTTCTATTGAAATGGATGAGTCTAGTTTATGACTCAATTTTGTTAGAATTTATTATCCATTTGTTGAAGTTATCATGGATTTTGGTACCTAGATCTTGATCTTTTCATGATATTTCCTCAAAACCATAAGATATTGGGCACATGTTATTTCCTATAATCTTTAATGACATTGATATGCTATATGAACTATCTATGTTAATTTTACATGTGAATTAATGACTGTTACTTTAAGATAGTTACATATATGCAATTATTGTGCATACTAATATTGTTATTCAGATATAATTAGTAGCCTATAAAATTGAGGAAGATTATGTCATTTAGTTACTCACCATCAAAGTCAACAAGGCGGTCATTCAAATGTCAAATGGAGGGAAGATAACCACCTTGTAACTGGTCTTAATAGCTGGTTGAGCTAATATAGGAGTTACTATTGTGCTAGATCTGCATTAAAGTGAACATGCTTGACTAGATTCCATGCATGCATAACCTCCTCTCCACTTTCTATGCTTTCCCTAAAGTGGCGTCCTCCTAATCTGTTGGAGTTGACCACCTTGTTAGGTAGTTGGTTTGTAGTTCGTCTTTCTATAAATAAGACTCAGATGCTCCTTCTAAGGGGTTGATTAATCTTAGGTTGTACTTGCATTGCTAAGTTTTTTAGTAATATAGTTATGTTGCTTGTTTGTACTCATGTTTTCCAATGAATAAAATGAAGTTCTAAGTTCGCATCTCTGAGTTTACATTTGTCTTAAGGGATACTCATCCAAGGGGGCCCACTTGGTGAGCATTCCATCCTTTAGTTTAGTTGTTATTTTCTGTTAAGCAGTTAGTTAAAATATGGCACCATATGTTCCTACAGCCACTAGAATTCCATTATGTGTTTGTTCCTATAGCCAAAGTGGACAGAGTAGTTTCTTGTTTGTTTGCCCAGATTTTCATTTTCTGTCATGCACTTTAGTTTAGTGTAGTTGTTGGTTGATGTTCAACATTTATGTTATTTCTTTCCAAGCAATTTACTTTGAGCATTAAGTCTTTCTTAGTTGTAGAATGAATGTGGCTACTTTGGGGTTCCTAGTGCACATATTGTGCTGACTCATTTCAAGTTCACGTCCCTGGGTTGACAAGTTAAATGCACATTCATAGTGATTAAGACAGTTATTCAGGTTAGATGTCCAATCTCTGAGTCACAACTTTATGAGCTTAGTTGTTAAATCATTGTAGGAGACCGACATTTTTGGCACCATTGCCAGGGATGGTGTCAAACTAGGAAGATCTTTGGAGACATTTTTAGTATTATTTCTTGTAGAAGTATTTTTGAAACGTGTTCTTAGCATATCCCTCATTTAGGAAGTAATGACCCATAATCCATTCACAACATTCTTTGTGTGAGTTGGTTGATACTGACTATATACTACATGCATAGAAGCAGAAGAAGAGATACTTTAGGGATATTCCTTCCTAATGATCCTATTCCTGATGACAGCTTAGTTGAGTATCCAAACTACCCAGCAGAAGAAGCAGAAGTGAATCCTTTTCTTGATGCATTCCCTGATTTGAATAGTTCTAAAACATCCTATGAAGAACAAGCTACCCAAAACTTGATTGATAATCCATTTGCTTTGATAATCAACCAAGCAGCTATGGCTGCCCAAAATGGACCTAATCAACCAACCTTTCCATTTCCTATTGCTCATCAAAATGAAGTGGATAACCTCAAGAACATCCCTGCTTCAGTTCTCTCCAACTTCTATGGACTTGCAATAGAGGACCTAGACACCTTTTTGTTTCAATTTGATATCATCTGTAGAAGCTATGACTACACCACTGATGCTCATAGGCTTAAGTTGTTTCCTATTACCATGCAAGATGTTGCATTGAGATGGTTCATGGGTCTAGGTAGTGATATTGTCAATACTTGGGATGAGATGAAAGAGAAATTCCTTGAGAAGTATAAAGACTACTGTAGGGGTGGAGATATGAGAGGAGATGATATTTTTAGAATGCAGCAGAAAGAGGATGAAAGTTTGGAGGATTACATCTCAAGGTTCCTATTTTGTTTGCAAAATTCTCCCCATCATACACTCAATGAGGAGTCTCAGAAACTACTCTTTCTTAGAGGAATAAGTGAGCATTGCATAGATGCCTTGGATTTGATGGGAGGAGGAGATATTACCCAAGTGCCTTGGGAGGCTATTAAGAAGATGTGCCAGAATTATTCCAGAGCAGCCATGAAGAAAGGAAGAGGTTACCATTCCCTTATGGGCAAAACCCCTACCAATGGAGTTTCAAGGGTGGAGATAATTCACTTGCTGCCTGATTTTAAGTAAGATATCATAAATAATATGGCCACCCAGCTAGACACACTTCAAGCAAAGAAGAAGCAAGATGAGGCAGATGTAATGTTGGCAGAAAATTGCCCTCATTGCAGACAAGAGAAGAGGGACTGCAGATGCAAGATGGTAGCTAATATTGACAGTAAGTAGATTCCACCTGAGTTCAAGCCAATCCAGGTTGAAGATCAAGTCTACTATGTTGCACAAAGGAGGCCATGGATTCCAAGACAAGGTATGCCACCAGATCTATTATCATTTGTTGGACCATATTTTAATACTTATGCATCTGGTAACCAATGGCAACAACCATCTCCATCCAACTTTGGAGGATATTCACCTCAGCCTTGGAATAACCCTCCAAACACTTGGAAAAATTACCAAAACCCTACACCCCAATAGCAACAACCTCAGGGCAATTGGCAGTCACCTCTAAGAAACTGGCAGCAAACATCCCAATGGAGGGGAGGACAGCAATGGCCAAACCAGACAACTAATTACATGCAACCACCTTCTCAGCCCAAACATCCTCCTATAATGCCTCCTCCTGCTAGTTCAAATTCAACTACACCTAAACCTACTCAGTTACCAGCTCAGCCCTCACCTAACCCAAATAACAGACCACAACAATAGCCTGTATACTCTGCTGATCCAAATCAATTCCCTGCATATGCTATGAGTGTAAGTGACATCCACTTGCGTTCAGGAACTACCTTGGTAGCTCCTTCCACACACATTATTACTGAGCTTCCTGAGGAGGAAGAGGAGCCTTTAAATGCCCCCATTCAGACAAATGCATCTAAAAATCCTGAACCAGTCCCAGTCAAGCAGACTGCAGAAGAACCACCATTTACACAGAGGTTGGAAACTGTAAAATAAAAGGAAGAGACAGAGGAACCCACCTTTAACATTCTGGAGCAGTTGAAACATGTATGTGTCAAGATCCCTCTCTTTCAGGCCATAAAAGATGTTCCTATAAATGGCAAAGCAATCAAGGAAGCATGCCTTAAGAAGCCAAGTAGAAAGAGGAAAGACCCCACTATGATTCATGTGGTAGGACAGTTGGCTGACATCATGCTTGGGAAAGTGATTGTTCCCAAATATAATGATCCAGGGAGTCCTGTGGTAGGAATTGTTATAAATTGGATCCAAATAAGGAATGCTCTAATTGATTTGGGAGCAACAATAAATGTAATGACCAAGGATACCCTGCAACAACTAAATGTTTCAAACATGAGACCTACTCCTACTATCATGTAGCTTGTTGATAGTTCTACTGTTAAACATGATGGGATAGTAGAGGACCTTGTGGTATCCCTAGATTCATGGGAATATCCAATTGATTTCATGGTACTTTCTCCTAAAGCTACATTGGGAGGGTATCCCATCATTCTAGGAAGGTCGTGGTTAGCCACAATTGATGCTTATATTGGATGTCGGTCATGAGACATGACCATCTCTGATGGTAGAAGCACTAAAAAGCTTGTTCTTTACCCACCTGCATAGCCATCTCATGATATGGATAATCCTATTTGGCCACATGTTGGTAAAGATGCCGAGGAAGTTAATTTGGTGGTATAGCTTATGATGTTAGGCATAAACTCTTTCATGCAGCTTCAAGAGGAAGATGAGATATTGTCTAACATAATTCAGAATCATTGTGAAGTAGAGGAAGCATCATCCTCTCATTCTACTGATCCAGTGAAGACACTTATTCCCACTTCTCTTGCAGCAACATTTATGTCTCATACATTGCTACCACAAGAAATCAAGGTACCAAGCATTAGTGAAGAAACTATGGTAGAGTTAACAACTCAAGTGGAGATTTCAGAAGAAAGATATTTGAATATTAACAACAAATTAACTCAAGAACATTAGCTGCCTTTCACAAACTTGTTAAAGAAACACAAAAATGCCTTTGCATGGGATTACTGTGACATGAAAGCACTAGATCCCACATTATGCACCCATAGGATTTACATAAGGGAAGATTGTACACCAGTAAGACTTCCACAAAGGAGAATCAACCCTGCACTAAGAGAGATTGTCAAAGAAGAATTACAGAAGCTATTAGATGCAGGTTTTATCTACTCAATCTTAGATAGCCAGTGGGTGTCTCCTTTGGTTCTCATGCCTAAAAAGGGAGGGAAATGGAGAGTTTGCATTGATTACCGAGAATTAAACTCTGCCACCAAAAAGGATCGTTTTCCCCTTCCTTTCATAGACTAGGTATTGGACTCACTTGCAGGAAAGTAGTACTTTTCTTTCTTGGATGGGTTTAGCAGTTATAATTAGATACAGATTGCACCAGAGGACCAAGAGAAAACAACCTTTACCTGTCCTTTGGGGACTTATGCCTACTCAATGCTTCCATTTGGATTATGCAATGCTCCTGCAACTTTCCAAAGGGCAGTCATTAGCATATTTTTTGATATCTCACCTGATTGCATGGAATTCTATATGGATGATTTCACTACTTATGGTGCTACTTTTGAGGAGGCATTGGACACTTTGGGAAGGTTTTGGAGAGATGTGAAGACCATAATTTGTCCCTGAACATTGCAAAGTACTTCATGATGATGCAGGAAGGAGTAGTGCTTGGACACTATGTCTCTCCAAAAGGAATTTAGGTAGACCCAGCAAAGATTGAAGTGATAATCAATCTGTGATTCCTGCAAAGCAAAAATATGTCAGAAGCTTCTTGGGTCATGCAGGGTACTATAGACATTTTATCAAGGATTTCAACAAAATAGCAACCCCATTGTATACTCTTCTCACTAAAGATGTTGAATTTCAGTGGAATGAAGACTATAACAAGGCATTTTCTAATTTAAAGGCAGCATTGACTCATGCTTCTATACTCAAAGGGCCCAATTGGGAGCTTCCTTTCCACATCCATACTAATGCATCTGATTATGCCATAGGAGTAGTATTAGGGCAAAAAGAAGGAGCCATTGAACATGCTATTTATTTTATCAGCAAAAACTTGCAGGGAGTTGAGTTCAATTATATAGTGACAGAAAAGGAAATGCTGGCAGTAATCTATGCCCTCAATGAATTCAGGCACTACATAACAAGATATTAAATCTTTGTGCACACAGATCATGCAGCCATTAGGTATCTCATGAACAAACCCTTGATATCAGGAAGATTAGCAAGATGGGTGTTGCTAATGCAAGAATTTGACATTACCATTGTGGATAAGCTAGGGAAGGCCAATGTTGTTGTAGACTTCCTGTCAAGGTTGACTACATCAAAGGACAACCAAGTCATTGATGATTTTTTCCCTGATGAACACTTGTTTTCCATCACCATGCCAACACCCTGGTATGCTGATACAACTAATTATTTGGTCACAAGGAGAGTCCCTCCTCATTTCTCTCCAAAGGAGAGAAGGGTGCTCATTGAAAAGTCCTTTCCTTTTTCATGGATTGTTGGATGTTTGTTCTACACTAGACCCGACCATGTCATGAGGAGATGTGTGAGGGAAGATGAAACATATGACATTTTACATGCATGCCACAATGAACCATGTGGAGGACATTTTGCAGCCAAGAGGACAACAATGAAGAGTTTAAATACAGGTTATTACTGGCCAATGCTCTATAAGGATGCAGGGAGATATACAAGGAAATGTGACATATGCTAGAGGATGGGAAGGCCAACCAAATCTGATGAGATGCCCCTTTACCCTTAGCTAGTGATCACTCCATTTGATAAGTGGAGATGAGATTTTGTAGGACCCATTGATCCTCCATTCAATGGTAAATCCTATATCTTAGTATGCACTGATGTAACCAAATGGGTTGAAGTTAAGGCCATGAAGCATGCAAGAGAAAACAAGGTTGCAAAATTTCTTTATGAGGAAATTTTCACATGGTTTGGAGTTCCCAAAGAGATAGTGACTGATCAAGGAGCTCAATTCACCTCAACCCTAGTTGCAGCACTAGTCAATGAGTACAACATAAGGCACAAGAAATCTACTCCTTATCACCCTCAGGCCAATGGCCAGGTTGAGGTAACTAACAGGGAAATTAGAGCCATTCTAACCAAAACTATGGTTGTCCATAGGAAGGATTGGCCAAATAGGTTGCCAGAACTGTCTGGGCCTATAGAACAACCTAGAAAACAACCACAGGCTTCAGTCCTTTTGAGTTACTGTATGGAAAGACAGGTATGATGCCCAATGAATTTGAACATGACTCTTCGGACTGCAATAGGCTTGGGGATGGATATTTTTGAGGCACAAAAAGACAAAATCATCCAGCTCAATGCTTTGGATGAGTTGAGGAAAGCAGCCTTGCATCACACAGAAGTAGTGCAGAATTAGAGAATAAAGTGGCATGACCAATTCATCAAAGACAAGAAATTCCAGCCAGGTGACTAGGCACTGCTCTATGACTCAAGGTATCAGGATAATGGAGGAAAATTACAGATAAGGTGGCTAGGACCATATGAGGTTGCGGAAGTTTTCCCCAATGGTGCTATTTAACTTACCACCATTGACCCTATCAGATTTAAGCTACTCATCAATGGTCATCACCTCAAGTTGTATCACAAGCCAACTTCGAAGGATGAATTCCTGCAACAATTCACTTAGCATGCAACTCCAGAACTTCTTGCAGCTGAAGGCAGCGGACCTAGTGTCCCACCTTCTGGCTAACCAAGGTACAACACTTGTCATAGTAAAGACTTCCACTTTTGTGGGGGTCTACTTCTTCATTCATTCACCCATCCACTCATCCATATCCATCATTCTCTCTTACGTCACGTTGCCATGACATCACTTCATTCCACATCACTCTATTCTGCTCCACTTTCATTCATTGCTCAATGAATTTCTTAAAAGGTGATAGTACTTTCTCCATCATTTTTGCAACTGATCTTCCCAAAATCAAGGTACGTGCACATTAATTTGTTATATCTTACTTATCTTTTTGTATATTCATTTAATCATTGTAAATTAATGTTGATATTCTATATAGCATGTAATTATTCCCTGCCCTGTCCAATCAAGCAACATCATTCCGCATGTGTGGGCACATGCTCAATTTTAGGTTGGGGGGAGTATGAATACCATGTCCATGTGTCAGTCCATGTTGGTTTATACCAGCCGCCAGCACGTCAAAAAGTTTAAAATTGAGTTGATTTGAATTCTGAGTGAGATGACGGCTCGCAAGTGTGAGGTGATAGCCTTCATTGATTACTCCTTACTGCCTACACTACTCTTGTCAAAACCTTGAGTTCCCAAATAAGGAAAATTTTAGACAGCATTGGCGTTGGAAAGTTAGCAGTGTTATAGGAGAAAAACTTTGCAGAGTGATTATTTATTTTCAGACAACAAACAATGGGAGGTGGATTAATTTGAAATGAACCCATGGTTCATGATGTATTACCGTAGGATGCACCCAGCCAGGCCGAGTTTAGAAATTGCAGGTGGTTAGATTATTTCCTGAAGCTGAATGGTTTTAATGAAGATGTTGCATTAGAATTTGCTCAGACATTGTCAGAAGGAAAGGCCACGGTAAAAGGGTTAGAGGTATTGGCTACTAAAGAAAAGATTACAGAAGTCATAGGGTTGCCTATTGACGGTGAAAATTACCCTGTTTCCAGAGACGCTAGGTCAACTCGGGCTAAATTTATAGAACATGGTGACCCTCCATTAATTGTGGACAAACAGGGAGCGAAGAGAACCTCTCTGCCTAAGCCATGGAAGCAAGTAGTTGTTCATGTTGTGAGGTACATTACTTGTGAAGGTCGTAAATCGAATCTACATTTTGTGCATTTCAAATTGTTGATTCATATGAGACATGGGAGAAGAATGAATGTGCCAAACGTGCTATATCACCTTCTCTCAATCATGGCAGCTGAGACCCAAAATGGTAGGGCTAATTCTCTTTCCCACCATTGTTTGATCAAATTGTTAGTTGAAAAGTCTCTGCATGATGTGTCTAATATGACTTGGGAAGAATTCCTAAATATTGATCAAATTAGACCAAAGCATTTGTGACCTACGATTGTGCCTCAACCTCATAGGACTAGGAGGAAAGTGAGTTCTGTTGAAGCTACTCCTGGAGCCTCAACTTCTGGTATAAACCCTCCTACAGCTGAACCAACTATAGAGATTAGTTCTTTTGAGGTAGAGCATTCAGACAAAGAGAGTTCTTTAGATTTTGATGATGATGTTCCTCTTGGCAACCTAATTCAAACTAGGGCACAAAAGAAAGCAACAGAAATAAGAAAGGGTAAAGCTAAAAAGAAAACTGCAGGAAAGGAAGTGCCAAGCTCTAAGAAATGGAAGGCTGACACTATTCTTCCTGCAAGAGAAGAAAAACATGAGAGCCCTCCTAGAAAATCAAGACCTACTGAGCCATCTTTTGGTGTGCCTCCACAGAGAAGCCCTAGGGCTGAAGAAACGCCGCCAGAAGATACTGAGGCCCCAATGGGGGCATGTAAACGTTGAAGAAAAGGACATATTTGAGGAAGCGACAAATGTAACATTGGCAGACCTTGCTACTGTCGCTGAACAAATTAAGAGTTAGGGATGTGAAGACAACCAGGAGTTCCTGTAGCAAGCAGTCCTATAGCCAAAATTGGATGAACATTTAGAAACCCTGTAGATAGAGCTATATGAAGGGCAACCATCAGTGCCAGGAAAACTTTTGGTAGGAATACATAGGCCCTCTAATTTTTCAATGCATATGGTAGCTATGAGTTTATGGAATGAGATGCAAAGGAGAGAAGAAGAATGGAAAAAGGAGAAACACGGGCTGAAGGAGGAAATTCAAAAGAAAGATGAAGAGATTGAAGATAAGAACACAAAAATTGTGACTTTAAAGGAGAGAGTGGATAATATGGCAACCTTAGTGCCTTAGGTATTAGAGTGCAGGACTCCTCCAAGGGTCTATGCTCTATATTTGAAGGAGAGGTATCTTTCTTTTAAACAAGCAATGATTGTTTCAGGTTTGAATCCTTCCATTGAGACTCTTCTTGAATTTTTCAATGCTTATCGGATTGCTCCTCCTGAAATGAAGAATTTGTTGGGTGAATTCTATTTACATAATTATCCTGTGTCCCAAGATCATGATTGGAATCCCTTGTTGTATGTTGGGGATGTTCAATTAAGGGCATTTATGTCTTGGATACAAAATGAGATTAGATGGGGACAACAGTACAGGGCTTAAAGGCAAATAGAACTCAACACTCCCCTGTCCATCAAAGTTGAATCTAGAAATCTAGGGGACATTTTCAATGATTGGCATAGAATGCTTTATAGACCAAGCTATGGAAATTGAATCCTATATGAGAGAGAAGCAATTTACAAAGAATATGAGAAGGTAGCAAACACTATAGGAGAATTTGTAAAGGGATATTTGGCACAAAGGTGGAATAGTTTGTCTGATGAACTAAAACAAGCAAAGCCTCACTCTCTGTAGAACCATGTTGTAGCATGTAAAAGAGTGGATAGATATATGCAGCTTGGGAGGGCAAAGGGACAATTTTGGCTTCCCTTAATTTTCCAACCACCTATCCTATTATGGCCTATGCCAAAATTTAGGTACCACCAGTATGACATTGCTGAGGAGAGATAGAAATGGAACAGACTGGATAGACAACAAGGGTTCTATTGAGATCCTAATTCACGCACTGCAGAAACTGATGTAGGATGGCTGACAGTTGCAAATTTTAGTGCATTGACCAAACAGAAGAACAATCCTTCCTCTGCTGGAGGACCAGCAAAGTCTTAGGTTGGGGAGGGTGATGAGTTTAGTTTATGACTCAATTTTGTTAGAATTTATTATCCATTTGTTGTAGTTATCATGGACTTTGGTACCTAGATCTAGATCTTTTCATGATATTTCCTCAAAACCATAAGATATTGGGCATATGTTATTTCCTATAATCTTTAATGACATTGATATGCTATATGAACTATCTATGTTAATTTTACATGTGAATTAATGAATGTTACTTTAAGATAGTTACAGATCTACAATTATTGTGCGTACTAATATTGTTATGCAGATATAATTAGCAACCTATAAAATTGAGGAAGATTCTGTCAGTTGGTTACTCGCCATCAAAGTCAACAAGGTGGTCGTTCAAATGTCAAATGGAGGGAAGATAACCGCCTTATAACTGGTCTTAATAGCTAGTTCAGTGAATATAGGAGTTACTATTGTGCTAGATCTACGTCAAAGTGAACATGCTTGACTAGATTCCATGCATGCATAACCTCCTCTCCACTTTCTATGCTTTCCCTAAAGTGGGGTCCTCCTAATCTGTTGGAGTTGACCGCCTTGTTAGGTAGTTAGTTTGTAGTTCTTCTTTCTATAAATAAGACTCAGATGCTCCTTCTAAGAGGTTGATTATTCTGAGCTTGTACTCGCATTGCTAAGTTTTTTAGTAATGCAATTATGCTACTTGTTTGTACTCATGTTTTCCAATGAATAAAATGAAGTTCTAAGTTCGCATCTTTGAGTTTACATTTGTCTTAAGGGATACTCATCCAAGGGGGCCCACTTGGTGAGCATTCCATCCTTTAGTTTAGTTGTTATTTCTTGTTAAGTAGTTAGTTAAAATTTGACACTGTATGTTCTTGTAGCCACTAGAATTCCAGTCTGTGTTTGTTCCTGTAGCCAAAGCAGACAGAGTAGTTTCCTGTTTGTTCGCCCAGATTTTTATTTTTTGTCATGCACTTCAGTTTAGTGTAGTTGTTGGTTGATGTTTAGCATTTATGTTATTTCTTTCCAAGAAATTTACTTTCAGCATTATGTCTTTCTTAGCTGTAGAATGAATGTGGCTACTTTGGGGTTCCTAGTGCACATACTATGCTGACCCATTTCAAGTTCACGTCCCTAGGTTGACAAGTTAAATGCGCCTTCATAGTGATTAAGATAGCTATTCAAGTTAGATGTCCAATCTTTGAGTCACAACTTTATGGGCTTAGTTGTTAAATCATTATAGGAGACGAACATAAACTACAAATAATAGCTTGCTTGGGGCATGCTAACCAATTTTAAACCCTCAGAAGAAAGAATATGAGTAGAATATTTCTGAGAAAACATCTTGAAGGATTAGTCAATAAGTAATTTGCATCATATAAAATTATTATTTAAGTTAATAAAAGTGAAAAATATAAGTTAATTAAAGTTAGGAAGAGAGTGGACCAACTTTGATCTTCTACATTCTAATTCTTATTTTAAATTTAAATTTGTTTGAAATTTTTGAAAAAATAACTGTTACAAATGAATCTTAAAAATTATTGAATGCCATCTTTATTTGTACTTAAAGCATGTATAAATTTATTGTTATCTTACTATTTATGTAGTATTAAATTCATTGATTCTTTCCCTAAATTTCCTATTGGTGTATCCCTTGAACCTCCAAAGGGTGCAAGAGCTAGTTTTAAGTACACCCTCCCCTACCAAGTTTACTTCCAAAGTAAGTCTACTTCTATCCTTCTTTCCTTGGTTTTATTTCATTGTTTTGTTGTTTTCAGTTCAATCCAATTTCATGGCATCTTTGCAAGTAAAATTGATCTAATATAAAACTTGCATATATGATCCAATAAAATGTGGCCACTTGTGAATCTACTCCATAATAATGACAAATAAGTCTAGGGATCAAGAATGTAAATTTATGGAAATTGGTGATAAAGGAAATTGAAATACAGGATGACTTGAGCCAATTTCACATAATTGTGTCACTTATAAGTTGATTATTGCATTTAGATACTGTAATCAAATTAAACACAAAACATAAAGGCAAAAGGGCATGGATATGCAATTTTCACTGTTACAATTTAGGATTCACTAAAGTGGCTCAAATTTCTAAATGTGTAAGGTGCAAATTCATTCTTGAGAGAGCTTAGAGTGTGTTTCATAGAGCTCAAAGTTCATGCACACCATCCTATACAATATTTTTGACAATAAAATTGAGCCACTTTAGGCTATTCTATAACAATTGTTTAGTAATAAGTTGTGTTATACGAAAAGAAAAGAAAAATTAAGAGGTCAAGTGGTCCTTGGTCTATTGATGAAGTTGAATGATTTACAGAGAGTCCCTCAAGGATCAATTTTTTTTTAATACAAGGCTCATGACACTCTTAAGTAATGAGGCTAGGATCATGCCTAACCAACTTTAGCAGAACGAACATCTCTGTTCTCGTACACCTATAATCTAAATTCTATTAAAAAATATTTAAAAATAAATTTTGTAAACACCTATAGAGAAAAAGGTACATAAATAGTCACACAAATAGATTGTGAAGATGATGAAGTTGAAATATTAACAATTAGATTATGTAAGTGATGTTTTTAATTAGCCAATAGGCTTATTAGTGGAAGCTTTTGCTCCCAGAAATGTGTCATCCTGCTTGCTTACTATTGCCGGAGAAAAGTTACCAGATTTAAATGGACCGTCGAACTACTTGGCTGATGATTTTAGCAGTATATTATTTTATTCAATTTTTTATTTATATCTTGATGTTCTCTTGGAGCCAAAACGAACACCGAGCATGTAAAATCAAGCTTGGAATTTTAGTTTTCTTAACAGTAACAAGATTTTTTCCGTATCCAAATCTTTACAGTGCTATCTTGATATTTTTATTGTTTATTTAAAATAATTATTTTTAAAAAATACTATTCTTCCACACTGAAAAAGTAGTTCAACAAAGGGTTTATGGGGTTTTAATTGTCATAGATGTTTTGCAAAGCTTTTATGTCATATATGTATGTGAAGATAAAGTGTATATTTAGGTAATGTTATAACATTGGTATTAAATTTATCTGAATTTTAATTAGGATTAAGGATTATAATTAAAAACTATCTTCCATCAACTAATTTATTAAATCGTTCCAAATCGAAAACAAACAAAAAATACGGCTACATTCCTCCTCGCCCTTTTGAAAATGCATGGGTTTCAATTTTTTCTTTTCAGGATGAATTTGTTAAAGGATATACAAGTAAGCAAATAATTTTTTTTATCATTTTAAATTATTCATTTTATTATTTATTGATTATTAAATAAAAAATTGGAATTGTATATTACATTACACATTTTATTACATATAATAAATAAATATTTATAATATTACATTTAATAAAAGATATGCAAATAAATACACAATTTCACTTTCAATTAATTTAAAACAACATAATATAAAAAATAATTTAATAACATTACATTTATTAAATATTTTGTTACAAATTCTATTACACATAAAAAAAAATTTAAATTGCAATATTTTCAATTAATTTAAAACAATATAATATTTATAACATTACATTTACTCTAATGTTAGGATTAGTGATTAAACATTTTAATTGTACAAAAAGAGAAAAATCATTCCCTAGAAGTATACATCATTTGCCCTTTCCAAGAGCCTGTTTAAAATGTAGAAGACTTCGTTCATTTGTTCATGTATCCTTGAAATTCAAAAAATCTTCAAGATGTACGCTGCAATGTAATTCCTAAATATGGTCGTAAGTTAAGAGAATAATTAGATAAATGAGAATAATTCTTACTGCTTGACCTTCATTTTGTCTTATAAGTCTTGTAAAAATCATCATAATGTGCACACCAAAAAAATTAAAAACCAATGCAATCAATCAAAGTGACATGACAAATCCATATCCACAATGCTCAACCTTAACAAAAACTCAAAATGAAATTGGTTCATCTTGCCCTCAATGTGAAGATAAAGCTTTGGTGTTTTAATTAGTTTTAAAATCAAAACATTATGTCAATAGTGTTTATATTCTTCAAGTAGTTTTAAAAAAGCAACAAAATATTTAAATCAAATTAGAATATATCAAACTATATACAACAAAAAAATATTAAAAAAAAATTATAATCAATACTTAGCTGTATACACCTAAAAATGACACGACTCTATCCAAATAAATATTCTTAATATTTATTTCAGTTTAATTCCTCTATCAATAAATAAACAAATCAATTTATTTATCTAATTCACATTCTTCCACCAAATTAAATAAAATCATTTATTTAATTAAATCCTTCATATTCCTCCAAATTAAATAAATTCATTTATTTAATTAAAATCCTCCACGTTCTTCTAAATTAAATAATACCAAATTATTTAATTAATTCTTCCAAAATTCCTCTAAATTAAATAATATCAAATTATTTAATTACCTCTTCTAAATTCTAAAGTCATTCTAAATTAAATAATCTCCAATTATTTAATTAGTTCTTCTAAACATAACATCCTCTATATTTAAATAAGCCAAACTTGACATTGAAATCAATATTTTGAACTAAATCTTCATGTTCTAACACCTATAGCCACTAAACCATTAGGAATTTGAAGATGACGCAAACTAGTGATTTGTGAGATTTTGTTTGCAGATTTTAAATATATATTTTTAAAAAATTTAGAGTTAAATTGTAAATTTTTTTGCATCTCCTTTGATAACTAGTTTTTAATAGTAAACAATATTTTTTTAAAGTGATGTGTATTCCGTAGCACATAACTATTTTTCTACAAGGGATAAAATTCTGATTCTTTTTAATTTAGATTGGTGACACCGATATATAGTGTATGCATTTGTTTTCATAATGTTTTGTTGAATATATATTGTTTAATTAATTTTTGAAGTCAAACGAATTATAATTTAGAAATAGGCATATTCCATAAAACATAACTTTTTCTGTATGTATCAAAATTCAATTTTTTTTCTTTTGTTAAAACAAGGACATCAATACCTAGTGCATAGATATTTTTTAGAATTTTATTTTAGTAATTTACTAATTTTTCATGTGTGTAGAAAAGAGAATTTGATGTTCGGTGAAAAACATACATTCACAAGAAATAAAAAATAAATATAATAATTAAATTAAATATATTTAAAATTATATTTTTTGGGAAGCTTATAATAAGGACTACATACTTAGAAAGCATAAATTTTAAATGAATTCATTTGATCCCTCAAAAGGTAAATCAAAATTAGTTTTTTATCAGCATTTTGATAAGTGTAGAGGAGACTCCATTATAGGTATGGTTTAAAACTAGCAGGGTTCTATCCAAAGGGGTTTGAATCTAAGGGGGTTTGATCAAACCCTCTTTAATTAAAATCATTTAAATGGAACCTTTCAAGGCTTAAATCATTATATTTTCTAAAAATATGTGATTTCAGCAAAAACTAGGATGTCCCAGAAAATGTAACCCATTATTGTGGCAGCATTAACTCCCCAATCTATTCTATTAACTAATTAATCAATTCAGTTAACTCTTCATTCTATTTTGTTAACTCCTCTTGTTGCATGAAGGCTAGGACACTTGTCCTCTTCTGATTTGCGCACATTCTCTTAAGTTTTTTCAACTGTCGATCTTCTTATTCATTCTATACCGTTGATCTTCTCTCTCACAAATCTATAAATACAACCCCTATTCCTCCATTTCAATCATCCAAGATTTTAGTCAACTTACTCTGTAGGAATCACAGCGCGCCTTTGGCACCCAAATCCATCCATAGCTTGCGATCACCCTTTTTATTGTATTGAAGCTCCTCTTCATTACAAGAACTATTATAGTCATTTCTCTATTGTTATCTTGAAGAAAAAAGCAAGGAAGTGTGCTTTCTCAGGGCTTCATTCACATGAAAGATCAATTTGAGATTAGGCAAACAATGGAAGCCACGAAGTAATAAGGTTTGCAAGGTATTTTCTTTGTGTTGAATCTTGATTATTGCAATTTCTATTGAGGTCCTGGGTTATTATTAATCATTGATATTATATCCACATTTTCCCATAACATTTATGGCGCCCACCATGGGACCTTGCCCCAATTTAACCTCAAAACTGAGTTTTTGTGCATTAGGTTCTGTACACAAAAGGATTCCGCACATCTTTTCATTTCTAACATGCATCTGAGCTCTGTTTCAACACATCTAGAGATTCAGTGCATCTATTCACTGCAACAACGCTTCTGTGCTCTGTAACTATGCATTTATCTAACCTGTGCATGTGTACTCTATAACTACACTTTTATTATCTGTAACTGCGCATATATCATAACTACAAATCTATTATCTATGGCAATGCATTTATTCTCTGTAACATCGTATATACCAGATCTGTGCATCTTTGTTCTATTTCTATGCATGTATGCTCTGTAGCTACGCATTTATTTTGATAGTGATTTTAGAGTTATTTCTTGTGATTTCGCTAACGCTAACATTTCTCACAGGAATATTCTCAAATCTACTTGCAGGTTAGGGGCTAGTTAGTCATATAGCTACATTTGTTAACTCATCTCTAGATCTAATTAGTCAGAGGAAAGTAAATGGATTATTCATGCAAATCTTATTTAGCTCTAACTAGGAGGATTGTAATTTGATCTTGTTGCATCAACAACTCAAACATAGTCCCTACTAGAAAGATATAAAATTGAACTATTGCTATCTTGCTTCTTTCAAAGTTAACAAATCTTGTGTGTGCCCAAGTAGCTTAACTCATTTAGTCTTTTTCATTTTAACTAGGGAAAAAGAAGCATTGTCTTTCGTGTATTTGGAATGATACTAGGCCTATGCTCTCCCTTATCTTGGGTGACCAAAATGCCAAACCTATCATTTCACATGTTTTTTTTTTAGAGAGGCCTACCCTTGGATATCCTTCTGTCCAAGTGGGAATGACTTTAAGTGGTAACAAGCCAAAGCCAAGCTCTGCCTAGCCACTATAAATAAATTGTGCTTGAGGCGAAAGCTTCATGCAATGAGTCCTGATTAGTTATACCGACAACCAACCTCCCCCAAAACCCTCCAAGGCACAACCCTTGAAGGCTAGGAGACTCCATAACAAAGAGTAGTGCTACCGCACATATAACCACTCAAACGGTTGCCCTTACTACTTATCCATTGTTTTAAAAGCCAAAATCCCCTATAAACCAATGCCAGAAAGAGAGATTATCATCTTCCTAAGATGAATCATGTTCTTACGATTCAATAGTAGAGATAATAAGGAAATCCTAAGGTTTACGAGCCTTGGGAACTTGGAACTTGGTGTACCAGAGAAGTTTGTGCACTTGTAAGGGGGAGCCCGTGTCCCAAGTTCCTAAGTTATCTGCTCTGAATAGCGTATTTGTTGTAAAAACCAAGTGAGAATTTAGTTTATATTGCCCTTGCCATCCTAGGATTTGTACTTGTTTTTAGTCAAAAAAGTCAAAAATCTAAAAAAATAATCAAAAATCATGAAAATATTCTGTGTTTTCTATGTCTTTCTTGCCATAGTTGAAAAATCAAATAAAAAAGACCAACTTTCAGCCAAAGAAACCAAAAAAAATCAAAAAAATTAGTCAAAACTGCCAAAAAACACAGAGCTACGCATATATACATTCCTGCTGCGCATTTGTCACTTTATGTGGTGCATTTGTTTCATACTGCGCATTTACACCATTCTGTCATGCATTTGTCCTGTTCTACTGCTCATCCATCCTTTTACCAGAGCTGCGTATTCATTGTCTGTTATTGCACTTTTGAGTTTTCACCAGTCCTGTGCATTTGTCCTATACTGCTACGTATTTACCCTCTGTAACTACGCATATATGTTTGCACATCCATCACAGTGAGCACTTCCAGACCTTTTGTGAGAAAAATATCAACCTTTTTGGGTACCCATTTCGGTCTTGTGCCAGTTTCTAAGGATATGACAAACCAATTAGAAGCACTTGCTCAAGAAATCTAAGCCATAGAACAACAACTACAATCTTACAAACAAAATCTTCCAAAAAGTAATATTCGTTAGGGGGCATATCTCCTTATCCATTTGATATAAGCATGGCTACGATATCTTTCTCTCCTAGTTTTGATGTGCCTAAGTTTGACAAATATAGGGAAAAAGATGATCCACGTGAACCAAATCCCTCCCAACATGAGCATGCCAGTACTAGCTATGCCTCACACCAATATCATACATTCTTTGCCCGTCTTAATGATACTATTGACAAGGGAAGCACCACCTTAAGTTGGGAATCATATACCTTTCCATCTACTAGTCCTCCATCACCATCACCTAGAAGGCATAGCCCAAAGCATACTAGCCCTACACCAACACTGCCATCAAGTTTCCAAAGCTCTAATCCGCCAACCAAAGAATCCTCGAATGATCTTTTCCAAAGACTTTTTCCAAACTTATACAACAAAAGAAAAGCTAGGGAGAAATCAAAATCCACTCATCCAATGTCATCCCCATCCAGCACAAGCAATCCTAACCTTAAACATAAGCCTACACCTTTTACCATTATTCTCCATCCGTTATATTACCCATCTACCCATACACTCATGAAAGATGTGATGCAATGGCTATTAGCAAGGAACCAACCATCTCCATGTCATAAAACACCTATCCAAGAACCTATCAAAGAGCCTTCAAGCATGTCCATTGCTCCAACCTCGTCATGTAATCCGCAACCCCTTGAGCTTATTGAACAACCTCCTACCATTAACCAATGTCAAGGTCCATCAAACCTTCATGTTGTTGACCAAGAGCCTATCCAAGAGTCCTCTACCTCCACTTCAATTCAAGCAAATCAAGACTTATGTCAAGAGTACACTTTAGAGCATGTGAAAACACCAACCCTTTATCTGAATCAAGATCAAGGCACACCCATCCAATCCATCCATAACCTTTATCTTTTCCACAATCAAGATATTACCTATGAAGAAGCTATCCATGAGTAGCTTGATCCTATACATGAGAAAGAAATCCAAACCCATCCATAACCTATATCATTTCCATGATCAAGATATTCCCTATGAAGAAGATGTCCATGAACAACTTGATCCCATACCCATCCATGAGCAAGAAACCTCCATTACTCCTATCCACCCTCTATCTAGTCCTATCCATGATCCAACAACACACACTTCCCTTGATGAGACACTTGCCTCCCAAGTGCACATAGATGATCAAACTGATAACTTGGATCCTAGTGAACATAATGATAATCAAGCTCCTAATGATCCTTCACCATCTATTATTGACCATGCTGGAAATCCCCCACCATATACCCTTGGTCTTACCACCTTCATTCATGAATGTTCCTCTTTAGGAAAGTAACAACCATTATCTAGCATTTCACCTTCTCCACCAAATAATGAGCTCATATATACTGCCCAAATCACCCATAATCCCATTGTCCACTGCTCCAAAATATGAAATATCAAGGTAAAGGCTTAGGCCTTCATGAACAAGGTGTTTTGGAGCCTATCCATGTCAAAGTCCCTCCGTGCTCATATGGCCTTGGATACACACCCCAAGGTGAACAATCTAAAAATGTTGGTCCTCTTTCCATGCCTTCTAAATCTACCACTTCCCATCGCAAACCCTATCATATTCCCAAAACATATGTCACCATTCCACCTCCAACATCCTACAAATGCCAAAAGCATGTGACCATACACCTTCCACCATCCAATTTACCTCCGCTCCTTCAAAATCCTACTATCCTTTCATCCACTTTACAATCACTTCTCCCAATGCCAAATTCATCCATCTACCCAATTCCTCACTTTTCAAATCATGACCGACAAATGCACATATTATCTAAACATGAAGCTTCCCCTCATTTCACCAAACCTATGGGATTCAAATATAAACATTGGGATGCCTCCTTTCATAAATTCAAAAATCCTAAAGGTCCTACAACCTTAGGAAATCAATCCAAAGAATCAAAGAAAAACCCATCTCAAAAGTTGCATACACCCACACACCTCAAAGACAAACTGATAAAGGTGTGGGTCCTGGTGGTGCTCACCTAGGGTTAGGGTTTTGGATCGATTTTACAGGCTTATGTTTTGTTCCCTCAATCCTTAATTCCTTAGATTAAATTTTTCCTTGGCCTTTTGCATGGTTTTTTCTATTCTATGGTTGACCTCCTATAGCAGGTTCCTGTTTGTTAAGTTTCATCTTCATGCCTTTGTGCTCATAGGTTGACTGGCCCCCATGCAATGTTTCACCGCCTTTTCCTGTCGTACTAAAGAAAAAATGCTAGGTTTTTGTATATACAAGTGCGAATGTATGTGGGTAGGCCTAAAGGTGCATATCGGCTTTCAAAAAATGGAATAATTCAATTGTATGCATTTCAGAATGCATATTGGGTCTAAAAAAGGTGTATATACATTGAGGAATATGTCGCAGATTCTGGGAATATTCCCTGAATGTATATCGGGTTCGCATGCATATTTGTGTTGTATGTTTGAACATGCAACAACTACATACAAAGGTGCCAACATGCATTTGATACAGTGCTGAAGATACATATGGTGGGGTCTGCCTCACATACAAAGTCGAATGTATGTCCAACATACAAGGGAGATATGTATTGTCAATGTGCAAAGAAGAAAAACAAAGGGGTCGGGCCCACCAGTTGCATACAAGGGTGATTGTATGTTGGGACATACAATCAAATATACAAGGCTTGGACATGAGGAATTATACATTCTGGTTAATGTGGGTTTGAAGTCTGGATTGTATATTTTATTTTGTATATCCGCGTTGTATGTTTGTGATATACAAAACAAAAAAGATACAAAGAAAAGGAATATACAATCCAAACGTGAGAAGCAGTATGTTTTGGCAGATTTTAGGTTGAAGTCCCCAGGTTGCATGTTATGCGTTGTATATGTGATATACAACAAAAAGATACAATGACAAGGATACAATGCGGATTCCAAAGGATGTTCCAATCGAGCAGATAAGGTGTTGAAATCCGTAGATTGCATGTATATGGCATTGTATATGACTATATACAAACAAAAGGAGATACAAGGCCTGGATTTGAAAGTTTTTCAAATCCAATGGATAAATGGTTGGGGTCTGTTGTATGTATATCACATTTGTATGATGTGATATGCAAGGAAATATACAAGTAAAGAGATGCAAGCCAGACCCAATTTGAATTTCAAAGCGCTTCATAGTCATTTGAGGTCTGCCTTGTATGTTAAACAGTTGTACGTATATGCATATACAAGCACAAAAAGGGTAAAATGGATGGCCGAAAAGTCAGCGATGGATGCATAGGGTACTGACGTGGCATGATATCATTGGTGGACAACTTTTCAGCATGTTTTGATGCCATTGATCTCAACCATAAGAGAATAAGATCGACAGCTATGTTTTAAACCTTCAGCGAAAGATTTTCCTGTGCATATACAGCCATTTTTGGGCGGGAAAAGTTCTAAGGCTTGCAGGCCATTGCACTCTAGGAAGCCACGGGTAGGTGAGCCATTATTGGCTATTTGCAGAGGCATGGCTAATGTTTGACTGGCCAACTACCAATTTTATGAGGAGAATCTACGAGTGGCGGCACATCTCCCGAACTCACCTGTTTTTCCTTCCTATTCTGCCTGTGCTTTTAATGTTTTGGGCACCATTTTTGGTGCAGTGTATCTGGCAGGAATTTTTTTTTGCCATGTAAATTTTACTGAATAGACAGTCTTGTTATAAAAGGCTAGTTGTGTTACTCATTTGTTGTTGTTGAAAACTGGACAAATTTTGGTGTTGTAATGAAACACAACTTCGTTGGTGGCTCTATTTTGGGTGTCTTGTGAGTTTATGAATCTCATGTTGTATGTTTTATACATAAGTTAACTGGTTTCATGTTGTTTTATATGAGAAATGCTCTGTTGCATGTGTTTAATTATTTGTCTCCAAGTTGTGGGCATATTTTCTTTTGAATCAGAATAGCTAAGGGTTATTTGAGATTCAGGAATATGGGTTTTCTGTATTGAATGTTTAATCTCCTACCTTTGTTCAAGGAACAAATTAAATGTTTTAGGTTAATCATTGAGAAAGTATGTTGCAGCAGGGATACCATTAAGTATGAATGACTAAGCACTTTGTTTTTGGGAAGTGTCTATAAGGCAAACACTAAAAATCCCCTTGAAATCTAGTCAATGATCTAAGCTTATGATAACCATTCACATGTGTATGTCTATTGACTCCAAGCCTTGGATAGGCACCAATTTGGTTTTGTGTTGAGGTTACAACCAAGGTCCTAGTTTTGTATCCAAATACAAATCAAACTCAAACTTCAAATACAAACCTTTAGGATATTAGAAGTAGTTTTAGGACCAAAATCCTTTGTCTCACAACTGAACATAGGGCCAAAGCTAGCCCCTTTGCACTTATTCCACAATTTTGGTCTATATAAGAGAGGATCTATCTGCTTTGTATCAACATCCCAGTCAGTTCATAGTCATATTTTATGGATGTTGAGTAGGGAATACCCCCCTTGGTTTTGCAGAGCCTAAAGAAGAAGAGGAGATGTTTATAGAGTCTATCTCCTGTACTGTTGGCCCCTGGCTTGGGAATCCTATTGATTATTGATGGCTACTTTGTAGGGATAACTGGGAAGAAGCATCCAGTCTTGAAAAAATCTAATAGATTTGGTGACTCCGCTGGGGATTGCTTTGTGTAAGAACCCTGATTTTAAAAGAAAATAATTCCTATTTATAGGTGGCAACTCCGAACAAATCTCCCAACTGGTAAAGTAAAAATTTGTATGCAAGGGAGAAGATCCCTGCGTAATCCTTTGTTTGAAGAATTACCCAGCAAAATGATGTATAGGAAAAAGGGGACCATTCAAGCCGGTGAAGACAGTTCCCCTAGCCTCAGAAAAAATGATAATATTCAAGATAATCCTAGGTCTTCAGAGCAGTAGGCACCCTATTTTTCAAACGCAGAGGCTGAGATTCAAGATGTGTTTGAAAGGCAACAGGGTGGATTGAGAATGAGGTCAAAGGTGTTTCAAGAACACCCTTTCCTAGATCCCAATGATAGATTTGAAGAAACTGAATCTCCAAGGGATGACGATGATGATCAGGATGGAATGAGACCATTCTCTTTTATGCCTAGAGATGAGGAATTAGCCGAAGAAATCAAGAGCCTGAAGGCAGAATTAGAATATTTACAGGTAGTGAAGATTAGAGATGACATGAGACAGAAAGTGCAAGCTCTGAGAATCGCCCAGCATGATTCAGTTCCAACCCTTAACAACACAAATGTGCTAAGAAACAGGCACAGAAATGAAGTTCATGATCAGCATAATGATCAAAGACAGAATATAAATAATGCTAGAGCACCATTAATTAATGTAAGAAATTAGAATGCAAATAGAAATGCCAATGTTAATCAATTTGGTAGACAGCCTATGCAGCTAGACAGATTCAGGAAGTTAGTTTTTGATGGCATCCCTGGTTATCCTAATCCTATTGATAAACATGTGAGGCCGCAAGTGCCAAATTTTTCAGGAAACAATACTGTGTCAGAAGAAGATCATTTAAAGGCTTTTCAGAATGTCATGGACAATTTTAAGGTTGAGCATGAAGATGTATTTATGAAATTGTTTATGCAATCCTTAGTTGATGAGGCTAGAGAATGGTACAAGGGTCTACCTAACAGGAGTGTTTCATCATGGGATGACTTCAGGAGGATATTCAAAGAACAATATGGTGACAAAACTGATCCTAGTTTTTTCATAAATGAATTCACTAGAATTACCAAGGGATCAAATGAACAGGTTGTTGATTTTAATGCTAGATTCACTAAGGTATTGAACAAATTGCCACATCACCTGAGACCTAATGAACCAATGTGTATAGTGTTGTACATAAATGCTTTTGATGCCAAAACATCATATGGGTTAAGAGATAAGGGTCCTCACAGCCTCAGGGATGCTTTTAAAATTACAACAAATATTGAAAATAATAGAAAAATGTCTAGTAAGAAAAATAGAAGAGATGATGTAAAATTTCTATAAAATCCAAATACTAAATCTCAAAGTGTTCAAGGCAATGCATCTACTTCTGAGGATAAATTAGATAAGTTGATAACTATTGTCAAGGACCTGAGTTATAGACTGGCCAAAAATGAAAAGGGGATAGGTCCTGACAGGCAGGTTTACCAAAGGCAAGAAAAAAGACCATCATTAGATGATATGCCATATAACACTAATTGGCATAATGGTAAACCTATCCTCCCAAACAACAACACTAGTCAAAGGGCTCGAAATGTTAAGGAGACACCTGATCCTTTAAAGAAGGCTGTTAATATTGTTAATGACACCCCATGGTGCATAATCTGTCAGATGCCTCACTCACAGTTGCAATGTATGATTGCTTAGTCTTTATATAATAATGCTATTGCTTGTGATGAGTGCAATGAGCCACATTGTATGGAGGATGGTAGTGTCAATATGCTGTCCATAGACAGGGGGTATCCTTCTCATGATGCTGATGTAATCACAAATAAAGAGATTCAGGTCTGCTAGTAGGTTTTCTGTGATGAGGATGATGAAGACAACTATGCTTATGCTCAGGACTCACACAATTTTTTGAATAACTTGAGAAGGCCTTCTGATGAATAACTATGCTTATGCTCAGGTCAAAAGCAATTACAACCTTAGAGGTAAAGCTCAGGTAAGCGACTCATGCCAACTAGAAACCACTTTTGTGAGCCAACCAGTACATGGTCATAAAGAGGCTGAACCACAAAAGAAACAATGGAGCAATAATAAGCAAAATTTTAAGCAAAAAATAGGTCATGATTCTCAAAAAATAGAAAATAAGGTTCCTCAAGTTGAGGATCAAAATAAAAATGCTCAGGTCAAGGATGACAGTTAGGGGGCCATAAAAATTAAAGCTGGATCATCTCAGGATAAAAATCAAACCATGGATCAGGCTACAACTACTATACAAAATTATGCCCCTTTTGACATAACTCAAGTTTTGTCTCAGATAAAGGTTGAAGAATTCAGAAATAATGCATTATCCCTAATTTCAGGAGTGCCTAATCAAGTCAAGCAGAATGTTGAAACTTAGGGTAAGAAACAAGCCATGTGTGTTGATGAGGATGAGGTTCTTGAAGTGTATCTGGGGGTGACCATGACTAAATGCCCTTCACAGGATGAACCATTTTATGTTTCCCCTGTCATCAATGGAAAAGTGATTAAAAATTGTATGCTTGACTCAGGAGCATCGACGAATATCATGCCTTTGGCTATCATGCAGCAAGATGGGTTAAAGATAGATAAGGCATGTGGAAAGTGCTATGCAATGGATGCCAGGGAAGTACCAGTAATTGGAATCATGAAAGATGTGGATTTCAGGATGGCAACATACCCAGAAAAGGCCTACAAAATGAATATAACGGTTGTGGACATAAAGCCACAATATGTTATGCTACTGTCAAGAAGATGGGAAACATTGATTGGTGGAAGTATGCAACTAGATCATATTTCATGATCCCAATGAATGGCAAAGATGTCAAACTGATCAGAGAGGAAAGGTCATCAGAAACAGTTGAGGATCAAGAGTCAGAAGAGCATGTATGTTTTGTTGATACTGACTGTGATAACTTCAGAGTTATCTCAGATGATAAAGGGGGTAAAGGGAAAGGTATTTGCATTCAAAAGCATGACCAACAGGGTCTATGGACCATGTATTTTGATGGAGCTTGTTCAAAGGAAGGCTCTGGCGCTGGAGTTGTGTTTCTGTCTCCAGCTGGTAAGCTTCTAAAATTCTCTTTCTTGCTGAAATTTGCTTGTACAAATAATATTATAGAGTATGAAGCTCTGTTACTAGGATTGAATGTAGCTTTGAGACATAGAATCAAGATGCTCAAAGTATTTGGGGATTTAGAGTTAATTATTTCCCAGGTTAGAAATAAGTATGCTTCAAAAAATAAGAGGTCAAAACAGTATAATCATGTTATTTTGGATACAATACAATTGTTTGATGCTTTTTCTATAAACTGGATAGAGAGATCAAAAAATGTCATGGACGATTTTTTAGCTAATGTAGCCATAAGGCCAGATGATGCCACTCTATCAGATGTTACAAATGTTGAGGTTAAACTTAGACCTGCAGTACCAGATAATGTATGTAGCTGGCAGGTATTTGATGATGATAAGGATATGTTGAGATTTTTGCACTGCATAGATGAATATGAGAACCAGGAGATGGATTTTCATAATTTTGTAGAGGTTGTGAATGGAAAAGAAACTCTTTTGGGGAAAGAGGCAATTCAACTCAAAACAAATAAAATCCCTAGAGGGCTGGTTGCTCTAGAGAGAGCATTTGACAATAGAGACTAGTTTGTCACAAAGGGATCTCCAACAAATAAGAATGACTTGGAGGAGGTAAACTTGGGGACATCTCATGCCCCCAAAAAGGTATACATTGGCAAGCAACTCAAACCACACATCAGGAGCATGTTGATAGCATTATTAAAAAAATATAAGCATGTCTTTGCATGGTCATATGAGGACCTAAAAGCTTATAGAGAAGACCTATTCCAGCAACAAATCCCTTTGAAGCCTGGAGCTAAGCCATTCAGACAGAAACAGAGACCCATTAACCCAACTTTGGCTCCAAAAATGCAAGAAGAGCTTATGAAGCTTAGGGAGACTGGAATAATTATGCCTATTAGGCACTCAACTTGGGTGTCCAACCTTGTCCCAGTTAGAAAAAAAAATGGTGACATAAGACTTTGTGTGGACTTTAGAAATCTGAATGTGTCTTCTTTGAAGGATAATTATCCATTGCCTAACATGGAGGCTATGTTGCAGAAGGTGACTGGCTGTGAGCTTTTATCCATGATGGATGGATTTTCAAGGTACAATCAGGTGAAGGTAAAAGAATCGGAACAATTCAAGATTGCCTTCACCACTCCATGGGGGACATATGTATATGTGAGAAGGCCATTTGGACTGACAAATGCAGGTGCTACATTTTAGAGGGCTATGGATGTTGCTTTTGCAAGATTAATTGACTCAATCTTGGCTGTATATCAAGATGATTTGACTACCTATTAAAAAAAGGAGGAGCAGCACTGTATGCACTTAGAACAAATCTTTATTAGAGCACTAGAATATGGCATTTCACTTAACCCAAAGAATGCTGGGACACATCGTTTCCAAGGATGGGGTTATGATTGATCCTAAAAGGGTGGCTGCAATTGACAAAATTTAGATCCCTAGAACAGTGAAAGGCATTCAGTCCTTCTTTGGACAAATTAATTTTGTTAGAAGATTTGTCCCTAACTTTGCAGAGACAACAAAGGACATTTCTAAAATGTTGAAGAAGGGTGCAACTGTTAAATGGGAAGATGAAGCAACTAGGTCATTTCAGAACATCAAAGAGGCCATAAAGATGGCTCCTGTGTTAAAATCTCTTGACTTTTCTAAGCCATTTTAGTTGTTCTCATTTGCTTCTTTTCACACTATTACTACATGTTTATTGCAGAAAAATGAAGAAGGTTTTGAACAACCTATAGCTTTCTTTAGCATGTCATTGCAGGCTGCTGAATTGAAATATGATATCATGGAAAAGCAGGCATATGCATTGGTTAGAGCAGTCAAGAGCTTCAGGCCATATTTAGTAGGCTCTTAGATAGTTGCATATGTGCCTCATGCAGCAGTTAAAGATATTTTCACTCAGCAGGAGGTGACTGGAAGAAGATGTAGGTGGATAAACAAGTTGCAAGAGTTTAACATTGAAATTCAGATCACAAAATTGGTAAGAGGACAAGGTTTAGCTAAAATGATGATAATCAAATCTAGAGGCATGCCAAGTAAATGTAGTGCAGAATGAGGTTGTAAGTATGTCAGAGTCTGAATGGTATAAGGACATAGTACATTATTTGCAGAATTTAAATTGTCCTTCCCACTTCAGTGATAATCAGAAGAGGACCTTGAAGCTACATGCTATTAAATACATTATTGTTCAAGGAGAGTTGTATTGGAAAAATCCTGATGGTGTACTACTCAGGTGTGTAGATGAAAATTAGGCTAAAGATATTCTAAGTGACATGCACAAAGGAGTATGTGGTGGAAACTATACTGCCCAGACAACAGCTCACAAAATTCTTAGAGCAGGCTATTGGTGGCCAACTCTTTTCTCAGATACACAAAAGATGGTAAGGAAGTGTGATCCCTGCCAAAGGTTCTCAAGAAGATTAAAATATGAAGGTGCATTACCCCTTAGAACTGTAACTATGGAGGCTCCATTTCAGCAATGGGGAATTGATTTTATAGGGGAAATCTCAGAAAAATCAAGTGAAGGACATAGTTGGATTCTAGTTGCTACTGATTACTTTACTAAATGGATTGAAGCCATTCCAACTAAGAAAGCTACAAGCAAAGTGGTGATGGATTTCATTATGGAGCATATTATTATCAGATTTGGAGTACTAGTCAAAGTGGTCACAGACAATGCTATGTGCTTCAAATCTGGTGAATTTTTTTACTTTTGCAATAATTATGGAATTGATTTGTCATATGCATCACCATATCATCCACAGGGAAATGATCAGGCAAAGTCAAGCAACAAAAGCCTCATAAAAGTCATCAAAAGGATGGTAGATAAAAATAAAAGGGCTTGGGATTCAAAGCTGAAGATGGCATTATGGGCCGACAGAGTAATAGTGAAGAAAGTGATTGGAAGGTCACCCTTTGAACTAGTGTATGGTGCAGCAGCTAAATTTCCTGTGAATAACCTCTTGCCAATTTATAAATTCATACAAGAGAACGATGAAGAGATTGAACATTCAATGAATGAAAGAATAAATTAGCTGGTTGCACTTGATGAAACCAGAAGGGAGGCACAAAAAACAAACATCAAGAAATGACAAAAGGTAAAATATCTGTTTGATAAAAGAGCTACAGAAAGGAAGTTGCAAATAAATGATTTGGTCCTTATTTGGAATGCAAAGAACCAAGATAAGGGCAAACATGGTAAGTTCGAGCCCTTATGGATGGGCCCATATCAAATTAGCAATACGCATCAAGAAGATTCCTACTTTCTCCAGGCCCTAAATGGTGAACTACTAGAATTGCCTGTGCAGGGTCAGTTCCTAAAGCCCTACTTTTCATAGAAGAATATCTGGTGTGCACATTGTAAACTAGGTGTAAATAGTTTGTACATGCCTTGTATAGTCGGTTATTTTTTGAGTTTTGTGTTTTGGCTGGTCTACCCCGAAGTTGTCTGGTTCTCGTTGCAGTCTTCCACCTGTACATCCCCAATCAGAGCTAATGGTGGTGCTCACCTAGGGTTAGGGTTTTGGATTGATTTTATAGGCTTATGTTTTGTTCCCTCAATCCTTAATGCCTTAGATTAAATTTTTCCTTGGCCTTTTGCATGGTTTTTTCTATTCTGTGGTTGACCTCCTGTAGCGGGTTCTTGGTTGTTAAGTTTCATCTTCATGCCTTTGTGCTCATAGGTTGACCGGCCCCCATGCAATGTTTCACTGCCTTTTCCTGTCGCACTAAAGAAAAAATGCTAAGTTTTTGTATATACAAGTGTGAATGTATGTGGGCAGGCCTAAAGGTGCATATCGGCTTTCAAAAAATGGAATAATTCAGTTGTATGCATTTTAGAATGCATATCGGGTCTAAAAAAGGTGTATATACATTAAGGAATCTGTCACAAATTCTGGAAATATTCCCTGAATGTATATCGGGCTTGCATGCATATTTGTGTTGTATGTTTGAACATGCAGCAGCTACATACAAAGGTGGCAACATGCATTTGCTATAGTGCTGAAGATACATATGGTGGGGTCCGCCTCACATACAAAGTCAAATGTATGTCCAACATACAAGGGAGATATGCATTGTCAATGTGCAAAGAAGAAAAACAAAGGGGTCAGGCCCACCAGTTGCATACAAGGGTGATTGTATGTTGGGACATACAATCAAATATACAAGGCCTGGACCCGAGGAATTATACATTCTGGTTAATGTGGGTTTGAAGTCCGGATTGTATATTTTGTTTTGTATATCTACGTTGTATGTTTGCGATATACAAAACAAAAAAGATACAAAGAAAAGGAATATACAATCCGGACGCGAGGAGTATGTTTTGGTAGATTTCAGGTTGAAGTCTGTAGGTTGCATGTTATGCGTTGTATATGTGATATACAACAAAAAAATACAATGAGAAGGATACAAAGCGGATTCCAAAGGATGTTCCAATCTAGCAGATAACGTGTTGAAATCTGCAGCTTGCATGTTTATGGCATTGTATATGCCGATATACAAACAAAAGGAGATACAAGGCCCGGATTTGAAAGTTTTTCAAATCCGATGGATAAATGGCTGAGGTCTGTTGTATGTATATCACATTTGTATGATGTGATACGCAAGGAAATATACAAGTAAAGAGATGCAAGCCGGACCCGATTTGAATTTCAAAGCGCTTCATAGTCACTTGAGGTCCGCCTTGTATGTTAAACAGTTGTATGTATATGCATTTGAATATGCATATACAAGGGTGAAAATGGCAAAATGGATGGCAGAAAAGTCAGCGATGGATGCATAGGGTGCTGACATGGCACGATATCATTGGTGGGTAACTTTTCAACATGTTTTCACGCCATTGATCTCAGCCATAAGAGAATAAGATTGACGGCTATGTTTTAAACCTTCAGTGAAAGATTTTCCTGTGCATATGCAGCCATTTTTGGGCGGGAAAAGTTCTAAGGCCCACAAGCCGCTGCACTCCAGGAAGCCATGGGTAGGTGAACCATTATTGGCTATTTGCAGAGGCATGGCTAATGTTTGACTGGCCAACTACCAATTTTATGAGGAAAATCTGCGAGCGGTGGCACATCTTCCGAGCTCACCTATTTTTCCTTCCTGTTCTGCCTGTGCTTTTAATGTTTTGGACGCCATTTTTGGTGCAGTGTATCTGGCAGGAATTTTGTTTTGCCGTGTAAATTTTTTTGAATAGACAGTCTTGTTATAAAAGGCAAGCTGTGTTACTCATTTGTTGTTGTTGAAAATTGGATAAATTTTGGTGCTCTAATGAAACACAACTTCATTGGTGGCTCTATTTTGGGTGTCTTGTGAGTTTATGAATCTCCTGTTGTATGTTTTATACATAAGTTAACTGGTTTCATGCTGTTTTATATGAGAAATGCTATATTGCATGTGTTTAATCATTTGTCTCCAAGTTGTGGGCATGTTTTCTTTTGAATCAGAATAGCTAAGGGTTATTTGAGATTCAAGAATATGGGTTTTCTGTATTGAATGATTAATCTCCTACCTTTGTTCAAGGAACAAATTAAATGTTTTAGGTTAATCATTGAGAAATTATGTTGCAGCAGGGATACCATTAAGTATGAATGACTAAGCACTTTGTTTTTGGGAAGTATCTATAAGGCAGATACTAAAAATCCCCTTGAAATCTAGTCAATGATCTAAGCTTATGATAACCATTCACATGTGTATGTCTATTGACTCCGAGCCCTGGATAGGCACCAATCTGGTTCTATGTTGAGGTTACAACTAAGGTCCTAGTTTTGCATCCAAATACAAATCAAACTCAAACTTTAAATACAAACATTTAGGACATTAGAGGTAGTTTTAGGACGAAAATCTTTTGTCTCACAACTGAACATAGGCCCAAAGCTAGCCCCTTTGCACTTATTCCATAGTTTTGGTCTATATAAGAGAGGATCTATCTACTTTGTATCAACATCCCAGTCAGTTCATAGTCATATTTTATGGATGTTGAGTAGGGAATACCCCTTGCTTCTACAGAGCCTAAAGAAGAAGAGGAGATATTTATAGAGTCTATCTCTTGTACTGTTGGCCCCTGGCCCGGTAATCCTATTGATTATTGATGGCTACTTTGTAGGGATAACTGAGAAGAAGCATCTAGTCTGAGAAAAATCCAACAGGTCCCCAAGTAACAAGTAATTACCTTCGAAGCTACACAAAAGATGCATATACCCAAGCCCATACCTTCACAAGTAAAGTCTAAAAGTAAAATGGTTTGGGTACCTAACTAAAAGGCCATCAAGGTAAAGGAGGCATCCACCTCTCAAGAATCCCAACCATCCACTTTCTCCTCCATCCAAAAATCCCATTCCATCCAAAAGTCTCAAGTCCTTCCATCCCACATGACAAACAAAAATTAGAAAAATACTAAGTCTATGTGGGTCCCTAAATGCTTAAATCACCCATTCACTAAGTAAACATCTCCATTGCTTCCTCCACCACCTTCCCATCATAAGCTTCAATGTTTATCACAGTATGTGCAACCGTTGTTCATGATTCCCTTCCATCCCATGACATTTCCACATACCTACTTCTCCCCTTCCTTCCACTATTATCCTACATATCTTTCCTATCTTATCCCTATGGTCCATGCTTTTGCATAAACCTTCCCTCCATTCTAACATAAGTCCTACGTAATCCACATCATAATCCACTATCACACCTTCCATAATCTGTTGTCTATCTTCTCCATATCCTTTTTATGCAATCCCCTACCAACATCTATGAGAACACTTGACATAGTACATGTGATGACATCCATCTCTAGAGGGACTACCACCTTTCAGGAAACTAGATGCTTGAGTCCTTATCCATATCCACCTTCCCCCATCCAAATGTTTCAAAAAAAAAAGGTAAGATAAAAAAAGTAAAGAGAAATCCTTTCGTCCAATGGTGAAAACTGTTGGGATAAGGTGCCATTAACCTTGTAAATCCCAATATTGTATTTATTCCATTTATTATTTGTAATTTATAATTACTCATAAAGGGATGTACAAGTTTCACCGGTAGTGGTAAAAATTATTTACTGTCCACAGTAATTACGAAGTTACTACATGGTACATCCCGGAGTTACCGGCGGTAGTTACAGGATGTCATTTATTATGGTAAATGGTAATTGGTCAAAGTGGTGTGCACATGTGGAGGAATAATTTATTTTTAGTGTTATGACGCATGCCATAGATGTTGTAAGAAGGTGTAAGATATTCTATGACAACTGTAAGTTGTCATAAGAATCTATGACACTAATAATAGCATATGACGCGTCATAAGATGTTGTAAGTGGCTATTTTTGGCCCCAAGGCATTCAAGCTTGCATGGGCACATTTTTCCAAGTGTAGGATGCATGTATGACAGCATTTATGACCCCGTAAGAGCCTATTCTTGGCCATGGATGCCCAAAGTTGTATTGTTGACTCTTGACAAGTGTTATGGGCTTGTAAGAAGTCAATTAATGCCTTGAGGTTGTGTAAATTCTATATAAACCATAGCATAGTAGATGATATATATATATATATATATATATATATATATATATATATATATATATATATATATATATATATATATATATATATATATATATATAACAGTTTACAGGTACCCAGGTTCTGCCGGAGTGAAACTTGAAAGATAGAGGAAGTGAATGTATTTGTAATCTCCTTTTGTGAAGATAATACAACTTGGCCTCTTTTATTGGTGGAGTTTTTTACCCGCAAGGGTTTTCTCCATGTTAAACACTTGTGTTATGTGCTTCATTCTGCTTCTGGTATATTTCTGTATTATGGGTTTATGTTTTGTTATAATCTCTATTGTTAATGCACACTTAAAAGATTGCTGAAATTTATTCGAATTAGATTTCTATTGAAGTAGTGTTGCTTTCATTTCTAACAAAAACCTGGTAAATAGGCACCTTGGATAAGTACCATGATGAAAACCTGGCAAACAGGCATCATGTGTAGGCTAATCTTCTATGTCATTTACCCTTGGGAGTGCATTGTCTCATTAACCCTATCATTTTCCATCCTATCTTACTAGACCATCCTATCATCCGTATCTTGCATATACCTATCATATTGAGTCCATCCATCCTCCATTCCTCTTTTGATCTTGATAAAGATATGGGGGAAAAATGTTGAAACATGCTTTGAAAAAAACTCTTGATATACCTTGTCTATTTCAAAACAATCCAATCCTCTCATCCTCCTTCGTCATAAGCTTTATCATGTCAAATCCTGAGTTATTCCTATGCAACATAGTCCTTAGAGATCACATCCTTGTTTCCTTCTACCTACCCATCCATTATCCCTTATCTCCCATTCATTTGTCTATCCATGGTGTTCCCTTGTCATCAGTATCCAGCATTTAGGCTATCCAAATTGCCATCCAAAAATCCCAAAAACATCAAAACATTAGCAAAATCTAGAAAATCCCAAAACAGCAAATCGTCTGCAATCCCATCCTAAGTACCATTGTTGAATTACATTGCCTCTATGTCGTCACATAGGCAAGGCCATCTATCAATGTGCCCCCGAGGCACTAGTTCAGTCCCTTAGGGCCCATTTCTTTGTGTTTGTTTGTCAGTTCATCCATAATAAGTTGATCCTTTGCCTAATTGGGGGCAAGTCCTCGACCTGGTTACGAAACTAGATCCTTGAATGCCATATGCTCTAAGGGGATGTCAATAAGGATTGTGATACCTTTCACTAGATGCGCATGCGCAGGAAAGCAATGCATCAGCCTATCCAAAGCAAAACAAGCAAGTGCCTAAACACTCAAAATAATTTTATCTAAATTATGGAAAGAAGACATATCTAATGCAAGAAAGTTTTGTTTAGATTGGTTGTTATGTAACAGAGTCTTGATTTTTGTTATTATGTCCTTTTATGCTACTCAAGGATGTCAAAGAAAAAAAACTAGAGGAGCTATGATGGGGGCATAATCATTTTCTTTGTCTGTTGTTTGTGGGTTTATCTTTAGTAATGTGAAGCCTTGTCTAAATGACATGATCAACATAATGATCATTGAGGACATCAAAGGTCTAAACATGAACTAGGTGGAATCCTTGTCTGTTGACACAAAAAAAATACTCAAGTCATCTAGATTCAATTTTGACTAGATGCTTGTATAAACTTGCTATATCAAAATCCATGTAAGCAATACTAAGGTCATCATGGTTAAATTATACCTAGATGCTTGTATTTTCTTACAACATTTGAAAGCACAAAAATAACAAAAAAAATTGCCCGATGATGAAACAAACACTTCAAAATACTTGCAATATCAAGATGACATATATTCGCATCCATAAATACATCCAATTGCATTCCGTATACCATCCATAATAAAGATTCTGTGCAAAGTACCAATGTTTACAAATAAAAGCTTATGATTCCTTCATTTGCATTTCTTCTATCAGTCAGATTTCTATCTTTCATTGTGTCTTTCATCAAATCTCTTCTACATCGATTGAGTAAACCTTTTCCAAGTGTCAGAAGATCCATCTATCCAAATCATATCTTCCAGTTATCCTTGTGATCCATTCATCCTTGTCCAATCAATCCGAGCAATGATCCAAATGCAAGTCCATCCTTCATCCATACTAATCAAGTTAATCAATCTTGTACAATTATCCAATCGCAATCAGTGGTCTTGATCCTAATTTAGTCGTAAACCAACTCAATCAATCATAATTATCAGTGGGATATATCTTTCCCATGCCTATCATGTTGATCTAGGGATATATCGTTCCCCGCAATGAAAAACACTATCGTCAATCATTATCGATTAATAATTGGTTTACAGTTGGATAGGGGCAATACCTTGCTTGTTCTTGTATCATTTGTACATACTTGCTTGCTTGCTTGTGTGTGTTATCATTTTATCTTGCACAACGTATCATTTCAACTCTTTCTCCACCCTAACCTGTCAACCAACATTCTTCATCGTGAGATTGTCTGTCTCACGCTCTCGACCTTTTCTTCCCATCCAATCTCCCGAGGGGGCATCCTATCATTGTTAAACCTATACTAGGGGCAAACTGGGGCTTGTATCATTATCAAAAATTCTTATTCTTTGAAACAACGTGATAAAATACATTGCATCAAAGAGGGGCAAAATGTATACACCTAAAAATGACACGACTTTGTCCAAAATATTTATTTCAGTTTAATTCCTCTATCAATAAATAAACAAATCAATTTATTTATTTGATTCACATTCCTCCACAAAATTATATAAAATCATTGATTTAATTAAATCATTCATATTCCTCCAAATTAAATAAATTCATTTATTTAATTAAAATCCTCCATGTTCTTCTAAATTAAATAATACCAAATTATTTAAATAATTCTTCCAAAATTCCTCTAAATTAAATAATATCAAATTATTTAATTACCTCTTCTAAATTCTAAAGTCATTCTAAATTAAATAATGTTCAATTATTTAATTAGTTCTTCTAAACCTAACATCCTCTATATTTAAATAAGTCAAAATATTTATTTAAATTATCTATTTCCTCCAAAATTGAATTAATACCAAAAATAATTCAATTAATCCACATACACATGTAATTAAATATTTTAATATTTAATTAGCATTTATCCTCACACACATGTCCTATTTATCCTCCAGTCAAATCAATTAACTCTTCAATCAATTCACTTAACTAATTAGTCTATTCTGTTAAGTGATTAGTCCACTCAGTTAACTCTCCAATCTATTCTGTTAACTAATTAATCAATTTAGTTAACTTTTCATTCTATTATGTTAACTTCTCTTGTTGCATGAAGGCTAGGACACTTGTCCTCTTCTGATTCACGCACATTCTCTCAAGTTTCCTCAACCGTCGATCTTCTTATTCATTCTATACCGTTGATCTTCTTTCTCACAAATCTATAAATACAACCCTTATTCCTCCATTTCAATCATCCAAGCTTTTAGTAAACTTACTCTGCAGGAATCACAGCGCGCCTTTGGCACCCAAATCCATCCATAGCTTGCAATCACCCTTTTTATTGTATTGAAGCTCCTCTTCATTACAAGAACTATCATAGCCATTTCTCTATTGTCATCTTGAAGAAAAAAGCAAGGAAATGCACTTTCTGAGGGCTTCATTCACATGAAAGATCAATTTGAGATTAGGCGAACAATAGAAGCCGCGAAGTAATAAGGTTTGCAAGGTATTTTCTTTGTGTTGAATCTTGATTATTGCAATTTCTATTGAGTTATTGGGTTATTATTAATCATTGATATTATATCCACATTTTCCCGTAACACTAGCTATAAAATTATTGAGACCATGCTATGCTCTATCTTTTCCTCTTCTCTGTCTAGCTTTATGTTTCTAAAGAATTTTCCTTATCTGTTTGAATGTGAATCGTTGACAAAGAAAAAAACCAAAACCCATTATCATATTCTTATTCTTATTTAAAATAAACTTATGTAACATTTCACCATATTAGCTATTTTATTGCGCATAAATTCTTTTATATATATATATATATATATATATATATATATATATATATTAAATTCCTTGCAACTGTTAGTTATTGTAATTGAACAATATTATTAAGGGAGAGGGGCCAGTTGCCACCCACGCCCTAATAACTGCTATGTTTTTAATCACTTGACCCCCCAATTAAATTTTTAAAAAGAACCAATACATGTAAAATACCAACCAAATAAATTAACACAAATGCACCAATACTTGTTCACAACATTTGTACATGTTCACAAATGCACCAATACATTTGTAAATTAACCAATGAAATTAAGACAAGTGTACAAATGTGATGGCGAGCGGTTACCGGCACATCGGTGCAGATGTATGGGGCGGTATGTTGAAATGACTATTTTTCGACCCATGTGCACATAACACGTCCTACAGGGAAATGTATAAGTGCCTAGAAGCTGAAAGAATAGCTTTAAGCTCTTCGGTCGCATACGGAAAAACCAAAAAAAAATCATTGAAATTCGATATGTCTAACTATGTGCTTAATATGCGCGAAGTTAGGGTGGGCGGCTACTGGCCCTCTCCCTTAGTGTGAGGTTGTCCACCATCGCCATGATGATCGAGCAGGATTCCTTTCTGCAGGCCCTTCCATGCTGTTGTCCACTGCCGTAATTGACTTTTGGGGTTGCAAAGTGACAAAAGACTTTTCCATCTGCGTTCCTTCCACGCGGTTTCTAGGTAATTCACTTCATTCATTTTCACCTGCTCCACACTGGATATAATCCCCTCTTCTACCACGTTTACCGCATCGCTTCCAATTTCCACCCTGCTTTCCTTGTTTTTTTTCTCATTGTTTTGTTGTCTTCAGTTCAATCCAATTCCATGGCATCTACTTCTAGGCACCCAGAGGTTGAGCTTACCCATGCTTTTGAAGAAGTTGCACCATCTGCATCTGCATCTACTTCTGGTAGATCCACGATGCCTGTGAAAAAGCTGCCATACGATGTATTTATTAATCATCGTGGCCCTGATGTCAAGCACACACTCGCGGCCACTCTCTATAGTACCCTCACTGGCATGGGATTGAGGGTTTTTCTTGATTCTGAAGAGCTTGAATTGGGGGATTTCTTGCCTGCAGAAATAGAAGATGCAATGCGCAATGCTTCACTCCATATAGCTGTGTTTTCCCTAAATTATGCCCAATCCCCATGGTGTTTAGCGGAGCTTTCATTTATTCTCAAAACGGGCAACCACATTGTTCCCGTTTTCTACCATGTTCAGCCTCATGATGTCCGCTACGCTGAAAAAGGAATCTATGCTGATGCATTTTCCCGGCACAAAAAGAAGGGTAGATACACTTCAGAAAAGCTTACGGAGTGGAAAAATGCGCTCAACAATGTTTCCTACAATGTCGGCCACATCATTAATAACAAAGAGTAAGTAGTTTTAAACAATTTGTGTCCACTACTTATCCTTTTCTTATCAATGATCTTATGTACTCGGTGAATATTTTTAATTTCTTAATTTTCGATACACGTCATATTAAGCGGTGATTGTTCTGTTTCGTTTCGCTGTTGTTGTATGTGTTTAGTGACGAGGGGAGGCTGCTCAAGAATATTGCTAATTGTGTTTTGAAAGTAATAAAAAATGTGCCTTTCGTTGTTGCTAAACATCCAATTGGTCTGGATGCATTTGTCGAAGACTTTGAGAGGACAACACTTCAATCTGCAGAAAGCCATCACACTGTGCAATTTGTGGGAATTTGGGGCATGGGTGGCTCTGGCAAAACCACTCTTGCTAAACAGCTATATAATAATAAATATACAACTATGGAAAGGTCTACTTTTTTAGTAGATGTCAGAGATGCAGCTTCCAAAAGTTTATTACATAAGAAACAGAAAAAACTTTTGAAGGATCTCGGTCTCCATGATGTATCGGTTGACAACGTAGAAGAAGGGAAGGGGATTCTTGCCAGCCGTTTAAGATCTGTTCGGGTGCTCATAGTTATTGATGATGTGGATAATGTAGACCAATTAGATGCACTCGTGCCTAAGAAAGATAGTCTTGGATGGGGTAGCTTGATTGTGGTCACTACACGAGAACGTGAAGTCCTTCGATGTTGGGGCATCTCGTCCATTTATAAAATGAAAGCACTAGATTTACATCAGGCCAAGCAGCTCTTTTGTTGGCATGCATTCATGCAGCCTGATCCACTCCAAGAGTTCGAAGATTTGGTTAAAAAATTCCTAAATGTTTGCAATGGATTACCCTTATCTCTAAAGGTTTTTGGAGCACAACTATATAGTATCTCTAGCAAAGATTATTGGGAAACTCAATTAAATAAGCTATCTAGAATACTACACAAAGATATCAAGGAGCGACTAAAAGTAAGTTATGTTGCTCTAGATGATGAAGAAAAACATATATTCTTAGATAGTGCTTGTTTCTTTATTGGAGAGAAGAGAACTTCTGCAATTGCAGCTTGGGATGGATTAGGGTGGAATGGTTTACATAGTTGGGAAGGGCTTCTGAATAAGTGTTTAGTTGAGCTTGATGATGATGACTGCATAAGAATGCATGATCACTTGAGAGATTTGGGAAGAGAAATTGCAAGTCAACAGTCACCATCCCGTCTTTGGTCTCCCGAACAGATTATTAATGCTGACAATGAGGCACAGGTAAGATCAATACTTTCTTTTGATTGTGTCTCTAAACAATGGCGTGGCAACCTTCTTTGTCTACTTGTAGTTGTTCGATTCTTATCTCTATGAAATTCATTTTTTTTCATATTTTTGATTTCATTTGTTTTTCTATTTGAAAGAGGATTAGCATTCGAGGCCTAATAGCCACAAGAGCTGGATCCACAAGCGAGGTTGAGTTTCCTCAATGTTCCCAAGGCGGAGAGCTTATAGTTAACACAAGCAGAGGAGAATGTAGCCTCACACCAAATTTTCTTGGTTTAAAGTTTTTTCAGGTCAGAGGAAATTACTATAATCAAATAATTGGTGATAAATCAAGAGAGCTAGTATGGCTTCGCTGGTTTGACCATGGGCAGAGAAATCTTTGGTCATTGAATTCATTGAAAAATTTGAGGGTTTTGGAACTCAACGAAGAAGGGGGTAATGAAAATCACTTAGAAGAACTATGGGAGATTGACAGCGATGTAAGTATCTTCTTTTAATAAGCTCTTTCATATTTTTACTTAAATTTTTTTTATTATTATTCATTTTCAGTCAATCTCATTGATAATTTGTTGCAGGGTCCTGTGCAGTTAAGAGAGTTGGTTATTTCTGGCTGCCGAAAATTCCAAGGATTTCCAAAGTCTATAGGATGTCTTATGGATTTGAAAATTATAGCCTTAAACGGGGTTGAGAACAAGATCAGGAGTCTGCCGGAAAGCTTTTGCTTTCTGCAATCGCTGGAGCACCTGAGGTTACCCGGGTGTGCAGAGCTATCATCATTGCCAAGCAATTTTGGCGATCTAAAAAACCTGAGGCATCTAGATTTGTCCTTTTGCCGTAAATTGAGGAGTTTGCCAGACTCTTTTAAGAAGCTAATACTCCTGCAACACCTTTGTTTAAATGATTGTTCTAAACTCGCCTTAGAGTCGGACATTCTTGAAAACATGACAATGATTGAGTATTTGAATCTTCGTCAGTGTGAGCAATTGGAAGAGTTGCCTCGTCACATTACAAATCAGGCCTCCTTGAGAGAGCTCTATTTAGGTGACACCAACATAAGGGAGATACCAATGAACATCAGTCAACTGAGCAAGTTGCGAGAGTTTCATGTCGGGAGCAAATCTTTGACAAGCCTGCCTACATCTCTTGGAGATTTGTCCTCCTTGACTACTCTTAAAATTGATGGATGTCCCAAGCTGGAATCTTTGCCCACCTCTCTTGGAGATTTGTCCTCCTTGACTACTCTTGAAATTAATGAATGTCTCAAGCTAGACTTGGATCTCGGGGCAGGGTTGCTTACTTCTTCGTTGTGCAACCTTAAGCGGGTAGATCTATGGAAAACTCAAGTGTCCAGGATTTCCATCTCTACAGATTGTTGTCCGAGCCTTGCCACTCTCCAACTTACAAATAATGAGCATCTAACAGAGATAGAAGTCCTCCCAACTACAGTCAAGGCCTTATATTTGCGGCGGTGTAAAATGGTGAGGAACATCAACGGTATTGTTGGTTTGGTAAACATTCGAACTCTGATTATATCTGGGTCCCCCAAGTTGGATGCGCTTCCCAATTTCACACAATTAGCTTCTCTCCATTGCTTTAGACTGGAAGGTTGCTACGGAGTTCAGAAAATACAAGGTTTGGAATATTGCAGATCACTGGAGAGGCTGATAGCAGATACGAGGTGGGAGGAGGCGGGCACAGAAAGTTTAGAACGCATGGAAAGACTGAGGCTGCTGCGTCTCAGAGCAATCAACAGATCAGCTGTTGAAGGTTGCATTCCAAGCATGAAGGTAATAATAGTTTGTAGGAATATAGAATTCTCATTATTTTCAATTGATTGTGTATGGGCTGAATTTTGATGTGTAAAGGATTTGCAGAAATGGCCAGAAGATATGACAGTCTGCACGCGGGCAGTCCCTGACAGTGGCTCACTTGTAGACTCCTTCGTCTTTACCAATCTTTCTGTCATTGACTCCTTCTCTAACCAGAAAATTAGTAACTCCAGGGCATCTCTAAAATCATCCTCCAATGACCATTGCATCCTGCTATATTTTGTTGTAAATTGTAATTCTCCACAAATTAATTTGGAGATAGTGGTTGATAATCGACAATACACACCGTGCATGGTGGACGAAGGTAAATGGGTATTGTTTCGTGTCTTCACACAACGCTCCGAGTGGCACACCTCAAGGGAGTTCGAAATTTGGAGTGGGCACAACGAAGGTGAAGTAGAAGTAGAATTGGAGAGAGGAATGGTTGTGGTGGGAGAAGAGGAGAGAGTTGTAGAGGCTTTCCACCGCTTATGGGCGCTTCTGTCAAATTAATATTGTTTAATAATGCTTCAAATGTGATCACACGTTAAATATATCAATGTTTATTGTCTTACTAGCAATTTTAGCAGCTGGAATATTGCTTTCTATTCCTGCCATTTGGTATTCTTTAAATGTGGGGCAATGGAGCATCCATTACTGATTACGCTATGAGATTTTATTTATAGGTTTTCTTAATTGCAAAGATAGTTCTTTACTTTTTATATTTTTTATTTATATTAAAACTATTTTTGAAAGAGTTTGGTACCTTGTCTGTTTGGGCTGGGCTTAAACAGCACACTCTAAGCTTTGACTTAGAAGTGTGCTGGTGGGCCCTCTCCAACTCCGTTTCTGTCCAAAATAAATTCGTTAAACATCAACAGTCAATTTTAACAAACCGTTACTGCCACACTTGCTGTCGCCCGTTGGTTAGTTTTAAATTGGGGATAAGTTTAATTTGAATATCTCTCCCTCCCGCTCAGATAATTCTAATCTCAGGGGCTCTGTTATATGGGTGCTTTTTCTGCACTGGCACTGTTTCATCATATACAACAAACAGATCTCCAACTCCATCAGTTAAAATTTGCCAGCTTACTACCAGCCTGCTCCCAAATGGGAGCTTTGGAACTGTTTAACCGAATGCCTCAAAGAATTGTGGTCTCATGAAATACCATGACCGCAGGATATGCACAAAATGGATTTGTTGAAAAGGCTTTAGAAACTTTCAAGCAAATGTAATTGGCGGCTGTAAAGCCAAACTCCGCAACCTTTGACAGCATCCTCCCTGCCTGTGCCAAAATGGGAGCTTTGGAACAGCGTATGGACATCCATCGAAGGATAAAGCATTGCAGAGGATGGGATGACGAGTGGGCATGCGACTTAACTTGGCGACATGGAGCCAACGCCACCGCATGGTTCACAACACCGGCGGCCTCCGCCGTCAGAGTCTGCTGAACCGTGCAACCTCCTGCCCTCATTAATCCTTTCTTCTCTTCTCTTCTCCTCGACCCCTTTTACAGGATTCACATGTAGATAAATTTTTATTCTTTTCTTTAGTATATGTTGTTTTAACATTAGGGGAAAGGACCCAATAGGTGGGATAGTTCCAATCGCTGAGATAGTAAATGTGCATTTAAGGCCCAATATTTTTTAAGTTAAGGCCCAATACTTTTAAAGTTTAGTACTAGTAGTTGTGAGTTTAAGGTTGTTAGTGTTATTATAAGTACTAATAATTGAATGAAATGTGCCCTTTAGATTTAAAAAGCAACCAATCATGTGATGCCAAGTCAGCGCACCATCAAAGGGGGTCTTAATTCACACCTATTGGTCCACACTTTTTTTGGGGGCACTATTTGATACCTCAACAAAATGCATGCTGATGTGGCCCTGAAACCTTAGTTATAAGCAGGGGCATTGCCAAGTAAGCTACTGTAAAAATTTTGAAGTGATTCGAAATTGCCACGTATGATTCTGAGAGGCATGAAGTTAGGGTGCACAACTACTGGGTCCTCTCCCCTAGCAGTATTCATGGGAACACTATTATTATCTTGAGAATCCTCCACTGCTTGCTTATTACTATTTGTTTACAATTTTTTGTTCATTGAATCCTTACCTCTTTCCTCTGTATTTCTAGCAGCACTTTGAGGTTTAACATGATTTTGGGTCTGTTTCATGAATGGACTACTTGGCCTTCCTTGATCATCACCTTAAAGTTTGCTCCTCAAATATAATTGCTTTTAACTTGTGCAATTGCAACTGCTGTTAGTGCTTTAATTTCGTCATCTAAAGGTCTTCTTACTCTAGTATTAGAATTGTAAGATTTAAAAGCATGAACAATAAAATCATTTTATTCATCATCAGAAAAGGGGCGTTGATAATAACTTTCTCACCGACTTCCTCTGCTACCTATATTTAGGCTAGTTGACAACATATTTATCTGATCATCCTCATTGTAATGGGAATCATTACATTCATCACAGGGATTAACATAATCCTAAAAAGAGCACTCTCTCCTCTTCTCCCACCACAACCAATCCTCTCTCCATGTCACCTATGTCATACCTACTGCCTCTGAATGGGAACTTCTTAGTTGTGTGCCACTTAGAACATTGTGCGAAGATACAAATCAATACCCATTTACCCCCTCCACCTCTGGGTTAGAGATTATCACGTTACGAGTATCGACTATTAAAAAGTTGTATTTTGGAGAATTACAATTTAGAAGTAAACATAGCAGGATATCATGGGCATTGGAGGACAATTTTAGAGTTGGATAGAGGTTGATTGTCTAGTTATAAAACGTAAACCTCAAAGTGCATACAATATCTCAATCGATCCACTAGCTCCATAAAGTTGATCATAGTAGAGCTCTTTAAACCAGAAGTACAATCGATCAAGTTTTTTATACACAATTCTAAAATCAACCAAGGCATCTTGGAATGCTTGCATCTCGCCCTCCTCTGACAATTACCCAAGAAGAGACATATTCCTAGCATAGTCAACAATCCTACAAAAAGACTTGGACAATGTAAAGGAAGATCCATGTTGTCCCAAAGGCACCATCACATCAAGTGTAGCATTAGCCCATGACTCACCATGGATTGGTCTCAAAACACTCCCATTTGAGCTACTTCTTGAGACTTCAACAATCTTGAAAGGATGTTTGGGAGCTATCATTTCCTAAGCTCATATATAGAAACAAATATTTTAAATTGAATGCAATTAAAATTTAGACTTATTTCATGTACAATGGAATCTTAATTGACTAATCCACATAGATGGCAAGGAAGAATCATTTTACATGGGTGGCAAAAATATTCAACAATCTATATATCAAGAATCAATAGATGATGCTTCACGTAGAAACAACAAAGAGCTCTAATAACTAAGATTTAAAGTCTTTTAATGTGTCAAAAGTGAAATTGGGTGGATGATATATCATTTTCAAAAAAAAATTCTATCACAAATTTACACTCTTTAAAAAAATACATTCATTTTTCACATCCATATCTACAATGAAATTAATGGGAAATAAGATTACCTACAAAACAATGTCATGGTTCATTAAACCCTTAGATTTAATAGCATAAACATTTATTTGTCACCTATTTTATTTTATCCTCAACTCAAAATTATCAGCTATCTTTTCATCTCGATTCAAATATTTTGATTTCATCCTCTTGTCATAGATGGAACCCTATAACCTCTTACTTCTAATTCATTAATGACACAACCTAATAGATAATAATTGTATGTACTCTTTATAGATTCGCCTTAATTTTTAAGAATTTTATTTATAAGTAGACTTATCATAATTCTTAGCACTTCCATTTATAAGTAGGCTCACCATAGTTTTTAAGACCTTTTAATTTTATAAATAAACTTAGTCTAATTCTTTGAACTACCATTTATAAATAGACTTCCATTAACCTTTACGACTTTATTCTTTTTCTAATAAACCTATTTTAACATATGAAATTTGTTTATATTTATTAAAAAATTTCAAATATCCAAATTTAAATATAATAAAAATATTTGATAGCTATCTCATCAGATATGAATTTGCAAATAAAATTACATGACCATGGAAAAAATTACATAACAATTATAAATAACATCAGATTTACAACAAACATAGATTTTTTAAATAATCATATAATCAAGTCAAATAAAATAGATTTTTAAAATAATCATAAAATCAACTCCAAACATAAAGGAAATATTTATCCTTCTCTAAATTTGGAGGAACTATAATAGCATTGATTTTGAGGAACTTTTAATAGGAGTAATTGCATTAATAGTTTTGAATTCTAACTTCAAAAAAGTGGGTAAATGCAAGGAGATGGGGGACCAAAAAGTCGCCACCATCTCTAAAATTAGAGCAAAAAAAAAAAAAACATTTTTTGCACATTCACCTGCGGCTTTTCTCTTGACAGTAGTAAAGAAACCTAAGCAAAATGCGATCATGTTGAAGAAAAGGAGATTCAATCAAGTGCACGTGAGAAAACAAGAAATTCACAATGCCACATCACCGCCAAAGACATTGTCGTGCAAATTTGGAGACTCCAGCACAGGAAGAAGGTAGGGTTCGTCTAATTTTGTTAGTTTTAGAATAATTTTTTAGTTTTGCAATGTTTCATTTATGTTTATATTGCATTTATAGTTATTGGAGAACTAAAAAATCTAAATCCAGTTGAGGAGGGTGAAAACAACCCCCAAAACCCTCCAAACCCTCCTTCACCTCCTTTTCATGTAAGGGATAATCAAGAACACTACTTAGGGATAATAGAAGAAAACAAGAAACATTTTGAAACTATTATTCAAACCCTAAACAATCCAAGTAGAACCACTGAGCATAGGAGGGCACTTGCAAAATCACTATAGGAGATTGTTTCCCACACGGATTTGGTGACGAAACAAATCATCAATTTCTAAGACTATAGGGAGAGGAGTCGGTAATATTATGCCGACAAGTTGTCATATGAACAAGTGAAGAAGGAAAAAATTATAAAATCTCAATTATGTGCACAATTTACTAATCCCAAAACTGGCCAAACATTAGAGGAAACTTGCAAACAGTTTCCTATACATTGGTGTAGGAATGAAGACATGTCTCAAAATTTTTGGGATAGATGGTACATGGTCTTTGATGAGTGGCCATGCAATAATGATGAGGTACCACAATATTTTTTGAGGAAACTCTATTGCGAGTTTGTCCTCAACAAGATTCTGAATTATTTTGATATTCATGATTTCCAGGGTAGAGGTGGTGGCTCTGTCCAAGATAAACTTGAGGCTCAGTGAGATGAATAGCATGTGCCTATACCCTGAGGGAGGCCAGAACATAGGTCACTCCCTTTGGCTTTGAAGGAGAGTATTGAGTTGGAGACTTTACATTCATTGACTACTCTCACCCAAACTCTATCACAGCATGCAGATGATTTTACCCACGGCAATGAGGGTGAGAGTAGCAGGTGTCATGTGTCCCCACATTTGTGTAGTACATGTGGGAACCTATGTGATTATGGGATGTAGGAGGCACGACAGGACTCTGCAACACATGGACATCATGCTGCGACACAGTGGCAGTATGATGAGACACATGGGTAGGACATATTGGATGATCTTGTTCTCAGTGATGATCTCTTACAACATACATTTAGTATTGACTCTCAGGTAATTTGTTACAAGTTTCATCTTGATTTAGTATATTGTTATTTGAAATTTGTAATTAATTTTATATGATTATCTATATTATAAGTCAAAAATAATGTATGTAATTATTTGGGCAATGAAATTCCAGGGTTAGAGTCTTTAGCCTACCTCTGTTAGCCGTCCATTGGTGGCTTATGAGCGAAGGTCAGTCAGCAGGTATGTAATTTATCACATATTCGTAATTATTGTAGATATGTCAATGGTAATATTATTTTATGACTTGATTTGATGATTTCAACAATCACCAGCACCTCCACGGTTTCCCTGGTCTCCTAGACGCCAAACCACCACTTTTACTGAGGTAAATTTAACCATTTCTAATCATTATACATTTTAAAAATAATGTTATGTATTTATTTTGTTTTAATAATCTTGAACTTGATTTTCAGATGCTGAATACAGTGGAGACTCCTCATTTTCGTGAGTCAACACAGATAGGCATTAATGTAGCCATGATGTCTACAAATCCTTTCATTGAGGTATGAGCCAATAACATGAAAATATCATAATTTTGTATTATTATTTTTATCTCATGTCATTTGATGTACATAAATGATATTTATGTTTAGTCAATTTTGCTTCTTGATGCTTCTCACAGGAGGTCACAACTTCAGTCCATCCAACTACAGATGAAGAGAGAGTCAAGATGATGGAGAGCGATCATCAATTGGCAGTAAGTGATCAATTACATATGTGATGTTATATATTTCATACATTTTTTATACTAATGCGTATATTGTTTGTTTGTATTAAAAGGTGTAGTTGGATGAACTTTATTTGAAAAGGTCTACTCGACGCTAGAGAGAGGATGTGTCACTGATTGGCTCTCCATCTTCACAGTCAAAGAAGGGCCACCGATTATTTCCTAAAAGTCCATAGGAAACTAGTTTTGGGGAACTTTTTTGTATGCCTAGATGGCTTTGTATACATACTTTTGTATGTTAATCCGATGTATATTTTTGTATATTTTCCTATATGGCTTTGTTTGGACACACCTATATGGCTTTTTATATAAACTAGATGTTATGTTCATGACATTATGTATATATGATAGTTTATATTAAATATTTAATATGATAATCAATTATTGCTACAGGAATTTGGTTTGACAAGTGTCAATTGCATTTGCTTGAAAGTTTATGAATCGTTTTCAAATAATCCATTTTGTGCATATCTTGCAATCATTGAATTTTGTCAGACTGTGCATTTCTTTGAGGCATCATTTTAAATAGTTCATGTGCCTTGTCTATGCTTCCATACTTTCCATACATGTCTACAAGGGCAACTTTGCAAATACAATACATGTGAGAAAATTTCTATAGTATTTACCCACCCACCCCAACGTGTTGGCGCAGTCAATTCAACCCCATGATGAGAAGAACAAAAAATATGGCACCTGGCAACCTTTCCACTGCATGAAACTAAAGCATTTTGCAAGAATGCGTTCGATTTTGGCACAATCAAACAGACTGGAGTTGAATGAAACTGAGAAAGGTTATTGTGGACGGACTCCACATGCACCTAGGTTGAAACAGAACATTCCCAACTACCATGAATTCTAAGAACTGTCCCGTCAAAGTTTGGCAGTTTTTTTGTTTTTCGTCTTAGGGAGCGCTTAAGGGACTTTGCCGGTAGCCTGCTGTCCCAAACGAATGCGACGCTTGGCACATGAAACGAGACCTCCCCTGGCATTTACCCACCCACCCCGATGCGTTGGTGAAGTCTGTTTGGACCCATGAGCTATGGAATGCAAAATGTCACTCCTAGCACCTTTCCACAGCATGAAACTAAAGCATTTTGCAAGAATGCATTTGATTTCGGCACGATCAAACAGACTAGAGTTGAAAGAAACTAAGAGAGGTTATTGTGGATAGGCTCCATGTGCACCTATAGGTCCAAACAAAATGTTCCCAACTTCCACAATTTCTGAGAACTATCCCATCAAAGTTTGGCAATTTTTTCATCTTAGGGATCTTAAGGGACTTTGTCAGTAGCCTGCTGCCCTGAATGAATGCGACACTTGGCACGTGAAATGAGACCTCCCCTAGAATTTACCTGCCCTCTCCTAACACATTGGTGAAGTCCATTCATCCCCACAAGCTATGAAATACAAAATGTCACTCCTAGCACCTTTCCATTGCATGAAACTAAAGCATTTTGCAATAATGTATTTGATTTCGGCACGGTCAAACGGTCTGGAGTTGAACGAAACCGAGAGAGGTTATTGTGGATGAACTCCACATGCACCTATAGATCCAAACATAACATTCCCATTTGCCACGAATTTTGAGAACTATCCTGTCAAAGTTTGGCAATTTTTTTGTCTTAGGGATCTTAAGGGACTTTGTCGGTAACCTATTGTCCCGAATGCATGCGACGCTTGGCATATGAAATGAGACCTCCCTTGGCATTTACCCACCCACCTCGATGTGTTGGCTAATTCCATTCAGCCTCACAAGCTATGGAATGCAGAATGTCACTCCTAGTACCTTTCCACAGCATGAAACTGAAGCATTTTGCAAGAATGCGTTTGATTTCAACATGATCAAACAGACTGGAGTTGAATGAAACTGAGAGAGGTTATTGTGGATGGACTCCACATGCACTTGTAGATCTAAACGAAATGTTCCCAACTATCACAAATTCTGAGAACTTTCCCATCAAAGTTTAGCAGTTTTTCATCTTAGGGAGCTTAAGGGACTTTGCCGATAGCCTACTACCCAAAATAAATGTGACGCATTAGCAACTTTCAAGCAAATGCGATTGGTGGGTGTAAAGAAAAATTCCACAACCTTAGCTAGTATTCTCCTTGCTTATGCCAAAATGGACATCCATCAAAAGGATAAAACATATGGGAATTTTGTTAGATGTTGTAGTTGCAACTACCCTTAGAGACATGTATGCAAAGTGTGGAAGCATAGACAAGGCACGTAAATTGTTTGGCATGATGCCCCAAAGAAATGTCACCTCATTGAATGTAATGATTGCAAAATATGAATAAAATGGATTTTTTGATAAGGCATTAACAACTTTCAAGCAAATGTGATTGGCGGGTGTAAAGAAAAATTCCACAACCTTAGCCAATATCCTCCTTGCCTATGCCAAAATGGACATCCATCAAAAGGATAAAACATATGGGAATTTTGTTAGATGTAGTTGCAACTGCCCTCAAAGACATGTATGCAAAGTGTGGAAGCATAGACAAGGCACGTGAACTCGTTGGCATGATGCCCCAAATAAATGTCACCTCATTAAATGCAATGATTGCAAGATATGAACAAAATGGATTTTTTGATAAGGCATTAGTAACTTTCAAGAAAATGCAATTGGCTGGTGTAAAGCAAAATTCCACAACCTTAGCCAGTATCCTCCTTGCCTATGCCAAATGGACATACATCAAAAGGATAAAACATATGGGAATTTTGTTAGATGTTGTAGTTGCAACTGCCCTCAGAGACATGTATGCAAAGTGTGGAAGCATAGACAAGGCACGTGAACTACTTGGCATGATGCCCCAAAGAAATGTCACCTCATTGAATGCAATGATTGCAAGATATGAACAAAATGGATTTTTTGATAAGGCATTAGCAACTTTCAAGCAAATGCAATTGGCGGGTGTAAAGCAAAATTCTACAACCTTAGCCAGTATCCTCCTCACATGTAGGTGTACATGGAGTCTGTCCACAATAACCTCTCTCAGTTTCATTCAACTCCAATCCATTTGACTGTGCTGAAATCAAATGCATTCTTGCAAAATACTTTAGTTTTATGTTGTGGAAAGGTGCTAGGAGTGATATTTTGCATTCCATAGCTCATGGGTCCGAACGGACTTCACCAACGTGTCAGGGTGGGTGGGTAAATGCCAGGGAAGGTCTCGTTTCATGCGCCAAGCATCACATTTGTTCAGGGAAATAGGCTACCGGTAAAGTCCCTTAAGCGCTCCCTAAGATGAAAAAACTGCCAAACTTTGACAGGACAATTCTTAGACTTCGTGTCAGTTGGGAATGTTCTGTTTGGACCTACAGGTGCACGTGGAGTCCATCCACAATAACCTCTCTCAGTTTTGTTCAACTCCAGTCCGTTTGATCGTGCCAAAATCAAACGCATTCTTACAAAATGCTTTAGTTTCATGCAGTGGAAAGGTTGCCAGGTGCCATATTTTTTGTTCTGCTCATCATGGGGCTGAATGGACTATGCCAACACATCAGGGTGGGTGGGTAAATGCTATAGGAATTTATCACATGTATTGTATTTGCAAAGTTTCCCTTGTCGACATGTATGGAAAGTATGGAGGCATAGACAAGCCACGTGAACTATTTAAAATGATGCCTCAAAGAAATGCATAGTCTGACAGAATTCAATGATTGCAAGATATGCACAAAATGGATTATTTGAAAATGATTCATAAACTTTCAAGCAAATGCAATTGGCATTTGTAAAACCAAATTCTTGTAACAATAATTGATTATCATATTAAATATTTAATATAAATTGTCATATATACATAATGTCATGAACATAACATCTAGTTTATATAAAAAGCCATATAGGCGTGTCCAAACAAAGCCATATAGACAAATATATAAAAATATACATCAGATTAACATACAAAAGTATGTATACAAAGCCATCTAGGCATACAAAAAAGTTCCCCAAAACTAGTTTCCTATGGACTTTTAGGAAATAATCGGCGGCCCTTCTTTGACTGTGAAGATGGAGAGCCAGTCAGTGACACATCCTCTCTCTAGCATTGAGTAGACCTCTTCAAATAAAGTTCATCCAGCTGCACCTTTTAATACAAACAAACAATATGCACATTAGTATAAAAAATGTATGAAATATATAACATCACATATGTAATTGATCACTTACCGCCAACTGATGATCGCTCTCCATCATCTTGACTCTCTCTTCATCCATAGTTGGATGGACTAGAGTTGTGACCTCTTGTGAGAAGCATCAAGAAGCAAAATTGACTAAACATAAATATACTAGAGGGAAGCAATTCATACTACTATTTATATACAAAATAAAGTACAAGTAACCATCTAGGAAAGTTTTATGCATACTTACAAATTAATCCAATGAACTATCTAGGTCTTCTCTACTCTTTATTGTGTCAAGTATGGCCTCATGGTCAGAGTTACGCACCTTCCACAAGGTCTTGTTCAAAGGTCTACCTCGATATTGTATCAAATGAACATTGGTTGCCACGACAAGGTTGAAGTAATGAAGAATCTTCTGATGCATGTCAAAGTCCTCAAACAACCAAACATTAAGACTCTTATGTGGGTACCTTCTAAGCCATGTTCCAGTAACAACCACTGAGCCTGTAGGGTATTCAGTGTTTTCTCCATCTATAACTGGGGCCTCCAATTTCTTTTTTGCCTCAACACAACGACATAATTAATAATATGTCCCCTCTTTGTTATCTTCATCTGCAATAACTACATAAATATGCCCTACAATGATATGTGCAGCAAATTAGATGAAATTTCCACAACATTACAAAAATACTACAAAGTTTAAGATAACATTAGGAATTTCAAATTTAACTATGCAAGTAGATATATTACCTAGTTGAATTAGATCTGATATGTGGTCAAAGTAAACTGATGATTCCATCTCTGTCAATCCCAGTGTCGTCAGGGGTCAATACGTGTCAAGTGGGCAAAGATAACTGAACTGCCATTCGTCAACCCACTCCCTTGACTTGCACTCATTCTAGGCTTGAATTGTACATCTAGAATAAAAGCACACCATCTTCCGCATATGTATACTCCATGAACCTGTAATTGAGCTTCTGATAGAGTGTAACTCACTTGATCCTGTCAGTGTACAACAGTCCTCATATGGTGTAATGTTAGTATCATCTATCAACCAAAATGATCTACGAATTGAAGACTTACCTTGATTACCTAGACCCATCAAAGAATTACACCACTCGATGATTGATTTTGCATCTGTCATCTTTGCATTGTCTTTATACTTTAACTATTCTTGTGTTATGGCTCTTTTGATACACGCTCCTGCACCATCATGCTCCCCCTTTCCATGCCCGACCTCATAAAAGTTCCACATATGTTGAACACCTGTAATATTATGCCTCATGCTCAGCCAATAGAAATTCTGCGAGCTATTGAATTGTGATGCACATTTATCTGACCATATGATATGCTGATTGAATGATATGCCCCTTCTAGCTAGATCATTGTAGAACACCTGAAAACAATCTTGCACGAACTTCGCGGAATGCATGCAATCATCGCTTATATAAAAATGATACTCCCTTATGATCTTTCTGTCATCCTCTGTACTATCATTTGCATGAATGAATAGAATGTGCACAAATATAGAAACTTGTGTCGAGTTATAATATTGGGATTGGACCTTACATTATGGCTATAGACTGTAGTTCTTTGCAAAGTTGATGACTGAAACAATGCTACCAACTAGAAATGTATCCTTGCATAACTTGAATTGTAAGTCCAACCATCGAGCTCTATAAGCATGTGTTACATACTCATACACTATGTTGTCACAAAATATAGGCATAAACTGATACACTAGAATCTTTTGAGTAACATATTCACACCTCTTTGCTTCTTTACCATCTCTTGTATTGTATGCCACTATTTTATACTTGCCAAACTCTACGAGTTTGTTTCCAACCGCATGTGTTATTTCCATATGTTCACATATTGGCATACGTTGCAAGCCACCGCAATGCTGACATGTGCCATCCAAGCATAATTTCCTATAGAATAATTGACCTTCCTCTCTATCACATAAAATCATTGATATGAAGTCTCTTGAGGTAGTTGGTGGGGTACGTATGCCATAATCCTGTAAAACATTGTTAGTATGCAAATCTAAACATATAGACTGATAAACATCAAAATGGTTAGAAAATTCAATATGTATTCTACAACAACAAGTAGTGCATGTGTGATTTATTTTGACAAAGAAAGGTTTTAGCATTTCAAAATATCTTTGAGAAATTTTAATTTGAGGATATTTCTCTAGAAATTTACCAAAAAACTCTATTTGAGTCATATCCAAAACATGCTTTGGATGTGGCTCACGGTTTCAGCTACTGATTCTCCTTCTTACCACATCCCTTTGATTAGGAGATACCCTTGTGTAATTCTTCCAAAAGTCTTCAATTAGTGATCTCAAAGCTTCGACAACAACTTTGTATTTTCATGGGAGTCTCCCAGAGAATGCCCACAATTCATTAGTTCTTGGATCCTCAACTCTTTGACATCTTCCAACAGCTCTCATTAGAATTTTTCTATTTATTTTCAATGTTTGACTTGTCTTTCTAATGAGGCGAGCTTTTTTGTTTGTTGGCTTACAATTGTCGATGTAATGACATGTCGTGTGACATTACTATCCTTGGTGCGTGAGGTGGAACCCACACTCTCATATGCACTAATTAGATTCTTGACAATTGATTTTTCACTTGATGCATTCGATGTTCTTAAGCCAAGAATCTTCATAGTGGGCATAAATTTCATATTTATCATCAACTCAACAAAGAGTTGACATCTTCTAGTTTCATTTAAATTCTCAAAGAATAATTTCCATATCTTATTTGCATATCTTTGGCAAGTGTGCATGGGAATCCTATCCTACATGGGCTCCAATACATTCTCATCAATATCAATTAGAAAATTAGGCCTCCTATGCAAACTTTTAGGCGGTGTTTTATTTGGTAAAGTAGACTGAACATTAAGCATTTCTTCAATATTTACTTGAGATGGAATAGATGATGTACCTTCGATTAGAGGTGAAAAGGTTGAAAATGACATACCTTCAACTTGAGGTGTGAATAATGGTGTGTGACCAACTTGAGAAGAAAATGTAGATGTACTTTGTACTTCACCTATGAAAGATGGAGTATCTCCGATTCGAGAAGATAATGATGGTGTTCCTTCAACTTGACATGTGGATGATGGAGTGCCTCCAACTTGGAGATTCACTTTCCTCATTGCATGAAGGTTTTGCATTCATTCCCTTTGTGCCGCCAATTCCATCTCTTTCTTAGTTTTGTTAGACATGTCACGTTCCTCTTCAATTGGCAATGGTGGAATATCTTCTTGTATGGTTGACAATTTCCTACTTTCCTGAATTTGCCTCATTCTTTCTCTTTTCCTCTCATTCTCAACTTCACGCTCTTCTGGTGTTGGAGTCTTTTCTCGTTTCCTCGACATGATGATGATTTCTACAAGTATGAAGAATAAGACAATGATCATTAGAAATTTTATAATGATAATGAATAGCACAGTCAGAATGAATAACAAGGTTTTACAAACTTCTTAATAAGACACCTCATATCAAGATAACTTGAACATACATAAGTCATGGAGTATGCATTTGAACACACATATACACTTGAATCTAGTTTGAATAGAAGAGAGGAGGATGAACTTGGAGGAAGAAATAAGAAGTTATACCCTATTTTTCTGTTGTAACTCGTTATACCCTATTTTCATGCATTTTCCAAGTGGAAAGGGTGGCTAAATAGTGGTTCTTTGTGAATTTGAATGCAACCTAGCCAAGTAAGTGTTCCTATAGCATATTCAGGCCTATTTAAAGGTGAATCAAGTGTTAGTTTGTTCTGGGTTGGAGTGGCTATGAGATTTTCATTAAAACCCCCTTATTTGTGAAGAAATGAAGGGTTTTCTAGTTTGCACCCTAGATGAGCATGGATATACTAACCAATGGTGGAATTTGAAGTTTTGTGACATATAGATCTACTTTTTGGGGGGTTTGGAATGGTTATTGAATGATCCTAGGGTAGTTGCTTTGTTAATTGGACCAAATTAGGCCTATTTCTAGAGAGGGCCAGTCATAGAACTCACATTTTTCCTCAAACAAGGGCATAAAATATTTTGATATGTTGTTCTACTCCATAATGGGTGTCTAAATACTTTTTAGTTTGTCGGTTGGTTGAGTTTACACAAAGTTATGCACATTTTTCAAGTTTGGAAGGCTATTAGGCCTTAAGGAGTGATTTGTGGATTAGACATTGGTTGATGTTCCCAGGCACTAAAAGTGATAAAATTGGTTTTAATACATTTTATTGACATGGTGTATGCTTGTGTTATGGTTGGGGAATATCTTGGAGCCCTTATGCCTTATGATGCCCTTAAGCACCTAGTTGGCCCATTGCAAGATTTCAGTTCATGGTTGAGTTGATTTGTGAAATATGGTATCAATGCTTTGAATTCCTTCTTGTGTCTGCATCATAAATTATCATGCCACTTGAATTTGAGTGTGAATTTGGGAGTTTGGCAACCTGAATAAGGATTGTTTACTAAGTTTAGGGGTCTGTGGAAAGTTTGAAGAAGTAGAAAGTTGAAGTAGTAAATTGTAGAATGATGCACAAAGCAAACACCACTAAGGAGCATATTTTCCATAGCAAGGATGGAAAAAGAAGTAACTCTCCAAAAATAAGTGAAGAGAAAGGCCAAAACAAACTCAAAGAAGATAACAAACAAGTTGATTTGAGTATGTACAAAGCTAACAACTATTGGTCTTATTTCAAGGTTGGAGGATATTTTTATGAAAAGTGTTGGAAGCTTCATCTAGAGATTCACCCAAATGACAAACGCAAGAGTAAGCAACCACAAAGGAAAAAAAAATACACTAAAACATCAAATTCAAAGAGAGAACAGCTCTCACATGAGTCTACATCAACATTCAATGATGTTAGTACATGTAATGATACTTGGATAGAGTATTTACTTGATTTGCAAAGGAGATAAGTGTGAGTTTCTTTCATTTGTAGGGGCATTTGATTAGCACTCCAAGTTTTTCCTATGGATTGAGTTGTGTTCAAGTTTTTCACTTGTAGAGCAAGCAAGTAGTACGTTTCACTCACTATGGGTGAGTATGAGAAGTATGGCCACTTGGAGGTCAAGAAAGGACAAGGAAAATAGAGAATGTAAGAGCTAGTGATGACATGTTTTGGGTGTTGTAAGCATGCACATTTGTGTTTCATAGTAACATAAATGTTGTAGCGTGTAACATAGATGACTTGTAGCATGTTGTAGCATAACAGTGATGGTTTTCATTATTGTAATGTGCTCAAACTCTTATCTCAGCTGTAGCATGTGCATAGTTGTAGGAAGAGAACTCTTTACGCATTCATTGTAAACAATGTATAAATGTATGAATTTCATTATACATAGATGCAATAAGAAGGACCACTTTGTAATAAATTATAACTTTCATAGCATTGTAAAATGACCTTCAAATGCAAGGAGGATCATACATGGCAATAGGGTTATATATAGACTATGATAGTGGACTATTATATAGACTTACATGATTGTCCTACACTCATGAAAACCTTCTTTTTAATGTTTTATCTCATTGTAACTCCCTTTGTATCATCTTATGTCATCCTAGGACAAAAATTAAGAGTCTTCCAAAATCAGTTTTGGCTCCATGTATACACTCGAATATGAGTATGACAAACAATTGTTCACTAAAATTATTTTATGAAGTATTTGATAATAGTTTTCTCTTGTATAGCTGAAAATAGGTGAAATAAAGGCACGAAGGGCCGAAACAAGGTGGAGACATGAGGAATTTGGAGTCTCTATGATTGAACTAACTGATATACCTAGACACATATATGTCAAGAAGAACATAAAGAACATAAAAAACATAAAGACATAAAGGCATTTAAAGACATAAAGAACATAAGAACATATATATATGTGAATTAAAATTGAACATACCTTAGAATTCGATATTGCAGTTGACCAATTCTCTAAAAGATGGCTTCAAAATCCTCAAATTCTTGTTTTTCTCAAGTTTGATTATGAATTCTATATAATTCTAGAATATGATTAGTAAAATTTATGTAAAAAACAAACATATATCATCAAATTCAATCTATATATCAATGGTAATTAGATTTGAAACAAAATCACCCATGAAACATGAAACTTTCAGTTTAAATATTCAAATTTTCTCCAAAAACATGAAAAATCACTTCTTCTACATTGAAAAAACAAAAAAAGGTGGTGGATTCATATAAAAATGATTCTCAATTAGTCAACCAACATGAAAAGCATTTTTTTGTCCGATATACTCATGATAAGTATGAATAGCAGGCATGTGGGGTTTGAAACATAGATCCCACATGCTTTTTTACTGTTTTCCATGCTTCCAATAACATGATAAAACGCGAGCGTGTTATGGGAAGCATGATAACATAAAGGTAACCTTGTATCTACATGAGAGAGTCTCTCTCTCTCTCTCTCTCTCTCTCTCTCTCTCTCTTCATTTCTCTATCCTATATATAAAGAGGGATCATGAGACATGGAGAGATAGAGAGGGACATGGAGATAGAGAGGATAGGTGGAGATAGAGACAGGGAAAGGGAGAGATGGGGATCGAGATAGAGAAAGGGGTCTATAGAGGGAGAAAGATAGAGATACATATATAGAGAGAGGGGAGATATAGGGAGATGGATCTAGCAAGGGAGAGATAGATAGGGAAATACAGAGAGAGAGGTAGAGAGGGGTATATTAAGAGATGGGGTTATGAGGATAGATAGATCGATAGGGAAAGAGATCAAGAGATGTCTAGAGACATAGGGAGAGAGATTTCAAGAGGTAGAAGGATGGGGAGAGAGATAAAGAGGAGGACAGAGAGGTAGAGAGGGATAGATTAGGAGATAGAGATAGGGATCCATATGTCTAGAGAGATAGAGATAGGGATCCCTATTCTCCCCTCTACCTAAACCATAAACCTAAACCTCTAAACCATAAACCCTAAACCCTTAGTAATGCCCCTAACCCCTAACCCTAAACCCTAAAATCCAGCAACCCTAAACCCCTAAACCTTAAAATCCAGCACCCCTAAACCCCTAAGGTCCCTAAACCATAAAACCTGAAAGCAAAGGTAGGTATAGTTAGAGAGAGGGATAGAGGAGACAGAGATATCTCTCCCAGGCTCGGTCTCCTCTGTATCTCCCTATTCGCCTCTCTACCTAAACCATAAATCTAAACCTCTAAACCTTAACCACTAACACCTAAACCATAAACCCTAAACCATAAATAATGTCCCTAAACCCTAACCCCTAACCCCTAAACCCTAAAAATGAGCAACCCTAAACCCCAAAACCCCTAAGGTCCCTAAACCATAAAACCTGGAAGCAACCCTAAACCTCTATCTCCCTATCTCTCCCAATCTCTATTGGTCCCCTCGCTCTACCTCTCTCTAAACCCTAAACCCTAACCCCTAAACTCAACCAACCCTAAACCCCTAACCCGTAAACCCTAAACCCTAACCGCTAGACCCTAAACCCTAAACTTGAGCATCCCTAAACCCCTAAAGCCTAAATAATTCCCCTAAAACCTAAACCATATTTACTTGAGAAACCCTAAACTCATGTAAACCTCTAATATTGAGGGAGAGAGATAGAAAGGTAGAGTTAGAGAGAGGGGATCGAAAGAGATCTAGCAAGATAGAGAGACAGGGAGAGAGAGAGAGAGAGAGAGAGAGAGAGAGAGAGAGAGAGAGAGAGGAGACTTATATATCTCTCCCAGGCTCAGTCTCCTTTGTATCTCCCTATTCGCCTCTCTAGCTAAACCATAAACCTAAAACTCTAAACCTTAACCCCTAAACCATAAACCCTAAACCATAAATAATGCCCCTAAACCCTAACCCCTAACCCCTAAACCCCTAAACCCCTAACCCCTAAACCATAAAACCTGGAAGCAACCCTAAACCTCTATCTCCCTATCTCTCCCAATCTCTATAACGTGAAAAAATGAAAACATTAAGCTTTCATTCCAACCAAATTCATTCCTAATCAATCCCAAATCATCCCTAATCCATTCAATTTCATCTCTAATCATCCCTAAACCACTTCTAATCAGCCCTAAACCACTTCACACCATCCCAAATCACATCCAAATCAATTTAACTTCATCTCTAATCATTTTCCAATAAACTTGGATTTCATCTAAAATACCATCCCTAAACTATTCCTAAATCATTCTAATCATTCCCTAATCAGCACTAAACCACATCAGACCATCCCTAAAACCATTCTAATCATTCCCAAATCATTCCTAATCTAGTCCTTTTCACCTCTCATCATCCCTAAACCAATCCATTTCATCCCAACTCCATCCCAAATCAATCTAAGCTCCATCTCAAATGATCCCAAAAATAATCAAAATCAAACAAATACATCACCAGGAGCCATTAGAAGATCATAGTGCCAATCTATTAGTCATTTGCACCATTTTGTATATCGTATGTGCCAATATGCTCCTTAGTAGCACCTACCTATCAATCACAAACATCATTCTACACCTAGCTAGTCACAGGTGTCATTCTACCCTCTGCTAGCCATAGGGGCCATCAAAACATCATAAGCACCAATATGTTAGTCATTTACACCATTCTATACATCATATATACCAACCATAAACCCTAAACTCAATCAACCCTAAACCTGATCAACCCTAAACCCTAATCTCCTTGTATCTATCATCCCTCTACCTCTCAATATCTCTGCCTATGTCTTTGGCCATGTCCATCACCCTCTATCTCGCTATCTCTCCCTCTCTAAACTCCTAACCCCTAAACTCTAAACCCGATCAACCCTAAACCCTTATCTCCTTGTCTCTATCATCTCTCTACCTCTCAATCTCTCTGGCTATGTCTCTGGCCATGTCCCTCACCCTCTATCTCCATATCTCTCCCTCTCTAAACTCTTAACCCCTAAACCCTAAACCTGATCAACCCTAAATCTAATCAACACTAAATCCTATCTCCTTGTCTCTATCATCCCTCTACCTCTCAATCTCTTTGCCTATGTCTCTAGCCATGTCCCTTACCCTCTATCTCCATGTCTCCCCCTAGTCTCCTCTATATCTCCCTATCAGTCCTCTCTCTCTAAACCCTAACCTAAACCTCTAAACTTGAACCCCTAACCCCTAAAACATAAACCTTAAGTTACCCTAAATAATGCCACTAAACCCTAACCCCTAACCCCTAAACCCCAAACCTCTAAACCATAAACCCTGGAAGTAACTCTAAACCTTTATCTCCCTAGATCTCTCCCAATATCTATCGATCTCCTCACACACTTTCTCTAAACCCTAACCCCTAAACCCTAAACCTGAGCAACCCTAAATCCCTAACACCTAAACCCTAACCCCTAAACCCTGAACCATAAACCTAAGCAACCGTAAACCCCTAAACCCTAAATAATTCCCCTAAATCCTAACCCTAAACTTGAGAAGCCCTAAACCCCTAAACCCTAAACTTAAGCAACCCTAAACTCATAAACCCGACCCACCCTCTCTCTCTCTCTCTCTCCAAAACAAGAAAACTAGGACTCTCTATCTCTCTCTCCCTATCACCAGGTATCTCTCCCCTCCATCTCCATCCTCTCTCCCTTTTCCTCCCTCTCGCTCTCCCTTGTTGACAAATAACATGGAAATGTAAGAAAAATAGGACATGTAAAGATGGATGAGGATATAAATTGGGATTCAATGAAATGGAAACAAGATAATTTATGAAATTTCATTAGATGGGAAGAATGAGGAGGAGAGGTAGAGAAAGGAAGGAAGTAGAGAGTGAGAGAGAGGATAGGAGGTAGAGATAGGATGGAAGTAGAGAGTGGGAGAGGACCATAGGAGGTAGACAGGGCAAGGAAGAATAGAGAGAGGGTAGGAGGTAGACAGGGGAGGGAAGTAGAGACTGAGAGAGGGTAGGAGGTAGACAAGGGAGGGAAGTAGAAAGTGAGAGAGAGGGTAAGCGATAGAGAGGGAGGGGGAGAAGAGAGTGAGAGAGAAGGTAGGAGGTAGAGAGGCAAGGGAAGAAAAGACTCAGAAAGAGGGTAGGAGGTAGATAGGAGAGGGAAGTAGAGAGTGAGAGAGACAGTAGAAGGTAGATAGGGGAGGGAAGAAGAGAGTGGGAGAGAAGGTGGGAAGTAGAGAGGGGAGGGAAACAGAGACTCAGAGAAAGAGTAGGAAGTAGAGAGGGGAGAGAAATAGGGAGAGAAATAGAGAGAGAGAGAGAGAGAGAGAGAGAGAGAGAGAGAGAGAGATGATAGGAAATGTTGCTGCCCTAGTAGACATGTATGTAAAGTGTGGAAGCATAGATAAGGCATGTCAATTATAAGATGTAACACCTCAAAGAGATGTTCTATAATGGAATGCAATGATTGCAAGATATGCAAAAAATGGATTTGTTGAAAAGGCTTTAAAAACTTTCAAGCAAATGCAATTGGCATGTGTATTGCTAGTTATGCTCAGCTTTGTTTGGCATGTTTTTATCAGTTTTTAGCAAAATCTAGAGATAATCTGGAGTGTGCTCCCCGTCAGAATGGCACTTTTTTCAATGAAAATTCAAAAAAAATACCACCATAATCTTAAGCTCTCTATTAGCTATCTAACCATATAATTTTTTTTCACATTTTGAGTACGTTTAGTGTTTCTTCTTGAATTTGTTAGTGTGTCCAATTTTTGTCAAAAACCAATCTCTAGTATTTTTGACTTTTTTTTTAACCGTTCATCAAAATTTGAAATAAGTTATATTTTTAGAAACTAGACTCCATTCTACACGAATTCAAAAAAAAAAAATTGATTTTTGATTAGTTTTCAAACATTTTAGGGGGGGGTGTTAGGTCTAAAAAATGCAGGTTGCTAAGCCTAAGAGGATGCCAAGCTCTATGCTTAGATTCGCAATGTTTTCAAACTAACACGATGGAATCAACCTTTAGGGTTTGATGACTCCCTGCGCTTTAGGTCCTACTAAACCTAGGTGGGTGAACCTTGAAAATTAAAGTAGGTTGAGGGTAAGTATTTTGACTAAGTAAATAGATCTACCTACAGTGGCAAATGGTGTAGAGTAGATGAAAGCTTGCTAACTAATTCTAATATTTGATGAATGGTTGGTATAGATTGTATAAGCAATATCAAGCTGAGTAATTGTGCTTAATAAAAGGATTTTGAAATAAGACCAATGCCTTTTTGGAAGACTAAGACTAGTGGCTTATAATGGGTAATAATTCTAATTGTTTGGCACAATATTTTAGTTTATAACTTGTATAAACGTGCAAGAAGATGACTGACAAACTCTTCTTAATAATCCAACCAATATAATTAGATTTCTTGTTATTCACCAGAAGGTAATTTAATCCTTTCTTGAAGGAACCAATTGAATGAAATATGCAAGATAACAGATAATATCAACTTGGAGACAGAATGACAATCCTAATTATATGATTCTTCTTAGAATCCAAACTAACACTTCCAGGTTACTGTGACTGATCAGAAGGATTTTAATTCCTCTATGGAAACCAATTAACCCAATCACACAGATACAGCAAATGTGTATTGACAAATTAACTATATACTTGATATATTAATTTGAATAACAAGGAAATACTGAAATGGAGACAACCATACAATTGAGTAATTTTAACAAACAATTGATGCCAGAATAAAGCCACAAAATCAAAGAACTTCAATTTACTTCTTCAATAAGATACTTGCAACATGATCTTTTAGAAACATTGTAAACTTTATGTATTATATTCTACTGCTGATGATAATTTAGCATCGTATGTTTGGACTTATATAGAAATGTTTGTGAAGAGACATAACTCTTCAAGAAGTCTTTTGGGAATTAGCAAGATTAACATAACAACCATAAAACAATAATGCTTAGGCCCTATTCAACCACAAGTATAGCCAAGCAATGTGATCTAAGTACTCCTGGCTACGATGTGAATCAGTAAATTCAATGGCGTTCCTTGTGATCACATCCATCGTAACCATCCTCTCCAAATGCTTGTTGGCCTCCCTGGATACAGAGTCTTTGTCCTTAAGAGCTCCTAAAGCTTCATGTAATATTGCTTGACAGTCTCAGCTCCATTCTTCTTTGCTCTTTAATTCTTTATCGCTTTTGAACAACGTGGGCACTCCTACTTTTGAGGCTTCAGCACATTCTTTGGCATCAGTCTTAAGTTGGTCATAATACTTCTGATGCAGCTCAACCAAATCTTTTACACTGGAGGTATATGGAATGTCAGAAGTATCTTTACCCTGTATCTCACTAAGTTTCTCGTGCAACCTTTTGTCAAGCCTCTCATGCTCTTGGATCACTTTATAATTTTGAGAATAATTATCCCAAAATTGGTTCAGCGAATGCATCATGTTAGTATGCCTGTTTTGGAGTACTATGACAAGTGTATCCATCTAGATTTGAGCTATCTGATAGATGGATGGTGATTGGACACTCTGTGAGCTCTCACCCTAGGTTAGTCTCTTTACTGATCCCCCAAAAGTACTTTTGACAGCATCTTTCAAATAATCATTCTCTTTTGTCAATCTCTCACAGCTTAGCTTGTATGCATCCCTTTCTTTGATTAACATCTAGGCCTATGCCTTATTCAACTTTGCAACATTAATTCCAATGTCTGCAGTGATCAAGGGGTCAGTCTCCCCTGCCTTCAAGGTCATGACATGGCCAAAAGTTTTTTCAGTGTCTATAATAGCTGTCTTTTTATGGGGAGGATACAGGGCCTATATCATTAATGAATTTTCATCATTATTATATTTGGTGCCCATATATACTTTAGTGACACCTTCTGGAGTGAGCTTGTATTTATCATCCGTATTATGCAGAAAACTATCAAATACTAGAGCATAATTCAAATCAAGGCCAAGAAAGATCATCACCCCTGCTTCTTTGAGCAGCTGTCTACCCTTACTAGGGGTCATATCTTGCAATTCATTATCCACTGTGGCCTTCAACATATCAAGTAATTATCTCTCATTGTTGGCAGAGACATCATCAACTGACTCTCTGATTTCTTTCCCCTTGCATTTATATAAAAATGATTTGAATTCTTTAGAATGAATGAACTTATCATCAGAAATAAAAGCATCGTATGCTATTTGTCTTGGGTCTTCATCAGCAGACCCCTCCTCATCATGTGCTATGACAGGAGGCTGATATTGTTGCATCTTTCTTTTGGACATTTTTATTGTCTGTCGCTGTGGCTCCTCTTGCCCTGCAGGTTCTTCATCACTAGAAGATAACACCTCAATTTCTGCAAGTTGTTTCTTCTTCTCATCTAGATCCCTGTTATATTTTTCAACCACCAACTCAACCTCAGCTTCCTCTAGATTCCTGATAACATCATCGTGTGGATAGGGGACATGTGTGTACCCACTGAGGTTTTTCTTTCTCCGGGCAAGGTCAATAAAACCCTCAGGATCAAACCATTTTCTTACCTCAGTACACCTCATATTATAGTGTATCAGTTTATCCAAAATAAGATTATAACCTTCCTTGGATACCACAGTGAAATCTCCAAAACACAAAGTACTAGGCATAAAAGACTATTTATCATGGGAGCTCAAATGCACCACATTAGAACAATGCATTTGCCTAACTATTTCTAAGTAGGCAATTCTATCAGGGACAGTCTTAGGCAAGATAGAGGGGGTGTCCTCAAAACCATACACTCTAACCATGGTAGCATCCTCAAAACAGTACCAATCTCCCCAGTTGTGAGTAACAATAGGAGGACCACCAAAATATTTTGGTCTAACGAACCTCTGTATTTGATTTGAGATTGAATACTCACAGGGGTGTCCAAAATATCTATATATCACTTTCACACAATATTCTTCAAATTGCACATAGCTAGAATGGGCATATTTGCTATCCCATATTCTGGTCCACATCTATATAGGTAACTTCTGCCCCCTATGGTCTACTGGAACAACTTTGAATTCATTTGGCCATAACCCCACTTCCTAGCCATAGTAGAGCACCACGTGCATAAGAAGTGAGTAATGTTTAAAGGAAATTGATGGGGCATTATTCTTTATTGCAGCCAGACCAGAGTCAATTCTATTAAAAATATAGGCAGCATAATCAAATTGCCTAGCATTATGGCATTGGATGTCAGTAGCTATGACCATCAGAGGAATTGTCATGAAGTCAAGGACTTATGATCCTAGGACCTGACCCACAGAGTAGTACGTATATTGTATGTAAGGTTCAAATAATGATACATGAAAAGCAGGGCCATCATCCTCACTGAGAGGCACTATTTCTCCCTCTATCCTGGGCCTATGAATAGGTAACCTCCATCCGTTATAAGTAGTATCCATTCTCCAGTACTCCTTTTCCAAATCCTCGTAAACAATGGGGACATTACATAAATTATCCAAGTCGAAAACTTCACAAATGGCATTCTTTGACAAGTGTACAATAGGCTGCCCTTGTGGGTTGCATATAGCCTTAAGACTTGGGTTATACTGTTTAGCAAGAAGCTGGAGGAGTTCAACATTCAGAAACACATCAGGAACAACTAATTTACCCAAATTCAAATGCCATGGGTTTGATAATGGAAAATTCCTAATTCTTCTATTGTAATGGAATTTGAAGAGCTCATAGCCTCTAATTGGAGTCCAAACATTCCCAAGGTATTTACATTTGTCTTCCATTTTCTCCACTTCTGCCCTAAGTTGTGTAGAGCTTTGGGCTTTGGGAGTTGATCCTGGTAATTGATCAATCAAGTCTTGGTTCAATTTTCTCTCTTTTGTTTTCTCTTTGGGGGTTTTGTCAATTTTTTCTTTTTTAGGTTTACTTGTATCACCCTATGGTTTTCTGCCCTTTCCCTTCACCGGAGTCTCCATTTACAATCCTTGACAGAAAATGCAAATTATAGGCTATTGCACAGAATTTTGTATGTATGTACCTGTTATCTTGAAATGGTGATTGAATTCTCATGTATTCTCCTCCAAGTCTCCGCTTGCTTGCTCGCTTTAGATAATTCTTTCGAACTCAATTGCAATAATTTTCAAATGGCGTATCAGACGATTTCATCATCACCTGCACTTAATTGTTTGAGCATTTCAATTTCCTTGATCATTGTGAAATGTCACATCATCATAACTCCTCTCATCGGCATGATTTTCATAATGTCAGGGCGATTTTAATATCTTCTTATGGCACGAATGTTTGTTCACAGATCAATCACTGTAACCCTTCAATTGTCTCCTCGACATCATATTTCATTTGTGAAATTGTATCGGCAAGAGATTTCCATGCCTTACCCGATGTGGAAGTGGGTATGGTTGCCATCGACATGACTTTCTTCATCGCTATGTGATTAATATTCTTCCCCAATCTCTCAAGTGTCACCAATATGGCTATCAGTGAGAGTCTCGTCAATTAATGTGACTATCATTTTCATCGGGGTAATTTATGTCATCGGGATAACATATTTAGGGTTACCCAATCGTAGTCATCTCCCCGATAACCTTTTATATTCTGGATCAGAAACACCTTCATAATATGTCACCGACATCGCCATGAGAATTGCTTTGGCCAGACTTGTAAGTTTTGTTCCGATTCACTTGCTTTCACTGATGGTTCTTATGTTCCACACATGTCGGCATGACTTATACCGAAATGCTTTTCATTAATCGCTGAGACATTAGAGTATCAAAAACTTCTTAATTTTTCATTCCGATGCTTATCTCCTATCGATGATTGCTAGTTCCCCCTATTCCACTGGATGATCGGTGAGAGTCTTACCAAAATTTCTTATCGGTATGATCTACATCGTCGGGAGGTCTTGTAGAGTATTCGCCGATAGTAATATCTTATACCAATCGACATGACTGATAACTTTCTCTCCGATGAAAGGCCATCGGTATCATTTTCTCCATCGATGATTCTTGAAATCTTCTCACCGATCCTTATTCTCATGTCGATAGCCATTTCAACAAGTAAAGCATGGATTGGTATAACAAAAGGGAAGTCTTGCCGAAACTTAGGAATTGATGCCCTTCATTCTAGTGTAATTTAGCGAGTGATACACTCAATTGTGGTGAAAGCTTGTGATTTTTATGGAATACACCAGTTATCATCATGACTTTGGTCATAACGTTTTTCTGATTTGGTTGGATAAGAATGAATAAGAATACAATAAAATTTTAAATTTTCCTACCCCAACAGGGAGCATGGTCAAATTTTTGTTTTTAGGATGTGTCCACTTTAAAAATTACTAAAAAATCAATTATTCACTAAAAATTTATTAGAAAAATTAGGGATAAACTACATGGTGTTACCTAATTTCTCACAGGAGCGATTATTGAAATACTAAAAAAAAGTTAACATTTTAGGGGGAGCACACCAAACGCTATGTTATGTTTTTTTTCAGAAAAAAAAGACCAATTTGTGTGCTCCCCCTTTTTGAACCCCTTAATCTCAACCATTTTTAGAAAAAAATAGTAGTTTAGAAACTAGATTCGGAGCACTACAACTCTTGTTTTCGTTCCATCTTCAAATTTTGAGTGTAGCTATCTTCAATTTCTCATCCAACATGAATGTTTCCTGATTTTAAAAAAAAAGTGGCAACTTAAGACCCCATTTTGGTCCCTCATCTTTGTGCACTTACCCAAGTTTGAAATTTAATATTTGACAATACATGCATATTGTATGACTCTTTTTAACACTTGTATAGGGCAGATTGATTTTGATAGAATATATTCCAATACAAAGCAATAGATTAGGAAACAATCTGTATCATTGTCCAATGGGAAATCTTTGGAAATATGTGGAACATGCTTTAAACATGGTTAGAATATAGAAACAATAATCTCTATGAACATGTAAGCACTTAATGATATAGTAGAGACATACAAATGGCCTCTTATGCTTGCAGTTGTGCATATCTTTGATCTTAAAAGCTCACTTTATAAAATACAGTTAATGATTGAAGATTATAACAACCTCCCCTCTTTTAGCTATGATTCACATTTCTATATTTGCCCTAGTCAGGAAATTACTTTAAAGTAATTAAATACAACCACAAGGAATTTGACTTTGAATTTTAAGCATGGTCATTAATCAACACTATGACATTACATATTATCTCTCACAACTAGGAGATGATAATATAGACACTATAATATAGACCTGGTTGTGAGAGATAATATGTAATGTCATAGTGTCTATAATTTTAAGCATGGTCACCTATAATGTCACACCCACATACAGTGTCTATAATCTCACCAAGTGTTCCACTATCATTTGAAAACCTTATTGTACGTGCCTCAACAAAAGACTTGGAACCTTTCCTTAAGTCAATCTACATGCAACATATTCCAATATATTTTACTCATCTATGTATAATACCTTTAATATGTTTGTAAAAATTATTATAAATATATACAAGGTTATAAAATTATAATCAGCATCACAATTGAAATGATTATAAATTATAATCAACTTTAATTTATAGAACTCTTAACATAGATAATTTAGAATCTAGATTTTAAATAACAAAAGATTAACACTATAGAAAATCAAAATTAAAATGATTGAACTAACTATAACTATGTTTATTCTTGTGAACATTAAAAATCTTCTCTATTATTCTATTTAACTAAACCTAAGATTTACTATGAAATTAAACAAAGTTATAATTAATCTATTAGTAAGCAAATATTACTATAATTAAAAGAAAGAAAAACAGATCTCTTTTTTGGGGGTTGTAATACACCTCAGTTCTTAATACTAAAAAAATTTATGAAGTCAATGAAAGGGATAATACACCCACCTTAAAAATCTTCTTCATAAGGATCAGTTGTAAACAAAGATCATTTTTTTTCTCAAACTCCACGGTCATCAAAACATTAAACCCTCATTTATAATCTAGATTTTTTCAAAAAGACAGCAACAAAATCCATAAAATTCAAAAATAAAACATAATTAAATTGTCACAACAGACAAAAGGGAAATATATTCCGCCGCAAAGGATGTATTACTCCACTGTCTAATATGGAAGAAGTAGAGGAATCTCAATTCAATATATAGATGGGCTGAAGAAGTTTCATTTACGTTTTTAGTGGAATGCATGCCTAAAAAGGAGGGACTGTAATTCCCCCACTAAAGAGGCTTAGTAAGCCGCCAAAAAAATTTATATTTTGACTTACCATCGTAGCACAACAAATAAAGCATTTACAGGAACTATGCAGTAAAAGAATTCAAGAATGAAAACCTTTCCATCAAAACATGTGAGTGGTAGAAGACTATGGATGGATGGACGTAACTGAATAGCATTAACTTTCCCACTTTAGCCTATCATTCATATATACATACTTGAACAAGAATGCAACACTAATCCTCTGCAAACAAAGTTGTTGGTCTTACCAAAGGCGTGTTGGGCAGATATCTGCTGGCGTGAGTCCACAAATCCTGAGCGCAGTAGAAATCAAAATACAGGAATGTTGAATACACAAACCGATGGCAAAAATAGCACCCTGCCTCGCCTGAACACTGCAACGAAGCATTAACGCTGGAATGTTGAATACAGGAATGTTGAATACACAAATCTATAGTGTACCATTCTCCGAAATCCGCACCGCCAGATCTCCACCCACCTGCACGAAGGAGAAAATCCTACTGCTTTAAACACCTACAGAACACAACACATACAAGGGCGTGATCAATTCAATGGTTGGCCTATACCTGTAGGAGAACCAAAGCCGTTTGATCATCCCCTGCCACCATATGGAACTCGCCTCGCTCTGCATTCATGCCTATTGACATAAATATTAATTTGAGAGAAGCGCCCATAAGCGGCGGAAAGACTCTACAACTCTCTCCTCTTCTCCCACCACAACCAATCCTCTCTCCACGTCACCTATGCCGTATCCACTGCCTCTGAGTGTGAACTTCTTAGTTGTGTGCCACCTAGAACGTTGTGTGAAGATACAAATCAATACCCATTTACCCCCCTCCACCTCCGGGTTAGAGATTATCACGTTACGAGTATCGGCTATAAAAAAATTGTATTTGGGAGAATTACAATTTAGAAGTAAACATAGCAGGATGCAATGGGCATTGGAGGACAATTTTAGAGTTGGATAGGAGTTGATTGTCTGGTTAGAGATGGAGTCAATGACGGAGAGATTGTTAAAGGCGAAGGAGTCTATAAGGGAGCCACTGACAGGGACTGCCCGCGTGCAGACACATATCTCTTCTGGCCATTTCTGCAAATCCTTTGCACATCAACATTCAGCCTATAAATAATCAATTGAAAATAAGTAGAATTCTATATTCCTGTGAATTATTATTACCTGCAAGCTTGGAATGCAACCTTCAACAGCTGATCTGCTGATTGCTCTGAGTTTTAGCCACCTCAATCTTTCCATGCGCTCAAAATTTTCTGTGCCTGCCTCTTCCCACCTCGTATTTGCTCTCAGCGTCTCCAATGCTCTGCAATGTTCGAAACCTTGTATTTTCTTAACTCCGTAGCAACGTTTCAGTTCAAAGCACTGGAGAGAAGCTAATTGTGAAAAATTGGGAAGCACATCCAACTTGGGGCACCGATCTATGCACAGGGTTTGAATGTTTATTAGACCAACAATACCACTGATGTTGCTCACCATTTTACACCACGACAAATATAAGGCCTTGACTGTAGTTGGGAGGACTTCTATCTCTGTTAGATGCTCATTATCTCGAAGTTGGAGAGTCTCAAGGCTTGGACAACAGTCTTCAGAGATGGAAATCTTGAACACTTGAGTTTTATCTAGAGTTATCTGCTTAAGGTTGCACAACGAAGAAGTAAGTGATATTGGTAAGGATTTCAGTCCTGAACCCACTATTATTAATGTCTCTAAGAGATTTAGACGCCCCACAGAGTCCGGTAAAAATTCCAGCTTGGAACAACCATTAATTGTAAGATCAGTCAAGGAGGACAAATCTCCAAGAGAGGTGGGCAAAGATTCCAGCTCGGAACATGGACCAATTTGAAGAGTAGTCAAGGAGGGCAAATCTCCAAGAGATGTAGGCAGGCTTGTCAACAACTCACTCCCAACATAAAACTCTCGCATCTTGCTCAGTTGACTGATGTTTATTGGTATCTCCCTTATGCTGGTGTCACATAAATCCAGATTTCTCAAGGAGTCCTGATTTGTGATATGACGAGGCAATTCTTCCAATTGCTCGCACGAATGAAGATTCAAATACTCTACCTTTGCCATGTTTTCAAGAATGTCGGACTCTAAGGCGAGTTTAGAACATCCCTCTAAGCAGAGGTGTTGCAGGAGTGTTAGCTTCTTCAAAAAGTCTGGCAAGCTGCTCAATTTATTGCAATGGGACAAATCTAGATGCCTCAGGTTTCTCAAATCGCCAAAACTGCTGGGTAGTGATGATAGCTCTCGACACCCAGATAAGGTCAGGTGCTCAAGCGATTGGAGATGGCAAAAGCCTTCCGGCAGGCTCCTCATCTTGTTCTCAAACCCATTTAAGACTAGAATTTTCAAATCCCGGAGACATCCTATTGACTTTGGAAATCCTTGGAACTTTGTGCACCGAGAAATAACCATCACTCTTAACTGCACAGGACCCTGCAACAAATTATCAATGAGATCAACTAAAAATGAATAATGATAAAAAATATTTAAGTAAAACTATAAAAGTGAAGATTTTGAAACCAAGCTTTGTTTATCAAAACAATTAGTCATAATTAAAAAAAAAAACATTTTCAATGATGAATACTCATCATAAATCACAACTTACAGCCATAAAGACACTAAGAGCAACACATGCAAGAAAAAATTCTGTATATTATTCTCTAAACATTGCAGACAATGAATGTTTTTCTCACTTGTTACAAACAACACAAGGCAGTCCTTTTTAAAGAGTTCCTAGCCCCAAAAAAGTAGTGATACAAATAACATTGGTCTCTAAAATAAAACTGAACTTTGTTTTTTAATGCAGCATGGAATTATGCATGAGTGATGTACAATCCTAAATATAGCAACACCTATAAATACTCCTAAATAGATATGTCAAAACAATGACCACCTATTGCAGCTTATTTATAAATAGAACTCTGTAAAAATAGCACTCCAACTCCCTGTCCAATCTCTCCTATGAAGCATCACTTATCAACAAAAAGATCTTATTAAAAGAAGATACTTACATCGTTGTCAGTCTCCCATAGTTCTTCTAAGTGATTTTTATTACCCCCTCCTTCGTTGAGCTCTAAAACTCTCAAATTTTTCAATGAACTCAATGACCGAAAATTTCTCTGCCCATGGTTAAACCAGCGAAGCCATACTAGCTCTCTTGATTTATCACCAATTACTTGATTATAATTATTTCCTCTGACCTGAAAAAAATTTAATCCAAGAGAATTGGGTGTGACGCTACAATCTCCTCTGGTTGTGTTAACAATAAGATCTCCACCCTGGGAACATCGAGGAAACTCAACCTTGCTTCTGGATCCAGCTGTTGTGGTCATTATTCCTCGAATGCCAATTCTCTTTTAAATAGAAAAAAACGATGAAATCAAAAATATGGAAAAATTAAACTTTATGGAGACAAGAATCAAACAACTACAAGCAAACAAATAAGGTCGCCACACCATTGTTTAGAGAGACAATCAAAGAAAGTACTAATCTTACCTGTGCTTCATTATCAACATTAATCTTTTGCTGGGGAGACCAAAGACGATAGGGTGACTTTTGATTTGCAATTTCTCTTCCCAAATCTCTTAAGTGCTCATGCATTCTTATACAGTCTTGATCATCAAGTTCAACCAGACACTTATTCAGAAGCCTTTCCCAACTGTACAAACCACTCCACCCTAATCTGTCCCAAGCTATAATAGCCCATGTTTTCTTCTCTCCAATAAAGAAACAAGCACTATCTAAGAACATTTGCTTCTCTTGATCATCTAGGGCATCATAACATACTTTTAGCTTCTCCTTAATATCGTTATCTAGTGTTCTAGATATCTTATGCGATAGAGATTTCCAATAATCTTTGTTGGAGATACCATAAAGTTGTCCTCCAAAGACCTTTAGAGACAATGGTAATCCATTGCAAACATTTAGGAAGTTTTCAACTAACTCTTCAAACTCTTGGAGTGGATAGGGCTGCATGAATGCGTGCCAACAAAATAGCTGCTTAGCATGAGATGAGTCTAGTGCTTTCATTTTATAGATGGATGAGATGCCCCAACATCGAAGGACTTCACGTTCTCGCGTAGTGACTACAATCAAGCTACCACATCCAAGACTGTCCTTCTCAGGAACTAGTGCATCCAATTGGTCTACCTTATCCACATCATCTAGAATGATGAACACTTGAACAGATCTTAGACGGCTGGCCAAAATCCCCTTCCCTTCCTCTATATTGTCAACTGATAAATCTTTGAGACCGAGGTCCTCTAAGAGTTTTTTTTGTTTGTTATGCAATATATTTTTGGAAGCACAATCCCTTCCATCTACTAAAAAACTAGACCTTTGCATATTTTTATATTTGATATTATATAATTGTTTAGCAAGAGTTGTTTTGCCACAACCACCCATACCCCAAATTCCCACAATTTGCACGGTGGGATAAATTTCTGCAGATTGAAGTCTTATTCTTTCAAAATCTCTGACAACTTCATCTAAACCAACTGGATGTTTGGCAACAACTAAAGGCACATTTTTAATTACTCCCAAAACACAATTAACAATATTCTTGAGCAGTCTCCCCTCGTCACTAAAACATATACAACAGCAGCAAAATGAAACAGAACTTAGTATAACGTGCATCGAAAATTAAGAAATTTAAAAAAAATGCACCGAATGGATAAGATGATTGATGAGAAAAGCACGAGTGCTCCAGACAAGATATTCCGTACTCACTCTTTGTTATAAATGATGTGACCAATATTATAGGAAACACTGTAGAGGGCATCCTTCCACTCCTGAAGCTTTTCTGAGCTGTATCTACGCTTCTTTTTGTGGTGAGAAAATGCTTCAGCATATACTCCTTTTGCATATCGAACATCAGCAGGCTGAACATGATAGAAAACAGGAACAATTTGTGTCCCTGTTTTGAGCATATATGAAAGCTCTGCTAAACACCACGGGGACTGTGCATAATTCTGGGAAAATATAGCTATATGAAGCGAAGCACTTTGCATTGCTGCTTCTATTTCTGCAGGCAAGAAATCCCCCAATTCAAGCTCTTCAGAATCTAGAAAAACCCTCAATCCCATGCCAGTGAAGGTATTATAAAGAGTGGCCGTGAGTGTGTGTTTGACATCAGGACCACGATGATTAATAAATACATCGTATGGCAGTTTTTTTACAGGCAAACTGGATCTACCAGAAGTGCATGCAGATGTTACAACTTGTTCAAAAGCATTTGTAAGCTCATTCTCTGGTTGCCTAGAAGTAGATGCCATGAATCCGATTGAACTGAAGGCAACAAAACAATGAAAGAAAACCAAGGAAAGCGGGATGGAAGCAGGTCTTGGTCTGGAAATTATGCATTGAACTTGGGAGAGGGGAGGGTGTACTTAAAAAGATTATGAACAGTGTGAAATGCGTAAAAATGAGTGAATGTGGACTATGAACACTGTGACACACGTAAAAATGAGTGAATGTGGATTGCTTAGGCAAATGCATGGAATGAATGTACAAGGAAACCGCATGGAAGAAACGCAGAAGCCTCTCAGAGGAGTACAAGTGAATGACGGTACAGTACACTGTCATTCATAATGATGGTGGACCCCACCACACTCGAGTCTTGCCCAATTACAATACTGTAATGATAAAAATATCACCTCGAATCTAATTGTCATGATTTTAAACTTCATCTTGTTCACACTTTGTCACTGTGCTTGTTGACAGATGTACCTATTTCTCTACAATTGTGATAGAAGATTTTTTTATTTTTTATTTCTAAAATCTTCATCTTGTTCACAGTTTGTCATTGTGCTTGTTTAGAGATGTACCTATTTCTTTACAATTGAGAGAAGATTTTTTTTTTTTTTCTAAAATCTTAATTAATCCATAGTTACTAAGGAGAGGAGCAAAGTACAAGCTACCCCTCTAACTATGGATTGAATGAAGGATGAACCTGTAGAAAGAAATGACAAAAGAATGATTGGAATGGGAAACCCCTAATTGGTTATAAAGGTAAAATATGTAGCAAAGGGGATGCCAAAACAAAGGAAAACAAAAATTCTAGCCAAGAGGAAATGAGAAAACCAAGATCATAGACAAGAGTATTCTGTACTCACTCTTTGTTATTAATGATGTGACCAATATTATAGGAGACATTGTAGATGGCATTCTTCCACTCCTCAAGCTTTTCTGAGCAGTATCTACTCTTCTTCGGCATATACTTCTTTGGCATATGGAACATCGTCAGGCTCAACATTATAGAAAACAGGAACAATTTGTGTCCCTGTTTTGAGCATATATGAAAGCTCTGCCAAACACCACGGGGACTGTGCATAATTCTGAGAAAATATAGTTATATGAAGCGAAGCACTTTGCATGGGGACTTCTATTTCTGCAGGCAAGAAATCCCCCAATTCAAGCTCTTCAGAATCTAGAAAAACCCTCAATCCCATGCCAGTGAAGGTATTATACAGAGTGGCCGCCAGTGTGTGTTTGCAATCAGGGCCACGATGATTGATAAATACATCGTAAGACAGCTTTTTCACTGATCTACCAGAAGTGGATGCAGATGTTACAACTGCAAACGCATGCGTAAGCTCAACCCCTGGTTGCCTAGAAGTAGATGCCATGAAATTGGATTGAACTGAAGACAGCAAAACAATGAAAGAAAACCATGGAAAGCAGGATGGAAGCAGGAATCGCTCTGGAAGTGATGCGTTAAACTTGGTAGATGATAAAACGAGGAAAAATGAGCGAATGTGGATTGCCTAGGCAAACGCATGGAATGAATGCACAAGGAACCCCGTATAAACCACAACCAAACGCGTGGATAGCGTGGGTGACAGGCATTGGAACCGCAAAAGTGAATGAAAGTAGAGTGGAGGGGCCTGCGTAAGGAATCCTGTTCGTCCATCATCACAATGATGGTGGACGCCACCACACTCGAATCTGCCTCAATTACAATCCCTAATTAAAAATATCACACCGATTCTAATTCTCAAGATTTTATACATTTTCTTGTCCAAGATTTTATACCTTTTCTTGTCCACATTTTGTCTTTACGCTTGCTTACAAAATGTATTTCTATATAATTGTGTTAAAAATATATATTTTTAATTTTTTTTAAAATAAATATGGTTGTAGATGAGTTTTAGTGATAAATATATTTTTTAAAAATAAATATGGTTATGAGTTTTAGTGATTTGTTTTTGAAGTTATTCAATTGATAGATTAAACGTTATCTAGATTTTTAAATAATTTTTATTTTTTTTATAATACAATTTATTATTATATAATTGTAATAAAATTATTTAAAGTGACTCGAAATTCCTATCAAAAAATTTATGTGTGATGGTGTACATACACTGCAAGCTCTATGAAATGCTCCAAGCTCTCTCAAATGAATCTACACCTTACATGTTTGGAAACTTGACCCACTTTAGTAAATGTCATATATTGTAGTGGTGAAAATTGCAAATCCATGTTCTTTTCTTTTATGATTTGGGTCCACTTTGATTAGAGTGTCTAAATGCAATAATCAATTTATAAGTGACATAATTGTGTGAAATTAGCTTGTGACATAATTGTGTGAAATTAGCTCATGACATCTTAGTTTCTTTATGGCTAATCCATAGATTTACATTCTTGGGCCCTAGACCTATTTTTTATGATCAGGGAGAAGATTCATGAGTGGTCACATTCTAGTGGATCATGTCCATGAGTCTCAACTCAAGTCCACATGGTTGAGGGCCCCACATATAGAGATCAGATATGTATTTAGCAAATGAACTTGTATACACCAAAATAGGTATACTATAAATGCCAAAGAAAATATAAGTGGCTTCTTGAGATCATACTAGAACATGTTGTTGATGTTTACCTATAATCTCAAACAAGAGACTCAAGATCAAGCCACAAAGGGTACATAAGTGAAATTCAAAAAGAAGAATTCTCAATGACACTTTATGTTGAGCACTAGAGTTCACTTGTTGAGCTATTAGGTTGATCTAATGCACTTGGACAATAATTAAATAGCTTTTGCAATTTTGTTGAGTTATTTAAAAACATTATCAAAGTGTTTACTAAAAGTTGTTTCATTATGTTTGACAATTTTATGCAATACTTGCAATGTGTATTATTTTTTTATGAATATTTCCTATTAAACTTTATATTAAAGATAAAAAGTACAATATTCACAAAAAAAGGTTAGGGCGGTAAAAAGGCACACCCACAAAGTCTAACAGGACCAAGTCCAAAACAAAGACGAAAAATAAGGGCCAAGCCCAAAGAACACTAAGAAGCAGAGGGCACATCCTAATCATCAGGTTTTCGTAATGCAATGTGTATTATTGCATGATATAGCTTGTTTGATTTATTGTGACATTGAGTGTTTACAATGTTCAAATTGACAACTCTAGTTGCAATGCTCAAAAGGGGGTTGATTTAACTAGTTTGACTTGATTGAGTTGATTGTTTTATGTTTGTAATCTTGCTAATTTGCAAGAATGTTATTTAATTCATCTCGTTGTCATTGTTTGATTTGAGTTCAATGTTAATCATTTGATTGGGTTGAATGTTTGAATGTGTGTGAGCAACAAAAGTGAAGGTTAGTTGCATAAAACTAATTTGCATAAGGAAATTATAGAAAAGGACATTGATCTAATGCATATAATCTAATCTAACTATGAACAATCTAGCTTAGTTTAAATTAATCTCTAAGATAACAACTAAAATTTTGAAACTAACTAAATAAAAAACTTGTACTAATCAATTCTTACAAACTAAGCACTTAAAACAAAAATGAATTTTTTAACCTTTTGGCTGAATGTTGCAAACCAAAAGAAAACTTAAAGGAAAGAAAAAGATGTTGATGCCAAAATTGATGTCTTAGGGAGAAAATATCACCTTTGTAAGTTGTTGTGAATAGTTGATTGAGAAGAGATTCCCAAAACAAGAGAAGAAGGGAATAAGGCTCATAGGAAGCAAGACAAAGAGCATGCTACAAAAAGGAATGAGAACCCAAAAAATATTTATTATAATTAATGACTAGACTAAAACACATGGAGAGAATGGGCTACTAATGATGATGATGATGATGAGAGGATAAATGTAGTGAATTGGCTACTAAGGAGAGGAGCAAAGTACAAGCTACCTCCTCTAACTATTGATTGAATGAAGGATGCACCTATAGAAAGAAATGACAAAAGAATGATTGGAATGGAAACCCCTAGCTTCAATTGGTTATAAAAGTAAAAATATGTAGAAAAGAGAGTGCCAAAACAAAGAAAAACACACTCAAAATAAGGAAAACCAAAATCCTAGCCAAGAGGAAATGAGAAATTTTAGGAAGAATGATGCTTAATCTCCCATTTTAAAAATTGGGCAAAACTATCAGCTTCATTTGGTAGGCAATTGTGAGATTATTAGAGCACCTTAGAAACCATCAAGATGTGAAATTGTTATGGTGGTTATGAAATTAGTGTGGTAGTTGTAAAACTATTGTAATTGTTTCACAACTAGCACTTGTTGAAAGTGGTAGATTCATCCTAGTTGGAAAAACAAGGCCAAAACATATAAAAAGATCAAACAAGACCAAAGAAAAATTTGGGTCATTACCTTGAACACCACCCAAGTTAATTGAGGAAAAAAGTTAATCCTTCAGTTGACTTGACACACAAAGAAGAAGATAAGGTTGAATTATAGAAAGCATGATAAGAGAAACCTAAAAGACTCAAATAATGAGAGATATCCTAGATATTGAGATCAACTACCACTTTTATGCCATTATGTCATAGGATGGGTATTCAATCATCATGAGATACCAAATTATTGACCCCTGCAATGACATGCTAAAATGGGTACTCACATAACCTAGGAGAAGAACAAACATCTTGTATTCCATCATCATATTGTATTGTATTTAATTGATTTAATTTTGACATTTATTTTCAATGCTTTTAATTATTAGTGCCAAGTCCTTTATTTAGGTTAATTTGTGTGTTAATTGAATGCATTTATTTAATTAACCTAGATAAATTAATGTGGTAATAGTATTTTCCTTACATTTTTTTGTGAACCTCAAGTTTTTGAACCTCCCTAAGGTTTTTTCTTAGGACTTTGGCCTTCTTTCTATCTTTATCTTTTAATTTTGATTAGGCTTTGGATCCTCTTTTTACTTGTGCTTCATAGCTATATATTTCTTTAAGGTTTGTGATTAATTGTGTTATCTCATTTTCCCCTATCCTACCAACTCTTTTTCTAGCTTTAGGGTTTCATTTTTGAATCTAATCTTTTAATTGCACTCATTTTATATCAAGTTTGATTAGGGTTTGGGATATTATGTGTGCTACCCTTTGATTCTTACATCCTCCCTTATGGACTACCATTTCTAGATCTTCATCATGGATGTCTTTTCCCCTTCCTTACCGAGCTCACTTCATGTAATTGTACTTTATGATTATTGATCCATAAAAAGGGAGGATACTCCTCACTCTACTATTAACAAATAGATTTAAAATTAAAAGAACTCACACAACACTTTATGTGCACTCTAATTATCCATTTACAATGGATTCTAACTCAACAAAAAAGTTTAAATCAAGAAAACTATGACATCTTCTCTAAATGTCAATAATAAGAGTTTGCATACACATAAAAAAATGAAAACATGAGTTCCTTAAGAGAAAACCCAATTCATGTGAAAAATTGAGCTCTAGATTGTACATACTCCTTGCTCCACTTTGAAAAGGTTATTTACATATGCTTACAATGCCTTCAAGAGATCCATGATTTCATATAATGACTATCCAATTCCTAATATACTAATAGTAAACTACCATCACCATGAAGAGACCCATTATAACATACTTGTAGTTTTCCAAGCATGGTATACAACCACTTATAATAAAATCCAACCACATCTCAAATGTGGTAAGGAAACTTATGACCTTCCTAAAACCTCCCAACCTTGAAAAGATAGAAAACCAATTAAAAAAAATTGAAAGATCAAAAGCCATGACGCTTTGACTTTCACTCATGGTTTGCATAAAAGTGAGTTCACTAATTCTACTAGTGATGTGTTTGCTAGTTGATGACAAGTTTGTTGCAACAAACATGTGTTCACATCCTACACAAAGAAGTGACTACACCATAGATTTATGGGTCATTTTGGGAATCAGGATCTATAACTTTGAAAAAAGGCTTCTCAAAGATGTCTCATGCCATTTTTAATCATCCTCAATCATTATCATATCCCCTTTTCAAGTTCATGATGAATTCACTCTCATAGATTTATAATGGCACTCTATTGATCTTGGAACACTATGACCCTAATGGTTATGTACACTTAAGACTTAATTTTTGGATTAATGATACATCTTTTGTAGCTTATGATAACTTGACTTAGCTACTACTTTAACTTCCTACCCATTTGATACATCTAGGGATTGTGACATATGTTCAATATTGTACATAGTAAGCATATTCCCTTTTCATCTCATGATAACTTTAATTTTACATCTGTGGATTCTCTTCCATTTACCTCTCTTGATTCCTTTTTTTTGAGGAGTCTAGTGATGTCGATACACATGTTTTACCTCTACATGAGATAGCTACTTATGTTCTTCTATATTTTTTTTCTCATCATTGATTGATGGTGTATTTAGTGATGGGCATGGTGATAGCTCTTTATCTTCCCATGATGAGGTGAATGGCTTTTTTTCACAGTGATTTGGTCCATAACACATATTCTTGAGACAGAGTCATTCAATGGTAATGAAGATGAAAAGTTACATGTTAGATCATTCTTGTCCTCATATTATTCTTATAGACATGATGATAGTATTTGGATCCATGCATGGTGATACCTTAGTTTATGGTTCTCAAAAATGGTTTAATTCATGTCATGCTTATTATACATCTTTCCATAAACTGTCATGTGCTTTCATAGATTACCTTACATAGTATTTTGATGAGTGCATTTGGTGGTACCTTGGTTGATAGTGCTAAACAATGGTTTAATTCATGCCATGCTTATTATACATCCTTCCATAAACTTGTTGACCCATTTTTTCCTCTGACCAGAGCCAAACAGTCAACCTGGTATTTTCCTTGAAAAGCCTTTGGAAAATGTTGCCTAAAAATGAAAAGTGCCAAATTGCCTAAAAAAAACCTTACCATTGGAAAGAGCTTGAAAAAATAGGTAGGTTTTCTTTTTACATCACCTTGAAATTTGGCCAAATAAAGAAGTTATTGATGGTCAAAGTTTTGGTCAACATACAGTTCAAATATACATTTGGCAGGCTTACAAATCTATATCGGCCTTAGAAAATATGAAAAAATTTGAGTTATATACATTTTCTGAATGTATATCAGGTCAAAGAAATGCATATACATTTAGGGAATCTTCCGCAAATTCTCAGAATATTCACTAAATGTATATCGGGTCTGCATGTATATAGGGGCTTGTATATTTAGATGTACAAATGGAGATACAAAGAAATGTGCAATGCAATATACAAGGCCGATGGACATACATATGCTACAGTGAATGTACATTCGTTGAAATGTACAAGGCCAAAATATACATTTGATACAGTACAAGAGTGGAGATACAAAGGATCACATGAATAGTGCTTTGTATATCGGCTTGTATGTTCGCAGATACAAACCATTATACAAAGACGATATACAATCTGGACCTGAATATAGGTTTCAATTGGTTCTATAAAGCTTTCAGGTCCGCCTTGTATATATAGGAGTTTGTATATTTCGTACATGCAAGGAAACATACAAACTGAAACATACATTGCAGGTATATTCCATAAAGATTCCCTGTTTGTATGTAAGGGAGTTTCTATATTTGCATATACAAGGGTGCAAATGTACATTTGCTATAGTGCCAGCAGGACATGCAAGAGGTGGGGCCCATAGGTTTACAAATGAGATTGCATGCAAGAAGTGCCGCGGGGAAAATATACAAAGGCATTTGTATATCGCCAACATATAAATGGTGGGGCCCGCGCAAATACAAGGAGGATTGTATGTTTCAACATACAAAGGATCTCGTGAACAGTGGCTTGTATATCGTGCATATACAAAGAGATATACAAAAGGAAGTGATACAAGCCGGACCCGACAGGGCAATCAAATATACTTAATGGTCTTTTGGGGTCCGACTTGTATGTATATGGCGCTTGTATATTGCGATATACAAGTCAAAGATATAAATGAAATATGCAAGACAGATTTCAAATGGATATCATTTCTGCCTCATTCAGGTTCCGGGTCCGTTTTGTATGTATGAGGCCATTTGCAAGAAAAAATACAAGAGTAGGAGATGCAAGCCGGACCTGACAAGGCAATCAAATATACTTAAAGGTCATTTGGGGTCCGTAGCTAGTATGATTGCATATGCAGAAGGAGATATACAAATGGTGGGGTCCACCAAGGTACAGGCACTTGTGCATTTTTTTTGCTTGTATGTTTGCTTGTATATTGTGATATACAAGGTCAAGATACAAGCTAACATACAAGTGGTAGGGCCCACATATACAAGGGGAAATTGTATGTATATGCAATTTTTGAAATACAAAGGGATGTACAGGGGCCGATATGCAAAGTGCCATGTATGTGCAGAAGGAGTTACAGGATGAGTTTTTGAATGTTGATTCAGGTGCCAAGATGCAGCGATATACACAGAAATGCAAAAGTGATATATACAGGCAGTTGACCAAAAGTTTGACCGCCTGTATCTCCTCCATTTTGGCAAATTTTGGCATGCTCCAAGAGGCAAAGTTGCATATTTTGGTCCCCTCTTTCATTTGGTTGGGTTTTCAAGAGCTTTATCACTTTCCAGATTTCAGATCTAGAAATGCATATTTGTGAGCGATGAACATTTCAGAGATGACTTTTAGCAGATGGAGATATTTTTGGGCATTCATTGCAACAGACAGAACAAGCAGCTTGCATTAACGACAAAGAATATCTTTCCACCTCTTCATCTCCAGATTGACGATGAGTAAGCAGCTGTAATAAAGACTCTAAATATCTCCCCATCCGCCCAGTTCCAGATTTTGACGCCATAACTGATGCAGCTGGACAGTCATCGATGGAGATTTTTTTTTCTATGACAGCTCATAGGGCAAATTATGTAACTGACTTGGGAGTTTTGGAATGCTATAAGTATGCAAATGTTGTAAATAGGGTTGGAAATTTTTTGGCATTAAGGCTTTTCTGTTTCCAAACAGGGTTTTCATATGTTGTAACCGTGCCTTTCCATTGAATATATGCAAGTTAATTTTACCTCTTTATTGATTTTTCTAGTTTTGTGTGAATTTGTGTATGGTTGTCTGTGAATGTTTCATTCCTCTCAATCATATTGCTTCTCACCTCTGCTAAAGTCATCTAATCTATGTATACCTACTTGTTGTATTTGATTACATTGTGCATCTTCTCAGTGTCGTGGAAATTTCTTTAAATCTGTCTGGTGCATCACCCTTGTTTTCAAGCTTTTATTTCATTTCCATTACAAGCTTTCTCTCTCCCTTTTCCCCTCAAAATTCAGTAGTTTTAGGTGATAACTAGACAAGGAAGATGGCCTTCTCTGGAGGTCTGATCTCACTTAGCAAAGTCCCACACTTAGAGATCAGTCCCATATTACTCCAATTTGCAGAGGCTTCATGGCTGTATGCAAGGGTGCAAAACTGGGTGATAACAACTTTGGCACGCTCAGTGGGACCCGAAGTCAGAAGAAAACAATCAATTTAACACAACCCTTATTACTGGTTTTGATGTGCAACTAGTGATTACAGACCTTTAGAGGTTAAAGTTTGCATATCTAGCGACTCAGACTGAGGAAAGACAAACAGACCAGTTTTGCTGATACATGTTTTATGAGAAAGATAGCAACTAGGAGTTCAAGTTCAAGTCCATTCGAATATTTGCAGTTCTCTCCACCTAGAAGATAGAGCAGAGCAGTAGCAAGGACTCCAGTTTCTAAAAGAGTACAGTCGACTCCACCAAGTTTCAGACCAGTTGCTTCTGTAGTTCCTGTAGTAACTCAAGCAAATCTACCTACTGCTCTTCAGATGGCAAGAAATTAGCCATTCGTGACTTTTGATGGGGGTAGCCCTTTGAATCTAACGGTACATGATGTCATACCAATGGTAGCTTTGAAGAATCTACCCTATTTCACAGGGGAAAATCAGACTACTCTGATCGAGCACATTAGAGACATAGCATCTCTGTGTGGGGTTCATCATGTCACTCAGGAGAATGTAGCCATCAAATTGCTGGCTACCTTTTTCAAGGGGAAGGCATTACAATGGTTCAGGAGTCTACCAGTGCAAACTATTACAACTTGGGATGATCTAGGAGAGAAATTAAATAGACAATTTCAAGACAAATCAAATAATCTATCATTGGTTGAATAGATGACCACTATAAAGAGAGCTCCTCAGGAGCAAATGATAGATTTTAACTTTAGATTTCAAAAGACATGGGACAGAATCCCTGCCATGGTAAGACCTCCAGCTGAATATGCATTTCTATATTTTTTGAAAGCCCTAAGTACTGATATTTCAGTAATGATTCAATCACTAGGAGGTAATAGTTTACCAGATGCTTATGAATTAGCAATTAAGGCAGAGAATAATCTGATTCAGGCCAGAAAAATAGCACCTAGACCGCTAGTGCCTATTTTTCCTGAGATCCAAGCTTCCATGCCTTTGTCAATTCCATGTTTTACCCCTGTGCCTACTATCGCAGCATTACCTAATACTGTCAATTCTAAACCTTTTGCGCCTAGTTCACCTCAAGAGTTAAAAGAGATTAAAAATAGTCAACAAAAGATTGAGGGCATCCTTCAAACTTTTGGAAATGAGTTGGTGAACATAAAGAAATAGCAATCCCAGAGGCCTTTTCAGCCTTATCAACAACCATATCAAGGGCAAAATCAATCATATCAGGGGCAAAATCAGCCGTACCAAGCCAACAGACCACCATATCAAGGTAATTATCAGGGTCCCAGGCAAAATGTCAATCAAAGGCCTTTTCAACCTTATAATCCAGTGCCCATTAACACCGTAAGGGACCTTGTCCCTGTTCAGAACAACCTAGCTGCTAAATATGAGTGGTGCTACCCATGTAATCAGCCACACAGTCAAGCAACCTGCTTAAATGGAGTCGTAAATCAGGCTTTAATGGTGCAAAATGTGTCAGCCTCACAGCCAAGTGCACCAAATGATGGGGCTGTACAAAACAGGAACAACCTCAGAGTGATTCTGCTTTCATAAACTAGCAGGAAGGTGAATTTTGTGGCATAAATAGCGATAACACCTCAGTTGCAGCAAATACAAGAGCAAAGAAAAGGGGTTATGAGGTAGAACAAGCAGCAAATAAAGGAAAAGCGCCTGCTGATGTTCTTGCACCCCAAATTCCCCATATTCTACAAAGAAATGACCCAGGAAAAGCAAGGGAGATGCCTCGTTTGCAACTAGACGTCGCTGCTACAAAATCAAATCAGAAGGTGAGTGCCATTCCACCTTTCAATATTATTGAAAATATGAAAAAGATGAATGTGACAATGTCTATGTGGGATTCTTTAGCCATCCTGGGCCAAAAAGACATATTACAATCTGCCTTGTCTGATTTGAAGGTGTCCAAAGATACAACTGTTGACCCAAATAGGGTTGCCCTTACTAATTCCTCCGAGGATAACAACAAACAGCCCAACAAAAGTACTAAGCTACTCCCATTCTATATATCATTGATAATTGGAGATAAATTAGTTCATAATTGCATGGTGGATAGTGGAGCAAGCCGTTCTGTGATGCCTAAACAAATTGTAGATCAATTATGGCTCAAGTACCAGCCCCTTGAGAAGGGTGTACTCCAATTAGATGGCACAGCTATTAGTACTGTGGGTGTAATAAAAGACCTAGGTCTTACTCTACATACCTGTCCCAATGTTTCCATCTTCCAAGAGGTCTTCATTATTGATTTGCCTCCCTATTTTGCCATGTGCCTATCAAGAGAATTCACAGCCAAAATAGGAGGATACCTATCCTCTGACTGGTCCCATATGTTTTTTAGGACCAGATATGGCACTAAGGTGACCCTAAGATTTGAATTGCTTTCAAACCATCACATAGAGCCCTATACACCAAGTGTGGTTAATGTAAATCACATTATTTCTGATGATCCTGAACTTGTGGCTGCTCAAGAGTTACAAGCTGAGAGTATACCAGAAATGTTATTAAGGGAATGGTCCTCAGAAGATGTTATAGATGATCCTGAAGCACATATTCAAGAAAATGGTATGGGGGTCTATATACTTCATGAGCCTGAGGCAGCAATTCCAAGTATGGTAAAGGATGCAGAACAGCAGACAAAGCAGCAAGGAGAAGTATGGAAAATGTCTTTTGATGGCTCTAGGAGCATAAATGGATCTGGTGGTGGTGCAATGCTTGTGTCACCACAGGGTGAAAAATATTATGTTGCTTTCTGTTTTGCCTTCTCATGCACCAATAACACTGTTGAATATGAGGGGCTAATCTAGGGATTGCAATGGGCAAAAAGGAAGAAAATTGGCTGTTTGCAAGTATTTGGGGACAGTGAACTAATTATAAATTAGGTAAGAGGACTGCATCTTACCAAAAATGATACCTTGAAGTGCTATAAGCATAGGGTATGGAACATGATTGAGGAGTTTGATGCTTTTAATCTGATTTCAATTCCAAGAAATCAAAACTCCCATGCTGATAGATTGGCTGCAATTAGGGCACAGTTTGACATCCCTAGTGACATTCAAAAGGAGAAAATGTAGCCTCATGTAAAAATAGTTGACAGACCCTCTATCCCCGACAATAATGTTCATTAGCAAGTCTTTGAAAGTGATGAACAGATTCTAAGATTCCTGTTAGAGGAAGATGAGTTTTCCATGATGAATCAGGATAAACTCAAACAACAGTATGGTAATGATCAGATTATTCAGCTGAAGACAAACAAGTTGCCCAAGGGATTGGTGACTTTGGAGTCTAGTTTTGGCACCGATGATCAGATGAAGAAGACATTATGAGGAGTTAGAAATTTTTAAGGGAAAACTCCTCAAAATAGGTAAAATCTATTCAGCTGAGGACAGGAGAGCTTTCATTGCTCTTTGTCAGGAATTTAAGGAGGTATTTGCTTGGGATTATTTAGACCTAAAGGGATTTGATCCTCATATTGCCCAGTACACCATAGAATTGGAACTAGGTACAAAGCTTGTAAGGTAGAGGTAGAGGCCCCTAAATCCAAAGCTAGAGCCCCTGATGATTAAAGAATTGACTAAGCTAATTGAGGGAAAGATCATTTTTCCCATCAAGCATACTTCTTGGGTCTCAAACCTTGTCCCTGTAAGGAAGAAGAACAGAGAAATCAGGCTGTACGTTGATTTCAGGCACCTAAACAGAGCCTCTCTAAAAGACCACTACCCACTTCCATCAATGGAGCAGATTTTACAAGTAGTGGCTGGCTCAGAGATTTTCTTTGCTTGACAGATTTTCTGGTTACAATCAGGTGTTAGTCAAGGAGGAGGATCAGTTCAAAACTGCTTTCACTACCAAGTGGGGCACTATGGCCTACCAGAGGATGACTTTTGGTCTCTCTAACGCTAGCTCGACCTTTCAAAGAGCCATGGATATGACGTTCAAGGGTTTGCTGTACAAACTGGTGCTGGTGTACTTAGATGATATAACAATTTTTTCCAAGAATGCATCTGAGCATTTATCCCACTTAAGGCAAGTTTTTGAGAGATGCTGAGAGTTTGGGATATCCCTTAATCCAAACAAATGCATTTTTGTTGTCCATGAAAGCAAGCTATTAGGGCACGTTGTCTCAAAATAAGGCATTACTATTGATGCTAAAAGAGTAAGGGCCATTTTGGAGCTGCCTTTACCAAGTCATAAGAAGGGATTACAAAGTTTTATTGGCAAAATTAATTTTCTGCAAAGGTTCATCCCTGATATCGCAAACCTTTTGAAACCTTTGACATCCATGTTGAAAAAGAATATAGTCTTTAATTGGACAAAAGAGGCCAGACTCAGTTTTGAGTCTATAAAAGAAGCATTGTCAGTTGCGCCCACTTTGGTACATCCTAACTTTTCCAAAGATTTTATTCTATATGCTTATAGCGGCCAAGATACAATCTCTACGATTTTAGTGCAGAAGCAGAGTAGTGGCTTTGAGCAGCCAATTGCTTTTTTCAGTCAGGGGCTGGAAGAATATGAATAGAAGTATAGCTTTGTTGAGAAGCACGTCCTTGCAGTGATAAGGAGCCTCAAGAAATTTTGGCATCTTGTTTCCAATAACAAGATACATTTAATGGTGGCTCATCCCAATGTGAAGGAGTTCCTGTTGAGTAAAGATGTTAATGAGAAGAGAGCAGGTTGGATCACCAAGGTCATGGAATATGACATCGATATCCAAGAAACCAAGCTTGTTAGAGGCAGAGGACTCAGCGAGCAGCTCGCTACCAGTTCTAACAAGGAGGATGAGACGCTTTTGACCATTGAGGATGCACCTCAAGATAATGCAGCAGTAGCGAACACAGGTTGGGTTACTGATATGACTAAATTTTTGCAAACTGGCAAATGTCCAGCAGGTCTAGATAGAACTAAAAGAAGATATTATAGACTGCAATCAGTTCCATATGTTTTAATAAATGGCATCCTTCTCAGAAAGGACTTTAATGGTGTATTGTTAAGGTGCATTGATAAAGATCAGACTGACAAGGTACTACATGAATTTCATGATGTAGCAGCGGGGGGTCATTTTGCGCCGAAGACTATCGCTTGGAAAGTAATGAGAGCTGGCTATTACTGGCCCAGCTTATTTAAGGATGCCCATGCATGGTCTAGGAAGTGTATAAAATGTGCCATTTTTGCAGGAAAAGAAAGGCTGCCAGCCTTACCTTTACGGCCAATTCAAATAGAGCAACCCTTCATGAGATGGGGTATGGACTTCATAGGTCCTATTAAGCTATAGATTTTTTCACAAGATGGATTGAAGCAGTAGCTCTAAAGGAATCAAATGAAAATGTTGTTTTAAATTTTTATCATGACTTGATTTTTAGATTTGGAGTGCCTGAGTCAATAATTTCTAACAATGCTTTAGCCTTTGTTGGCCTAAAGATAACTGATTGGGTTGTCAAAAATGGGATTTATTTGAATACTTCTTCTAATTATTACCCACAAGGTAATGGTTTGGCTGAGTTTACCAACAAAAATCTCATAAGGATTATTAAAAGATCAAAGGAGGACAACCAGAGGACCTAGCATACTAATTTGAAGTATGCCTTATGGGCAGACATAATAACTCCTAAGAGGTCTATTGGAAATTCTCCATATATGTTAGTATATGGGAAAGAAGCAAGATTGCCTATCTCTGTAGAACTGCCAGCACTGGACATCATGAACCAGCTGGAGATGTTTGAAGAAGAGAATCCCATGGCTGTCAGATATGCTCAGCTTATGGAGCTTGAAGAAATCAGAGACAAGGCTATGCAGACTATGGAATATCATCAGCTTCAAACAAAAAGAAATTTTGATTAGAAGGCCACCCCCAGAAGCTTTAGAATGGATGACATGGTGCTTAAATGGGATGAATTAAAAAGCAGACCAGGAAAGCATTCCAAGTTTGACAACATGTGGAGTGGTCCATTTCTCATTACTGAATGCAAGGAGCACAATGCATTTCAGTTATCAAATATGGATGGACAAAATCTGCCTATCCCAGTCAATGGGATACACCTAAAGAGGTGTTTTGAGGTATGAGTGCCTTGTAAATCAGTAAATTAGGTCTCTATGCTTTCAATAAGTGCTGCCGCACATTAGTTTAGATCTGCTTTTTCTTTCCCTAAATGCTGTCTAGCATAGTTGAAAGAGTTTCCTTTCAACATTTTGTCTTGGTTTGGCCTTCCAAGTGTTCTTCATTGCTTCTATCTTGTTTTGCTAAGGTCAGAAATATCTATATTTTAGTCTCTGTGTGACTCTATGCCCAATAGATGTATAGGCCACTGATCTAACTATTTAGCAGGCAAACATCCCATAGAGGTCGCCAAATTGTTAATCCATTTTTTCCTCTGACCAGAGCCAAATAGTCAACCTGGTATTTTCCTTGAAAAGCCTTTGGAAAATGTTGCCTAAAAATGAAAAGTGCCAAATTGCCTAAAAGAACCTTACCATTGGAAAGAGCTTGAAAAAATAGGCAGGTTTGCTTTTTACATCACCCTGAAATTCGGCCAAATAAAGAAGTTATTGATGGTCAAAGTTTTGGTCAAAATACAGTTCAAATATACATTTGGCGGGCTTGCAAATCTATATCGGCCTTAGAAAATATGAAAAAATTTGAGTTATAAACATTTTCTGAATGTATATCGGGTCAAAGAAATGCATATACATTTAGGGAATCTTCTGCAGATTCTCAGAATATTCGCTAAATGTATATCGGGTCTGCATGTATATAGGGGCTTGTATATTCAGATGTACAAATGGAGATACAAAGAAATGTGCAATGTAATATACAAGGTCGACGGACATACATATGCTACAGTGAATGTACATTTGCCAAAATGTACAAGGCCAAAATATACATTTGATACAGTACAAGAGTGGAGATACAAAGGATCACATGAATAGTGCTTTGTATATCGGCTTGTATGTTCGCAGATACAAACCATTATACAAAGCCGATATACAATCCGGACCTGAATATAGGTTTCAATTGGTTCTATAAAGCTTTTAGGTCTGCCTTGTATATATAGGAGTTTGTATATTTCGCACATGCAAGGAAACATACAAACTGAAACATACATTGCGGGTATATTCCATAAAGATTCCTTGTTTGTATGTAAGGGAGTTTGTATATTTGAGTTTGTATATTTGCATATACAAGGGTGCAAATGTACATTTGCTACAGTGCCAGCAGGACATGCAAGAGGTGGGGCCCGCAGGTTTACAAATGAGATTGCATGCAAGAAGTGTCGCGGGGAAAATATACAAAGGCATTGTATATCGCCAGCATACAAATGGTGGGGCCCACGCATATACAAGGAGGATTGTATGTTTCGACATACAAAGGATCTCGTGAACAGTGGCTTGTATATCGCGCATATACAAAGAGATATACAAAAGGAAGTGATACAAGCCGGACCCGACAGGGTAATCAAATATACTTAATGGTCTTTTGGGGTCCGACTTGTATGTATATTGCACTTGTATATTGTGATATACAAGTCAAAGATACAAATGAAATATGCAAGATGAATTTCAAATGCATATCATTCCTGCCTCATTCAGGTTCTGGGTCCGTTTTGTATGTATGAGACCATTTGCAAGAAAAAATACAAGAGTAGGAGATGCAAGCCGGACCCGACAGGGCAATCAAATATACTTAAAGGTCATTTGGGGTCCGTAGCTAGTATGATTGCATATGCAGAAGGAGATATACAAATGGTGGGGTCCACCAAGGTACAGGCACTTGTGCATTTTTTTTGCTTATATGTTTGCTTGTATATTGTGATATACAAGGTCAAGATACAAGCTAACATACAAGTGGTAGGGCCTTCATATACAAGGGGATATTGTATGTATATGCAATTTTTGAAATACAAAGGGATGTACAGGGGCCAATATGCAAAGTGCCATGTATGTGCAGAAGGAGTTGCAAGATGAGTTTTTGAATGTCGATTCAGGTGCCAAGATGCAGCGATATACACAGAAATGTAAAAGCGATATATAAAGTTTGACCGTCTATATCTCCTCCATTTTGGTGAATTTTGGCATGCTCCAAGAGGCAAAGTTGCATATTTTGGTCCCCTCTTTCATTTGGCTGGGTTTTCAGAAGCTTTATCACTTTTTAGATTTCAAATCTGGAAATGCATATTTGTGAGCAATGAACATTTCAGAGACGACTTTTAGCAGATGGAGATATTTTTGGGCATTCATTGCAGCAGACAGAACAAGTAGCTCGCATTAACGACAAAGAATATCTTTCCACCTCTTCATCTCCAGATTGATGATGAGTAAGCAGCTGCAATAAAGACTCTAAATATCTCCCCATCCGCCCAGTTCCAGATTTCGACGCCATAACTGATGCAGCTGGACAGTCATCGATGGAGATTTTTTTTTCTATGACAGCTCATAGGGCAAATTTTGTAACTGACTTGGGAGTTTTGGAATGCTATAAGTATGCATTCAAATGTTGTAAATAGGGTTGGAAATTTTTTGGCATTAAGGCTTTTCTGTTTCCAAACAGGGTTTTCATATGTTGTAACCGTGCCTTTCCATTGAATATATGCAAGTTAATTTTACCTCTTTACTAATTTTTCTAGTTCTATGTGCATCTGTGTACGGCTGTCTGTGAATGTTTCATTCCTCTCAATCATATTGCTTCTCACCTCTGCTAGAGTCATATAATCTGTGTATACTTGCTTGCTGTATTTGATTACATTGTGCATCTTCTCAGTGTTGTGGAAATTTCTTTAAATCTGTCTGGTGCATCATCCTTGTTTTCAAGCTTTTATTTCATTTCCATTACAAGCTTTCTCTCTCCCTTTTCCCCTCAAAATTCAGTAGTTTTAGGTGATAACTAGACAAGGAAGCCGACCTTCTCCAGAGGTCTGATCTCACTTAGCAAAGTCCCACACTTAGAGATCAATCCCATGTTACTCCAGTTTGCAGAGGCTTCACGGTTGTATGCAAGGGTGCAAAACTGGGTGATAACAAAACTATCATGTATTCTCATAGATTACCTTAGCATTGGCTCTAGATAATCTCTTACTCATGTTTCTCATTCTTCCTCTCCTAGTGGCCTTTTGTTATTGAATCCCATGGACTTTTCTATGCACTATGATGATATACGACTTTTTGATGCAAACCCACCTTTGGATCTTCTCGTGCTTTTTTATGATGTATATTTGAGTGATTTTGGAGTAATTCCTCTACAACTTCTATTGAACAAATGCATAAGTTAAACTTACATAATGACTATAGTGTAGGAAAAATTACTCCTCAATTGAATAACCTCAATCAATTGAATTCTCAGCTAATGCTACACTCAAGTTATGTTGTCTAAGGTTTTAGATTAAATATGGTTTGCCCAAACATCAGTGTTTAGTAAATTATATAATCTAATATACAATCTATAACTATCTACACACACAAAGAAAACAAAATAGCAGAGAGGCATTTCTAGCACACTACGAGAGCTAAAAGGATGCCAAGTATGGTTCTAGGGCTAGAACATAAGAGATAGGAACTATACCAAACTCTTGTGGGCCACTAGGACTAACAATCTGCATTTTTAGGTGACTCACGAAGAGTACCAAATGAGTAGTTGAAAGTGTGGTTAAGCCAAGCAAGTGCATCTACTTAGGACCACAAGCTACAAGGTGTTGCTAGAGCACAATGCTGCCAAGAGTGAACCATCGATATGGTGTGTGCAAAAAGGTGCAAAATAGGAAATTATGCCCCCACCTTTAAATAATTGCATAAAGCATCAATATGCAATTAATTTTAAGAGATAAAAGGGGAAGATATCCTGAGAATTTAACATATATGAATATATATGTTCTCAAAGTTGCATCTCAAAAAATGAAAAAGAGGGGTTGTCCCCTAAGAAGAGGAAACAAAGGTGATGCTTCAGGCATGATACACAAAATCTTGTGTAAGCATGGTATGACACCGAGCAATGCTAACTATCATATAAAATAGGCAACAACACTAAAAAGACACTAAGGGGTTTACGTGCTTTGGGGTCAGTATGCATAGGGAAGGGTAATCATCAGGGGATAACTAAATGAATTGTCATCATTCCCCAAGAACATAGAACTATATGTACAAAGGAAGAAGGTCACAAAGAGATAAATAAAAATTAAAAAAAATTGGGTTAAAATGGAACCTAAATCTTCCAACACTTTGCATCATCCCCAAAATGTCACAACAATAAATAAAAGGACAACAAATAGAAGGAAATAAGAACAAATAGAAGAATATCACAATAGGTGCATTCCTCCTATATCCACATGTCTACAAGGACATCGTGGGTCCTTTAGGCAGAACTACAAGTTACATAAAATCACATCATAGGAGAAACATCATGATTAAGCAAGAAAACACACAAAACACAAGTAAAGCTCTCATGGGTTAGTCATGAATAGGTCATCCTAGTCCCAATCTTGATAAGCATAAGAGGACAATGGAAGAGCTAACAATGGAACCACGACAAGAGCAATTGAAGGAGATTCACCAGGTTCTAGGTGTGGAGGAGCAACAGTAACAACTAGAGCCTCCGAGGCACTATGAAAAAAGGTCAACAATCATGTGAAGATCATGGACAACTCAAGTATATCAACAACAGACTTGGTGATTCACTCCTCAGAAGGGGAATAAGGAGAGTCACTATTAGAATAGTGAACTAACTGTCATTCCTCTATGCTATCATTGGTAACATGAGCATGAGGAGACACAGATGGAGTAACATCCTCGAACAGTAAAAGAGAAGGAGAAAAAGAATGGATAGGCGGTGAAGGCAGATGCAAGGTGCAATTAGGTCTATGGAATGGTGGAGCGGGATAATGCTCAGGCTTATTCTTAGGCAATGGAGGCAAAGGATCAAGGTCAATAGTAGCAGGGTAGAGAACATCAGGAAAAACAACATGGAAAGCATGTGGAGCAGGTAGGGTGGTGCTAGGAATGACATTGACAACAAGGGTGGGTGTTAGGGATGGAAGGGATGATGAAGGATAAGCAGGAACTTGGTGCTCCTCAAGAAGAATAGGATCAATAGGCAGCTATGAGGGAGAAGGATCCTTGGGAGGAGGCTACACATTAGCAACTTGTGCTCAGGCTACATCACGACAGTGATGCTTGCAATCTCTCACAAGTTGATTTTGCCTAGTATGGGCCAAGGGTTCTCTTGACAGAGCCAGGGGGTCTTCCATCATGGGTTGCACGTCATCCACTATCATAGGGATACATGGAGAAACATATACAACCACAAGAGAGGGAGAATGAAAAGGTGCCTGCAACATAGGCTACTTTCCTCGTGCCATCAGAGAGATAGGAAGAACAAAAGAAACCATCAAGGGTTGTGGAGACACCAAAGAAGGGGGAGTGCTTAGTAGAGGCAAGTTTCTTGATGCCAATGAAGAGGCAAGAAGAAAAAAACCAGCCAATGAGAATTCCAAGGAACATGCGGTGCATGAAGTTGTACTATAGGTTGATATTAAGCTCTTATATAAGAGACCAAAGGTGGCACTATGGAGTATAGGATAGGAGCATGGGAGCAGGGAGGTGCACTTTGTGCAAGCTACTTTCCTTTATCTACTAGGAGGCAGAATAAGGAACAAAAGCATCCTTTGAAGATAGAGGCACCACATGGGGAACAACCAAGGAAGATGAAGAAGAAGTGCCAACGGACAACTAGGCTATCCTACTCTAAATTTCTGATATGAGATAAATAAAAAATCATTATGAGGCTGAAGCAACTTAGTGGGGGTTGGCCAAAAGTAGTTTAGAGAGAAGTTTCCTCGCATGATGAGTGGTATAAATATATTGTGTCGGATTATATGCACAATGCCATCATAAGGAAATTTCAAGCATCTATGAACCATGGAAGGGACTACTCTCATTTAAGTGAGCCATGGATGGCCCAATTTCACACGAAAAATTATCAGAAGCAAGGATAATAGAAAAGGGAACGCCCAAGGTATTTAGTCCCACCTAGACAAGAAGGGTGATTGAACCCAAAGTAGGATGAGACAACCCATCATGACACCGTATAAAGACATTAGATTTCTCATAAACGTCTTTATACAATTCATGCACATACATAAATTCCTTAGTAATGAAGAAGAAGCATCAGATTGGATAGCAAGATCAGGTGAGGGAGAAGCCTCAAACTAGCTAAGTGTCTGATGATAATCACACATCGTGGTGAACAAATGTGTAAATGAAGAATGTTTCATAAACAAAATCCTGTCTCGGATCTATGGCTGAAGGTTTCCAATGAAAACCCTCTACATGTTAGAATTAGGTAGAGCATAGGGAATTTGAGAGAAAAGAGACTGATAACAGAAAATGAAATCTGTTACCTTCTCGACACTTGCTTTCTTGTAATGGACAAGGTTCGTAAAAGTGACCTATGGTCCTATGTTCACTTGGAAGTGTTGTAAAAATTTATTAACAAGTTGATCAAGAGAAAGAATGGAATGGTCAAGAAGTGAGAAAAAACAATCCAACATAATATCCTTGAGGGATCATGGGAAAATTTTCATCAACACAACATCCTGAAAGATAAAATCATTGCATAGAGTAGTGAACATAGAAATGTGTGTCTGCGAGTCGCCTTTTCCAATATATTTCTCAAATCTTGGTGCCTCAAAGTTTTATGGAAATAGAGTAACAATGATAGCTAATGAGAGCGGGATACACCTATAGTGTATAGGGACATGTTGTTGTGAGGATGATGTGGAAAGTGTGGAAAGATGTTTCTATAACGAGCCAACATTCTACAAAATTTGATTTATGATAGGGTCAACAACATGTGTGGGTGGAGGAAGTGGAGAAAAAGAAGGGGGTTGCAAAAGTTGTGAAACTCCAAGGGCACTGGGAGGAAAATTGAACTATAAGGGCCTTGAGGGAAGAAAAAATCCATATTGATTAATAGGATTCATTACACTAGTAGACAAGCCAGATTTTGCGTCACCACAGTGAGAAGAATTGGTAGTCATGTGTAGAGAAGTGAAAGTCTGGATACCTATAGTAGGCAAAGGAATGAGAGTTGATTGTTAAGAGTGTGAGACTGAGAGTCCTAAGCACTTGGAATACAACTTACCAATGGTGGGGCATCACTATGCACCATGTGAGCAATGCCCCTAAGAAAATTAATACCCTACAGATTATTAGTTAACATGACGCAAAGAGCATCGACCAAAGGGGTAGTCAAACAAGATATGTCCTTATGACACAAGAAGTCCTAAAAATCAGCCAAGTGATCTAAAGAATTTTTTTTTCTTGCGGGACATATTCAAGTGTTGCCTCATGATCAAATGTTGGCTCTACGTCATGAAAGGTAGTCATCGGTACAATGCGAGAAAAAGGAGGTGAACCAGAGGTGGAAATAATAGTGAAATCAAGGGCCGAGCAAATAGGTGTTGTAGGATTCATAGAAAATACCATAGAGTGATCTCTAAGACTCCTATGCATAATGTATAGATAATTTGAAGAGAGGGTTGTAAAGCTCATAAACTACATTTAGGCTTCATGACACATAGTGTTAAATGCTGAAAGGAAAATGTTTTTACTTTTGTTTCAAAATAATGGGTTCACTCTAATGAAACGATGAACCACAACCAAGAAGAAGATGTTTAAATTCAACACATCAAGTTCACCAAAATGTATTGTAGGAAAAAATACACTCCTTGATTTTATAACCTCAATCAAGTAAATTCTCTACTAATGCTAGACTCAAGTTCTATTATCTAAGGTTTTAGATGTTCAAGAACCTACTCTAGGTCACAACAGAACCACTATGTGTCCCAATCAAAGCAATACAACCTAACTAGGTGATTGACAATAAAGGGAAAACAAAAGAATGCAAAATTGAAATGCTTGTAAACATAATTGAAAGAAACTAATAACATAAATGAAAAGAGACAGAAAAGTGGAACCTATAACTGAAAGGGGAAGATCACTGCCTCAGATGACAATGTGTTGTGAGGACATCTGTGCTAGGCACTGGAGTCTGAAATCACCAAAAATATAAATCTCCAGGGTTGTATAGACCTAGGTCATCTACACAACATAAATTCAAACGATAAACATACCTAGTGATATCTAACAAACACATATAACTGAAATAAAATCATTTAAGCTAATGAAATGAATTGATGCAAAGAGGGGAAGAGGATACATGAAACCTCTATGTGGTTGTATAACTCTTTCCTGCAAGAAGGATAGACAAGAAGGGTTGCACTGCTTAGGAACTTGCCTCAGTCAAGTCCTAGTTTTGGTATTTCTACCTCCACTAGCAATGATTTAGTGAAGAGAATAAACAACAAGGAAATAAAAGTGTGTGCTCCTATCCTAAGTGTGTCTAGGAAGGTAAGAGCAATGGTAAAACAAATAAACTAAGAATATTTGCTTCCCTAGTCTATTGGGAAGAAACCTACAAGCTTGCAGCCAATGCCAAATATCAAAATGCTGGTCTACACCATAGCAATACAAATAAAAATGGTGGTCTACACCATAACACAACTATACAACACAATAATAGAGTGAAATAAGAAAAGATATAGCAACACAATAACAACCTCACCAATTTCGTGGAGAATAGGAAGCTGCAAATAACCAGCGCTCAAATTTGATGCATAGGTTCAAACCCCAGCAAGGTAGAGCTCCCAGAATGAATACAAGACTGAACCACAACCTCCAAGAGCTTTATAGAAAGATACCAAGCCACAAGGAGTACCAAAAATTCATACAACTATTTTAGAAGTTGAATTCACCAAAGAAGAATGCCAAAACCAATCTAGAATGTTGTGAGCTTGAGAGATTGAGAGCATGAATGTTGAATGAGAGAGATAGTTGTAAGAGAGTTTCCAAAGATTCATTCAAAATCACCTCAAAAGGGGAAAAATCTTGAAACAACACATTGAGAGATGTTCTACACCTCGAATAGGTGTTACTAAGAAGTTCCATGATCAACAAAGGTGTGTCATAATGCTCAGGAAAGGTCACCTAGTGACAAGTGGACGTGGGATGCTAGTGTGTCACATTGATGTCCACGTGGAGTGCTCAATTCCAAGTGAACCTAGATCCTGGTCACATAGGATGCCTTAGAATCATATGACCATATAAGCATTAGAATGAATTTTGAGGAAAAATAGATAAAGAAGCCCAAATCAAACAAACCTTATCCTATAATGCAGAGAGAAGGCGTAAACACTAAGGTGGTTACAAAACGTAGTGTGAATTTACAAGGGTATGCAATTTTTGACATCACAATGACAAATAAGAACATGAGGATAATGTGTGACTAGGTGATGATACATCATTCACATCCTCTTCCACTATTACACATGACATGCATAGATGCATATTAGAAGCATATGTGCATGGAGATAGGTGACAAAAAATGGCCAAAAACACATTTTAAGTTACAAAGCAACACATTACTAAAAGTAGGACTACACCTTAATATGATTATGTTATGGCTTTGTAATTACAAAGCCATAATGCATTCACATTATTCTAAAGTAAAAAAAGGGTTGTGAGCCCTCATTTTTCCTTCTACTTTCCCTTAAAGCATGAGTAGAAAAATAATGTGAGTGTGTTTTGAATAACTGAGGCTTTATCATCCTTTAAGTCATGTTTCAATGCTATTGCACTAGAGATGACATAAGTTTCTTCCATTTTCTATTATCGACTTATTTCTTTGAATTTTTCATTTGTTATTCAATTACATTCCTCATTTTTTTATTTTGGAAACTAGCCTATTGAAACTCTAAAGTTGAGCAAAATGTAAAAGACCTAAACAAACACAAGAAAACATTAGAATAAGTGAATTTCTTCCCACGCTTCTTGTAAACCCTCTACAAAGGCAAGAACACCTTCTAGGACAAATAGGGGAAAATAAAGCTCAAATTATAGAATTGGTTAAGACATTGAGAGATTCCACACAAAACCCCCACCATACATTATTGACAAACACCTTAGAATCATTGATGAATCAAGTTGACTTGGTGATGGACCAAATTTATTAGTAGAAAACATATAGAGAATCTTGGTGCTAATTTTATGTGGCGATGTTATCCTATGATGTAAAAAGGAAGGAAATAACAAAAGATAGAAAATTTGCACTTTTAATGAATTTAAAAGCTAATACACCCCTTGTATTGAATTGTAAGAGATTCCACATCCATTGTGTTAGAGTCTTCATTAAAAATCTTAGTCAAGGAAAATCCTTTGGTCATAGTTAGAAGTGATGTGGTAATTATGGAGTATATTGGTCTTGAGAGTGTGTTTTAAATATTTGAATATTGTTTCTCATTCTCTTAGGCACCAAGTCATTTGGTGGCTTGGCACATCTTATCACAAGCCCACAAAGTTCCTTACTCTTTAGCATATGTAACCTATTGCTAAGCACTTGTGCTCTCTTATGTAGTCCCTGCCTCTTAAACCTTAGTGGTATGTGTTATCTTCCTTCTCTGGTTGCCTTTATTTCTTCCTCATGTGAGTAACTGGTCTGCACACACCCTTGCTTGTTATGCTTTAAGTAACCAGTAGGAGTAGCCTATCTCCATATGGCCTCACAATCATATGTCAAGCATCAATCTTTCATGGCCCCTGCATGTCCCATCCCTGTCTCATCACATTATACTATGTCATGAAACTTGTCCTTTGGTTGTGTCATTATACATGTGGGTGTTTCCCATCGCCGCACACTAAACCTTCCCCCATGCTCTAAAGGGAGGGAACCACTCTCCACGTTAATGCACTAATGCATAGACAAATGATCTAATGACATCTGGTCATCCCTGAAATCCAAAAAATCATGCAAGGAAACAAACATAAAGATAAACAATGCAAATACCTTCAAACCTTACACAATTTTGGACTTCTAATAGGATGGAATAGAGTGCACTCAAGCTCCATTGATTTGTCATGTGGATGTATTGTGGACTGCTCACACAACCAACATAACCTTGATAGAAAATGGTATGAGATAAATGAAAATTAATAGATATGAATGTATATAGAAATTTGATGAGAGTGTGAGGGTTTGAAATTGAAATAAGAGTTTGAATTTATAGGAGAGGGAATCAAATAGATGGCTAGGATTAGAAGGGTGAGGGATGAGGTGGACAGATAGGATTGAAAGTCAATTTTAGTGTTTATGATGCACCATAAATGGGTATGACAGGTAGCCAAAATTAGGAGGAGAGTGGGAATTAAATGAGATTTTTAATTGATTTTGGAGAGGAAGTGCTTATGATGCACAATGAATGAGGTTAAAAATAGAGATGTGAGTGGGGATAAATAATTTAAATAATAAAATTATTTAAATTATGAGAGACATGTGAAATTTAAATAAATATTTAATTTATTTAAATTGGATGATGGAGGAAAAAGGGATTAAATAAACAAAATTTATTTAATTTGGTGCAAGAGGAGGTTAAATGGATAAAAGGGATTAGTTAAATAAATATAATTTATTTAACTAATGGAAATAATGGAAAGGGTCATGAAAGGGGCCTAGAAGAAAATATGCCGCAAGGTAATGTTGTAAGACATGGTCAATTTTAGGTGTCTAGATTTTGCCCCTCTTTGTTATGATGTTGTGACTAAGAGAAGTAACATCATTTCAAATAAGAAAAGGTATGGATGGAGGTAAAAGGATGCCCCAGACACTTGAAGGAGTGACAAGGAGGAATGATGTAAGGATGGGATGCCCCCTCGAGGGGATAGGCAGGTTAGGAGAACATAGGTATGCTCTCGAAATCGATGAAAGGGATTGGATAGAGAAATGGATGTGAGAGAAAGGATGGATAAGGTTAAAGGTTAGGAATAGATAGTTAGGTTGGGGTGAAAGATATAGGTGAAAAAGATAATGGATAAAGATAGATTGAGAGGTGAATAATCATAATGGATATAGTGGATAGAGAATATATAGTTATGCTGGTATAGTGTGTTAAGTAGCCCTAGTTTGATATAGCAAGAGAATATTATGCACCCAGGTATAAGGGACCAAGGTGACTTTGTATCCTTTGCACGAACTTGACACTACAAACAAAAGGAGTACCTTATAGACAACATAATGCAACCTTATCTAGATACAAGATATGAATATTAATTTTAGTGATAAGAATATCCAACAGACATGTAAAATGTTATACCCCATTCTAATAGTAACACACCAAGATATAAATGGATCTAGGTGGCTTTGATAAAGCATAAGGAGATAGAAAATATAAAAAACAAAAGACCAAATGATGACACAAGTCACACAGCCATTGTATCTCTTGCCAACGAGTTTGAGTGATGTTTGGATAGGCACTTGATGACGAGAATGATATATCCCTTGATGAGGCTGGATGATGATTGTTTGAGATTGAATGATGTGGCAATTGATAGAGTGATTAGATAGGTGATTTTGGTTAAGGTATAGTGCGCTATATGAATGTATCTGCTTGATTAAAATACAATCAAGGTATTGCCCCTGTCAAGCTGTAAATAGATAATTGATTGATTGATTAATTGAGATAGTGTTGTCATTGTGGGGAACGATATATCCCTAGATCAACACAAGGATGTGGGAACGATATATCCCATTAATGATGATGATTGATTGATTGATTGATTGGGTTGACAACAAAATTAGGATCAAGACTAAGGATGTGACTGGATGATTTGGATTGAGTACCTTGACTAGATTGGTATGGATTAAGGGTGACTTGAATTTAGATTTATTGCATAGATTTTTTTGGATATTTGATTTTTTTATGTTTTTGGAAATGTTTTGATTTTTTGGGATTTTCAGAAATGTTTGATGTTTTTGGATTTTTGGAAATATATGATTTTTTTGGATTTTTGGAATGTTTTGATTTTTTTGGTTTTTTGGAATGCTATGGGATGACATTGGATTGCATTTGGATGGGCGATAATGGATGGGAGGGATAGGAAGTGTAAAATGGATGGATAGGTAGAAGGATGGTGAAAGTGGATAGGAGGGATAGGAAATGTTAAGTGGATGGAAAGGTAGAAGGATTGGTAATAATGGATAATATATGGGAAATGCATAAAGGATAGATGAATGGAAGAATTTAGGATGAAAGATAGAAAGCATAGAGGATAAATAATGGATGGAGGAAGGGGGTTTAGGATGTGATCTCCAAGGACTACGTCGCATAGGAAATAACATGCCCCATTCTAGGTATTAGACTCAAGATTTTACATGATAAAGCTTATAACAATAGGATGATAGGATTGGATAGAAAGGATGAGTTAGATCAAGAAATGTCCAAAGCATTTTTCAACATTTTCCCCCCATGTCTATATCAAGATCAAAAGGAGGAAGGGAAGATGGATATGTGGATAGGTAAATTATGGAATAAGTAGGTATGAGGATATGATGGATGAAGATAGTAGGATAAGAGGAAAATAATAGGATGGGATAGATGAGACAACATGCCCCCAAGTGTAAGACATATAGACAAGGAATCTACTCATGACGCATGTTTGCCAGGTTTTCATCATGGTACTTATCCAAGGTGCCACCGAGGTGGTTTTCACCATTAGACGAAGGGATTTCTCTTTACTATTTTGATTTTTTTTTCTTTTTCTCTTTTTTTTGATTTTTTTTATTTTTGGATGGGACAGGAGAATATGGATAGGAGAAATTTGGAAGAGGATGGGGAATCAAGAGTCTAGTTCCATGAAAGGTGATAATTTTCCATTATAAAGGGATGTTGCACATGGATCATGTCAAGTGTCATTTTGTGCATGGATGTTGGTAGAGGATTGCATGAGAGGGAGATGGAGGTGAATTAGGATGTGGATTATGATGTGAATGAATAGTGGATTATGATGTGGATTATGGATGGAAGGATTATCCAAAACAATGGACCATAGGGATATGATGGGGGAAATATGTAGGATAATAGATAGAAGATGGGGGAATGGAGGTATGTGGGAATGTCACAGAATGGAAAGGAACCAAGACCAACGGTTGCACACACCGAATTGGATTTTGAAGCTTTTGAATGGAAGGAATTGGGAGTAATGGAGATGTTTGCTTAGGGGATGGTCAATTTAGTATTTTTGGGACCCAAATCGTCTTAGGAATTGTACGATTTTGTGATAGGGAATGTGATTTTTGGGATTTTTGAATTGTTGATGCTTTATTTGGATTAAGTGCTTTTTTCTTGGGGACCCACACCATTTTTATTTTTGCTTTTGCTTTTTGAGGTGTGAATTTTTGCTTGGATGTTAGAGATTGAGGCCTTGTGGCATGATCATTCTTAGGCTTTAATGGGGTTTTTTCTTTATATGGGGAGGCATCTAAATTTCTATTTTTAAATCCCATGGGGGTTGTGATAGCTTCATGTTTGGTCAATGTGTACATTCATTGATCATGAGTAGGAATTTTAGGGAATTTAAGGGAACGAGATGTCTGGATGGAGGGATTAGTGGACTTGTGGATAAAGGGATGAGGGGATTTAAGGATGGGGATATTAGGGGTTGGAAGGAGTGGGGGTAAAGTAGATGGAGGAAGGTGTTTGGTCACATGATTTTGGGATTTGTGTGATGATGGAGGATGGATAGCGACATATGTTTTGGAGCTGCGATGGGATGCATGGGGTTTGAGGTGGAAGGAAGTGGATTTGGAAGGCATAGAGGTGGTACCAACATCTTGGGATTGTTTTCCTTGGGGTATATAGCCAAGGCCATGCAATCATGGAGGGACTTTCACATGGATGGGATCCAAAATACCTTTTTCATGAAGGCCTAAGCCTTTACCATGATAATTCATGTTTTGGAGCATGCGATGTGCAATGGGATGTTTATTATTTAGGACACAAGATGCGAGTCAATTATTAGATGGGGAGGGTGGAGTGGTGGATAGAAGTTGTTTATCTCCTACAAGAGATCCACCACGAATGAAGGTGTTGGATCCAAGAGGATATAATGATGGTTTTGGAATGGGATCAATAGAGGATGGTGAAAGATCATGATGATCTTGATCAACATTATGCTCAGTAAGAATTTGATTGTCTATATTTCTTGGGGACCAAGTGTCTCATCAAGGGAAGTGGATGTTGTTGGATTATGGATAGGATTAGGTGGAAAATGGATAGGATTAGTTTGGGTATCTTGCTCATGGATGGTATCTTGCTCATGGATAATATCTTGATCGTAGAAAAGATATAGGTTATTGATAAGTTGATCATATAATGGAATGGAATTAGGAATGGGATTAGATGGGGTGTTTAGATCTTTATTAGGATGAGGGGTCGGTGTTTCCACATGATTTGGAATAGGTTCTTGACATAGCTTTTGGTATTCTTGGATTTGATTTGCATTTATGGTAAGGAGTTCGTCAAGTGGCATATTAAGCATTAGACTAGGGAATGGTAATGGAGTAATTGGAATGATACATGGAAGCTCCTAGATAGGCTTGATAGTCTCTATATGATCATCAACATGGCTATATGATGGATCTTGACTTGAACTCATGCTAAGGGGATCTTTAGGAGGATTGATGGGTTGTGGACTATAAGATGGGTTTGGAGGAATAGGCATATTTCTTGAAGGTTCTTGGATAGGTTTAAGGATAGGTCCCTGATGACATGGAGATGGTTGATTCCTTGTTAATAGACATTAGATCACATCCTTCATAAGTGTATGGGTGGATGGACAATATAATGGATGGATAGTAATGGTGGATGGTGTTGTAGGCTTAGGATTAGGATTAGGTGGAGAAATAATGGGACTGGATCGAGTAGGTTTATGATTAGGATTTGATGGAGGGATAATGGGATTCAATGGAATGGATTGGCATGTGATGGGGGTGACACATGGTATTGGGATGATTTGGAATGCTTACCCATTCTATGTTTAAAAATTTTGTGGATAATTTGGATAAATATGATACAATTGGTTGTCTTATGACCTTTGATCCTATGGTATTCACAATATTCACTATCGTTGTACCAATAAGATTTAACGACATTTGGTTCATATGGTTGTATCTTGGGAAGCTCAATCAATTGTTCTTGGAGAAATTTTTGTAACAATATCTTGATGGTCTGATCCTTTGGTGGAGGGTTGGAGGAACATGGGGATGAAGGTAATGAAGGGCTTGATGGATTGGAAGATCGATGGATCAATGGACTAGGATTGGGATTACATGGTGGTGTAGGGATAGGACTAGTAGGCTCTTGGATTGGAATATGATTGGATGATGATGGAGGTGTGTATAGAAAAAATTGGATAAAATGGAAAATGATAAAACAATGAAATGCATTACCTTGTCCAAATCCTTCAATACCTCGAATAGATAGAATGCATGATGGGTTGATTGATTGAATTTGATATGTTGGTTAGTCAATTCCGTAGCATAACACTAAGATGGAGATTGATAGATAGAAGATAATGGATGAATGATGCAAGATAGATAGATAAAGATGATGGATGAGAGATTGAGGAGAAAATTCAACGGAGTAAGGATACTTGAGACTAGATGCATGAAAATGGCTTATGAGGGGGTTGATTTATAGGCAGGGCTTGGTTCAAATGGATGGTTGAGATTGAAAGGCTAAATGGAGGATGTGGATGGCTAGGATTGATTAGTTATTCCCACTCTTCAAGGGAGTTGCAGGACCATGTCACAAGTGTACAAAGGAGGATAAGACTCATATGTGATAGTGTACATAAAAAGTAGTACAAATGTGACCGTGTACATAAAAAGTACTAACGCACATGATTGGAATGAGAGATGGACAAGTGTTGGAATGTGGTGAGAGGTGAGGACCTAATTTAAATATTTTATTTGAATTAGTTGGGATATTAGTTGGAAAATTAATTAAATAAATAAGATTTATTTAATTAATTGGAAAGTGGATTAGGATAGGATAGGATTATGAACGGGAAATTAATTAAATAAATAAAATTTATTTAATTAATTAGCTAAGGGGGATAAGTCGGATTAAGAATGGGAATAGGAAAAAATGCTACATGATGTATAAATAATGTTTTTGACTAGGTGATGCAAGACATGGATAAATTTGGGGACAATTTTGGGTGTCTATATTTTGCCCCTCTTTGAGATGGTGTTCAAGATGTTGAGATTTATGTTGAGTAACATCATTTGAAAGAAGCTAAGGTATGGATAGTGGAAAAGGGGTGGATGATTAAAAGATAGGATGATGATGGAAAGGATAGGATGATGATGGAAAGGATAGGATGAGGATGATAATGAAAATAGATGGTGATGTGAAGATGAGATGAGGATGCCCCATCGAGAAGATAGGCGGATTGGACAAACACGGGTAGGCTCTCAAAATGAAAGGGATTGGTCAGGGAATAAAGATAAGGAAATGGATAGAAGAAATGAATGATGCATTATGTTGCAATGAAGGTGAGCAACCATGATGTTTGATATAGCACTAGACATTATGCACCAAGGTATAAGGACCAGGGTGACAATGTGTCTTGTGCCCCAGTGTAATACAACCTTGTCTAACATATGAGAAAGTAAACTTAGAGCATTGAAGTCCTAATGCACAGAAGGTATGATATGACCTTAGATGCAAAGGATAATGCAAAAAGCTATTCCAACATACATAAGATATGAATATTAGCTGGAATGGTACGGATTTGATTCAAATGCAAGATAAAAATGATAACACACACAAGAAAGCAAGCAAGCATGCACAAATGATACAAAAATAAACAAGGTATTGCCCCTGTCAAGCTGTAAACCAATGATTGATTATTTGATTGATTTGAGTGTTATGGCGGGGAATGATATATCCCTAGATCAACACAAGGATGACGATGATGATGATTGATTGATTGATTGGGTTTACAACAAGATTAGGATCAAGACCAAGGATGTGATTGGATAATTTGACAAGATTGATTAACTTGACTGGTATGGATTAAGGATGACTTGCATTTGGATCATTGCTTGGATTGATTTGATTGGATGAAGTGATAGATTAGAGGAATTGGATTGGTGATGATTGGAAGAATGTGATTTGAAAGATAGATGATGCTGATTTAATTTAATTTTGATGATATAGGAGATAGATGATAGAAGAAATATGAGATGGATGAAGATGATGATGTAAGGATATGATGATTAGATGAAGGATGAAAGATGGAAGAAGGGGTCTATCACATATGCCTGAATCTAGGTACTTCCTTCATATCCTAGATTGCCTAGATACCCTGTATCCACGGGATCAAGGCATTTAATGATAAAGATGAGATGTAGTTCTGATAATGTTTTATTAATGGTGATGATGAAGGTAGATGAAGTGATTGGATTATGGATTGATTGGGATTGGTTGAATGTTTGATGATATAACATGTTATTGATCGGATGATATGGATTTGATTGATGTGATTTTGATTGATTGATAGATTGGCTTGTTTTGATGATTTGATTGGATTTGTTTTGATGGATTTGATGTGATGGATTGTTTGATGATGATTGATATTATTGCTTGGGATTTTGTTGGATATTTGATTTTTTTTTGTATTTTTGAGAGTATTTGATTTTTTTTTATTTTTTGAGAATATTTGATTTTTTTGTATTTTTTAGATATTTTAATTTTTTTGAGATTTTGAATGTTTTGATGTCAATGGATTTACAATTTGGGGTAGCCTTTGTGCTAGATACCAATGACAAGGGAAAACCAAGTCTAGGTGCAAGGATGAAGGTAAATGGGATGAAAGGCAGATGGATAAAAGGATGGGTGATTAGTAAATGGGATGGAAGGCTCATGATAGATGGATAGATGCAAGGATAGGCTATAGTGGATGGACGTATGCATCATAAGGAGCTAGGATGTTATCTCCAAAGACTATGTCACATATGAATAACATGCCTTGGATTCTAGGTACAATACTTATGATTTTTCATGACAAATCTTATGACAAAAGGATGATATGATGGATTTCACATGACAAGACTTATGATGGGTGGATAATGATAGAATTTTTTTGGAAAGGGTGAGGTATATCAAGAGATATCCAAAGCATATTTCAACATTTTGGCCCTATGTCTTCATCAAGATCAAAAGGAGGAAGGGAGGATGGATAGACTCGATATGATAGGTACATGGGGGTAATGGATAAGGATGGTAGGATAGGATATGGAAATGGTAGGACATGATAGAAAGTGATATGATAGGATAGATAGTGTGGATGAGACAAGATGCCCCCAAGTGTAAGTGACATAGAAGATCAACCTACACATGACGCTTGTTTGCTAGGTTTTCATCATGGTACTTATCCAAGGCACCACGAAAGGTGGTTTTCACCATTGGACGAAGGGATTTCTCTTTACTTTTTTTTTAATGGGATAGCATGATAATTACACATCGTGCCTGTTTGTCAGTTTTTCACCATGGTAATGAATAGGAGGGACTCAAATGTCTAGTGCTATGAAGATTGATAGTGTCTCAATAGAGATGAATGTCATCGCATGGACCATGTCAAATTTTCTCATCAATGTTGGTGAAGGATTGCATGAGAGGAAAGTGGGGTAGGTTGATATAGTGGATTATGTAGGACTTATGTAAAAGGATGGATGAAAGGTTTATGCAAAAGCATGGACCATAAGAAGGTGATTGGGAAGAAATGTAGGATAATAGTTGAATGATGAGGAGATGGAGGTATGTGGGAATGTGGGATGGAAGGGAATCATGACCAACGGCTGCACACACCATGATAAACATTGAAGCTTGTGATTGGGAGGTGGTGTAGGAAGCAATGGTGATGTTTGCTTGGTGGATGGGTGATGGAGTGATTTAGGGACCCACATAGACTTAGTATTTTTATGATTTTTCCTTAACTTGTGGGATTTTTGGGATTTTTGAATGGAATGGAAATTTTGGATGGAAGGGGATGGTTGGGATTTTTGAGATGTGGATGAGGATGCCTCATTTGACTTGCTTGATTTTTGCTTAGGGACCCAAACCATTTTAGTTTTGGATTCTTGTTTTGGAGGTATGGGCTTGGATATATTTTTGAATGTATTTGGCTTTGATTCTTTGCATTTGTGCTCTATGACATGAGGATTTTATTTTTGACTTTATAAGTAGAGGCATCCAAATGTTTATTTTGGAATCCCATGGGGTTAGTAGAATGGGTGAAAGCTTCATGTTTAGATGATGTGTGCATTAGTTGGCCATGATTAGGAATGTGAGGGGATTTATGGATAAATGGATAATTAGGTGTTGGTAGAAGTGGAGGTAAAGTTGATGAAGGGATATAAGGAGTTGGAAGGAGTGGAGGTAAAGTTGATGGAGGGATGTTAGGAGTTGGAAGAAGTGGAGGCAAAGTGGATGGTGGGACGTGTATGGTCACATGCTTTTGACATTTGTAGGATGATGGAGGTGGAATGGCTACATGTGCATTGGGTATATGATAGGATTTGTGATGGAAAGTGGACTTAGGATGCATGGAGGAATTACCAACATCTTTAGAGTGTTTACCTTGGGGTGTGTATCCAAGGCCATATGAGCGTGGAGGAACATTGACATGGATTGGCTCCAAATTACCTTGTTCATAAAGGCCTAAGCCTTTACCTTGGTAGTTCATGTTTTGGAGGATGCGATTGACTATAGGACTAGGTGTGTTTTGGACACTAGATTTGAGCTCATTATTGGATGGAGAAGGTGAGGTGGAGGACAAAGGTTGTTGTTGTCCTAAGGAAGAACATTCATGCATGAAAGTGGATAGGCCAATAGGATATGATGGTGGACTTGAGGTGGGATTGATAGTGGATGTGGAAGGATCATTAGGATCTTTATTATGTTCATTATGATCCAAGTTATTTGTTTGATATTCTATGCTTATGTGTTCTTGGGAGGCAATTGTCTCATCATGACAAGTAGATGTTTTCTCATCATGGATAGGGCTATGTGGGAGATGGATAATAATAATTTGGATATCTTGCTCATGGATGGGTATGGAAGGAAGGATATGTTGAGGGATAACTTCTTGATCATGACATGCATAAAGTCTAGCTAAGAGGCTCATAATGGTTTTCATGAGTTTGGTCAAGAAGGTCATCATGGTTTTCATTATCATGGATAGAACCTTGACTATAAATGTGATCATAGATAGGATTGAACATGCTATGGATAGGATCACTTTTCTCATGAATAGGGTTATGATCATAAACAATGTTGTGATCATAGAAAACATATGGGTCATGGATCGGTGGATCTTGGATATGCTTTGATCTTGATTTAGATTAGGGGTTGATGTTTGCTCATGCTTAGGATTATACTCTTGACACACCTCTTGATGTTCTTGAGTGGAATAGGATAACTCTTGGATAGGTTCAATAGGCTCTTGGATAGGCTTGACATATTCTTGAGGGTTATCGATATGAGGGCATAATGGTGCTTGAATTGGATTTATAGTTGGAGACTCTTCACTAGGTTCGATAGGTTCTTCATGGTCATCAACATGAGGATATGAGGGGTCTTGACTTGGGCTCATAGTCTTAGGCTCTTGATTAGGATTGATGGCTTGTAGATCACATGATGGGGTTGAAATGCTAGATATGTTATTAGAGGACTCATTAGGAGGCTCAAGAATGGGTGTTTGACATGGGGTTGCTTTATTCCTTGCTGGTAGCCATTGGATCACATCCTTTGCAAGTGTATGAGTGAATGGGAAATATAATGGATGGACAATAATGGTGGATGAGTTTGTAGGCTTAGGATTATGATTTTTATTGGATGGAGGGATAATGGGATTGGGCATATTAGGATTTGGATTAGATGGAGAGATAGGAGGATTGGATGGATTAGGACTTGGACTAGATTGGGGTGACATGTGGGATTGGGATGATTTGGCATGTTTACGAAGGCTTTGTTGGTACATATTATAGAGGAGTGGCCTAAATATGGGGCATACATTTGTATTATGACCTTTAATCCTATGGTATGCATAATAGTGATATTCATTGTATGTACTTTCCTCACATGGTTTGACTTCAGGAAGTTCAATGAGTTTTTCTTCAAGCATCCGTCGTAAAATATTCTCAACATTTTCATTTGGTGGAGGATTGGAGTCCCATAGTGATGAAGGTGATGAAGGGTTTGATGGGTTAGAAGGTGGAGGGACCAATGGATTAGGATTGGGATCACATGGTGGTGTTAGGATATGACTAGTAGGCTCATGTGTTGGGATTTGGTTGGATGATGATGGAGGGTATTCATAAGATACTTGCTCTAGATTGGTGTTTCCCTCGTAAAGGTTATTAAGTCTTGCTCCAAATGTGAACTTAAGGACACTTGATTTATGTACAAGGGGCCACTTGGACTTGGATGTGCTTCTTGTTGTAAAGGTGGACTTAGGTCTATCAATGGTGCTTGGTGGTCTTGTTGAAAAGGTGTACTTGGACTTGCTTGATTTATGTACAAAGGGTCATTTGGACTTGTATGTTGTTCTTGTGAGGACACTTGGTTACCATGTGGATGGGTTTGGTGATGAGGTGACATGGTAGGATATGTAGGTAAAAGGTTTTGTGATATGAATTGTGGATGTTGGTTGATGTTGGAAGAACTAGGATATGATGATGTGGCATTATTTTGACATATGGTTGGATAAGATTGGTATGAAGTTGGATAGGTTGAGGTGGGATTGTTATTGAAAGGTGTAGGATAAGGTGATGTGACATGTGAAAGGAAGCAAGGCATGCGGAATACGCTTCCTACACTGATCTAATGAGGAAAAGCTTATGCAAATTTCTTTTACAGTTATAGATTAAGATGTACATTAATAGAGAATGATAACAATTTCCAAATGCAAACACAAACCTCACAACACAAGATATATGTGGGGAAAACCCTTACGGGTAAAAACCCCACACTCCAAAGCCGCCCAATATATTATTTAGAAATCATGAAGATTACAATATACTTGAAGAGCAAGCTTTTATAGGAGTATACTGAACCAGAGATTCAGGAGGTCATTCGACATCTATAAGATTCTACATACAACATCCATCTCAAGTTCCTGATATATAGGAGATACAATACAACACAGCGCCAATGGTAATTACAAAACCATGAGTTGAAACCACCCAAAAGTGGCGCCTAAATTATCTCCCAATCAAAGATGCCTCATGATGTGCCAAACCACACACCACCACGTGTAACTCTCCCCTTTACAATTCTTTTATGTGTCCAACACATTTTTGCATTTTCCAAAACTGAAGGTCCAACTTCCGGAGGCCATAACTTTTGATCCGGGTGTCTGATTGACGAATTGTTTTATGCGTCAAAAATCTCGTGAAGTGCTCTATCACCCTATAACCCACTTCGATGGTTACAACAATTTTTGGGCCATTTAGAGAAGGTTTGATAACTGAAAATTGAGTTTGAAACTTTTTTGATAGTTTCAAAAAATAGAAACTTTAATATCTCACAATCCAGTTATGATCTTGAGACGAAACTCACCTGAGATGTTCATTTAGCTGTTCTGTACCTTCTGGGAAAAAATTAAGGTCAATCCCTGCTCAAACAAAGAACTTACTAAAAATAGTAAGTCTCGCTATTTCTCGCTCTCCAGGAGACTTATGCAAACTTTGAAAGTTCCAGACCACTATCCAAGATTCAAAAAGACCAAAACTAGGAAGAATAGTAACATTTCAAAGTTGCAAGGTTGAGACACCTTTCCTAACATTCTCCCACTTGTCAAACACCTTGCAAGAGCAAAAGTAGTAGCACCATGGTTTAATTGCTAGGGGCTGTGAGGCCCATAGACTCTGAACACCATCTGAACTTTTTTGTGCTCACAGGTTTGTCAAGGAATCTGCAACATTCATCAAAGTTTCAACTTTTTCCAAGTTTACCTTCCCATCCTCCGCCATGTCACGAACAAAATGGTATTGGACATCAATATGCTTAGTCCTTGCATGGAAAGTAGGATCCTTCGCCAAACATATGGCACTCTGACTGTCACAACAAATAGTAATTTTCCTTGCATCAAACCCAACATCAGAACATAGTCTTTTAAGCCAAATGGCTTCTTTACAAGAATGAGTTGCTGCCATGTACTCAGCTTCAGTAGTGGACAACACGACCACAGGTTGCCACTTACTCATCCAACTAATAGCACCACCAAACATAGTGAACACATAAGCGCTAGTGGATCTCCTGCTGTCAATGTCACCTGCCCAATCTGATCCACAAATCCACGAATACAAAGTGAATGCCAAGGTCCTATAGGATAACCATGATAACATAAAGAATACTCAAAAGTACCCTGCAAATATCTAAACACTCTCTTCAATGCATCCCAATGTACCCATCCAGGATTAGCCATAAATCGACTAAGGACTCCCACTACTTGGGCAATGTCTGGTCTTGTGCAGACCATCGCATACATCAAACTGCCAACCGCACTAGCATAAGGAACTTTGCTCATATCCTCTATCTCAGAAGGAGACTTTGGACAATCTTCAACAGATAACTTTATCACCATTGTAACAGGAATAGTCAAAAGTCTGCAATCCATCATGTTGAATCTCTCCAACACAGTCTTAATATACTTACTCTAGCCTAACCAAACTTTTCTATTTGCTATGTCTCTTCTGATTTCCATTCCCAGACTGTACCGAGCTGCCCCCAAATTTTTCATCTCAAACTATGCTAACAACTGAGACTTCAAATCATATATCACACTTTTACCATTCCTAATGAGTAACATATCATCGACATACAATGCAATAATGAGAATGCGATCATTGTCAACCTTGTAGTAAACACAATGATCTGATTTCGATCTCTGAAATCCAATACTCAACACAAAGGCATCAAACTTCTGGTACCACATCCTAGGAGACTGTTTCAAACCATACAAAGACTTTTTTAACTTGCAAACCATAGTTTCTTTACCTTTCACCACATAGTGCTCTAGCTGTGACATACAGATTTCCACCTCCAAATCACCATGAAGGAATGATGTCTTCACATCCATCTATTCCACTTCTAGATCATATGCTGCTGTAAGAGATAATAGGAATATAATAGATGACAACTTTGCAATGGGAGAGAAAATCTCACCATAGTCAATTCCCTCCACCTAAGAATACCCCTTCACAACCAATCTAGCCTTATATTTCTCAACACTTCCATCTACACCAAATTTCTTCTTAAACACCCATTTGCATCCAACAGGTTTTCATCCTTCAGGCAAAGGCACCAAGTCCCAAGTATTATTCTTTTCCAAAGAAGCCATCTCCTCTTCCATGGCCTCCTTCCAGGTTCCTGCATCTTTCATACCCATAGCCTCTTTCACAGTTCTAGGCTCATCAATGTTAGAAATCAAAGCAAAAATACAATTGGAATCATGCAATGAATATCTAAACTTATCAGGTTGCTACCTTATTCACGTGGACCTCCTCAAAGGTTGAGGTTGAGGTTCTTCATCTTCTCCTAAACTTTCAGAGCTACTAGAGCTCTCCTCATTATCAGGTCCAACAAATGTTTTCGGTTCAACTTTCTCAAGGGTGGGAGGAAGTTGAACCACATCATCTTTCTTCTCTTCTTTCTCTGGTTGCAATACAATAGAAGAAGGATTGATCTCTCTGAAGATCACGCTTCTGTTGTATAGAACTCTCTCAGCCACTGGATCCCAAAGCTTGTACACTTTCACACCGATGCCATAATCGATGAAGATATATTTTACATCGTTGTTCTCCAACTTAGACCTCTTCTCCTTAGGCACATTTACTTATGCCTCACAACCAAATACTCAAATGTGTCTTAATGAAGGCTTTTTACCAGACCATGCCTCCATAGGTGTCTTATCAATGAGCACTGATGTAGGAGACCTATTAACTAGGTAACAAGTGGTAGCAACAACTTCAACCCAAAACTTTTGTTCAAGACCAGCTCCACTTAGCATACTCCTTGCCCTCTCCATCAATGTTCTATTCATCCTTTCTGCAACTCCATTCTGCTAAGGGGTATACGGAGTTGTCTTGTGCCTCTCAATCCCTTGTTCTTTACAAAACATGTCAAAATGTGTTGAACAGTACTCACCACCGTTGTCAGTCCTCAAACACTTAATCTTTCTATCCTTTTGATTCTCTACAAGAGCTTTGAACTCTTTGAATCTATTAAAGACTTCAGATTTACTTCTAAGGAAATACACCCATGTCCTTCTACTATAATCATCAATAAATGAAACAAAGTAAATGGATTTTGAAATCAAAGGAACATTAACAGGACCAAACACATCAAAATGAATCAAGTCCAACACCTCAGAAGATTTATGAGAACTGGAATAAAACTGAACACGGTTTTGTTTTCCATAAATGCAATGTTTACAGAAATCAAACTCAAGGTTACAATCATTCATACCCTCAACAAGGTTTTTATTCTTTAGGGTACTTAAACCCTTTTCACCAATGTGACTAAGCCTTTGGTGCCATAACATTGTCTTCTCAGCTGGAAGTTTCATCTCCATAGAATGAGCACCCTTAGGTACCAAGAAAGCACTACCATCAGAAGTAGAAGCAACAATCTTCTTCACTGCTAGTTCCAATGGTGAGGATGAAGATTCTAAAGCTCTCTTCTTCAAAACAGAGGCACTATTGCACTATACTGCGCATGCGTCAAGCTAAAATAGAGTGCCAATCCTAACACCTTTAGCTAACACCATAGATCCTCTAGTCATCTTGCATCCTCCATTCGAGAAAACAACCTACACACCCACATCATTCAATTTACTTACAGAAAGAAGGTTTCATGTCAAACTAGGCATATGTAGAACACCATTGATTCCCTTACTTGTCCATCAGGAAATCGAATCAAGACTCTTCCACGACAAACAATATCCAGGTGAGAATCATCACCCAAGTACACCTTTCCACCATCGTATTCTTCATACTTTGAAAACCAGTCTCGTACGTGATCATGTGAAAAGATGCACCAGAGTCAATAAGCAACACATCCTTAGATGCATGCATTGCCAAGGCAATGACAAATGCTTCTCCTTCATCTTGAGAGGACTTGTCAGAATCTGAATCATTATTCTTCTTCTTTTTCTTTTTCTCCTCCTTGCACTCTTTGCGGAAGTGACCAGTTTTTTTGCAGTTTTTGGGAGACTTAGATCTCCCACAAGATTTGGATCTTCCTTTTTCTTTCCCTTCTCTTTAGATCTACCATGAACTGCAAGAGCCTCCTTAGCTGAATCAGAATTCTTTCTCTGCATCTCTTCGAACAACATCAAAGAAACCACATCTGTTACATCCCCTTTTTGGATTCAATATTACTATTTACTTTTTCTTAAATAGTACAATTATGTGGATATGTTTTAACATCATAGGAACTGATGATATGAATAGAAAAGGTTAATTTAATGAAATTATGGAATCTACTTAATTATGATCAATATGATGTTATGAATTAGAATGTCTTTTCGATATGAAAATGAAATGATTTGATATAAATGTGTTTTAAGAAGAATATTGGTGCTTTGACCACAAAATTGTATGTGAGATTGTCAATGACAGGAATAGATGGAACATGTCCGCCAGGAAGAAAGAAGAGAAAGTGTCTTTGAGAAAGAGAGAATAGACTCTGGAATAACCCATGGGTGCTTGTCACTGAAAACGAATATCAGGTAGATAAACCTAGATGCTTTGAGTTAAGCTTTGAGTTTGGGCTAAGTCAATTTTAGTCGAGATGTTGAGGTTTGCAGGAATAGGTCTTTCTCCTTTCGTAAGTCATCATATTGAGTATGTGAAATAGACATCAATGTCATAATAATCTAAATCGTGTCGTCAAATATGAACGACTGATATATTGTTTATATGTATATATATATGTATACACTTGTGGTCGAGTTGTAAGTCATGTCTTGTTATTGGTTTGGTGCAAAAGTTGAAAGTTGTGTGCAAGTCGATTCCAAGCCTTGTTTTATGTTCATGCTCAATTCGTCGTTATCGTTGTAAAGTGCTATGAGCGAATGACATAAACGTCTCCTTGCGAAATTCAACGGATGTTGAATTGTTCGAGAGGGACACACTTAAGCTCTTTCTAAGATGTCTTTTATTTCAAATAATCTTTTGCTTTCATGCTTTAGACCTCATAATGGTCGTCAGTCTAGCTTTTATTTTGTAGTCCATGCATTTGAAATATACTCATAGCAGATATGAGTAGTAAGATAGTTTGTTAAAACTGCCAACCGCCACCTCACCAAGTGCGGAGCTCTATCTTGGAGAATGATCGCGGAATGAGTGGAATGGCAAACCATTTTCTGGTTGTGGTCGCGTAAGAAGGAGAAGGTTATGCATGTCAGGTGGTTACCCTGAATGTTAGGCATGGTCCTGTGAGTGGAAGAGGCAGTTATCCCTTCGTAGTTAGACGGGATTTAGGGGGTAGTAAGAGTCAGTTTTTGGGGAGAAGGGATGGTGGAAGAAGCAAGGGTGAACAGCTTAGCAAATTTCAAACGTTGTGGACCAATCTGTAAGCAGACTCAAGAGACTATCTACAAGTTCTCTTCTCTTCACTGTGCAGTTGTAGTTTTTCTTGTAATAAGTAATGTCTTCACTTGCATTTCGATCGAACATAGAATTTGCTTGAAGATACAAAATGTTATTTGTTAACAACTGTATCCTGCGTGTTTTTCTATCATCTTCAAAACGAGAGCAATGTTTTTGTCTCCTGCACTGCACTGCACCATAGACGTGAAACCCACAGTTTCTTGCATTGTCCTGCGAAGGTCAAGATTAACGTGTAGTCATTGATTCTACTTTAGGAGGTTTTTAGTTATGTGTAGAGTGTAATTTAGAGTGTGTGTTTGGTCGTAAAACATTTCACAGCTAGTACAAGCCGCAGTGGCAAAACCTTCGATGACATAGACTAAGTTCTCTTTTGGATAGTCGAATGCCATTGCTTGATTCTGCCAAGTATAACAGTCGACTAGTGTTAAAGTAAAAGATTTTATTTTGTGATAACTGTCGACAGAGGAGAATCAAAGGTGTGAAGTGTAAGTCGAAAACATACAAGACTTCACAGTCCTCCTCTATTTCTGAGTTTAAAATGAGTCAGTTGACCATGGTGAAATTACTATCCTAGCTGCGAATAATAACAAGCTTTAGTCTTTTTGCTTTTGTAAGTAAATCTTTTTCTATTGAAGTATTTAAACTATTGTGTCCCCGAGAGAAGACTTTTCAGTCATACAAATTTATATTATGAAGTTTTAAAAACAATGTAATGAGTCTTTTGTCAAGTTTCAAGCTTAGACTTGCATGCAATCTTAATGCTAGTAGAAATAATATGATAGGGTTTCCTAATGCTTAGTTTGACAAGATTAAGCTAAGTCAAAGATTTCGACAAGTCGAAGTAGAATCTTGAGTGTTGAATTTTATCGTAGGATCTTTGAACATTGTATACTTTAAATTAGCTTTTAGTGAAACTCTTTCGAAAACAACAACGATGAGTTTAGTGACCACTCTTGAATGGATAATTTAAGTAGTGGGATAACTTAAAAATCTACGAAATAGCCTATAGCATTATCCGAATGATCGATAAGCTAGGAATCCATTCTTTTTTTCATGTAGATGGAAATGTTTCCATGAGCTAAGTAGAGAGAGAATAAACCTCATTGCCATGCGTTAATGCATGATGAATTTTAAACACCTTGAGGTTATCGAGGTTGTTGTATTAAACTTATTTATATAGGTAACTATAGGATTGCGATTAATTCGAGTCGAGTGGGGTGGGTGAACTTATTACTTGCATTACTACAACGTTAATTATATTCAAATCCTTTGGCCAAGGTAATGCATGATACTCAAGTGCATTGATAGTTCACTGTGACTGGATGGCGTAGCTTGTGGAGTGGTCATGCTTGACTAGAGGGTAGCTAGGGGATTACATGATAACAAGTCACGTAGGTCACAACACCAGAATTCAGATGGCAAACACCATTGGTTATCCTAAGTCTATCCTCTTTGAGTAGGGTAGGACCACTTCTGGATAGGAAGGAGTGTGGGAGACCGACAGTCTGTGGTTGGAGGTTAAGCTCCTTGAAGATACTTTCTCTTCTTTATTCTTGAGGATTGCCGAGACTTGAATTTGGATGGTCGACAATCGAGATGCAGTGACTTTGGTCAGTTTCTATTTTGGATTTGTTCTAAGTAACTTTTATCAACATATTGTTTAAATGTTATGGATGATTATATCCTTTTGTATAAGTTATAAATTCATGATTATTGTTAGTCGATGGATGTTCTCCTTGGTTATATGAATTGGAAACGAATTACTTTTTTGTTTTTAACTTTCAAAAAAAAAAAATTACCTTTCGTTAAAACTTAGTTTTTAGGGTGAAAACAAAACTGGGTGTTACATATGGTATCAGAGCTAACCAGGTTTAGCACTAGGGCTGATGAGTCCACTAACCTGATTAGGAATCAGCATTATGCAGGTAGCTAATGATTTGATTTACTGTGCCAGGATGGTACGTATCAAGAAAACCATAAGGAAGTCCTTCGCTGGTAAGGAACGTTATCTGCAAGCTAAGTAGAAACGACTTGCGATGATCAAGACTATTGAGAAAATGAATGATGAAAATGACATTTGGCTAGATGATGTGGAAACTTTTGCCAATGCTCTGTCACGACTCAAACAAATGAAAAAAGAACTCCTAGAGACAGCTAGGACGGCAGCTCAAATTATGGTCAATTGTTGCCCTATTAGTATACCCATGATCACTAGGGATCCCCGTATACCAGCTAGAGTTGAAATCATTGTACTATCATGTGATAGCGAGTCTGAGGGTTATACCCCTCGTGAATATGTGTTAGACAATGAATCCGAAGGTTACACCCCTCTCATAAATACTGAGTGAAACATGAGATATGTCTATCCTTAAAGAATGTATATACAATTTTGCAAAGTATAATAAAGACAATTTTTGGTTTGAGAATAGCTATGGTTATGAGCAGTTGTTATGTTTTGATAATATACAAAATGATAAATCACAGAACTGATTAGTACTTGCTTAAGCAGGTGAGAAAACAAACAATCATGGATCAATCAGAGTTTAATGAGAGAGAAGATCAGGAAGGTCATAACTCTCAAGAAAACCCACTGATAAATTGGACAGAATTCTTAATATCCTTACTCAAACTAAGGAAAGGTTGGGCAAATTGGAAAACAAAGTGAATGAAACCGGGAATACGGAGGGTGAAAATGAGTATTCTAATAATGCAAGTAAAAGTAAACAATGGGATCATGGCACATCAAGTGAAAACCAAGATGATAGTGAAGCTCAGAGGGAGACAAAAGACAAACTTGCACTGGAACTATCTAAGGATATGAAAAAGATTACCCCTCCCAAATTTGATGGAACGAAAACCAGTGATGCAGTAGAAGCATGGTTAACAGAAATGGAGAAATACTTTGAAATCAGAAATTACTCTGAGATTACAAAGGTAGTGTGGGGAGCATATCAGTTATCTGGAGAAGCATCCACTTGGTGGATGAACAAGAAAATGGAACTGGAATTAAGCCCCTTGAAGGTGACATGGAATGAATTTGTGGAACTTTTTCGAAAGAGGTGGTTACCACAGCTATATTTTGATCAAAAGCTAACAGATTTCCAAAACCTCAATCAAGGTGATCTGTCTGTGGTTGAATATGCAGAAAAATTTACTAGATTGTTGAAGTATGTTCCACAATATCAAAAGGATGAAAGATTTCGGATAAGAAAATTTATTATGGAACTCAATCCTCAGATTGGCAGTGAGGTGGAGGTGCATGGTCCAAATACAATGGACCAAGTATACGAGAAAGCAATTAAGCAGGAACAGAAGATCAAATCCATTTCTACTTACCGTGAAAAGAAACGTAAGAGATTTGATAAGAACTTCAGTGATCAGACGTATAAAAGGAAGATTGATAAAGGACATGGAAACAGGAGGTTCGATAATGGAAATCAGAAAATCAAAGGGGGATTTGGTAATGAACATAGAAATGAAGACTATAAGAAAAATGAGAATTTTAAGAAGAATGATGATGCTTTGAGTAGACCATCCGAGAAGAGAGGACCAATTGGAGGATGTTTTTCATGTGGTGGAGATCATTATGCTAACTGTTGTCCTAATAAAAAGTAGAATGGACAGCTTAGGAATATGGTACTTCCTTCGCAATAGGAAGCGTTTCAACAAAGGATTCATGCCGTCCTTGACAATCGACAAGCTGAGTATCAAATTACTCCCATTGAGATGGCAGGTACATTATTTGGAGTTCTTGTTTCTATTATGTTTGATACTGGTGCTACAAAAAATTTTGTGTCATCTAGAGTCTTAAGTAAATTTCCTAGAAGAGCTGGCTTTATGTCAAAACCGTGGACATTTGAGTATGCAAATCACTCAAAGGCTCAGGTAGAGCAATGTTTGTTTGAAGCTAAGATTGATATTTCAAACTTCTCCACTGAGGTAAATTTATATGTAGCACCTTTAGGGTCCTACGATGTCATCTTAGGAATGAATTGGTTGTGGAGACATAGGGCCAAGGTAGATTGTTTTCATAAAATAATTGAGTGTCTGGATGATAAAGGAAATAAAGTAAATTTTCAGGGTATTCAAAGGGAAATAAGGATCAGCTCTATTTCTTCAAAACAATTAAAGTGGGCAAGGCGTAAGGGATGTTAACTTTTTGCAATCAAAATGGACCTAGTAGAGGAAGCCTTAGAAAAGCAAACATTTGAGAAAAAATATCCATATCTTTGCAATTTCAGTGATGTATTTCCTGAGGAACTATCGGGCTTGCCTCCAAAAAGAACCTTTGATTTTGCCATAGATATTAAACTAGGATCTGAGCCAGTATCTAAAGCTCCATATCAAATGACCACTACTGAACTCATGGAATTGAAGGCTCAATTGCAGGAGCTATTGTCTAAAGATCTAATTAGGCCAAGTGTATCACCATGGGGGAGCTTTGGTTATTTTCATCAAGAAGAAGGACGGAACCCTTAGACTATGTATAGATTATCGGATGCTAAATAAGGAAACAATAAAGAATAAGTTACCACTACCACGTATTGATGATCTATTCGACCAAATGTGTGGTGCATCAGTCTTTTCTAAGATAGATTTGAGATCTAGATACCATTAGTTGAGGTTGAAAGATGAAGATATTCACAAGACTGCATTTAGAACAAGATATGGTCATTATGAGTTTACTGTGTTGCCATTTGGATTAACTAATGCACCAGCCGCTTTCATCAATCTCATGAATAGTGTTTTCAGAGATTGCCTTGATAAATTTGTCCTAGTTTTCATTGATGATATTTTGATATATTCCAAAAATGAGGAGGAGCATAGACAACATCTTCAAATTGTTTTGCAACGATTAAGAGAACACAAATTGTATGCGAAACTCTCGAAATGCACTTTCTTTCAGAAAGAAGTGTAGTATTTGGGACATACAATATCAGCTAAAGGGATATCAATTGACCCAGCTAAAATTAAGGCTATTATGGAATGACCTGTACCTTCCAATGTTTCAGAAGTACAAAGTTTTATGGGATTGGCTGGATATTACAAAAAAATTGTTTTGAATTTCTCAAGTATTGCTAGTCCAATTACTTCTTTGCAGAGAAAAGGAAAATGGTTTGTTTGGATTGAAGAATGTCAAAAGGCATTTGATTTGTTAAAAGAGAAGTTAACAACAACACCAATCTTGAAAGTCCCTGATCCTGAAGGGCAATTTGAGGTTATTACTGATGCCTTAGGAGGAGGGTTAGGAGGTGTACTTATGCAAAATGGGCGTGTAATAGCCTATGAATCAAGAAAGTTGCAAAACTATGCGCAGAATTACGGTCCTCATGACTTAGAACTGGTAGCAGTGATTCACGCCCTTCAGATGTGGCGACATTATTTGTTGGGAAAGACTTTTATATTAAAATCAGATCATCAAAGTCTTCGTTACATATTTACACAATCTCATCTCAATGCAAGACAAAGGAGATGGTTAGAATTAATATCAGATTATGACTTTGAGATTTCTTACATCAAAGGTAAAGAAAACCGAGTAGCTGATGCATTAAGCAGAAGAAGACACATAGCTTCTATAATCTCTATTCATGCTAATTTTAAAGATTTAGTATTGCAAAGTTTATCTGGAGATGAATATTACGAGTAGGTGAAGCAAGCTCTACAATCAAACCCTAAGGATCCAATATATGATGGATTATGTTTTGAGTCAGATGGATTGATGAGATTTAAGGGAAGAATCTACGTTCCTAATTCTGTAGAACTTAGAAACCTTGTTTCGAAGGAAGTTCATTGTGCACCTTATTCCAGACACCCAGGAGTAACAAAACTTTTAGCTGATGTCAAACCGCTATATTTTTGGAAAGGAATGAAAAGCGACCCTGCAAGGTTTGTAGCAAGTTGCTTGGAGTGTCAGAGAGTGAAGGCAGAACACCAACATCCTGCTGGATCGTTATACCCACATGATATTCTAGAATGGAAATGGCAGGTTGTTAGTATGGATTTTGTTCAAGGGCTACCAATGTCTAAGAATAGACATGATGCCATATTGGTTGTTGTAGATAAACTAACCAAGGTAGCACATTTTATACTGGGAAATCTGACAGATGGAGCTCATATTTTGGCTCAGAAATTTGTGCAAGAAATATTCAGATTGCATGGGGTACCTGAAAAGATTATATACGATAGAGATGCTCGAATAACCTCTCAGTTTTGGCAAACTTTATTTTCGGCATTAGGGACTAAACTCAATGTGAGCACTGCTTACCATCCTGAAACTGATGGACAAACAAAAAGGGTTAATCAGGTCCTAGAGGATCTTTTATGAATGTATTGCATGGATCAGCAATATAGATGGGAGGAATATTTACCTCTTGTTGAATTTGCCAATAACAATTCCTATCATTCTGCCATTAAGATGGCATCGTTTGAAGCATTATATGGAAGGAAATGCAGAACTCCTATAAGCTAGGATAAGCTGGAAGATAGGATAAGCATTGGACCTGAAATGCTTGCAGATATGGAAGAAAAAGTGAAAATGATTAGGAAGAGGTTGGCAGAAGCCAATGATAGGCAGAAAAGTTATGCAGATTGCAAACGGGTGCCTAGACATTTCTCTGTTGGTGAGAAAGTTCTTTTGTGAGTGAAACCCCATAAAAGCTCAATCAAATTTGGTAAATCATCAAAATTGGCTCCTCGATATGTCAGATGAAGTCCTTGAGATTATCAATCCAGTGGCCTACAAAATTGCTCTACCTCCAGTCTTGTCCAAAATGCATAATGTTTTTCATGTTTCATACCTAAAGAAATATTTTGTAGGTAATGACCACATTCTTAAATGGAATTCCTTACAGATACAAGAGCCAGGAGTGGTTGTGATCAAGCCACTCAAGGTGCTCGAAATGTGTAAACTTCATTTACGCAATCAAGAGGTTTTGCAATACAAAATTTTGTGGGACCAATATGGCAAGGATAGCACTACTTGGGAAGACTATAATGACATCCACCAAAGATTTCCTTATCTTTTCAAAAACATTAATGTTAAGCTATAAAAGCTTGTTTTATGTTAAAATTTTGCTTGGTAAACTCAATCATTGGCGACGATGATTCTATAGGGGAAAGATATGTTACATCCCCATTTTGGATTCAATATTACTATTTACTTTTTCTTAAATAGTATAGTTATGTGGATATGTTTTAACATCATAGGAACTGATGATATGAGTAGAAATGGTTAATTTTATGAAATTATGGAATCTACTTGATTATGATCAATATGATGTTATGAATTAGAATGTCTTTTCAATATGAAAATGAAATGATTTGATATAAATGTGTTTTGAGTAGAATATTGGTTATTTGACCACAAAATTGTATGTGAGATTGTCAATGATAGGAATAGATGGAACATGTCCGCTAGGAAGAAAGAAGAAGAGAAAGTGTCTTTGAGAAAGAGAGAGTAGACTCTAGAATAACCCATGGGTGCTTGTCACTGAAAATGAATATCGGGTAGATAAACCTAGATGCTTTGAGTTAAGCTTTGAGTTCAGGCTAAGTCAATTTTAGTCGAGATGTCGAGGTTTGCAAGGATAGGTCTTTCTCCTTTCGTAAGTCATCGTATTGAGTATGGGAAATAGACATCAGTGTCATAATACTCTGAATCGTGTCATCAATTATGAACGACTTATATATTGTTTAATACTTGTGGTCGAGTTGTAAGTCGTGTCTTGTTATTGGTTCGGCGCAAAAGTCAAAAGTTGTACGCAAGTCGATCCCAAGCCTTGTTTTTCATTCACGCTCAATTCGTCGTTATCGTCGTAAAGTGCTACGAGCGTATGACGTAAATGTCTCCTTGCAAAATTCGATGGATGTTGAATTGTTCTTTATTGGGCTATTATCGAATATTAAAGGGTTTAAATAATGTTTTAAATCTAGAGACCATGGTGTGTAGTACCTTTGGTTGTTTAGTATTGGAATATGTAATATTATTGTTAGTTATAATTAAAGTGTCATTTTGAGATAATTCCTTTATTCTTTAGTGATGTCGGTAATCAGGCAAAGGTTCGAGAGGGACACACTTAAGCTCTTTCTAAGATGTCTTTTATTTTGAATAGTCTTTTGCTTTCAAGCTTTAGACCTCATAATGGTCATCGGTCTAGCTTTTATTTTGTAGTCCATGCATTTGAAATATACTCATAGCATATATGAGTAGTAAGACAATTTGTTAAAACTGCCAACTGCCACCTCGCCAAGTGCGGAGCTCCATCTTGGAGAATGATCACGGAATAAGTGGAATGGCAAACCATTTTCTGGTTGTGGTCACGTAAGAAGGAGAAGGTTATGCATGTCGGGTGGTTACCCTGAATGTTAGGCATGGTCCTGTGAGTGGAAGAGGCAGTTATCCCTTCCCAGTTAGACAGGATTTAGGGGGTAGTAAGAGTCAATTTTTGGGGAGAGGAGATGGTGGAAGAAGCAAGGGTGAATGGCTTAGTGAATTTCAAATGCCGCGGACCAGTCTGTAAGCAGACTCAAGAGACTATCTACAAGTTCTCTTCTTCTCTTCACTGTGCAATCGTAGTTTTTCTTGTAATAAGTAATGTCTTCACTTGCATTTCGATAGAACATAGAATTTGCTTGAAGATACAAAATGTTATTTGTTAACAACCATAGCCTGTGTGTTTTTCTATCATCTTCAAAATGAGAGCAATGTTTTTGTCTCCTGCACTGCATCGCACCATAGACGTGAAACCCACAGTTTATTGCATTGTCCTGCGAAGGTCGAGATTAATGTGTAGTCATTGATTCTACTTTAGGAGGTTTTTAGTTATGTGTAGAGTGCAATTCAGAGTGTGTGTTTGGTCATAAAAAATTTCATAGCTATTACAAGCCGCAGTGGCAAAACCTTCGACGACATAGACTGAGTTCTCTTTTGGACAGTCGAATGCCATTGCTTGATTCTGCCAAGTATAACAGTCAGCTAGTGTTAAAGTAAAAGATTTTATTTTGTGATAACCGTCGATAGAGTAGAATCAAAGGTGTGAAGTGTAAGTCGAAAACATACAAGACTTCATAGTCCTCTATTTCTGAGTTTAAAATGGGTCAGTTGACCATGGTGAAATTACTATCCTAGCTGCGAATAATAACAAGCTTTAGTCTTTTTGCTTTTGTAAGTAAATCTTTTGCTATTGAAGTATTTAAACTATTGTGTCCCTGAGAGAAGACTTTTCAGTCATACAAATTTATATTATGAAGTTTTAAAAACAATGTAATGAGTCTTTTGTCAAGTTTCAAGCTTAGACTTGCATGCAATCTTAATGCTAGTAGAAATAATATGATAGGGTTTCCTAATGCTTAGTTTGACAAGATTAAGCTAAGTCAAAGATTTTGACAAGTCGAAGTAGAATCTTGAGTGTTGAATTTTATCGTAGGATCTTCGAACATTGTATACTTTAAATTGGCTTTTAGTGAAACTCTTCCGAAAACAACAAAGATGAGTTTAGTGACCACTCTTGAATGGATAATTTAAGTAGTGGGCTAACTTAAAAATCAACGAAATAGCCTATAGCATTATCCGAATGATCGATAAGCTAGGAATACATTCTTTTTTTCATGTAGACGGAAATGTTTACATGAGCTAAGTAGAGAGAGAATAAACCTCATTGCCATGCGTTAATGCATGATGAATTTTAAACACCTTGAGGTTATCGAGGTCGTTGTATTGAACTTATTTATATAGGTAACTGTAGGATTTCAATTAATTCGAGTCGAGTGGGATGGGTGAACTTATTACTTGCGTTGCTACAACGTTAATTATATTCAAATCCTTTGGCCAAGGTAATGCATGATCCTAAAATGCATTGATAGTTCACTGTGATTGGATGGCATAGCTTGTGGAGTGGTCATGCTTGACTAGAGGGTATCTAGGGGATTGCATGATAACAAGTCACGTAGGTCACAACACCAGAACCCAAATGGCAAACACCATTGGTTATCCTAAATCTATCCTCTTTGAGTAGGGTAGGGCCACTTCCGGATAGGAAGGAGTGCGGGAGATCGATGGTCTATGGTTGGAGGTTAAGCTCCTTGAGGATACTTTCTCTTCTTTATTCTTGAGGATTGCCGAGACTTGAATTTGGATGGTCGACAATCGAGATGCAGTGACTTTGGTCAGTTTCTATTTTGAATTTGTTCTAAGTAACTTTTATCAACATATTGTTTAAATGTTATGGATGATTATATCCTTTTGTATAAGTTATAAATTCATGATTATTGTTAGTCGATGGATGTTCTCCTTGGTTATATGAATTGGAAACAAATTACTTTTTTGTTTTTAACTTTCAAAAAAAAAAATTATTACCTTTGGTTAAAACTTAGTTTTTAGGGTGAAAACAAAACTGGGTGTTACATCTTCCATCTTGAAGGTGGAATTGTTACTCCCAATGGCCATAACAAGGTGGTCCCATGAATCTGGTAAGGAACACAGTAATGTCATACATCGATCCTACTCCTCTATCTTCACACCAACAAAAGTCAACTAGGCAACAAGCATATTGAATGTATTCAGGTGATCAGCGACAGATCCTCCATCTTCCATCTTCAGAGAATACAATTTCTTTCACAGGAATAGCTTGTTCACCAGGGATTTAGCCTGATAAACATCTCCAAGCTTCTTCCAAAGATCCTTTTGTTGTTCTCAAAATCAGCTATGCTTGTTTTTGTAGACAACCCCTACGAAACTTGTCCATCTCGTAGCCTACACTCTAAGTTTGCAAAATGAGACAAGTACTCTTGATCTCGTGCGAAGTCATTTGACATCCTAGAAGAGTTTGTGACATTTCCTTATGACGATTCCTCAAAAATCATGAAGCTTGGTTTGGTCATAAGCTTGCCAAAATATCAATTATTGAATATTTTGGGGTGTTAGAAAAGTTTTTGTAATCACATGCAATAGCGGTCCAAACAACCGCTATTACATGTGTTTTGTTGTTTTATGTGTAAGGTCGGCCCTTTTTGCCACTTTTACATATTTTACCAAAGTTTTCTTTTAACATGCGAGAGCGGTCCTAACCGCTACCCGTGCATGTCCTTGACAAAGTTTAACATGTAAAGGCGATTGTTATTACCGTTTATGCACGTTAAAACCTTCATTTGTATGAGCGGGCTTTTTCACCGCTTGGCAGATCTCTCCGAATCTTGAACTACTAGTTCCATTAATGGCATTTGTGTGGCCATTAATACCTTTCTTTTAACCCTTCTTAAAGCATTTTGGTCACTATTCTTTTTAGTTTTCATCCTCAAACTTCTCGGAATAGTCATTTAACACCCTGCGAAGACGATCAAACCACGGAGCTCATGGATTGTGCAGATTTCACACCTAGGGTTTTTTGTTACTATTTCCAGGTAGGATGAGGTTTCTTATGTTTTTGTTGTTGATCTCCTTCTTTTTGTTAGGGTTTTATTTAATGTTTTTCGTTTGAGATTTATGTAAATGTTCTTATCTGCTTTGGGTCATCATTTTGCACGTTTGAATGTAGTTTGAAACCCTAAGTAGAATGCTTTTGTGTTTTCGCCATTTCTTTGTTTGGTTAGTGGCAGATTCATCGTGCCCTACTTCATCATCTTATTAAACTTGGGTTTCCTACATGCACGGGCAGTATTTTTTGCCGCTCTCACATGAACCTAACACGTTAAACCTTCATGTGTATTAGCAGAGTTTTTCCCCGCCATCACATCCTTCATATGTTATCTTTCCTACATGTAAGGGTAGTTAAAACTGCTGCCCTTACACAAACTTTGTGAATTACCTTCCAACATGCAATAGTGGCTGAAACTACTGCCCTTGCACCTATAACTTGGAGTTTGTAAAAATAGATGCAGTGGTGGTCTTTTTCGCCGACTATACATCAAACCTTTTCGTTACACATGTATGGGGGGTCCATTTCGCCGACTTCACATGTGTTTCAAAGACTTAAATTTTTACCTTGATGTAAGGGCGGTCATTTTGACCGCCCCTACATCTAAACTTATATTTTTCCAAATACATGTAAAGGCGGTATTTTTCGCCGAGTTTGCACAAGAGTTGTCACAACCCTTCCTAAACACATGTAATAGTGGTCAAAATGAACGACTTTACATAAGTAAATTATCCCTCATGTAGGAGCGGTCATTTTGACCACTCGTGCACATTTTCCTAAATTTTTCTCAACACTAGGAAAATTCACCTTTCAAGACTTGTTAACCTGCTTTCGCCCTTTACCTCAATTTGCATGCACTCAAGCCCTTCAACACATGCTTTCCTATTTATGATCATCGACATGCAATTTCCCAGTTTATCCATTTTTCCCCTAACTATGAGATCATGGCCTTTTGCAGTTTTTAACAAGCATACGTGGTAGATATCTCTTCCAGAATTCTCTCCAGAGTTGATGTCGAAGCCATCTCCATCCAAAGCCAAAATCATGAAGTACAAGTACCAAGGTGTCTTTCCTGTCACTTCAGTACAGTCAAATGTTGATGAAATCAAAGATACAGAAATAGGACATGTGGATATGGCAGAATTTGTGGACAGAACTAAACAGATAAACCCTTCCAGACACATGCAAAAGATCATTGACAACAACATTCACTTGGTTGCCTCATTTCCAGTTTCTGCCCATAACCTTGAGTTTGTTCTTTAGGTGGCTAGCCATTACAACAGGGACACTAGGGTTGTGACAGATTCCCAAGGGAATGTGATCATGAGGTTGGATGTAGAATTTCTTGATAAAATCTTCATGTGTCCACCTATTGTAAACATTGGACAGATTGATTTTGCTCAAGGGCAAAAAGACTATGATATAGATGTGGAAGTAGTAAGAAGGTACATAAACAATAAATGGTTGAAAATTCCTCGAAGTAATCTAACCAGATGGCCGAAGGATCTCCCTAAGAGTGACTTTGTGGAGGAAGTTTGTGATTTGATCACTCTTTTGAGTTGTATCAGAGGACTCCCTTCTTCCTCCAAGTTTCAAGAATGGATGTACACATACATCAAGGTGATTCTTTGAGGCACACAAAGAATATTCTGGGGAGAGCAGATTAGTAATGCATTGCATGAGCAGTTGGTGAGGGTCAACACAACATTCAAATTCTATATGACCTCATATCTGGTAAATGTTGCTGCTAGCATGAGGAGCTTTCCTGGTCTGACTCAAGTTGGTGACAGGAGATTGGTTCCTGTGAATGAGTATTATCCTCAAATTAATCTGAAGGGATCAATCCATCATTTCTGAAGGGTGAATGATGCTTTCTTTTTAGTATTCATGTGCTTATGGGACAATGAACTTGTTCAAAAGAGGGTTTCAGATGAAGCCTGGGAAGTTGTGAATTCTTTTGGTTGCTTGTTCTTACAATTTCCTACTATCACATATCTTAGAGTAGGGTATTATCCTGGCTACCCTTATATTCTTCCATGATATCCCAGTGACTGAATTGTTCTCATGGAATTATGTAGGCAACTGATTATGGTACATAATAAACAAATGGAGCCGAAGAAGTCAAGGATAAAGTTTCCCGTAGAAATTGGAAGGTACTCAGTTCAGTCAACTAACAAAGTAAAAACAGTTGATTCTGAATTGCAGTTGGTCACCATGAAAACTTTCAAGAAAAGGGACTGTTTTAACTTCAGGAGAGTACAAGATAAAATCAAAAGGAAGTCAACTTTCCATGTGTCTATGGTGGAAGATATTTGGGCTGATCTCAGGACACAAAATGAGATCAGGAAGTTAGACTACTACAGACTTCATTTGAGTCAGATAGAAGAGTTGGGCCTCGTTGATATTCTAGATGGAATGGAAGATGATGGCGATGTTCTAGATCCCAAATATAACACTAAGAATGTTGAAATCTCACCTCTTCCAGAGGTGAAATGGTTAGTTAAAGAGGAAACTTCCATAAGGAAAAGATTTCAACTGATCCTGGCTAGCACAAATATAAGGGATCAAATTGAAGGAATTTCTCACAGGGTCAGAGACTGAAGCATAGGAGCAAACAGGCAAGAAAGTAGAAAATAGGACCAAGAATAAGAGTGACACCCCTTCTTCCTCCAAAATACAAAAACCAAAAATTAAATTTGTATCCAAGGGAGGGAAGAAGAAAGAAGTTGCAGAAACCTCTAATGTCACTGAATTAGGTGTTGAAGATACAAATGTTGAGCAAATGGAGGTTGAAGATGTTGAGACTGAAAAGCAAAATATTTAGAAATCTAAGGATGCCCAACAAACAAAAGTGTTTGATAAATCTGACGAGGAAGATGAAATTGAACAAGGCAAGGATGAGAATGTAGAAAAGGAACAACTTGGTGATCCACAGCAGTCCCCTAAGAAAGATCTTCCCACTGAATCACAAGTTTCTACACCCCTTCCTCATGCTCCTATTTCTGGTAGTTTTCTAGTAGTTTCAAGTGTTCCTCTTTCACCTATTTTCATTGTTTCTTCTGATAATACCCCTACTTCTGTAAGAACCAATTTTGGGACCGTGTTTGATTCCTCTGGTTCTATCCCAAGTTTATCTTCTCTGTCTTTTGATATTGGTGAACAATCTGTTTTGGAAAATCTTCTAGATGGTTCAGAAAAGGTAGCTGACACAGGTGTAGTTTTTACCAACACCAATCCTATTGTTACCATAACAGGTGTAAATCTGGATCTGGCGAAACAAGTAGTGGATTCATCTCTGACTATTAGTGCTTCTATGCTCCCTCTGTGGTTGTCTACATATACTCCCAAAAGAAAGAAGCAAGCTGTTTCGCCAGATGAAATTTATATAGAGAAGCTATTACCTATGAAATCAAAGACTGAAGAAAAAGCCTAAGATTGTTTCTAGGCTTATTAATGAAAAAGGGATCAGATATGCAGAGATTACTAGGCCACTAGAGGATGCTACTGTTGACAATTTTGACATGAATGATTATGTCATCTCAAGGGTTGATTTAGGCCAGTTAACTCATGAAGGCATAAAAGCAGATTTTCAAACTACTGCCAACACCTTGCTCGAAAAATATGATGAAGTCAAAAAGGAAAAAGAACAGTATAAAGCTAAAGCAGAACAACTTGCTACTGTTCTTCAAAAAATAGTAAAGTCATCTGAAATTGTGGAACCCATGGCAATGACTGTAGAAGATCCCCTGATCCAAAAGGTTGAAAAATCTTAGGCTAGAGGAAGGGTGGTAGAAGATATTGTGGAACGTTTGCTAGCTCAAGGGAAAATTCTACTGAAGACCACTATAGAAATGAAAGAAAAGATGGATAAAGCCAAAGCTGAGCTTGATAACATGGTTGACTTACTCTCCCAAGAACTGTAGGATCAGGAAGAGAGCTTGGAGGAATGGATAGAGATGAAAAAGATTAAGATAAAGAATCTGATCACCATCGGGGTCATCGTAAATAGGGAATCATATCTTAAGACTAAGGAGTCTCTGGTTCATCGCATCCATATAATAAAAGGCTTACTTGAGGATTTATGTCAAGCTTGTGAAACCAGTGAAGACAGCGATGCCATGCTTCTACACAGGCTAGAAGAACTCCACTATACCCTCACAGGTGAAGATCATAAGTTCCTTTCAGCAAATGAAATGATAAGCTCCTTCAAAGAGATGGTTCAAAGGAAATTCAAAGATGAAGTGCCCTCAGTACTTTCCATGGACAATATTTATGATCAGCATTCAACTTTTGAGAACTTGAAGGACAATCTTCATAAACATGAGAAGGCAATAATGGCAGTAAAAGATGTAATTCTTTGGGCCCGCACTATCTTAGAAAATACAGCTAAACTAGATGCATGTGAAATGGTAGCTATACAGGCCATGTACTAGAATTTTCTAAAGAAGAATGATGGAGGAAGTTGATACCTTAGTTTATTTTATTCTTGTATATGTAATTTGAATTTTGTTGTGGACATATTCATATGTAATTTTTCAAAATGTAATTACATGTGAGGCAAAGGAAGTCCTAAGTTAAATAGGACTCTTATGTTTGAATAAGTCAAAGTAGTTAGGATTTTCCTATTTTTGCTCCCGGTTTCTCTTATAAATAAAGAGGACCCCCATTGTAAATATCATCTTTTATCTATTGCAAAGAAACTCTGCCAAATTTGAAAACATTTCAAGACTTTGAGCTTTTTATGTTTATCATATTTTTCAAGTGAATATCAATATAAGCAGGCAATTTGAGTATCAAACTTTGAGTTGAATCATATTGTTTTATGAGATCAGTGTTCTTATGTCATTGGTGTTATATTATATTGAATCATTGTTGGAATCGTGGAGTTTATTGAAATTTGAGAAGAGTGTTCTTGTTTTGGTTGAATAGACTTTGTGCTATTTTTCTCATTGCGGGATTTTGTGTTTATTTGTGGGAACAAAATTGTTTAGAGACTTTGTGCTATAAACTGTTGTGTTCAAGTTAGTTATATCATATTGGGTGATAGTAGAGACTTTGGGCTACATTTGAATTCAATTAAGTTTGTTTGTGAGAAATAAGCCAAATGATAGAAAACTTTACGTTTCTATAGTTTGTCTCAGTTCAAGAATTATCAAATATCATTTATTGTGAAGTTGTTATTTTGCAAGAGAGAAACATCTATTCTGAAAAAAGAGAATAGGATGCAATGAAAACACCCCAAGAATAGTTTTAGTTTATTCAAGTATTAAAAGTTGTTTGTTAGAAAGAGCTCATTATCTAGAGGGAACCTCCCCTTGCTGAGAGGAGAGACTCAGTCTCATCATAGCTGTGGCGATATAACCATTTTGTAGTTAGTTAGCTAAACAACAAAATATTCACCCAACACCTTTGTAGTCTTCTCTTCATGAATATTCAGGAGCACTGAATCAGCCAAATAGAGTCTTATCAAACCCTTAGCTTTTCAATCTTTGAGATCCCAGTCTTCTTGAGACATTGTCATTGGTTTTATACCAGATATGGCTTCCCATAAATCCTGATCTACAAGCATGTCCTCCATTTTGAGTTTCCACAACTCAAAATTACTGCCACTAAACTTCTCTATCTCAAACCTCCCAAATGTACTCGTCATCTCTTACCTGCAACAAAGATTTCAAAATTCTCTACACAAGCTCCCACTCAAATGAAGATCAGCTCAAAAAACCCTCTACCCAACAACTAGAACCAAAGGTGATCAAGCTCTGATACCAACTGAAAGGAAGCAAGGTACGCGTAATACGCTTCCTACACTGATCTAATGAGGAAAAACTTATGCAAATTTCTTTTACAGTTACAGATTAAGATGCACATTAACAGAAAATGATAACAATTTCCAAATGCAAACACAAAACTCACAACACAATATATACATGGGGAAAACCCTTACGGGTAAAAAACCCCACACTCCAAAGCCGCCCAATATATTATTCAGAAATCACGAAGATTACAATATACTTGCAGAGCAATATTTTACAGGAGTATACCCAACTAGAGATTCAGGAGGTCATTCGACATCTATAAGATTCTACATACAAGCTCCATCTCAAGTTCCTGATATATAGGAGATACAATACAACACACCGCCAATGGTAATTACTAAACCATGAGCTGAAACCACCCAAAAGTGGTGCCTAAATTATTTCCCAATCAAAGATGCCTTGTGATGTGCCAAACCACACACCACCACATGTAACTCTCCCCTTTAGAGCTCTTTTATGTGTCCAACACGTTTTTACATTTTCCAAAACCAAAGATCCAACTTCCGGAGGCCATAACTTTTGATCCGGGTGTCCGATTGACGAATTGTTTTATGCGTCAGAAAGCTCATGAAGTGCTCTATCACCCTATAACCTACTTTGCCAGTTACAACAATTTTTAGGCCATTTAGAGAAGGTTTGATACCCAAAAATTGAGTTCAAAACTTTTTTGGCAATTTCAAAAAAATAAAAAACTTTAATATCTCACAATCTAGATATGATCTTGAGACGAAACTCACCCGAGACGTTCATTTAGTTGTTCTGTACCTTCTGGAAAAAAATTGAGTTCAATCCAAGCTCAAATGAAGAACTTACTGAAACTAGTAAGTCTCACTATTTATCGCTCTCTAGGAGACTAATGGAAACTTTGAAAGTTCCAGACCACTATCCAAGATAATGGGTATCCAAAAAGACCAGAACTGGGAAGAATAGTAACATTTCAAAGTTGCAAGGTTGAGACACCTTTCCTAACAACATGGACTTGATAAGGAGATGAAGTGGGTTGATATGGATAAGTTGATATGGAATTAATTTAACATGTGGATGGATTAGGATGATATGGAGTGGAAGGTGATGTCGCATAGGGATGAGGTGGAATTTGTTGATGTGGAATGGATAGAGGATTATGTGTTTGTTGGTTTTGACATGTGGCTATGAGGTGTTGGGATTGAGCTATGAGGTGTTTCATTTGAGGTGATAAGTTTTCATGAAGCTGACATGTTTGAATGAGGCCTTGGAGTCCTTGAATAGTGTCTTGGGTTATAGATTGTGGTGCTTGATAAAGTTTGTGAAATAAGTTTTGGAATTGGGGTATTATGTCTTCCAATGTTGTCATTGTGTCACACATGTTGGATTAAGACCCTTTTTAAATAGGCTTGATGGGATTATGATGATAATGTGGAATGATTAGGCTGATTATTATAATGTATGATTAGGATGAAATTGCTTAAATGATAAATGTAGGTGATGATGTGTAATTTTTAGGATATAACAAATAAGATGGTAGATGGCAAGAATGATTAGGGTTTTTCTTAGAGTGAAGGTGATTTGGAATGAATTGAAAAATTAGATATTTAGGATTGGGTGATGTGGTCTAGGATATTTGTTATGAGATGTTGGTTGAAGATGATGTGGCAAGTGTTTATTGGAAGCTTTCTTTGGGCATTATCAAACACAAGATCTCATATGTGAATGCATGAACACACACTCCAAGCACAATGATGAATTTACCTGTCAAGATTTAAATGTTATGATTTAGCACACACACTTGAAGACACAACAACAAGCCTAATATTTAGTTCAAGTAGGGTTTGGCCAATTAGGTCTTGGGCTAGTTTACACAAGGTTGACTAAGGAATTGAAAGTGAAATCTTGCCACACAGCTAGGAGAAAGGGGTAACCTACCCTTCACCTTCACTTCCCAAAGGTATAAAGTTCTTTGGGGCTTAGCCAAGAGTGATAAGATTCCAACTCCCAATTAGGGTGTCTTTCGATTCAGCCTCGGTTGAGGTCATCCCTTGGAGTGGTGTGTCTCCAAGTAGGCCTCCTAGATAGGGTATGACAAAAGCGAACCAAGTGAGCTGTCACCTGATTCACACTCGCACTTGTAAATTGACCCTTAGAAAAATGAAATGTGTGGAAGACAATTCAAGCACTTGTTCTTTTTAGATCCAAAATCCAAATATGTGATTGAAGACATTAGTTCATTTTAACCCAATTTTTTGATGTGATTGCAAGCAAGTTGTTCATTTTAAGCCCAAATCCAAATGTGTTTACAAATAATGATTAAGAGATGAAAGATTAGAATGAGTGCACCTAATAAAATTGCTTTCCAAATTGATGTTGTGATTGATCCAAATGCTGCTCCAGCTCCTTTGATTCACCTACAAGCCACAAAATTGCAAAATGACCAAGTAAACTTGCATAGAAGATGATTATGTGAAAAAGATGAAATCTAATAAATACTGATTATAATGACCTGATACATAAAAATGGATTACACATATAGAAAATTTAGGAAATTCTATGCACTTTTAAAAAAAATTCGTTGAAATCTGATAAATTATGCTCAAGATTTGTTCGATTGAAGTTGACATGCAAGTTTGACTTTAACAGCGAAAAATGGCTAGAAAATGGTAGTCACCTGATAAAACCTAGACAGCTGTGTAGTTTGTCCTATCATCTTTCCAAAAAGTCCTCATTTACACGATTTGGAGCCTGTATGTGAAAGTTATGGCAAAAAGAAAAAATCAGCCTCCTTTGGCATGTAGAAGGCAAGACAAGGCTAGCTGACTGGCAGTTTGACTTTGACCACTAGCGGTTTGATAGTTTTTGATCACATGTTACCTATGAGTGCCTGGTAGTTAGGTTTGTACCAGGCGGTTATGGTCTCAGATAGCCCTCTCCCGGATAGTCACAGATTGTCAACATTCATTAACAAAACCAACCTCCGAATATCAACGATCCAAAATTTTAATATCAAATCCAAATATAAACACCAATCCAAATGTTGAAGATGTTACGGGGTGACGAAACCTTTAGCCGGTCAACCAAACATTAGTAAACTATAAAGTCATGTTTAGGATAGGCGACTGTGTTTTTTAGTGATGGCTACCCGGAGGTCGATGACAAAGGTTTGGACGAATTAATGGTTGCGACTGAAGTTTGATAGTGGCTGCAAGGAAGCCAACAAAGACAACAACGAAGTTGGTGGATATGTGATGTTGACCATAGTAGAGGGGATTGAATGAGATAGCAAGGAGGATGAGATATCGACCGACGGAGGTGGATCAATGTTGACAACTGGATGTGTGTGGATACACAGTATGGATTCGGGTGTCGAAATCGTACGACAGATCACATGATGTAGAATTTGTGACACAGGGGTTGAAATGGTGGTGACTGCAGACAGTGGCAAATCAGGGGCAGATGGTGTCGATGGGTCTAAGGAATGGTGGAAGAGTTTTATAGAGGGGTTTTGACCATTGACAGAGAGAAACAACTGTGACTAGTGTTCCAAGGGCAGTGACGGGAATCTTAAACGGTGGTCGGGAGTGTTTGAAGTATGACCAACGACCGAAAAAGCGACCATCAACTGTTAAATAGAGGGTGATCATGGCTGGCAATTAAGAAAAAGATAAAGCAATGGTTGATGGGAAGGTTTCCACAAGAGGTGGCAACCAATTAAACACATGTGGCAACGGGAACAACTAGGTTGTGGCGTTGAGGTTTTGGCATTGAGGGGTGTTGACTAAAAGGTCCATGGCGGTGGTTTTTTTAATGGATGATGATTAGTTTATAATGAATGGGGGTCGATGGGCTTAATTAGAGGCATGGTTGATGTGTTTGGAAGTGACTATAGTGACAAAAAAATGACTAAGAGGTGATAAGATGATGGAGATTGGAGTTTATGAGTGGAGTGGTAGTTAGGTTTCTTTGAACGATGAAAGATATGCAGAAGGCCGAACTAGGATTTATCAGTGGCGGCAATGTGAAAGTGGTGGTAGGAAATATAGATTGGGCGAAGGATTTTAGGTGACAGGGAGATTTGAAATGCAGAGGTCGATGGGTTATAGACTTTGACAACGAAACAGTAGATAAGGTTTGCGACTAGGTGCAGAAGAGGGAAGAAAATAGGGTCGACCAAAATTTAACCCAATTGCAGATGAAACACAAACCCCCTAAATGATCACAAACTCTTGCAGAATGAAATCAAATGATACCCCATCACTAGAGATACAGCCAAGAGTGTTAGCAGGCTACACAGTGGATCCGTGTCGTATGGATCCGTACGGTACGGATATGCAAAGTAAAAAAAAATCAAAAAATTTTCAGTCACAAAACCCCAACAAGTTTATAGTCAAAGTTCATGGAAAAGGCCTCCCAGATGCAATGGTGAGGTCAGATCTGAGCTAGGAGATCACCTACAACAATCAACTTGCAAAACTTGACAAAACGAGGGTTAAAAGAATACAATTTTTTGACAACAAAACCCTGCAAAAATTATTGATTAGATCCAATGGAGCATGTTCACATCAAGTTCACCAGAAAATATGTATAGAAGAATTTGGATAAAATGGAAAATGATAAAACAATGAAATGCATTACCTTGTCTAAATCCTTCAATAACTTGAATAGATAGAATGCATGATAGGTTTATTGATTGAATTTGATATGTTGGTTGCTTAATTCCGCAGCATAACACTAAGATGAAGATTGATAGATGGAAGATAATGGATGAATGATGCAAAATAGAAAGATGATGGATGATAGATTGAGGAGAAAATTTGACAGAGTAAGGATACTTGAGACTAGATGCATGAAAATGGCTTATGAGGGGGTTGATTTATAGGCAAGGCTTGGTTCAAATGGATGGTTGAGATTGAAAGGCTAAATGGAGGATGTGGACGGCTAGGATTGATTAGTTATTCCCACACTTCAAGGGAGTTGTAGGACCATGTGACAAGTGTACAAAGGAGGATAAGGCTCATATGCGATAGTGTACATAAAAAGTAGCACAAATGTGACCGTGTACATAAAAAGTACTACCACACATAATTGGAATGAGAGATGGACAAGTGTTGGAATGTGGTGAGAGGTGAGGACCTAATTCAAATATTTTATTTGAATTAGTTGGGATATTAGTTGGAAAATTAATTAAATAAATAAGATTTATTTAATTAATTGGAAAGTGGATTAGGATAGGATAGGATTATGAATGGGAAATTAATTAAATAAATAAAATTTATTTAATTAATTGGCTAAGTGGGATAAGTGGGATTAAGAGTGGGAATAGGACAAAATGCTACATGATGTCTAAATAATGTTTTTGACTAGGTGATGCAAGACATGGACAAATTTGGGGACAATTTTGGGTGTCTATAGGAGGCATAGGATGCATAAGCTAGAGTGGTTTTCCCCTTGTCAAAGGTAGCATGAGGACTTAAGGACACTTGATCTTGGTGCAAAGGGTAACTTGGACTTGGATGTTCTTGTTGTGATGGAACTTGATAGTCTTGTAGGTAGATTTGGGAATGAGGAGGAATGTTGAAATAAATAGTTGGATGTGTGAGGCCTACTTTTTTTTTTTCATTTCCGTTCATGTGACTATTTACCTTACTGTTGCTGATACTTTTATACTTGTGGGACTGTTGATCCCAGATTCCTAAACTTTTAGACTTTATTATGTTAAAGGAAAACTAATTGGGTGATGTTAGATAGATGCTTGTATTAAGAGAAAATAAATTGGGTGATGTTAGATGGATGTTTATTTTATAGGAAAACTAATTGGGTGATGTTAGATAGATGTCTATATTATAGGAAAACTAATTGGGTGATGTTAGATGAATGTTTATTAATTAAAGGAAAACTAATTGGGTGATGTTAGAAAGATGCTTTTATTAAGAGAAAACAAATTGGGTGATGTTAGATAAATGCTTATTATTAAGGGAAAACTAATTGGGTGATGTTGGATAGAAAATTGTTTGAAATTCAATTTTGGGAATGGATGTTTGAAATGCAGAAATTAGAACCTAATTGTATGGTAACCATTCCTTATGTTTATGTGAACTTGTGATATTTTATGGGAGTGCATGTTTTAAATTGCTTTGGCTATGATATTTATATGTGGAATTAACTTTGCAATTGAGTGCGCAGGTATTTCTAACAAACCATAGATACTGGAGATCATCCCACACTTGATGTTGTAATCCCTTGTGAAGCTGATCTAGTTCCACGAGGAACTAAGATCAATTATGTGTATGATGTAATGTTGTAATGTTAATTTGCATGAGGTTAATTGAGTTAAGTCTACCCTCTTTTAATTTGAATTATGATATGTGTTGTAAGAATTGTCTTTGATTTACATTTATAAATTTTGAATTTTTGGAGACCCTTTTCATGTGTTTTAACTTGACCCTGGGTGCCCTAACTAGACTAAACTTGACCCTGGGTTATACCCCATGGGTCTAGGGTCCCTTTTGACTTGGGTAACCCTCAGTAGACCTCCGTATGGTCACCTTAACTTCACACTGAAGTTAAGTGACAAATTTGGAGGCATGGGAGGGATAGGATGAGTGGTACCAACACTTAAACCCATCCCTTTTCACTTCCCAAGGTTAGGGATGACTTCATGACCCACCAATTGTGGAGGATTTGACTTCAAGTCTCTCTCACAATTGGTGAGAATACCCATGGAGTTGTGTGGTCCTTCATGAGAGGAAAGGAAGGGGAGACATGTGTCACCCTTTCCCTCTTTAACTCCCCTTTTCTCTCCCATGTGTTGGAGAGAGGACATGTGGTAAGGGGTAAGGAAGACTTTGGGGATGGGTGAGTGACATGTGTCAACACCCATCCCTTGGTACATGCTAGTGGTTGGGAGGAAGAGTGAGGAGGTGACAAGTGTCACCTTCCCATTCCTCTAAGCTCATGGAATGTGCTTATTTTAATCCCACTTGGGATAAGGTGAGGGGTTGTTGAATTTTTGAGCATTTTTAATTGTGGGAAATTGATTTTGGGGGAGAAAAATAGAGGGAGTTTGGTGGCTTATGTTGGAGGAGATTTTAGAGGAGCTCTACATCAACTTCTTCCATATTAGGGCTTTTAGAGGTTGGTTTTGAAGGCTAAGGCCTTCCCCTTGTATTTTCAATTTGCTTGCATGATGAATGTGTGAGATGGATTTTGCTTGTGTTGTATTTTATTAATGTGGGAAAAATTTAGTAGGGTGTTGAAAGAGCCTCTCCCACTTGGGAGAAAATGCTCATCAAGTGTGGGGTAGGGGAGGAGTGATCCTCCTCAAGGTCATTACCTTGTTTTTGGGATGTTGAAAGCCTTGAGGTCATTCTATGTATTTTTGAGTAATTTGTTATATGGCTTGAAATCCAAAATATGAACTCCTTTGAAAATTTTGTTAACATGTTGGCTTGAGGCCATGAGAAAAAAAAAATGTGTTGATATATTTTGAAGGAGTGGCACTCTAGAGTTGAGTGTGTCCACTCTCCTACCCCTTTTAAACCCACCTTGGTTGAGTTGTGTGTTGTAAATATCCACGGGTGTAATATTGTGCTTTGAGATGTTTGTTGTCTTGTTGTGAAGTGGATTTGAGTTCCCTAGGTGTGTGGATGACCTCCCTAGCTCGAGGGTGACCCTCTTGCGGGTCTACGGTAGGGAGGAGAGCAAGATGTGTGGTGTTTCTTTCCCTTGTGTGATATGCAGGTTTCATGGAGCTTAGTGTGAAGTTGAAGAAATTAATTGTCTTGGAAAATATTTTATATTCCTTTACTCTTAAGGCTCTTGAGGAGAGCTTGGTCTTATTAAGAATTTCATCCTTGTTGATTTTCAAAGAGGAGAACTTCTCTCTCTTTGTTGTTGTAAAATTTTGTTTTCTAAGTTGTGAGAAAATCTCCTTCATTGTATTGATAGTTTTAGTTTGTTAAATTAAATTTTACCATTTATGAAATGATGAAGGAAGGAAATTTTGTTTTTAAAAGGATATTGCTTGTATATAATTTCTAATACTCCTATTAGCAAGTTGAGATTGAGTTGTTATTGTGCCAAATAAGGAATTATGAATTGTTATTTTGAAAGAGAGAAAATTAGTAGTTGTCAATTTTTAGGAGTATCTAATTAAGTGTTTTTTTTGTTCTTTATTTGCAAGTGTATTTAATAATAATGCAATGAATTCAATTTGTGGAAAATTATGATCTCTTGCCTCAATAGAAATTTGATTTAAAAAAAATAATAATAAATGTGATTGCATAATTTACAAATTTGTTTAAAATAGAAAATCTATGAGTATAATGAAGGAAAGTTAAAGTTAAAAATAAATAGTTTTATTTAATTGTGTGTTTTAATTGTATATGTTTACAAGAAATAAAAAAGGCAAACTGATTTGAGAATTTTGATTATTACATTTGAAAATTCATATATATATATATATAGATATATATTTGTTAATTTTATTATATTAAACAAACTGTGTTTTTTTTTTAATGGGACTGTGAAAACGTTCTATGTATATATACATATATATATATACATATATACATACATATATACATATATATACATATATACATATATACATATATATATACATATATACATACATATATACATATATATACATATATACATAAATACATATATATATACATATATACATACATATATACATATATATATAAATACATATATATATAATTTAAATTGAATATATTATTAAAAAAATGGATGCCGAATTTATTAGTGGAGCAGCTGTTGAATTTATACAGTCCACGGATTTTCAAGTAATAAAAACTGTTACATTTGGTGGGGGTTCGAACCCCCACCGTCGCTATTGAAATAGGGTGTGGGGAGGGGGCGGAGCCCCCACCCACACCCCACTAAGTGGGATGTGGGTGGGGGCTCTGCCCCCTCCCCACACTCCTCGCCTCTTAAAACCCTGCGGCCCCCTTTGTGTAGTCCGCTCCCCCTACACTGCCGCGACCTCCTTCGCAGAACTCTGCTCTCCCTCCGCCTGCGACCCCTCTGCTCTCCCTTTGCCACTCCTTGCGGCTACCTCTGGCCTCCCTCTACCCGCGACCACCACCTGTGGCCTCCTCCGCTGCCCTATCAGCACCGTCACCCTCCATTTGACCCTGCTACAACCAAACAAAAGAAAAAAAAGTGTTAGGGTTTTCAATGATTCAAATGAAAATATGAAATAAAATAATATGCATAGGTTTTATAAAGAAAACCTAATATGGTAACTCAATAAAATATTAATATATATATATATATATATATTATTTATTAATAATTTTGTAAAGAGAAGCCATTTAAAAAAAAATAGGGTTTCAATATTGTCCAAAAAAGAAAAAAAAAAGGAAATGTAAATACATGGTATTTATAAAGAAAACAAAAAGAAAAATATACTTTGCTCAAGAATATATATATATATATATATATATATATATATATTAGAATGAATTTTATAAATTCACTATCCTTATAAAAGAAAACTTAGTGATATAATACTTAGCATGTGTGTGTTTATATCTTCTTAAATAAATTAAGCCATCATATACATTTCATATGTGGCCATTTAAACTCAACCTGTAAATTGAGTAAATGCCAAATTGAGAAAATGGGAGAAAAAGATAAAGAAAGATAAAAGTGAAAACAAAGAGGAGAAAATGCATGAACTTTTCAGATAGGGCTAAGGGAACTAATTTGAGATTTAATAATTTGTTAAACCTGATTGGAGCAATTTAATTAACAAAATTAATTCAAATGTTGAATTAAACTTAGAACGAAAATCTAGTGAACTTCATCAAACGAAGTTAGTAAGTCCTGTTTATGTAATCTGATCTACCAAGAAATTAGGAATAATGTAAAGGATGCAGTGATAACTCTGATTGATAGAGAACGTGAAGGAGAGTAGATTAATCATAAAACCTTAAAAATAGGAAAGAGAACAAATGTTCGGGCTTTGTTGAAAATGCTAAAATTAGAAGAAGAATAAATTAATAATGAAATTTGAAAATGAGAAGGAGAATGAATTAGTATTAAATTTTAGAAAACGTGAAGGAGAATAGATGATCGAACTTTGTTGAAAAATGTTCCATTAACTCAATCAACTGTATTACCAATGAAATTAGTGAGATGTAAGAAATTTATTAAACACAATCAGGAAACCCCTTGATCAAGTTTAGAGTTAGTACAATAAACCCTACTCACGCCCGTGAGGCGTTATGCTGCCGAAATTTCCCAGAATTTATTATTTAGAAGGTTAGTAAGTTTAACTCTTGTAGCGACGTTAACCATGTTGCGATGACCTCCTTGTTGGCCTTCTTGCGTTTGGGTATGTGCACATGTGCGTATTACCCCGCTAACAACTTTATTGTTTATGCCTTAAGCGTACGCCACCGAGCACGCTTATGCGTGCGAGGGGGTTTCCAGGGAAGCGTGGGAAAATTTTTGATAGTTCGTGTCATGACCACATGAAAAATGTGGACATGACACGTGTGATGCATGTTGTGACCGCATGGGAAATGTGGGCATGACATTTGGTATCAAAGCCCAAGTTTAAACACTGGGCATATTTGGGCACGTTATTTATTCTGCAACTTTGATTAATTAGTGTCTACCTTGTTTTGTAGGATGCCTCCCTGACGCATTCGATGAGTGCGATCGCGCAACACAGCGTCTGTTAAGGTGCATAGTGATTCCTCAGTAGAGGGACAGGCACCCACAGTCATAGCAGATCAGCCAGAACCATAGGCACAACCAGTACTTGACATAGGTCCTTAGATATTATAGACATTGCAGGCCATGTTAGAGAGGTTACTGCCAGCTATTCTTGAGCCACGTGATGAGCCTCGCGTTGATCCATGAGAGGAGCCACGTAAGGAGCCACGTGCTGAGTCACGTGCTGAGCCACGTGTTGAGCCTCGCGTCGATCTGCGAGAGGTGCCACATATGGAGCCTTTCGTAGAGATACCTGATACTACAGTGGAGGAGGTAGGGTCAGCCTACCGTGCATGAAGTAGGAGTCCTCTGAGACTTTCGAGGTGAGATGAGACCATGAGAGTAGAGCAAATACATCATGGACCGTATGAGTATGGATTGGATGAGCCGGTTATAGGACTTAGAGATAGAGGAGACCCCATCAGAGACCTTCTTAGGCTCAACCCACCTACCTTCGCAGGAGCTACAGAGGGAGCTGTGGCTGAGGTTTGGCTTATCAGTTTAGATAGATGCTTCGCGTTGCGACCTTATGGGAGCAACACGAAAGCACGAGTGGCAATACACCTTCTAAGAGATGTAGCAGCTACCTGGTGGCACACTGAGGAGTGCAAGCGCCGGTTATCCTTAGATACACTCACGTGGGACATATTCATAGAGCACTTTAATGCGCGTTACTTGTTAGATCACTATAGACAGCATTGGATAGATGAGTTCCATGATTTACAGCAGAGAGGACTCACAATTGATCAGTATGAGAGCTGATTCATTGAGCTTTCTCGTTATGCAGAGTATCTCCACGACAAGAAACTCCTAGTGCACAAATTCATCAGAGATCTGAATCATGGGATAGCAGGACCAGTGTGTATGGCTGACCCCCAAACTATGAGTGAGGCTGTCAAAAAGGCTTTTATTACAGAGGAAATTCAGGGACGAGGGCAGAATTCACGCCCACAGTTTTAGGACTGTAATCACCACCAGTAGCAGAACTTTTGAAGACCACAATCCATAGCACAGAAAGGAGGATTCAATTCTTCATCATTACCTCCTAGGCCTCCACAATAGCAGCATCAGCAGATGTCTAGACCCCAGCAGAGGGTTCAGGGAGGACAGAACCATGGTTGGCAGCAGTAAGGCCCATGTAGAGATCAAAGATAGCAAGGATCATCTGCGAGACCCGTGAGGTCTCAGCAGTCTTACAGAGGTTCACAAGGGTCCACTAGACTGACTGGACAACAGCAATCGGGCAAGACTCAGTCAGGACAGTTGCAGGCTAGGGGCCCATGTTATGTATGTGGTGGGGCAGGGCATTTAGCTAGAGAGTGCCCACAGGGATTTACAGCAGGGGGACAGCCCCGTTCAGGAGGATCTGAGCAGACTGTAGGTGATGTGGGCAAGTCCCACCGCATGTTTGTAGCAGTTGACAACCGCTAGGCTGATTTCTAGGCCTTAGTTATTGAGACAGCAGGTATGATTGGGGAGTTTCCCATCTCTATTCTTTTCGACTCTGGAGCTACCGACTCCTTTCTGTCTACATCATTAGTGGAACATTGCAGGCTAGTGGCTTCTAGGCAAGATATTAGGTAGGAGGTTGAGTTGGCCTCTGGGGCCAGGATGTCAGTAGATACCTTGGTTAGAGATTGCAAGATCTCCTTGGGTTCCTTCACTACATCATGTGACCTTAGGGTTATGCCATTAGGATCGTACGGTGTAGTTCTGGGTATGGACTAGCTTGCGGCTCACAGAGCCAAGCTAGATTGTTGCCAGAGGATGATTAGCTACTTAGATGATCATGGCTCACAGGTTGAGATAGTAGGCATTCAAAAGCCCACGGCTGTCCGTATGATATCCGCTCAGCAGCTTAAGTGCTGCATGCGGAAGGGTTGTCATTTGTTCACTATCATGGTCAGTGACGGATCAAAGGATGAGCTTGAGGCTTCATTAAATGATCACCCTATCCTGAGAGATTTTGCCGACGTGTTTCCACCGGAATTACCAGGTATGCCTCCACGCAGAGAGGTAGATTTCCACATCGATCTATTGCTGGGTCTAGAGCCAGTATCTCATGCACCCTATAGGATGACTACACATGAACTTACAGAGCTCAAATTGTAGTTAGAGGAACTACTTGAGAAGGGGCACATCCGACCTAGCATTTCACCATGGGGCACACTGGTTATCTTCGTGAAGAAGAAGGATGGATCTCTTCGATTATGCATGGATTACAGGCAGTTGAACAAGGTGATGGTGAAGAACTGTTATCCTCTGCCTAGGATTGACGACCTCTTCGATCAGATGCAGGGAGCTAGAGTGTTCTCAAAAATTGATCTAAAATTTGGGTATCACCAATTGCGCATCATAGAGGTAGATATTCACAAGACTTCTTTTCGAACCAGATATGGCCATTACGAGTTCATAGTGGTACCCTTCAGTTTGACGAACGCCCTTGCAGTGTTCATGAGTCTCATGAACGGGGTATTCTGCACTTAGATCGGTTCGTGATCATATTTTTGGATGATATTTTGATCTATTCACATACTGAGGAGGAACATGTGGATCATTTTGCGTCAGGTATTGTAGTGCTTATGGGAGCAACAACTTTATGGCAACCTGGCGAAGTGTGCCTTCTTCAGAACAGAGATGCAGTATTTGGGGCACATCTTATCAGGCGATAAGATCTTAGTAGATCCATCGAATATCAGAGTGATTTAGGACTGGCCAACACCCACCAGTGTGACAGAGGTTAGGAGCTTTATGGGATTAACCAGATATTACCATAGATTCGTTGAGGGCTTTTCCAGATTAGTGCATCTCATCACTTCCCTTAAGTGGAAAGGGAAAGGTTTCACGTAGATCGAGCAGTGTGAGAGGGCCTTTGGGGTCCTCAAGGAGCATCTTACCAGTGCTCCCATATTAGCAGTTCCAGATCTAGCAGAGGATTTTGTTGTTTGCACTAATGCATCATTAGAGGGTTTGGGAGCCGTGCTTATGCAGGGTGGTAGAGCAATTGCATACGAATCATGTAAGCTTAAGACACATGAGCTAAACTACCCTACTCACGACTTAGAGCTCGTAGCAGTTATTCATGCTCTTGTTCGTTGGAGACACTTCCTTTTAGGTTGACACTTTGAGCTCCATTCAGATCACCATAGCTTATAGTACATTTTCACATAGCCAAATTTGAACACCCACCAGCAGCGTTGGATGGAGTTCTTATGCGAGTATGACTTTGATGTCCACTACATTAAAGGGAAGGAGAACGTGGTCGCTGACGCCTTGAGTCGAAGGCGCCACGAAATCCTGACCTTGACATTGAGGGTGGACTTGAGAGAGCGTATCTTACAGCATCTACCTGAGGACGAGTGGTTTCTTGAGGTGCAGCAGGAGGTCCAGAAACAGAGAGCCCTAAAGGGCAGATTTGCAGGATATTCTCTTGAGCTTGATGGTTTGCTTAGACATCGGCAGTGCATCTATGTACCTCGTGTGGGTGATCTATGTGCAGTGATTCTTTTAGAGGCTCATAGAGCACCTTATGCAACACACCTAGGAGTGAAGAAGATGCATGTTGATGTGTGACAGTAATATCATTGGGCTGGGATGAGATGTGACATTGCAGAATATGTTGCTCGTTACCTTGAGTATCAGAGGGTCAAGGCTGAGCATCAGCATCCAACAGGACTGTTGTACCCTTACGAGATACCTGAGTGGAAATGGGACACCATTTCTATGGATTTTATTGTTGGTCAACCTATGTCATCACGTTGCCATGATGCCATCACGGTGACAGTTGACAAGTTGACCAAGGTGGCGCATTTCTCACCTGTACGCATGATGTACAATGCACCAGCTGTGGCGAGAGTGTTTTTAGATCAAACTGTCAGACTTCATGGAGTACCACGCCACATCATTTCTGATAGAGACTCAATTTCCACTTCAACCTTTTGGAGAGCCTTACAGTAGGCGTTGGACACTCAGCTCAACTTCAGTTCTGCTTACCATCCAGAGACTGACGGATAGACAGAGAGAGTTAATCAGGTGTTGGAGGACATGCTTCGTATGTATGTTATGGACCATCAATCTAGATAGGAGGAGTATCTGTATCTGGTTGAGTTTGCCTACAACAATGGGCATCACAGCTCATTGGGTATGCCTCCTTTTCAGGGTTTATATGGTAGACCATGCAGGACACCATTGAGTTGGGATCGGATAGAGGACAGGGTCACCATTGGTCCAGAGATAGTTTAGGATATGGAGCAGCAGGTCACACTGATTAGACAGAGACTTCAGGAGGCACAGGATAGACAGAAGAAGTATGCTGATGTGAAGAGAATTGATCGGAGCTTCTCACTGGGTGACAGGGTATTTTTGAGAGTGTGACCACACAAGAGTCCAATCCATTACGAAAAGGGCTCTAAGCTTGCACCTTGGTTTGTAGGACCTTTTGAGATCTTGGAGCGGATAGGACCTGTAGCCTATCATCTAGCCTTGCCACCTAGCCTGTCGCATATTCACGATGTCTTTCATATTTCGGTTTTATGTCGTTACATCTCTGACTTATCTCACGTATTGGATTGGAGTGCTCTTCATGTAGAGGCAGACGGTCAGCTGGCTTTGGAGCCAATTCGCATATTGGCTTGTCAGATGCTGGGACTTTGAGGTCAAGAGCTGGACTAGGTTAGAGTCCAGTGGGACATATATGATGAGGTCACTGCGACATGGGAGGATGTAGCGAGATTCAGGACTCTTTATCCTCACTTCTTTGACGACTTCCAGGAGGAAGTACTGTTTTAGGGGGGAGGATGTGAGGCCTACTTTTTTTTTCATTTCCGTTCATGTGACTATTTACCTTATTGTTGCTGATACTTTTATACTTGTGGGACTGTTGATCCCGGATTCCTGAACTTTTAGACTTTATTATGTTAAAGGAAAACTAATTGGGTGATGTTAGATACATGCTTGTATTAAGAGAAAACAAATTGGGTGATGTTAGATGGATGTTTATTTTATAGGAAAACTAATTGGGTGATGTTGGATAGATGTCTATATTATAGGAAAACTAATTAGGTGATGTTAGATGAATGTTTATTAATTAAAGGAAAACTAATTGGGTGATGTTAGATAGAAATTGGTTTATATTTAATGTTAAAGGAAAATTAATTGGGTGATGTTAGAAAGATGCTTTTATTAAGAGAAAACAAATTGGGTGATGTTAGATAAATGCTTATTATTAAGGAAAAACTAATTGAGTGATGTTGGATAGAAAATTGTTTGAAATTCAATTTTGGGAATGGATGTTTGAAATGCAGAAATTAGAACCTAATTGTATGGTAACCATTCCTTATGTTTATGTGAACTTGTGATATTTTATGGGAGTGGATGTTTTAAATTGCTTCAGCTATGATATTTATATGTGGAATTAACTTTGCAATTGAGTGCATAGGTATTTCTAACAAACCACAGATACTGGAGATAATCCCACACTTGATGTTGTAATCCCTTGTGAATCTGATCTAGTTCCACGAGGAACTAAGATCAATTATGTGTATGATGTAATGTTGTAATGTTAATTTGCATGAGGTTAATTGGGTTAAGTCTACCCTCTTTTAATTTAAATTATGATATGTGTTGTAAGAATTGTCTTTGATTTACATTTATAAATTTTGAATTTTTGGAGACCCTTTTCATGTGTTTTAACTTGACCCTAGGTGGCCTAACTAGGCTAAACTTGACCTTGGGTTATACCCCATGGGTCTAGGGTCCCTTTTGACTTGGGTAACCCTTGGTAGACCTCCATATGGTCACCTTAACTTCACACTAAAGTTAAGTGACAAATTTGGAGGCATGGGAGGGATAGGATGAGTGGTACCAACACTCAAACCCATCCCTTTTCACTTCCCAAGGTTAGGGATGACTTCATGACCCACCAATTGTGGAGGACTTGACTTCAAGTCTCTCTCACAATTGGTGAGAATACCCATGGATTTGTGTGGTCCTTCATGAGGAGAAAGGAAGGGGAGACATGTGTCACCCTTTCCCTCTTTAACTCCCCTTTTCTCTCCCATGTGTTGGAGAGAGGACATGTGGTAAGGGGTAAGGAAGACTTTGGGGATGGGTGAGTGACGTGCCAACACCCATCCCTTGGGACATGCTAGTGGTTGCGAGGAAGAGTGAGGAGGTGACAAGTGTCACCTCCCCATTCCTCTAAGATCAAGGAATGGGCTTATTTTAATCCCACTTGGGATAAGGTGAGGGGTTGTTAAATTTTTGAACATTTTTAATTGTAGGAAATTGATTTTGGGGGAGAAAAATAGAGGGAGTTTGGTGGCTTATGTTGGAGGAGATTTTAGAGGAGCTCTACATCAACTTCTTCCATATTAGGGCTTTTAAAGGTTGGTTTTGAAGGCTAAGGCCTTCCCTTTGTATTTTCAATTTGCTTACATGATGAATGTGTGAGATGGATTTTGCTTGTGTTGTATTTTATTAATGTGGGAAAAATTTAGTAGGGTGTTGAAAGAGCCTCTCCCACTTGGGAGAAAATGCTCATCAAGTGTGGGGTAGGGGAGGAGTGATCCTCCTCGAGGTCATTACCTTGTTTTTGGGATGTTGAAATCCTTGAGGGCATTCTATGTATTTTTTAGTAATTTGTTATATGGCTTGCGAGCCAAAATATCAACTCCTTTGGAAATTTTGTTAACATGTTGGCTTGAGGCCATGAGAAAAAAAAAAGAAAATTGTGTTGATATATTTTGAAGGAGTGGCACTCTAGAGTTGAGTGTGTCCACTCTCCTACACCTTTTAAACCCACCTTGGTTGAGTTGTGTGTTGTAAATATCCATGGGTGTAATATTGTGCTTTGAGATGTTTGTTGTCTTGTTGTGAAGTGGATTTGAGTTCCCTAGGTGTGTGGATGACCTCCCCAGCTCGGGGGTGACCCTCTTGTGGGTCTATGGTAGGGAGGAGAGCAGGATGTGTGGTGTTTCTTTCCCTTGTGTGATATGCAGGTTTCATGGAGCTTAGTGTGAAGTTGAAGAAATTACTTGTCTTGGAAAATATTTTATATTCCTTTACTCTTAAGGCTCTTGAGGAGAGCTTGGTCTTATTAAGAATTTCATCCTTGTTGATTTTCAAAGAGGAGAACTTCTCTCTCTTTTTTGTTGTAAAATTTTGTTTTCTAAGTTGTGAGAAAATCTCCTTCATTGTATTGATAGTTTTAGTTTGTTAAATTAAATTTTACCATTTATGAAATGATGAAGGAAGGAAATTTTGTTTTTAAAAGGATATTGCTTGTATATAATTTCTAATACTCCTATTAGCAAGTTGAGATTGAGTTGTTATTGTGCCAAATAAGGAATTATGAATTGTTATTTTGAAAGAGAGAAAATTAGTAGTTGTCAATTTTTAGGAGTATCTAATTAAGTGTTTTTTTTGTTCTTTATTTGCAAGTGTATTTAATAATAATGCAATGAATTCAATTTGTGGAAAATTATGATCTCTTGCCTCAATAGAAATTTGATAAAAATAATAATAATAATAAATGTGATTGCATAATTTACAAGTTTGTTTAAAATAGAAAATCTATGAGTATAATGAAGGAAAGTTAAAGTTAAAAATAGATAGTTTTATTTAATTGTGTGTTTTAATTGTATATGTTTACAAGAAATAAAAATGGCAAACTGATATATATATATATATATATATATATATATATATATATATATATATATATATATATATATATATATATGTATGTATGTATGTATATGTATGTATATGTATGTATATGTATGTATATGTATGTATATATATGTATATTTGTTAATTTTATTATATTAAACAATTTGTGTTTTTTTTTGAATGGGACTGTGAAAATGTTCTGTGTATATATCATATATATATTTATATTTATATATATCAATATATATATATTATATATTATTTAAATTGAATATCTTATAAAAAATGGATGCCAAATTTATTAGTGGAGCGGTTGTTGAATTTATATAGTCCGCGAATTTGCAAGTAATAAAAACTATTACATTTGGTGGGGGTTCAAACCCCCACCGTCGCTATTGAAATAGGTTGTGGGGAGGGGGCGGAGCCCCCACCCACACCCCACTAAGTGGGATGTGGGTAGGGGCTCCGCTGCCTCCCCACACTCCCCACCTCTTAAAACCCCACGGCCCCCTTTGTGTAGTTCGCTCCCCCTACACTGCCGTGACCTCCTCCGCAAAACTCCGCTCTCCCTCCCCCCGCGACCCCTCTGCTCTCCCTTCGCCACTCCCTGCTACTACCTCCGGCCTCCCTCTGCCCGCGACCACCACCTGCGGCCTCCTCCGCTGCCCTATCAGTGTCGCTGCTCTCCATTTGACCCTGCTACAGCCAAACAAAAGAAAAAAAAGTGTTAGGGTTTTCAATGATTCAAATGAAAATATGAAATAAAATAATATGCATAGGTTTTATAAAGAAAACCCAATGTGGTAACTCAATAAAATATTTATATATATATATATATATATATATATTATTTATTAATAATTTTGTAAAGAGAAGCCATTTAAAAAAAAAAATAGGGTTTCAATATTGTCCAAAAAAGAAAAAAAAAGGAAATGTAAATACATGGTATTTATAAAGAAAACGAAAAGAAAAATATACTTTGCTCAAGAAAAATAAATGTATATATATATAGAATTAATTTTATAAATTCATTATCCTTATAAAAGAAAACTTAGTGATATAATACATAGCATATATATATATATATATCTGTGTGTGTGTGTGTGTGTATTTATATCTTCTTAAATAAATTAATCCATCATATACATTTCATATGTGGCCATTTAAACTCAACCTGTAAATTGAGTAAACGCCAAATTGAGAAAATGAGAGAAAAAGAGAAAGAAAGATAAAAGTGAAAACAAAGAGGAGAAAATGCACGACCTTTTCGGATAGGACTAAGGGAACTAATTTGAGATTTAATAATCCGTTAAACCTAATCGGAGCAATTTAATTAACAAAATTAATTCAAATGTTGAATTAAACTTAGAACGAAAACCTAGTGAACTTCATCAAACGAAGTTAGTAAGTCCTGTTTACGTAATCTGATCTACCAAGAAATTAGGAATAATGTAAAGGATGCAGTGATAACTCTGATTTATAGAGAACGTGAAGGAGAGCAGATTAATCATAAAACCTTGAAAACGGGAAAGAGAACAAATGTTCGGGCTTTGTTGAGAATGCTAAAATTATAAGAAGAACAAATTAATAATGAAATTTGAAAATGAGAAGGAGAACGAATTAGTATTAAATTTCAGAAAACGTGAAGGAGAACAGATGATCGCACTTTGTTGAAAAATGTTCTATTAACTCAATCAACTGTATTACCAATGAAATTAGTGAGATGTAAGAAATTTATTAAACACAATCAGGAAACCCCTTGATCAAGTTTAGAGTTAGTACAGTAAACCCTACTCATGCCCGTGAGGCGTTATGCTGCCAAAATTTCCTAGAATTTAGGGTTTAGAAGGTTAGTAAGTTTAACCCTTGTAGCGATGTTAACCGCATCGTGATGACCCCCTTGTTGGCCTTCTTGTGTTTGGGTATGCGCATGTGTGCGTATTACCCCACTGACAACTGTATTGTTTACGCCTTAAGCGTACGCCACCGAGCACGCTTATGTGTGCAAGGGGGTTTCTAGGGAAGCGTGGGAAAATGTTTGATAGTTCGTGTCATGACCACATGACAAATGTGGACATGACACGTGTGATGCATGTTGTGACTGCATGGGAAATGTGGGCATGACAGCATGACCTTGAGGTATGGATTGATGTGAATATTGGTTGATATTGGAACAAGTGGGATAGGTCGAGGTAGGATTAGCTTGATATGTGGTTGGACTAGTTTGGTATGAAGTTGATGAGGATGACATATGGGATTGTGGTTGTGGTTTTTGAAAGGATAAATGTTGTGGTTGTTATGCTTGAGATTGTTGGATGGTTTGGAGTTGTTGAAGAAGGGCTTGTTGTTGTTGTTGTTGAAGGATGAGTTTTTGTAGTCGTGAGATAGTGGGATTTTGTATGTGTGAAGATGAAGCATGGTTAGGAATTTGGACTTGTGACATTTGAGGTAAGGTGGGTGTTTGAGAAGTTTGGGGTATGGATAAGTCGGATTGGTTATTGATGGGAGGTAGGGATGATGATGTAGGAGTGACTGGATACTTTCCATATATTCTTTAGAGCTCGTCAAGCATTCTTTGGGTGTCGTAAGGATCTTCAAGTGCCATATAGATGATTAGGGTAAAATGGATTGGATTGGATGAAAGAGATGATTAGGATAAGATAATTAGATGGATGATTATGGTTAGGATGGATGCTATATTTGGTTGGAGGATTGATTTTTTTTAATTTTTGGCAAGAAAAACAAACACAAAAAGTAAATGGTTGACTTGACTTAACAAGGAAATTGGTGTAGATTGCTTTGCGGCTAAAGTGGCTTTTACTAGTATTGCACAAGGAAAACATGCCAAACACATGAACAAACCTATAATTATTCAACTAGGAGTGATTTCATAGTGTAGGCCCATGCAATAGAATACATATCCATGATGTTCTTACCTAACTAAGAACACTTCACCCTATCTGGATAGCTAGGGATAAGGGCATTGCACCCAATACCCCTTTCCTTGGAGAATTTTATGCCCTACCCAAAGAAAACATCTATCTCAAGCTCAAGGAGGTACGATGGTGAGTAACTTTAGGGGGTGATCCGTGTCCCTTGCACCACACTAGGAAATGGTCGATGGTCTTATCTAGGCTTTACAAGATTCTAAGGGAGTCCTCTTAAATATTTAAGGTACAATGAGGCCCAAATCTATGAACACTAGCCTATTGAAGGGATGCAGAACAAGCAATTAAGCAAACACCACTTCACCTTATGTCTGGAATCACCCAGGGCCCCAAGGTTGTCCCAATGACTATGTAGCTAGATTGAGGTACACTTTTCACTCTCCCCTCTTTGATATGCCCTACCAAAACATGTGGTTGAGGTCATCCCTAGGCATGATTTCAAAATCCCCTAGCAGGCCTCCTAAAGGGAAGGAACACTATTCACTTTTGATCCCCAGGCTAGCACGAAGTGCAAGGGGACAACATACATGAGATAATGCCTCTAGGATTGAACAAATAAACAAAGAGATAATGCAAGGGCTTTTGATCTCCAAGATCACCAAAAGGTGTGAGGAGAGAGCATACACCATTTTCAAAATCTAAAGACAAAGCAAATAATGTTCAATTACTATCCCCCTAAATTAAACTAAGTGCCTAGATTAGTGATAAAATCATCTCTTTGACATGCGAATGTGCAACAACTTGTTAGTAGCTTCAATGATTTTGATCTTCGACAAATGAGAGAGATGTAATAAAAGTGTTAGCACAAAACCAAATCCATGAAAAAAATAAGAAAATAATGTTATAATGCATCCATAAAAAGATAAGCTCATCAAAAGATTGAAATTTCAGATATACATATATTTTGACATAGTCAACTTAGATTCGATTATTTTGAGACGTTTTTGACCTAAAAAATAAAAGTTCACAAAAAAGAGACCCCTATTAATTTTTTGAGACCTTTCCAGAAATATAAAAAAAATGAGAAAATTCTCTGATTTGTGCCCAAAAATGCGGATTTATGAAAAACCTATAGCATACAAAGATGTGATTATTTCACACCTTATTTGACCCCAAAATTAAATATGTAAAGAACCGATCCCCATTAAAATTTCAAGAGATTTCTAGAAATGTAAAAATTTCTAAAAAATTTGCTGATTTATGCACAAAAATGTAGATTTATGAAAAAACATAAAATCACTATAACTCATGAAAAAATGATGATAAACATATGATGTTTCTTATATAGCTTCCTTAGATGGTCCATAAACTTATATTAAAATCTTGTAGAAAAATTTGCAGTCATTTAGAAGATATGATGACATCTTTAAAACCTAGGGTTTTGTCCAAAAATGGCATAAACCTGCAACAAAAAGTTAATAAAACCTACAAAAAGCAAGCTAGATCAAGGGAAGTGAATCAATAAATAACTGAGTGTGCCAAAATGAAACCAATAAAATCATGCAAAGAAAATAACATAAAGATAAACAATGCAAATACCTTAAGACCTTGCACAAATTCAAACTTTTGATAGGACGGAATAGAGTGCACCCAAGCTCCATTGATTTGTCTTATGGATGTATTGTGGGTTGCTCACACAACCAGCATAACCTTGATAGAAAATGATAGAAAATGATATAAGTGAAAATTGATAGATATGCATGTGTATAGAAATTTGATGAGAGTGTGAGGGTTTGAAATTGAAATAAGAGTTTCAATTTATAGGAGAGGGAATCAAATGGATGGCTAGGATTAGAAGGGTGAGGGATGAGGTTCATAGATAAGATTGAAGTCAATTTTAGTGATTATGATGCACCATAAATGGGTATGCCAGGTAGCCAAAATTAGGAGGAGAGTGGGAATAAATAATATTTTTAATTGATTTTGGAGAGGAAGTGCTTATGAAACACAATGAATGAGGTTAAAAATGAAAGGAAACAAGGTAAGCGGAAACAAATTCCTACACCAATCTAATGAGGGGAAGTAGTACAAATTTTTATTACTTCTTTTTAGTTACAGTTATGTTCCACATTAATAGAGACACTAACACACATTCACAAGCAAGTATAAATGCAATGACACAAGATATATGTGGGGAAAACCCTTTTAGGTGAAAAACCCCACACTTCAAAACCTGCACAATGTATTATCAAATCTAAAGGAGATTAAAACACACTTGCAATGCAAGTTCTTCCAGGAGTTGTCACAATGTCAAATCTGGAGTAATTCCAATAGCATAACGATACCTGCAAATGAACCATATGTCATACTACTCCAAGCACCTGAATATATAGAGTTACAAGGCATAAATGAGAAGCTTCTAGAGGTGGGCATCCAACTTGGCCTCATGGCCCATTTTTGGTGCAGGGGCACCTAGGTATATATTGTAAATAGGGGTCAAATGTTGAGTTTTTTGTTGTTAAGTCCAATTTTGGTGTAATAAGGTCTATTTAGACCATGTCAAATGTTTTAATCTCATAGGGTCAGTTTAGGATAGTTTAAAAGTTGCAAAAGTGACATTTTTTTGGTGTTCAATGGAAGTTAAAAGGTCAAGGATGTGAAAAGGCAGTAGAATCAGTTGTTTTTTGGTGAAAAGGGTGTAAATATGGTAGGAGATGTTTGAATCAGGTTGCTAAAGTCTTTTTGTGGAGAAATAACAATAAAATCTCTATTTTTCCTAATGTTTCAGTGTTTTTTTGCTGTTCTCGTGACTTGTACAATCTGGTATAGTACGATCAAAGCTCAAAACCAATTGCATATGATAGAACTATGAACTAGCTTTCATTTGAGCCCAGTTTGGTTGATTTTCATTAGATTTTGAGTGAGTTATAGCACATTTTGTGAAAACTAACTGCAAAACCTAGTTAACTAGGGTTTGAGAGGAAAAAAATGGAATTTTGAGCCATTCCACTAGTGGAAAATTATGAAAATTGGTGGGATGGAAGTATTTAAGCTTTTTTTTTGTGTTTCTAGTGTTTGCAAGAGTAGGGGATGGTGATAAGGCAGGTTTTCAAACAGCCCTAGCCTAATATCTCCTTGTATTAAGCTTGTTTGAGTAGGTTGAGATAGCGTTTTGAAAAAGGGTGATCTGGGTATTGTCCCAATTGACAAAATTGGTGGATTTGGACCCCATGAAATGTGTAGAGTGTCTTGAAGTAGGGTTTTGTATTGTGGGTTTTGAATTTCATGCACTTTCTTTGTAAAATAGGGCTAATTAGACCTAGTTGCAGCATGACAGTGAATTATTGAGGGTGTTGCTCCAAAACAAACACATCCCAAATCTAGATATGTTGTCAATCAGCCAAAAGGGTATTTGTAATGGTATTTAGCTTCTAGGTTTGAGTCCTCCTCATAAAGTTAGACTTGAAAAACCCCTTTGGAAGGGCTACTAGGCTAAAGGAGCAGTTGTAAAGAAATACCCATTGTTGGTGGGTTCAAGACTCAAAAAGTGAATTGATTGAATTTGTTCAGTGGTTTTAATTTACTCTACATCATAGTGCTATCTGAGCTATAGGTTTTGATCTATAGGTGAAAAAAAAGTTGAAGTTTGTAAAAGCAAAGATGCCTCCTAAAAATAGTTCAACGGCCAAAGAAGTGAGAGCTGAAGGAAAAGCATGCTAGGGAATTGAGACAAGTAAAGGAGTCTCAGGAAGCTGTATTAGTGAGACTTACAACATTGGAATCAAACCAAAGGAGAGGTGTGGTCACCGGAGACCAAAGTGACCAAGAGGAAGAGGAAGAGGGTGAGAATGAGAACCCTCAAGAAGGAGTCCAAGAGGAAGAGGATCCTGATGAAGTGAGAATGATGAAGATCCTAAAGGCTATGAAGGGAGATACTCCTAAGGTGAAGATAGAATTTCCCATGTATGGTGGGAAGTTGGATGGTGAAGAGGTGCTAGGTTGGATTGATGCACTTGACAACTATTTTGAGTATGAGGAGGTAGCAGTTGATCAAAAGGTGAAATTTGCTAAAACCAAATTGAAAGGTCGTACCTTAACTTGGTGGAATTATGTGCAAGAAGAGAGGTTGAAGAAGGGCAAGACAAAAATCTATTCATGGGACAAAATGGTGGCTAAAATCAAGAGCCAATTTCTACCAAGTGATTATGCAATACAAACATTTAGGAAGCTACAAAACCTCGAGCAAAAAGAAATGGATGTCATGGCTTACACTGAGGAGTTTCACAAGTTAATTATAAGGATAGGTCATATTGAGGATGAGGTGGAAAAAGTAGCAAGGTACATAAATGGGCTGAGGTTCTCCATACAAGAAGAGTTAAGTCTTAATCCTCCAAGGACAGTGGAAGAATGTTTTCAAATGGCAATTGGGGCAGAAGAAAGATTGAATAGAAGGCAAGAAAAACAAAGTAGATGCAGAGGAAAGAACTTCAGAGGTAGAGGCAACTTTGGAGAGAGAGGACAGTCACAAAAAGCACAAGGTGAGTCAAGTGGGCAACAAGAACAAAGCTCAAAGTTAAGAGGCAATTTCAGAGGTAGAAGACCTAATGGTAGAGGTAGATTTGAAGGACAAGGTAGAGGTTCAAACACCTTTTCAGGCAGATACTATCAATACAATCAATTTGGCCATCAAGATTGGAAATGGCCAAAGAAACAACCCTCAACATCACATGGAGGTGAAAGGAGAACACAATTGGTACAAGAGTAAGATAGTAAGAATGTCAAACCTCAATCTCAGCCTACTATTCCAAAAATTGGGGAAACTCTAATGATGAGAAGGACACCCATTAAGGTGCCAACAGTCAAAGAGCCTTCACAATGGAAATCATTGTTTAGAACCACCTGCAAATCACAAGAAAAGGTATGTAAGGTAATTGTTGATTCAAGTTCAACTAATAATTTAGTTTCTTTGGAAATGGTTGAAAAACTAAAGATGAAAAGGATTCCACACCCCACACCTAATAAGGTTTCTTGGTTGAATAAGGGTTAACAAGTCCTAGTAAATGAACAAACATAGGAGTTTAACATTGGGGGGTACAAAGACAAGATTTTATGTGACATCGTCCCAATGGATGTTTGTCACTTGCTGCTAGGAAGACCCTGGTAGTATGACATAAAAGTTCAATATGATGGGCACAAAAATATTTATGTGATTGAGAAGGATGGGGTATCATTCACCCGTATTCCAATGCAAGATGAAGGGGTAGATGAACAAGATGGGTCTAGTGTAATGTTGGTTGGGGAAAAAGAGTTTTTAAAAACCATGAAAGAAGAAGGAGGTGAAGGTTATGCAATTGTAATCAGACCTAAACCTGTCATGACAATAACAGCAGAAAAATTTTAGGATGTGCCCAAAGAAGTGCAAACTTTGTTGAACAAGTATCAAGACATAGTTGTTGATGAGCTTCCTAGTTCTTTTCCACCTATAAAGGATGTGAGCCACTACATAGACTTTATACCAGGTGCAAACTTACCCAATAAGGCTGCATACAAGATGACTCCTCAACAAAATGATGATATAAGAAAACAAATACAAGAATTGCTAGATAAGGGTCTCATAAGAGAAAGTTGAAGTCCATGTGTTGTCCCTACTATTTTGGCACCTAAAAAAAGGTGGAGATTGGAGAATGTGCACCGATTCAAGGAAATCAACAAAATAACTATAAGGTATAGGTTTCCTATACCTAGAATGGAGGATTTGATGGACTGTTTAAGAGGAGCTTGTTATTTTTCAAATATTGACCTTAAAAGTGGCTATCATCAGATTAGGATAAGAGAAGGGGATGAGAGGAAAACTACCTTTAAAACCAATGAGGGGTTATATGAGTGGCTTGTCATGCCATTTGGGCTTTCAAATGCACCAAGTACTTTTATGAGACTAATGAATGAAGTCTTGGAATCCTTCATAGGTAAGTTTGTAGTTGTCTACTTGGATGACATTCTTGTGTTTAGTAAGACTAAAGAGGAAAACTTGCAGCATTTGGAGATGGTATTGAAAAGGCTAAATGAAGAAAAGTTGATGATCAATTTGCAAAAGTGTGAATTCATGAAGGAGGAGTTGGTCTACCTTGGTTATGTGATTTCAAAAGGAACTTTGAAGATGGATCCTAACAAGGTGGAAGCAATTCTCAGTTGGCCCACTCCTACATCAACAAGTGAGGTAAAACATTTTCATGGTTTAGCTACTTTTTATAGAAAATTCATTAAGAATTTCAGTCACATTTGTGCTCCCATCATTGACACAATCAAAGGAGATAAAAGAAAAAGGTTTGTATGGACTGATGAGGCAAAAAAAAATTTCAATATCTAAAAAATAGAGTAGACCAACAACCAATACTAGCATTGCCTAATTTTAACAAGGTTTTCAAAATAGAATGTGATGCAAGTGGGTATGTAATTGGGGCAGTTTTAAGCCAAGAGGGCATGCCTGTTGAATTTTTCAGTGAGAAGCTCCATGAGGCAAAGAAAAAGTATTCCTCTTATGACTTGGAGTTTTATGCTATGGTACAAACATTGAAAAAGTGGAGACACTATCTCCTTCCAAAGGAATTTATTTTTTTTGACTGACAATCATGCTTTGAGTTTCTTGAACAACCAAGACAAATTGAACCACAAACATGTCAAGTGGATGGAGTATCTACAAAGCTACACTTTCACCATAAAACACAAAAAAGGGCAGTCCAATAAGGTGGCAGATGCTTTGAGCAGAAGACAAATGTTGGTGCAAGAAATTCAACTCCAAAGTGTGGGAATAGATGCCTTGAAAGGTATGTATGAAAGAAATGATGATTTCAAGGATATATATGTGTTTGTGATCAGTTTAAGGGTATTTTTCATGAAGAATGCTTTGATTTTCTATTACAAGATGGATTATTGTTTAAAGGTGCTCAGTTGTGTATTTTAAAGTGCTCTATGAGAACTAATTTGATGAAAGAGAAACATTATGGCAGCTTAGGAGGTCATTTTGGTGTGGATAAAACATTGGAATAGGTAAGGAGGTTTTATTTTTGGCCAAAGATGCAAGTGGATGTCAGAAACTTTGTTGAAAATTGTGTAATTTGCCAAAGAGCCAAGGGTTCAAGCACTAATGTAGGTCTTTATCAACCTTTGCCAATTCCTAACAGGCCATGGGAATCCATCAACATGGATTTTGTCTTGGGTTTGCTTAAAACTCAAAGGGGATTTGACAATGTGTTTGTTGTTGTTGATAGATTTAGCAAAATGGCTCATTTCATACCATGCAAATGTACAAATGATGCTTCATATATTGCTAGGTTGTTTTTTAAGGAAGTAGTGAGAATTCATGGATTAACATTGACAATTATTTCTGATAGAGATAGCAAGTTTGTAGGTCACTTTTGGAGGACCCTTTGGAAGAAATTGGGAACCAATTTGACATTTAGCTCTAACTATCACCCACAAATAGATGGACAGACTGAAGTGGTCAATAGGACACTTGGAAACCTTCTGAGATGCCTCACAAAGGAGCATGGACATAAATGGGATCTAATCCTTCCACATGTTGAATATGCCTATAATGACTCTATCAATAGAAGCATTGGGAAAGGCCCATTTGAAGTGGTTTATGGACTAAAACCTAGATGTGTGTTTGAGCTTAGGGATCTGAGTGGAATGGAGAAAAGGAGTGTTGAAGGAGAGGAATTTGCAGTTGCAATGAAGGACATACATTAGCAAGTTAGAGAAAATCTTCAAAAAAGTGTTGAAAAATACAAACACCATGCAAATTTGAAGAAAAGAGATGTTCAGTTCAAAGTGGGAGACTTGGTATTGGCTCATTTGAAGAAAGAAAGGCTACCAAAGGGGAAGTATACAAAGTTGCAGATGAAAAAGATTGGGCCATGTAGGGTGGTCCACAAAATTTGGAAACAATGCCGGCTATGAGATAGAACTCCCTCTTGGAATGGCTATCTCTCCAATCTTTAATGTTGCTGATCTATATCCTTTCAAGGGATTTGTGATTGTAGGTACAGGGACTGATACAGATGTTGCTAATGAAGGTTGGATAAAGGAATTACCACCTACTAAGCCCTTAAAACTTGAATGCATTATGGACACAAGGGAAGCCAAGAGAACAAGACACAAGGTCTACCATGAGTACCTAGTGAAGTGGCAAGGTCTACCAATGGAGGATGCCACTTAGATGATATAAGATGATATCAAGAAGCATGGCATAATAGTTCAAAGCTAATCTCAAGTGGAACTTAAGATTCTTTTCTCCCCGGGTGTATGGTGCAGGGACACCTAGGTATATATTGTAAATAGGGGTCAAATGTTGAGTTTTGTGTTGTTAAGTCCAATTTTGGTGTAATAAGGTCTATTTAGACCATGTCAAATGTTTTAATCTCATGGGGTCAGTTTAGGATAGTTTAAAAGTTGCAAAAGTGACATTTTTTTAGTGTTCAATGGAAGTTGAAAGGTCAAGGATGTAAAAAGGTAGTAAAATTAGTTGTTTTTTGGTGGAAAGGGTGTAAATATGGTAGAAGATGTTTGAATTAGGTTGCTGAAGTATTTTTGTGGAGAAATAATAATAAAATCTCTATTTTTCCTGATGTTTCGGTGTTTTTTTGTTGTTCATGTGACTTGTACGACCTGGTACAGTATGGTCAAGGCTCAAAACCAATTGCATGTGATAGAACTATGAACTAGATTTCATTTGAGCCTAGTTTGGTCAAATTTCATTGGATTTTGAGTAAGTTATAGCACATTTTGTGAAAACTGCTTGTAAAACCTAGTTAGCTAGGGTTTGAGAGGAAAAAAATAGAATTTTGAGCCATTCCACTAGTGGAAAATTATGAAAATTAGTGGGATGGAAGTATTTAAGCTATTTTTTGTGTTTCTAGTGTTTACAAGAGTAGGGGATGGTGATAAGGCAGGTTTTCAAATAGCCCTAGCCTATTATCTCCTTATATTAGGCTTGTTTAAGTCAGTTGAGATAGGGTTTCGAAAAAGTGTGATCTAGGTATTGTCCCAATTGACAAAATTGGTGGATTTGGACCCCATACAATGTGTAGGGTGTCTTGAAGTAGGGTTTTGTATTGTGGGTTTTGAATTTCATGCACTTGCTTTGTAAAATAGGGCTAATTAGACCTAGTTACAACATGATAGTGAATTATTGAGGGTGTTTCTCTAAAACAACCACATCCCAAATCTAGATATGTTGTCAATTAGCCAAAAGGGTATATGCAATGGTATATAGTTTTTGGGTTTGAGTCCTCCTCATAAAGTTAGACTTGAAAAATCCCTTTTGAAGGGCTACTAGGCTAAAGGAGTAGTTGTGAAGAAATACCCAATGTTGGTGGGTTCAAGACTCAAAAAGTGTATTGGTTGAATTTGTTCAGTGGTTTTAATTTTCTCTGCATTAATTTCCCATGCCCAAGGACACTTGTCCAACATGCATTCACCTTTCTTACAACCATCATAGCACGCATGTTTGATTTCCCAAGATGGGGCACTCCATCCCAAGATAGGGTATGACAAATGCTCTTACGCACCTTACAACTATCATAGAATCCATCATACATGACAGCTCTTACAAATGTAAGAGAATCTATCATAACTGCCTAAAAATAGCATATTCCTCTTACAACATGTCATAACCCAACTTGGGCGCTCAAAGATACCTTCCTCTCATGTAAATATGATTTCTGACACTTATCTACACATGTTAGAGGAATCTCTATACTTGGATCTTACATTTCATAGAATATGTCATACATCATAAGCCATTACACACGTTACAAGATGCTAACACATGGCATATTAGTGCCACCCCAAATGGGACGGCTATATCCACATGGATTGAGTTGACTATCCAAGTCACCTTACTTAGTGGAGTGACATCTCACCATGCCACTTCACACTAAATGAAAAAACAAGATGTGTAACATGAATTACATCATAGGCAAATAAATAAATAATTTATCAAATAATTAATGCTAGGAATTGCAAGGTTGAGACACCTTAATTCCCAACATTCTCCCACTTGTTGAACACCTTGCAAGAGCCACTAGAATAATAGGATTTAACTGCTAGGGGCCAAGAGGCACATAGACTCTGAACACCATCTAAACTTCTCTGTGCTCATGAGCTTTGTCAAGGAATCTACAATATTTGCTAAAGTATCAACCATCTCTAAATCCACCTTCCCATCCTCTACCATCTCACGTACAAAGTGTTACTACACATCAATGTGCTTGGTCCTCGCATGGAAAGTAGGATTCTTTGCCAAATATATGTCACTTTGGTTGTCACAAGAAATGGTAATCTTCCCTGCATCAAACCCAATGTCAGAACACAATTTCTTAAGCCAAATGGCTTCCTTACAAGCATGAGTAGCTGCCATGTACTCTGCTTCAGTCATGGACAAAGTGACCATAGGTTGCTGCTTACTCATCCAACTAATAACACCACCAAACATAGTAAACACATAAGCACTAGTGGATCTCTTATTTTTAATGTCACCTGCCCAATCTGAATCCACAAATCCATGAATACTCGTGCAGAATGTTGAGAACCAATAGGATATCCTTGATAGCACAAGGCATACTCAGAAGTACCCCATAAATATCTAAAAACTCTCTTAACTACATCCCAATGTATCTATCTAGGATTAGCCATAAATCAGCTAAGGACTTCCACTGCTTAGGCAATGTCTGGTCTTGTACAGACCATCACATACATCAAATTGCCAACCACACTAGCATAAGGTACTCTGCTCATATCCTCCATCTCAGAAGGAGACTTAAGATAATCTGCAACAGATAACTTTGTCCCCATTGAAATAGGAACACTCAAAGGTCTACAATCTACCATGTTGAATCTCTCCAACATGGTCTTCACATACTTACTTTGGCCTAACCAAAGTTTTCTATTTGCTCTATCTCTTATGATCTCCATCCCTAGAATGTACCTAGCTACCCCTAAATTTTTCATTTCAAACTATGCTGACAACTAAGACTTCAAATCAGAAAGCAAACCTTTACCATTCCCAATTAGCAACATATCATCAACATACAAAATTATAATGAGAATGTGATCATTATCAAACTTGAAGTAAACATAATGATCCGATTCAATCTCACAAATCCAATACTCAACACAAAGGCATCAAACTTTTGGTACCACATCCTAGGAGACTGCTTAAGACCATACAAAGACTTTTTTAACTTGTAAACTAGATTTTCTTTACCTTTCACAATGTAGTGCTCTAGTTGTGACATATAAATCTCCTCCTCCAAGTCACCATGAAGGAATGTTGTCTTCACATCCATCTACTCCACCTCTAAATCATACGCTATTGCAAGAGATAACAAGAACCAAATAGATGTTAGCTTTGCAACTAGAGAGAAAATCTCACCATAGTCAATTCCCTCCACCTATGAATACCCCTTCGTGACCAACCTTGCCTTATATTTCTCAATGTTGCCATCTAAACCAAACTTTTTATTAAACACCCATTTACACCCAAGTGGATTTCTTCCTTTAGGAAAAGGTACCAAGTCCCAAGTATTATTCTTTTCCAAAGAAGCCATCTCTTTTTCCATGGCCTCCTTCCAGGAATCTGTATCTTTCATACGCATAGCCTCCCTTACAACCCTTGGCTCATCAACATTAGAAATCAAAGCAAAAATACAATTGGAATCATGCAACGAATAACCAAACCTTTCAATTTGTCACCTTATTCTCATGGACCTCCTCACAGGTTGAGGTTGAGGTTCTTCATCTTCTTCTAAACATTTAGAGCTGCTAGAGCTCTCCTCATTATCAGGTCCAACTGGTGTCTCAGGTTCAACTTTCTCAGGGGTGGGAGGAAGCTGAATCACATCATCTTTCTTTTCTTCTTTCTCTGGCTATAGCACAATAGAAGAAGGATTGAGCTCTTTGAAGATCACACTTCTATACAGAACTCTTTCAGCAATTGGATCCCATAGCTTGTACCCTTTCACACTGATACCATAATCAATGAAGATACATTTAATGGCCTTGTTCTCCTACTTGGACCTCTTCTCCTATGCACAACCAAATACTTGAATGTGTCTTAATGAAGTCTTCTTACTAGACCATGCCTCCATAGGGGTCTTGTTAACGAGCGCTGATGTAGGAGACCTGTTAACCATGTAACAAGTGGTAGCAACAACTTCAGCCCAATTTTTTTTTTTCTAGGCCAACTCCACTTAACATGCTCCTAGCCCTCTCCATTAACGTTTTATTCATTCTTTCTATAATTCCATTTTGCTAAGGAGTATACAGAGTTGTCTTATGCCTCTTAAGACCTTGTTCTTTACAGGACTTGTCAAAATCTGCTGAGCAAAACTCATCACCATTATCAGTTCTGAAGCATTGAATCTTTTTGTCTTTCTAATTCTCTACAAGAGCTTTGAACTCTTTGAATCTTGTAAAAACTTCAGATTTACTCCTAAGGAAATACACTCATGTCCTTCTACTATAGTCATCAATAAATGAAACAAAATATACATATTTTAAAATTGAAGGAACATTAATAAGGCCAAAAACATCAGAGTGAACTAGATTCAACACCTCAGAAGATTAATGAGAACTATGGTAAAATTCAACATGATTTTGTTTTTCATATATGCAATGTTCGCAGAAATCAAACTCAAGGTTACAATCATTCATACCCTCAATGAGGTTTTTATTTTTTAGGGTCCTCAAACCCTTTTCACCAATATGGCCAAGCCTTTGGTGCCACAACATTGTTTTCTTAGCAAGAAGTTTCATTTTCATAGAATGAGCACCCTTGGGTACCTAGAAAGCACAACCATCAAAAGTAGATGCTATAGTCTTCTTGGCTATTGGTTTCGATGGTGAGGATGAAGAATCTAAAGCTCTCTTCTTCAAAATAGAGGCATTATTGCACTGAACTACACATGCATCAAGCTGAAATAAAGTACCAATCTGAACACCCTTAGCCAACACCATAGCTCCTCTCATCATCTTGCATCCTCCATTTAAGAAAACAACCTGCACACCCACATCATTCAGTTTGCTTATAGATAACAGGTTTCATTGCAACCTAGGGATATGCAGTACACCATTGATCCCCTTCACTTGACCATCAGGGAATCTAATCAAGACTCTTCCATGGCCAACTATTTCCAAGTGAGAGTCATCACCCAGGTACACCTTCCCACCATCATACTTTTCATACTTTGAGAACTAGTTTATGTGGGATCTCATGTGAAACGATGCACTAGAATCAATTAAACACACATCCTCAGATGCATGTGTTACGAAGGAGTGACAAGAACTTCTCCATCTTCTTGAGAGGACTTATCAGAGTCAAAATTATGGTTTTTCTTATTCTTCTTCTTCTTCTCCCATGGGATTTGGATCTTCTTTTGTCTTCTTTCTTCTTGTCCTTCTTCTTTCCTTTCTCCTTGGACCTACCATGAACCACAAGAGCCTCGTTAGCTGTTTCAGAAGACTTTATCCACATTTCTTTAGACAATAGCGAAGAAACCACTTCATCCATCTTGAAGGTGGTAGTGGTACTCCCAATGGCCATCACAAGGTGGTCCCATGAATCTGGTAAAGAGCACAACAATGTCATGCAATGATCCTCCTCCTCCATCTTCACACCAATAGAGGTCAACTGAGCAACAATCATGTTAAATGCATTGAGATTATCTGCAACAGATCCTCCATCTTACATCATTAGAGAGAATAATTTATTTTTTAAGAATAACTTGTTTACCAGGGATTTAGTTTGATAAACATCACCAAGTTTCTTCCACAAGTCTTTTACAGTTTTCTCCTCATGGATGTTCAAGAGCACAAAATTAGCCAAATAGAGCCTTATGAGACCCTTGGCCTTCCAATCCATCTGATCCCAATCTTCTTGTTTCATGCTCTTAAGTTTGGTTTCAGATATCACAATCTATAAGTCTCTATCAACCACCATATCCTCCATCTTGAGTTTCCACAACTCAAAGTTGCCTCCATTGAATTTTTCAATCTCAAATCTCCTAGATGTGCTTGCCATCTTCTCACTACAACAAGATCACAAAATACTCTGCAAGACTCCCACTCAATCAATGATTAGTATAAAAAACCCTCTACCTTGTTGTAAGTATGTGCAGTCAGTGTTGTTATTGATGCCAACAAGCTTGTGTTGTCATTGGTGTCAACTATGTTTACTGGTTGAGTAGAGATGAGGTTGTTGCAATGGTATGAGCTGTTTGGTTGAGTTGCTTTGCTGAAGATGATTTGGTTGCTTTAAAGAGGTGCTGAAGATGTTAAGAATATGTTTCTATTGGTTGGTTTCCAAGTGCTTTTGAGAAAATTTGATTAATAAAGGAAATAGTATGGTGAAGTGGCATTTTGTCTTACATAGTAGTGTTCTAGTTTTGCTTTGCATTTCCTCTATGTTGAAGATCTATCTTTGTGGTTTGGATATGTTGTTAAGAGATGTTATATTCTGAATTTGGTGTTCTAGTTCATTGTGCAGAGGAAGTTGTGTTCACCAGTGTGTGGATTGTGTTTCTGATGGTTGTAGAGGTGTCTGAGAGAAATGTCTTTTTCTCCACATTTCTTTGCAAAGCGGTTTTAAGTCTTACTATTCTGGAAATATGCTTATAAGGTTTATATCTTTATTCTATTAAAGTTGTTCGTGGTTTGGTGCTTTGAAAGTCAATTTCTAGAGATACAATGCATGACAGAGATAGTTAAGTATACTGATAAAGATGTGCAGCAGGTGAAAATTGTTGCAAAGGAATTTGTTAGATTTCAGGATTTTCAAGATGTTTGTGGAATACTCTAGACCGTGTTGAGGCCTTGCATTTGGTTTGTGAGTCATTTTTGGGTTTGAGGAAGTGTGTACTTAAAATTTCATTGTGTTAACATAGGTTTGGCTGACCTTGAGTGTTTACACTAATTGCAAAGTTGCTTTGGTGATTGTAGTAGCATGGAGAAGTGTGCTTGGATGAATTTAGATCTGAACTAAAGTGTGTTGTAGTCTTCCTTCATTCCTTTCCATCGTGGGAAGGTTTAGGTCCATACCTAATTTGAATTTTCTAGGTTAAGGTGTGTTGTCGACTTTAGAGAACATTCTCAAGGTTGAAAATAGTATAAATAAGTGTTAAGGGATCATGATCAAGTGTGTGCGTGATGGATGTGAGGTGAACAATAGTGTGATTGAATGTGTGGTGTAGTATAAGCTTTCATGTGTTAGATCTCTGGATGCAGTGATAAGGTGTCTACAATTCTTCAGTATGACTGCGGATGTGTTGATGATATAGCAGTGGAAATCTCTGTTGCATTGACATAGTCTTCTCCTTGTAACAATCTTCTCTACCTTCTCTATTCTAGTAGTGAGCCTTGGTAGTGAACCCTTCTTTTGGGCAATGAGCCCTCTGGTAGTGAACCTATTGTTTTTTAGTGTTGATACTACTTTATGTTGTGAGCTAATCCTCACCATAGTTTTTCCCTTCTTGGGTTTTCCACATAAATTTGGTGTTCTCTTGTGTTTGATGTTGGTTTGATTCAGTTTCTGTTATTTGCTTTCATGCTTAATCATCATAACAGTCTAGGGGTTAAATGAATCTATGTGGATCTAAATGTGTACGAGGGTTTTGGAATTTTAAACTACAATTGATTCAACCCCCCTCTTAGTTGTCTTGTGCATTCAACATACCCAACAACTAAGACCAAAATTGGCCAGGCTCTGATACCAACTGAAAGGAAGCAAGGTAGCGGAAACAATTTCCTACACCAATCTAATGAGGGGAAGTAGTGCAAATTTTTATTAGTTCTTTTCAATTATAGTTATGTTCCACATTAACAGAGAGATTATCACACATTCACAAGAAAGTATAAATGCAATGACATAATATATACGTGGGGAAAATGCTTTCAGGTGAAAAACCCCACACTCTAAAACTTGCACATTGTATTATCAAATCTAAAGGAGATTACAACACAGTTGCAATGCAAGTTCTTCTAGGAGTTGTCACAATGTCAAATTTGGAGTAATTATGATAGCATAATGATAGCTGCAAATGCACCATATGTCATAGTACTCCAAGCACTTGATTATATAGAGTTACAAGGCATAAATGAGAAGCTTCTAGAGGTGGGCATCCAACTTGACCTCATGGCCCATTTCCCATGCCCAAGGACACTTGTACAACATGCATTTACCTCTCTTACAACTGTCATAGCATGCAGGTTTGACTTAACAAGGTGGTGTGCTCCATCCCAAGATAGGCTATGATAGATGCTCTTACGCACCTTACAACTATCATAGAATCTATCATACATGACAAATCTTACATCTATAAGAGAATCTATCATAACTGCCTCAAAATAGCATATTCTTCTTAGAACATGTCATAGCTTGGGTGCCCAAAGATGCCTGCCTCTCTTGCAAAGATGCTTTCCAACACTTGTCTACACCTGTATAGGAATCTCTATACTTGGCTCTTACATGTCATAGAATCTATCATACATCATAAGACCTTACACATGTTACAAGATGTCAACACATGTTATATTAGTGCCACCTCAAATGGGATGCCTTTCTCCAAATGGATTGAGTTGACTATCCAAGTCACCTTACAAGTGGAGTGACATCTCACCATGCCACTTCACACTAAATGACAAAACATGATGTGCAACATAAATTACATCATAGGTAAATAAATAAATAAATAATCAAATAATTAATGCTAGGAATTGCAAGGTTGATACACCTTTATTCCCAACAAAAAATAGGGATTTAAGTGGGGATAAATAATATAAATAATAAAATTATTTAAATTATGAGAGACATGTGGAATTTAAATAAATATTTAATTTATTTAAACTAGATGGAGGAAAAAGGGATTAAATAAGTATAATTTATTTAATTTAGTGCAAGAAGAGGTTAAATGGATAAAATGGATTAGTTAAATAAATATAATTTATTTAACTAATGGAAATAATGGAAGGGGTCATGAAAGGGGCCTAGAAGAAAATATGTCACAAGGTAATACATCGTAAGACGTGGTCAATTTTTGGTGTCTATAGTCCCATCATTTGTATGTTCAACAAAAATCCATGTTCATGAAGTGACTCAAAAGGGCCCACAATCCTATTGGTGATATGATGGTACCCTATGTGGTGGATGACATGTCAAAATAAACCAAAGGTAGATCCACACTCAGCTCTATTCTTTGCACATCAACTCACAATATGTTAAAGGTTGATCATGCATGAATGTACAAGGCCATTAATTAGAAGACATAGTGGCAAATCAACGATGCACTAGCTCCTAGCTTTGAAATATGTAACCCACCCAATGAACTAAAGGAAGTGACTGCACATTTGAAGCATTTATTGCCTAAACATATGCATATCAACAAGTGTGATTCAATGCTTTGTTCGAATGATTAGTTCACCTTCATATAAAATTCACCTTGGCCTAATCATAATTTTAAGGAATCCTAAGAACTAGAGTTGTTATAGCTAGCATGGGGTGGTTGTGGATGTATATAGCATGTTCACCTGGTTTTAGTCTGTCAATGTTTCTTGCCATTGCAAATTTTAGAGGTGAGTCCAAAATTGCCCTATATCATTGGTTAATTATAGGCAAATTTTCTTGCATTATAGGCAACAAAGATTGTTTGGTCTTGGAAGTTCTTTCTTAACTATTTGTAGTGCATTTCAAATTTTAATCCAAAAATTGTAATCTTGAGAGCCTGAGTCCAAGATTTCATGGTCATGGAAAATAAACAAAAACCTACTAAAGATTTTCTAAGGTTTTCCCTTGGGCTTTAATCTTTCAAGAAATCAACTAGTCATGGTCGAACCTTGATTGCCCTTTTTGAGGATAGTAAAGCATAAATCTAAGATGTTGTGACCTTTACTAATGGAGGAGAATTGTTTAAGGCATTTCATAATAAGACTGAGGGATGCATTCCTCTATGTAATGGGTGGAGATTTGACATTGGTAAGGTGGTGGTCCCAAAATTTTTCATTGACCCTAATTTAGTCAAGTAGACTTCCAAGAGATATATCATCAAGGATCATGGTGTATATGACTACAAAATAAACAAAATTTCCACTATTGATATGCCCTATTTTAGAAAGTTTTCCTCTCAATCCCTTAGGCTCATACTCAGTTGGATTTGACTATGTTGTCCACTTAATATAATAGGAACAAATTTAGCTACATAGTCAAATGGTTTCCCAATTTTAGGGAGAGACCTTATGGATAGAGACCAAAACCAATTCCAGACTCAGAAATGGAACCATTCGATGGTAGCATGTTACCCCAATACTTCAGAGAAACTTTTGAGGAAATGTGCCAAGTCATAGGGATTGACATGGTCAGGATGATATCAAAAGGTGCTCTAGTCTTTGCTTGTCACATTCAGAGAATGTATATAAACATCTTTTATGACTTTGCTAGCTTCTTTACCAAGCACTTGAGGGATGATATGAAGGCAGTAAAAGAGAATGGACTAGTAAAGACAATCAAGAGGTATTCACTCTTGTGTCATATCTATTTGTATGTTGTGTCAATAGTTGGGGCCCAAAGTTGCAAGTCTAGGTGTATTTAAAAGGAGACAAAATGGGATCTTATAGGCCTATTCAATTATGGACCCCTCACCTGAATAGACATGATCATAAGTCTAGATTTTTTGTATTTTTGAGGACCACTTCACAACCTCCATTCTCAGTAAGTTGGGTTATAATAGGCCTAGAATTCCTCATGATTTTTTTAAATTCCTCATACCCTTAAAAGGTGTAAATGACCCTAAAGGATTGCACAATTGGGATGACTAGTTCCTTCATAATGGGTACACTATAATCAGGGTATCCAAATCTACCTATGTGTCATATAAATTGCCATCAAAAGATCCCACTAGTCTTTCTTACTTGGAGGCCTTGTGGCAAATGGAAGTTGATAATCATTATCATTTCAAGTAGCATAAAATAAGAAGTATGCTTCCATCTCAAGCCAAGGTCTCCGACTTCATAATAGGAGGATTTGAAGGTTATGACAAGCTAGTTGGTCTGATTAATAGATATGGCCTGGAGTTTGGTAATGTAATGTAGTATGACCCTAAAAATTCATTCATGAGTCTATAAGGGAGTTATACATGTCTAGATATATGCACCAGTATGATGATAATGAGTATTTCATCATAAGTTGCAAGAATGAGGAGCAAAGAGATAGGAGGACCACTTGGTTTAGGGTCAAAAGTGTTGAGACCAAGAAGTTAGTGCTTGATCATCTTGGTTTCAAAGGATTTTATATGAATTTTGTAGACCAAATTAAAAGGATACATGCTTTGTTGGCTAATTAGGATATTCTATGCGTTGACTTTCCAAAGATTGTAGTTGCCTAAATCCCTACTCCAAGGTTTCTCATTCAAGGAGGTGGAGCATCTAAAGCTTCCACCTGAAGAGGACCCCAATAGGCATGTGAATGTGGATCCTAATTCCAAAGGTAAAGGTATATTGGTAGAAGAACCCTCTAAGATGCCACAATCAGAGGAATTGATGACTAATGTCCCAAGGTCTCCCATGTAGCCAAGAGGCATGGGAGATGATGATATTATTTTGAATGATGAACCCATTAAAGTTATTAGCTCTCTTGAACAATCATAAAAAATACAAGCCATTGCCCCTAATGTAGTCACAGGTTTGAGTGATCTAAAGGGTGATGCCATGATTAATGATGTGTGAAGTAAGGCTTGTGAAGCTTGTATGGAGGATGATCAATTCATGAGGACTGATGAATTCAAGAACATTATGCTCAAAATGAATAATTATGCTTATTATCACCTGGAATTGCACCCTGCTTGAAGCTTGTTCAAGCATTCAAATGACACAATGGGACTGACCTCAAGGTGTGGGACCTTGCAGATGATATCAAACCTCTAGAGAAGGTTGGTTCCTCTTTTTGAACTTAAGGTTTAGAAAAATCAACTAAACCTATGCTACCAATCACCAAGGAAAAGGGGAAGAAGGAAATTGAAGTTAAAAGAGAGGTGATACATCAATATTTAGTATGTTTAGCTAGAAATGACATAACACAACAATGATCTTAAATACCGACATAGACTCACACATACTTACAACTTTAACAGAGGCTCGAATTAGAAAACTGTAACTACAAGAGGGACCATTTTATCTATAGAATAAGCTACAAATTTCAAGTAAACACAGATCAAAAGCATAAGAGAGGCAAAATATCAGTGATTGTATTGATCATGAAGGCTAAATAGTCATTACAAAAGAAAGACAATTTGTTATAGAAGAGGTAGACACAAAATAACCATTTACATTCATTGGTAAACCAATATCAGAGACATCAAAGGTTCAACTTTGAGCACAATGCATCAGGTCTGTCTAGTTCTTGTAAATGTGTTACAAGGTCTGTGATTGCAACAAACTACCCAGCTAGTGTAATAGCTGAAAAGAATAGCTAACCAACCCAAAATACATCTCTTACACATGTATATATAGCTTTTAGATCGCATTGTAGTAGCCATGGACATGCAAAGAGTAGTCAACAAGGAAAATTGTTGCCCATACTGCAATAACTTCACTTTTGTATCCTTGGAGGACATCCACATGGCTCTATCCATGAAATCCATTGAAGAAGATTGTCCTCCCATGCCTTGGGTACAAGAAATTCAATACAAAGGAGCTACAGTGGCATAGGGGGGTGACAAATCTACTTCCACAAGTTATCAGGCTCTAAAAAAGCATTAATGGTGGCCATGAAGGTTGCTACGCAGTCCCATCGCATGTTGAATAGTGGAAAAGAGCCTGGAAGACAAATAGGTCAGGCCCCAACTGATCGGGCTTCCTCCAATCAGTCTTCCTTTGATCGAGCCTTTGAAAGGTGGAGAAGGAAACCCCAATCTCCAAAGTCCAAGAGGGACATGGACAAATTGTTGGGCTTCGAAGATCGGGCCTTCACTATGCATCATGATTTTGAAAAGAAGAACTACTTAAACCTTGACTGCACAATACTTAGAAGGAATTATGAAAATTTGTGGGGATCATGCCTCGGCCCTTCTACCTTCTACCTTCCAACAGAAAAGAGGAAGTAGACCTCACTTGCCAAAGTCTAAAACACTAGATAGGTTTATGAGCCTGATGGACTTAAGTCGGCGGGCCTTCCTCCTATCACTTGCCAAATGGAAGGAAAAATACCACAACCATGACCTCCAAGCTCTGCCACACTTAGAAGCATTTGTAACTGGCAAACATCTATTGTTGGGCCTTCCACTTTCTGCTTTCAAAAAAGAGGAAGGAGGAAGGGAGAGCTCCCGCTTGCCACCGCCCACAATACTTAGAAATATTTAAGTTCATCAGGCTTCAACAAGTAGATCTTCCACCTACTATCTACTAAAAGGAAGAAGGAGGAAGAGAGGACTCCCAACTGTCACCTACAACACTTAGGTGAATTTGAGAAACTTGTCTCACTTCGGCCAGCGGACCCTCACCCTTCAGGCTACCCAGAAGAAGATGAAAGGCCACCACTCTGACCTTTGGCACGTGATAGACTTAGGTGATTTACAAAGGAAACAAGGTGGATTTCAGAGTTGTCAAGAATGGCATAGCGGAGAGGAGAAACTTGAACTTCAAAACTCAAAAAGGTAGAAAATACAAAGAAACATTGAGGATTTTTGGACTTAGCCATTTTTAGGGGGGTTTTCCCTTGCACTTCAAAAGGGAAAACACTTGAAAATCTCATGGATCTTGGGCCATTTGGCCTGAAGGCAAATAGGACAACATTTTGACGACTATGCAGAGGTGTTTGCCTACTAAAAACAAGGATTTGAGGGCCTTATACAATCCATTAGGCACAAAGTCAAAAGGGGAGAAACAACAAGGACAGTGGTTGGTCAGACCAACATAAAACTAAACATGCCTCCATACCATAAAACAAAACAAAACAAGGCAAACAAGCTCCTAATGAGGATGTTGCATGTGCAAGAGCACTTATTAAAAGGAAAACTATAAAAGACAAACCTATCCTATACCTAAACTAACAACAAGGAAATGACATCAAACAAAGTCATTAATTAGTTTTTTAAAATAACTATCCTTTCTCCACAATTTACAATGCTTCACATGTTTGTGGATAGTTAAAAGGAGGTGGGGAAGGGATGGGCATACAACAAAGTGGTGAAATGCTTCCCTAAGGACAAAGAAAAACTCACCTATCCACCTGCACTGATTCGAAATGTAGTTGCTTAGAAGTGGATAAATGGGTTGATCAAGCCCTTCTTGATGCTCAACCTCATGCTTTGAAGTAAGCATGAAAAGTGGGGACTCTTTCTCATATATTTCCAGCTGGGCCAAATACCTTATAGGGAATCCCTTTGAGATGACATGCAAATCAATAGAGTTGATCTCATTTCTCTACTATGTTTCTTTCTCATGTTGGTCTAAATGCTCTGGCTCCTATATATCAATTGGAGGAATGATTGCCTCCTCAATCTGTTCAAGATGCTCAAGATTTGCCTCATTGAGAAGCACTGATTTACAATCTAGATTCGAGCAGAAAACATTAAGCTCATCCTAGAAATGAGCCTCCTCCAAGTCCTCTGCACTCTTCAGTGTAGGGCTACTTATATGCTCTCCTTCATGAGCTGGAACTTCATTGTTATATTTGGCCTCAACCTACAACAATTTTCCATCATTTTCACTACCCTTATGTTGCTCCAGAGTTGCAACCAATGTTGGCATCTGCATGCCTTCCTCATCATCAATGAAACTAGGAAGTTCATGGAATAGGGTGGTGCTATCAACCTTTGGAGCTACTGGGGCAATCTCTTCCACCATGCCATGATCATTTGATTGCAACCCCACTAGATTTTGCTTGAGTTGCCTCTACAACTAGAGGTTCTCCCCATGCAATCTTTGCATCTCATTGTCATTCATTTCATTAAAAGCATAGGAAAATGCCTCAAATGAACAAAACTTCATAGGGCTCAACCCTACACCTAGATCAACACTAACCTCATGCTTGATGCATTATTGGTGGTCTAAATGATTTGTCTTAACTTCTTCTTGCAACAGGCTTGATACTTTAGTTTTAATGGCATGTGAGGATTCACACATAGTAGGTTGCTCTACAATTGCCTCCAACACTTCCTCTTCTAGCTCCTAGAACCCAGTATCTCACAAAAAAATTGATTTGTCTTTTAAGAGTGAGTTAGTGCATAAGGGCTCATTATCAACATACAAATCCTCCCTAGTTACAAGCACCTCCTTTTCTGGCTCATCCCTCTAGTTAGCCTGATAGACAATAGGTCCACCTTTGACAAGTGAAATACTATCAGGGCAAGAGGAATGACATGGAATGGGAGCCAGAAAGGCTTCTTGAGAGGGTTGTTCCTGAGGAATAATAGGCTAGATTTGTGTAGGAACAAGCTCTCATGAAGGTTGAGTGCCTCTAAAACTTGGGATTTTGAAACTAAAAGGTGTTTTCAGAGGCTCAAAGATTTTCCCCTACCTAAAGCTTGGGATCTTGAATTTGGGGGTTATTTTTGCTGTAGGTTGAACTTGTGTAGAAGGGAGGGGCTTCCTGAAACTGGGAATGGAGAGAACTAATTGGGACTCCCACCTATCTATATGGTAAAGCAATTATCTTAATTGTTATTCCTTAGCTGCAATCTCCAAAGCCATGCTTTCTTGATAAGTTGTTTCCTCCGCCTCTATCTGCTGCTGGTGAAGGAAGGCTTGATGAGCAATCTCATATTGCTATTGGTTATACTCCATCATTCCTTTAACTTCATCCCACTCCTATTGGAAACCTATGAGTATCTCCGTTACATCACTTTTATTCTTGGTGTTAAAATTAAAGGCTTCATGTGGCTAATTATACCCTACTTGTCTTTTAAGAACATACAAATGTTCCTTAATCTCTAATAGAGCAAGGTAGTCTTCTTGGGGTTGATAATAGGCATTATTAGGTTGCCAAGAAGGCTGAGTAGGGGTGGGAGGGAGGTAATCATCCTGAGGATGCTGATAGCCTATTGTAACAGGGGTGTATGGAATAAAAATAGAGGCATTTTGGGCTTGATACTACTGATAAGGAGGTGCATAGATTGAATTTTAGTAGGGTGGAGGGGAATAACCATAACTCCCATGAAAATTTAACATTTTAGTGCATCAAAATGCTAGATAATCATATAAAATGTCTAAAACTTAGCAAAAAAGGTCTCCATCTAAAGAAAACTAGATACATACCAAGAAGAGTCGCCAGATGATTTGAGAGCCCTAAAGGTTGTGAAAAGAAAAAAAGCATCGCCGAACTTTGATCTTTGATGAATCTTTGAATGCATGGACTTCTCAAACCAAGAAACTGATCAACAGATCCACCATGGTGTTGAAGAAGACTACCCCGAATGGAAAAAATACATTGAAGAACACACCAAATCCTTCAATGGATGATAAAGCTCATCGAACTGGTCCCACCAATCATGTCAAAAACTGTTATCACCTAAAATTGCACCCTGCTTGAAGCTTGTTCAAGCATTCCAATGACACAATGAGACCGATCTCAAGGTGTGGGACCTTGCAGATGAGATCAGACCCCATAAAAGGTTGGTTCCTCTTTCTGAACTTAAGCTTCAAATAAATCAACTAAACCTATGCTATCAATCACCAAAGAAAAGGGGAAGAAGGAAATTGATGTTAAAAGGGAGGTGGTACACCAAGATTTAATATGTTTAGCTAGAACTGACATAACACAAAATGACCTCAAATGCCAACATAGACTCACACAGACTTACAACTTTAACTGAGGCTCAAATTAGAAAATTGTAACTACAGGAGGGACCATTTTATCCACAGAATAAGCTACATATTTCAAGTAAACATAGAGCAAAAGCATAAGAGAGGAAAAATATCAGTGATTGTATTGATCATGAAGACTAAATAGCCATTAAAAAAGAAAGACAATTTGTTATAGAAGAGGTAGACACAAAATAACCATTTACATTCATTGGTGAACCACTGTTAGAGACATCAAAGGCTCAACTTCGAGCAAAATGCATCAGATCTGACTGGTTCTTGTAAATGCAGTACAAGGTCTATGATTGCAACAAACTACCCAACTAGCATAATAGCCAAGAAGAATAGCTAACCAACCCAAAATACATCTCTTACATATGTATATATATCTTTTAGATCACACTATAGCATCCATGGACGTAGAAACAGTAGTCAACAAGGAAAATTGTTGCCCATACTGCAATAACTTCACTTTTGTGTCCTTAGAGCATGCCCACATGGCTCTATCCATGAAATACGCTAAAGAATATCGTCCGCCCATTCCTTGGGTACAAGAGATTCAATGCAAAGGAGCTAAGTGGAATAGGGGGTGACAAATCTACTTCCCCAAGTTATCTGGCTTTGAAGAAGCATTAATGGCAGCCAAGAAGGTCACTGAGTAGTCCCATCGCGTGTTGAACAATGGAAAATAGCCTAGAAGATAAACAGGTTGGGCCCTGACTGATCGAGCTTCCTCTAATTGGTCTTCCACTGATCAGGCCTTTGAAAGGTGGAGAAGGAAACCCTAATCTCCAAAGTCTGAGAGTGACATAGAGAAAGTATCGGGCTTTGGAGATCAGGCCTTCACCGTGTATCATGCTTTTGAAAAGAAGAACTGCTCGATCCCCAACTTCACAATACTTAGAAGGAATTATGAAAATCGGTAGGGATCAGGCCTTGGGCCTTCTGCCTTCTTCTTATCACCTTCCAAATGGAAGGAAAAAGACCACAACCCCAGCCTCTGAGCTCCACCACACTTAGAAGCTTTGAAGCTAGTGGATATCGGCCATCGGGCCTTCTTCTTTCTACCTTCAAAAAAGATGAAGGAGGAAGGGAGAACTCCTACCTACCACCACTCACAATACTTAGAAATATTGAAGTTCATCAAGCTTTGACAAGTGAACCTTTTGCCTACCATCTAGTAAAAGTAAAAAGGAGGAAGAGAGAACTCTTGACTACCACCCACAACACTTAGGTGTCTAAGAAACTCGGCAGACTTCAGCCATTGGATCCTCACCCTTTAGTCTACCTGGAAGAAGACAAAAGGCCACCACTCTGACCTCTAATTCCTGATAGACTTAGGTGATTTACAAAGGAAATAAGGTGGATTTCAGAGTTGTCAAGAATGGCATAGCAGAGAGGAGAACCCCTAACTTTGAAACTCTGAAAAGGTGGAAAATACAAGGAACCACTTAGGATTTTTGGACTTATCCATTTTTGGGGGGCTTTTTCCTTGCACTTCAAAGGGGAAAATACTTGGAAATCTCATGGATCTTGGGCTATTTGGCCTGAAGGCAAAATAGGACAATAGTGCGATGAATGATGTCCAATCTAAACAAGACTTTTCCAAAGCCCTTAGCTATGATCCAAAAGGAGAGGGAAATAATTCTACATTTAATTTCAAATGTGAAACAATCACTCTTGAACAAGCCAAGAGATTATTTATGGGGAGTGGTTGTCTATTGCTACTTGGTTGGGATATTGGATTAACCTTGGCCTTTGACATAGTAAGAAGGAATGAAAAGGTTGGAGATGTCTTCACTAACATTAAGGAAGATAAGAAGTTCTACTCGGGTTCCACTTTCATCCCTGATGATAATGTACTGCCAATGTGGGAAATTGATCTTGAACATGACAAACCAATTATCCACGAGGACCTCTAGGGATTAATTAGATCTTTGATAGTAAAAAGAGTTTTAAATACCACTACCCCTAAAGCTACAGCCTTAACTATGCATACCGCACAATTCAGTGTGGTTGTAATGAAGAAGGTACAAAAGGATCATGACCTGTTGTCTGAGGATAACACAAGGTTGTGCTAGGAGTTGAACAAGGAGAAGGAGAAATTAGAAAAATATGTGCAACAAATAGGGAAATAGCTTCAAATATGTCAATCTCCTAGTTGCAATTGATTTAGAAAGATGACATATCTTAGGATGAAAGAACATTGGAGATACAAATCAAAACCTTGCAAGGAGAGGTCCAACAAACAATGCATGAAGCTAGGAAAAACATTGAGGACCTAGTTAGAGGAAACCTTAGAGCTAGGATTATCAATTTGTTAAGGATTTCCAGTGACTTTTGGGAATGCTACATGCATATGAGGATTTCCACTGAATATTTGAATGAGGTGACCTCTAAATTGATAGTATTGAACATGAAGTGGATTCCTTTGGTCTTAGTTCTAAAAATTATTTCCAAAAATTTCAAGTATAACCCTACTAATCTTAAGCTCATTGATGAGGTTTTTGAGATGGCATGCTCCTTGGAGAGGTGTCAACATTCCTAAATAGGTTGTAGGTGTTGTGAGGGTAAAATGATGATCAATCAAATGAATTAAACAAGACCCAAACATCAACAGAATAGGAGAAACAAGAAAGATTCAATAAACAAAGCAATGAACAAACACAGTGAAAACCTCTCCCGTTTCGATGCTTCTGTTGTTCGCCTATCACAAATCATCCTTTCGCAGATGAGATGAGCCCTCAGAGAGTGCAATCTTTTAAAGCTGTTTGTAGGAAGTCGATGGTGAATGGCTATGGTGTGGTATGCAATGAAGGTGAGCTCCAATGCAACAATGGTGATCTCAAGCTTGTAGATGACAAAAGGGTGCCAAAGGCGCGCGCTGGTGATATTTCTGCAGAGTAACGATGTCAAAAGCCTAGATGAATAGAATGGAGGGATGAAGTTCCATTTATAGACTTGGAAGAATGGGAATCAACGGTTGAGAGGAGATATGAAGATCAACGGCTGAGGATGGTTGAGGAATGTGCAACCAGTAGAAATGTGACAAGTGTCCCAGCTCCATCATGAAAGAGGGGATGTGACAAAATTGATTGGAGAGTTAACTCCATTGACTGGTCTGTTAACAGAATTGACTGATCAGTTAGAAGAGTGAATTGTGGAACTGACTGGATTGATTGAGGATTTGACTCAATTGACAGGTTAGTTAACAGATTTGATTGATTGGTTAACTGACCTCTGATTGGAGAAGAAATAGGCCATGTGGGTGAGGGAAAATAAGGTAATTAAATATTAAATATATTTAATTACATGTGCAACTTGATGATGTGGACAAGGTGAGGTGGAAAAGGTGAGGTGTAAAGGTGATGTGGAATTTTTGGAATTTAGAACTTTAGGATAGAGGAAATTTGGATTAATTAAATAATTTATGATTATTTAATTGTGTAGGACAAATAGAAGAATTTTAATTAAATAAATAGAATTTATTTAATTATGGGATAGTGAATTGATTAAATAAATTTGGAATATTTATTTAATTAATAGAAGAATGGAATAAATATTTAGAATATTTATTTAGGATGATTTGTGTCATTTTTAGGCGTATACATTTAGCCCCTCTTTGATGCAATGCAGTTTACAGCGTTGCTTCAAAGAATTTGATAGTCTGAATGATGATACATGCCCCAGTTTGCCCCTGGTACAGGTTAAATGCCGATAGGATGCCCCCTCGAGAGATTGGACGGGAAAAAGGGCGAACGGTTTGGAGACGGACAATCTCACGACGAGGAAGGGGTTAGGATAGGTTGGAGGAAAAGGGACGCGGGAAGTAATCACAGTCATCACCTAGCCAGAATTAGGGTTTGGAGGCTATAAATAGGAGCTGGGTCCACAAGAATAGTCATTTGCACACTTGGTTGATCTGGATTGGAGAAAGAGAGCTCAGAGCAAACTTAGAGCAGCATGGCAGCCAGAGCAGCAGATATTCCATGCGAGGAGCACCGATTCGAGCGAGTCCAACGATTCGGGCGGCCAGCAGAGGCAGGACCCCCGGTATGTGCTTCAAAAAATTTCCTCTAGGGTCGATTTTAGGCGTCATAAATGCATGTAGAAAATAGGTGAAATAGATGCACCGAAACGCAGAACGGCGCATATGCCTCGCAAAGCTGCGCTTTTGTATTTTCACGGCGCATATGTCAATTTCGGCGGTGCATGCGTGAAAGCTACACTTTTGTGCATTCTAGCTGCGCATACATAATTTGGCGGCACTTTTGTATTTTTGCCGCGCATATGTGAAATGTAGCAGCGCATTTGATAAAGTTGCGCATATGTGGATTATTGCGGCGCATGCGTAATTTCGCAGCACATCCATGGAGTTATGCGGCGCATGTGTTAGAACGGCGCATACGTGCACTGTAGCGGCGCATATGCATTTTGCGGCACGTATGTTGATTCTTGCGGCGCATATACCAGAAACGGCGCTTTGACCACCTGTAGTGGCGCATTTGCTTGGGATGGCAAATTGCTTAGCCAAATTGATTCGATTAGTGTCTTGTTTGACGTAGGAATCGATGAGCTATCTCTGAGATTGCAGGAATCTAGTCAAGAGATGTAGTGTGCTGTTTTGATCAATTTGAAATGCTAAGTTTAGTTGATATAGTTTAGTAGATATGTTGAGTATGGTATATGTGGCTTGAGACTGACGCCTTGCTTTGCGTGCTTGCAGGAGGAGATACGAGAGACGCTGCAGTCGAGGGAGACGTTCCCTATGCCGTTATTGCAGAGATACATGCTGACGGAGGCTGACAGAGTGGCGCTTGGTGCCATGGGTTTGGATTACGTTTGCTTTATGCCCGAGGTGCGGGCGAACCGAGGACTACTGACAGCTGCCGTGGAGAGATTCCACAGTGAGGACGGGACCTTCCACTTCCCTACTGGAGAGATGACCATGACGTTGGAGGATGTCTATCGGATACTGCACTTGCCCGTGGTAGGCGAGTTAGTGGAGTACGATGCACAGCGGGACGCGGGACTCGCCGAGTGTCAGCGAGTATTTGATGATCCCGAGCTGGTGGGACAGGTCATCCCGTGGCAGGATATATATGACTGTTATGACTACTTCCCTGGGATTGTGGCTGGACTGATTGGGGGCGTTGTATGCCCGGACAGGAGGTCGCACGGGTTCCCCATTGGATGGGGTAGGATCATGGAGCAGATGCTGACTGAGGGCACCTGATATGCGTGGGGACCCTGCGTGCTGGCCCACCTATATCACGACATGCACCAGGTGGTGTACCACCGCAGCATGAGTCTATCGGCTGGGGTGCTGCTGTTACAGTTCTGGCTATGGGAGCACATAGCGGTGACCAGGCCGATGTGCGTCTTCGCGAGGCAACGAGGAGAGCCATACAGCTATGGCTATGCAGGAGTGATTTCCCAGCACAGGCTGGGGAAGCTAGAGTACTGGAGGCATACCTTGGATGGGGTAGATGTGGTCGTCTGGCGACCATATCTGGACTGCGAGCCCTGGGATGATGAGGGAGACGAGCTGCCTTACTGCTTCCAGACCAGGTGGTTGATAGGCCGGACATGGCACATACTGGAGAGGCAGATGGTGGGCCGAGTGCTGAGACAGTTTGGGCGGAGACAGGGCATGCCACAGGAGCAGGCTATGTTTGCGCGGACACATGCTGAGAGGGTCCGATGGGGGCCGATGGCTTCTTATGAGGAGGCTCTGGCAGAGTTCTAGCAGTTGCCTTATGTGGCATGGGACATGAGGCGAGAGATAGCAGACGCGGGGGTCACACAGGAGTACGAGGACTAGATCACTGCACATCCTTTCCCGAGATATTCAGGACCCGGCATGCTGGTGCCTCGTATTGACGAGGCAGACTCAGAGGAGGAGGGAGAGGCTGGCCCAGGGCAGAGGGGAGCTAGAGGAGGACGAGGACGACGGGGTGGCAGAGTCGCAGAGAGGCCAAGGCAGCGGAGGAGGATAGCTCAGGTTGAGCATGCAGTGCCAGGACAGGCAGAGGCACAGTAGCAGATACCACAGCAGGCACAAATGCCACCACCCCAGCAGGTACCACAGCAGCAGGTGCCACAGCAGCAGGTGCCCCAGCAGCAGGGGCTAGGACAGGCAGAGGCAGCACAGGGGCCAGTGCAGGGAGAGGCTCATGAGAGGACCATAGCGAGCCTGAGGGGACAGGTGCGAGAGCTGCAGGCACAGCTGAGGAGAGTGGAGAGGAGGCGAGATACAGACGCAGCGGTGATCGCTGGGTTGACTCGCGAGAGAGACATGGCGGATGCACGTGTACGCCTTATCCGTGTAGAGCAGGATACTGCTGTGGCCGCTATGGGTACAGACGCAGCTAGCTCTTTTTTGGTTGGGCAGGTGCAGCAGGCACAGGCACAGGCAGACCTAGCCAGAGCACAGTCACAGGCTCAGTACTACTGGGGTTTATACCATGGTGCCGTGGCATCGAGCCAGAGGGCAGGGAGTTTCAGGAGTCAATCTAGGGTGGCTCACAGAGCAGGTCCTTCACAGTCAGGGGCGTCTGTGATGGGACCCCAGCAGTCAGGAGCTGGCAGTGGTGGCCCACAGCAGCAGGGGTAGACACATACCAGATTTTGTGCATTTTGGGACATGTATCGCCGTCCATTTGGACGTAAATTGTATATGACACTTTGATTTTGAGAGAGATGGTGATATTGTATATTTGGACCTCTTTTATATGATAGTATATATGATGATGCAGCTTTGTGTACCTATTGTATGTGTTATGAGATGATGACTCACTTCTATTGGGTGATGTATGTGCATAGTTAGATGGTCTACCAGATGCGATATGGGATACACTTTGATATGCTGCTATATGATGTCTATATGATTTAATGTTTACAAGTGAATGCAAAATGTGATATGATTTATATGTGATGATGCAACTGTATATGTGATGTCTATATGATCTAATGCAAATGTACGTATATGGAATATGATGTATATGTGATGATGCTGTATAGATATATGAGATACTACTGGATGTTTATATGATGTAATGCTTTGAATGTATGCAGTTGTAACATGAGTACTATGTGGTGATGCAGTATAGATATATGATGCATGTGGATATGTTTTTTGATTTTCTGTGCTTTTGAGATGTGATGTGATGCAGATGTATTGGTGACCTAATGCATTGGATGGTGCATTCTACTAACCTAATCATGTGCATGACTAGTCCTACGAATGATATGATATGCTCCTATATGCTGTGGTTTTGTGATGTCCAAATGTACTCTATCGACACAAGAATGACATGATGGGTAGAAGAATGGTTGTGAAAGAATGACTTAAGAACTTTTCTTGATATCGTTACTCTGCGTAGTTTGGATAATGAGGGTTGCATGGATGTGTATACGGATATAGGATGGGTGCCTTGCTTTTAGATTGCTTTATTTCATCATTGGGCATTTTGTTTTTGGTACTTTTCAGAAATGTTGTAAGTGAATACAAGCATCTAGGTATAATTGAATCGAGACGACCTGAGTATCGCTTACATGGAGTGTGATTTAGCAAGTTAATACAAGCATCTAGTCAAAATTGAATCTAGATGACCTAAGTATTTATTGCGCTTCAACAAGCAAGGATTGCCCCCGTTCCTGTAAGACCTTTGATGTCCTCGATGATCTTTTGCCAATCATGTCCTTAGACAAGGCGTCACATTACTAAAGTTTAATCCACAAACAACAAACAAAGAAAGTAATCATGCCCCCATCATAGCATCTCTAGCTTTTGGCATCCTTGAGTAGCATAGGAAGGTATGATAGCAAAAATCAAGACTCTGTAACTTAACCCTAGGTTCCCATCTACAAAGCATAGTTGCGTTGATATGTGTTTATTTCTTGCCTTAATTTGCATAAAATCATTTAGAAGACCTTGGGTATTTGCTTTGCATTGGATAGGTTAAGATGCTCATTGTCAAGATTTCTGCTTGAAGCGTAGGTTTTTGCTTGCATTTGCTTGCTTGGTGAGAAGGTTGCACAATCCTTATTGAGAAGACTGACCCTAAGGGACTGACCTAGTGCCTCGGGGGCTCATTGCTAAATGGCCTTGCCTACGTGACGACGTAGAGGCAACGTAGTTCGGGGTAAACCCTAATGGACCATGGATGGACTAGAAGCAAGACGACAAGAATGAAGACAAGAAAGGAGATGAATGGGACCATGGGAGAAATGGAAGCCTCGGGGGTGCATTAGGAAAAATGGCCTTGCCTACGTGTCGGCGCAGAGGCAACGTAGTTCGCGGATTCGGACCATAGACACCAACGAGAGACACTACACTAGGCTTACATTGAGGAGACGGTATGGGACAAAACCTTGGTCGACAAGGCCACAAGGTGAGTATCAAGCCATGATAGGTAACTGTCAAGCGTTTATTTGTGGGATGGATATGGGTCGAATGGGGAAAATAGAGGGAGAATGGGCTCGAGGTGATTGGATTCCCGAAGATGGAGAATGCGGTTCGTCACAAGTAACGCCTGTTTACCAGGTTTTCATCACTTGCTTTTATTTGCATGAGAAGCTAGAAAGTAACATGACGCCTGATTGCCAGGTTTTCATCATGACACCTATCCAAGGCGCTTGTTTGCTAGGTTTTCACCAAAGGACGAGTTTTTTGTATGCTTTCTATTTTTTCTGATTTTTTTGTATTTTCTCTTTTTCAACTTTTTTTGATTTTTTTGATTTTTTGATTTTTTGACTTTATTGTGCCCCCCTTGCATTGGGGTTCTCTTAGGTATAGAACCGGCGAAGGTGCATGCTGTTGATTGGATCATCAAACAACTCACCTTCTGATGTGGCCAACTGATATGCCCCCGATCCGTAAGCCGCTACAATTACATATGGCCCAAGCCAGTTAGGCTCAAACTTACCTTTCTTTTCTCTGTCCTGCTGATTTCGAGGGTTTTCTCTTAGGACGAGGTCCCCAACCTTGAAGCATCTTGGTCTAACCTTGTGGTTGTAGCTTCTTGACATCATCTGTTGATAGGCTTTGAGATGGTCAAAAGCTTTCTGGCGCCTTTCCTCTAGCAGTTCTAGCTCTTGTAGTCTAGAGACTCTGTATTCTTCGTCTGATATGAGACCTTTCAATGACACCTGAAGGGATGGGAGTTCGACCTCAATGGGAAGGATGGCTTCGGAACCATAGACGAGGGCGTAGGGTGTAGCACCTGTGGGAGTGCGTATGCTGGTTCTATAGGCCCACAGAGCGGGATTGAGTTGGACGTGCCAATCGCGACCCGCTTCATTGACAGTCTTCTTTAGGATTTTCAGAATGGTTTTGTTTGACGCCTCAGCTTGGCTGTTACCTTGGGGATAGTATGGAGTGGAGAAACGATGTTGGATCTTGAAACGCTCACAAAGTTCCTGGACATCCTGATTCTTGAATGGTCTCCCATTATCCGTTATGATGGATGAAGGGATGCCATATCGGCAGATAATGTAATTCAGAATGAAAGAGGAAATTTGCTTTCCTGTGACGGTTGATAGGGGAACGGCTTCAATCCACTTTGTAAAGTACTCAGTGGCGGTTATGATGAATTTATGGCCGTTGGAAGAAGGCGGATGAATCTTTCCCACGAGGTCAAGTCCCCACTGGCAAAAGGGCCAGGGTGTCGTTAGAGGTCTCAACTCCTAAGCAGGTGCATGAATCAGGTTCCCGTGTATCTGGCACTGTTTGCACTTTTTGATGAACTGATATGAATCCATTTCCATATTGGGCCAGTAATAACCCAAACGCATGAGTTTCTTAGCTAAGGAAGGACCGCTGGAGTGTGTTCCGCAGATCCCTTCGTGCACGTCTCGCAAGGCAGTTACAAATTCTTCTTGTTCTAGACAACGGAGTAAAGTACCATCCAGACCACATCGGTAAAGGGTATTGGTGATTATGGTGTAACGGGAGGCTTGTCGGATGAAAGTTCATTTTTGGTTGGAAGAGAGGTCCAAAGGAAGGATATTGTCCTTGAGGTAAGTGTAGGTCTTACCATACCAAGGTGAATCAGATCCTACTAGGAGGCAAATGGAATGGGTTTCGAGGAGATCATAAGCCGGTTGTCGAATGGTTTCTACTAAGAACTCATATCGTGACTCATGTTCAGGTATCTCAAGAAGAGAGGCTATGGTCGCCATTGCATCTGCTACTTTGTTCTCTATCCTGGGTATTTGCTCAAACGAGATGGTCCCAAAATGTTCTTTGAGGTCGTCGACCATTCGCTTGTATGGGATGAGCTTCTCATCTTTGGTCTGATACTCGTCGTTGACTTGATTGATGATAAGCTGCGAATCACCATAGACACATAGTGCTTGGATTTTCCACTCAGTGGCCATCTTGAGACCAATTACCAAAGCCTCATACTCCGCTATATTGTTAGTGCATGGAAATAACAACCTGTAGGACTTTGGAATTGTGTCGCCTTGGGCAGTGATAAACAAGATACCTGCCCCCGATCCATGGTTGGTGTACGACCCGTCGAAGTAGAGTTTCCAAGGAGATGTAGACAGAGTGAATAAAGACTCATCAGGAAACTCAAACTGCATTGGTGAAGTGTCCTGTAATGGTGCCTCAGCTAGCTGGTCAGCGATGATTTGCCCTTTGATGGCTTTTCTATCCACATACTCTATATCATATTTGCTAAGAAGCATAACCCATTTGGCTAGTCGACCCGTGAGAGCTGCTTTGCTGAGAAGATATTTGAGTGGGTCGATCTTGGCAATGAGTTTGACAGGATGTGCCAACATGTAGTGTCAGAGTTTTTGTGAAGCAAAAACCACCGCAAGGCATGAGCGTTCCACCTGTGAGTACTGCAACTCGTAGCCCACTAAGGTTCGACTGATGTAGTACACAGCTCTTTCTTTGTTCTCATAGTCTTGCTGCGCTAGGAGAGCTCCAAGAGCAGTAGGTGTAGCAGATATGTAGAGAATCAAAGGTTTTCCTTGGATCGGAGGCATGAGTATAGGAGGATTCATGAGGTACTCCTTGAGCTTGTTGAATGCCTCTTCGTACTGCTCATCCCATTTAAATGGAACGTTCTTATGTACGAGATGGCTGAAAGGATGGCACTTGTCTGCCAGCTGTGAGATAAACCTGCGGATGGCTTGTAGCTTGCCCTGTAAGGATCTCAACTATGTTAGAGTTTTGGGCAGAGGCATGTCCATGATTGCTTTGACCTTGGCCGGGTCTACCTCTATGCCGTTTGCTGACACGATGAAACCTAGCAGCTTGCCTGATGTGACCCCAAACACACATTTCTTCGGGTTCAGTTTTACTTGGAATTGATCCAACCGTTGGAAGACTTTTTCTAATGTGTCCAGGTGTGAGTCCCTGGTGAGTGATTTTGCCAAGATATCATCAACATAGTCTTCCATAGTCACATGCATCATGTCATGAAATATAGTTGTCATGGCCCGCTGATATGTAGCACCTGCATTTTTCAGCCCAAATGGCATGACATTCCAGCAAAAGGTACCCCATGGACAAGTGAAAGCTGTTTTGTGTTGATCCTCAGGTGCTATTTTGATTTGGTTATACCCGGAGAATCCGTCCATGAGTGATAGCATTGTATGTCCTGCTGTAAGGTCGACTATGATGTCTATGTTTGGCAACGGAAAGTCATCTTTGCGGCATGCCTTGTTTAAGTCTCGAAAATCATTGCATAGTCAAACTCGGCCATCCGGTTTAGACACTGGCACAATGTTTGATATCCATTCAGGATAGTCTATGGCTCTGATGAACCCCACATCTAGTAATTTCTTGAGTTCTTCCTTGACCAGAAGGGCTATATGAGGATGCATCTTTCTTAGTTTTTGCTTTACGGGCTTCACCCCTGGATCCAATGGCAAGTGATGTAGAATCAGGTTTGGGTCCAAACCTGGTATGTCAGCATATGACCAAGCAAAGCTGCCTCTCTTCTTTTTAAAGAATGGTACAAACCTGGTTTTCTCAGGTGGCGCGAGAGATTTTGCAAAGTGGATAATCTTAGGTTGCTCTTCGGTTCCAATGTTCACTGGCTCTGTTGGCTCCACCACGATCTATGACCTTTCTTGATACATATCACTTGGGAGGGTGTCAAGAATTCCATCGTCAGGTGCCACAGTTGGGTTTTCACCTTCAGATACGTCCTTTCTTTTTACTATTTTATGGTCTGACACTGCCGCTCGGCGGTTTTCACCATCAGATCCCTTTTTGATCTTTATATTTTTGCGACTAGAAGGCTTGGCACCCTCCCCGAAGTAAGCTACAGTATTGAGTTCGATAGAGAAACTGGCTTTATGATCTCCTTTTGGTAAGTGATCCCTAAGTTCCATATAGTCAATGTAGGCATCATCGTTCTGGAACATATCTAATTGGGGGGTTCCTTGCAGATCCCAGTCAATAAGCTCAGGATGCAAGAGGGGAAGGGAGTCGGATGAAAGACCTGATTCATTGATAGTGTGGATGGAAATACTAGGAGCACAGGTGGGGGTAGTGTTCTGGGTGGTACTTTCCTCCACGTTGTTTATCGCAATGGAATCGAAACTTTCCTCGAAAGCCATACTCTCAGGGAGGGGCAAATCAGACTCTAGTGGTCTGTCCCGTTGCGTTTGTCCCTCATGGTAGGGGCTAAGAGTTTGGATGGTGTCAACCTCTTTGTCATCATAGGAGTGCTCCGTTAGCTCGTCCCACTCATACTCATTGGAATCATCCGAATCTGTGTCACTGTCCACTTGGAGTGTTTGGATTGTCTCCACAAGACAGGCATTTTCCTTGGCTTTACCCTTGCCTTTGTATCCCCAGCCAGTGGTGTTTCTAGCCGAAGAGGAAGAAGAAGGTTGTATAGGTTCAATGATCCCTTCTTTTCTGAGGCCGATAGGGCCTTGTCCTTCATACCCCATCCTATGCAAGATAGTCTCACCTCATCCATAGAGTTCTGTAGGGAGTCTGGGTGGATCTTGGGGTGTGTTTTCTTCTTCGGCATAAAGCCATTGCAAGAGATCTCGCTCCTCTGATTCATCGGATAAGGTCCCCCATTTTACAAAGGGGTTTGCGGGAGTTATAGGAGGAGCAGAGGGCTTTGGAAAATGCCTGGGTTGATGCTTGGGCTGGCCAAAGGAGCAAGGAGACAGGGGCATTTTTGCAAGGTTGAGGCTGTGCTCAATCTGGTATCCCCCCACGCCATTTTCTTTTATGGTGATTTTCATTGGTTTGGGCCGTGAGGAGGAAGCTTCAGCGGAATGGTCCTGTTGCGGGGTAGGGGAAATGTGGGCTCTATTGTTGGGTATGACGCATTTGGGTTTTGCTTGGAAAGAATTGCAGTGTTGGTAGGGATCAGGGTCGCCTTGAATGGTAACCTGCTTGCCATTGTGCGGGAATTTAATGCATTGATGGTAGGTTGAGGGGACAGCCTTCATGGCATGGATCCATGGTCTCCCTAGTAGGATATTATAAGCAAGCTCTCGATCAAGGACTTGGCACACCACATCTTTGATTACCGGTCCCACTTGAATCGGTAGGACAACCGTGCCTTTTGTGGTTCTTTCCTCCTCGTCATAGGCTTTTATGGTAATCTTCCTCTGTGGATCAACTGCTTGTTCGGAGAACCCCAATGCAAGGACTAGCTTCAACGTGCAAATATTTAAACCAGCACCCCCATCAATGAGAACCCTCTTGATGCGGTGCTTGTGTACGAATGCGACAATGTGTAAGGGGGTGTTGTGGGGTTGAGATACAGAAAGGTCATCTTGCTCAGTAAATGATATGGAAGGGGAGGAGGTCAGATTGCCTACCATGGTTTGAAACTTCTCTTGGGCCAGGTTAGTGGGGACAGTAGTTTCCACTAAGGCTTTCTCGAGAATCTCCTTATGAGAAGGAGATAGACGCAAGAGCTCCAATATAGAAATGTGAGCCAGGGTTTTTTGTAACTGGTCGATGACATTGTATGGACGGGAGTTGGATGGAGATGGTGACGACCTTGGAGGAGTAGTATTGATCGTGACTTTACCACTGCGGGTAATTATACTACAACCAGTTCGGTTAGGTCCTGGTTGTTGGTTGGGGGAGATGACATTGACCTGCGGAAGATGTTCTGAAATGCAGTTAATGGTGTACTCAAATGGAACGCTTGCATAGTTAGCATTACTCGACCCACTATTCTGATTTGGCCGATTGCGATTGTTTTTGTTGTTGGGATTGCTGTTGGAGTTGTTGCCATTGTGACCATTGTTGTTGTTGTGACCGTTGTTGTGATTGTTGTTATACGGCCTGTTATGATTCAGAAGAGGATCCCGGTAGGCCACATGAGATTCATTGGAGGTATGCTATTGTGTCCCTCCCTGATTTTGATCCAATATATCATGTATGACATTCTTAAGACGGATGTAATTATTGGTTGTGTGACCCCTTCCTCGATGATACTCACAATAGTCTATGTCCTTCCAATAGGGAGGTTTGACTATAGGCTCATAGTCACTTGTTGGCGGTAGAGAAATTTCATTGTTAGCCAACAACTTTCTGAGGGCAGACTCTTGAGATTCTCCTAACGGTGTGAATTTCCTCCGCGGATTTGAATTGAACCAAGGTCTAGGTTCCCGAGGGGGTGGCTTGTTGAGTGCCCCGTTATTTGCTTCTTCCTTAAGAGTGAATATGGGTTGTTATTTAGGGGCTGCCGCCTTGGCATCCACTACTCCATCGTTGACCACATTCTTGTTCTTGGTCCAAAACTTTGACTTGTTAGTTGTGTAATTGGAAGGAGGTGTGTCCTTGTAGAGCTTGAGAGTTCCTTTAGCGATCATAGCTTTTTCAATGAATAGGCCCATTTCGATGACTTTTGAGAATGATGTAGGGCATTGTATCTGAATTTGATAGCTAAGATCAGTATTCAAATTGTGGACAAACATTTCCAATAGTTGCTTCTCAGGCATGTCATAAGAACACTTACTAGCTAGCTGTCTCCATCGTTGTAAGAAGGTGGCGAATGACTCACCACTCTTTTGTTTGGTGTTGCAAAGGTCTAGCATAGATACCTCGTGTTCTATGTTGTAGGAGAAGTGCGTTATGAATTTGTTGACAAGTTCGTCAAAAGTTTTGATTCCTGGTGGGAGACGTGAAAACCACTCCATAGCTTGACCTCCTAAAGATCTTGGGAACAGTCTCATTAAATAGGTCTCGTTGTGAGCTATTTCTAAACATGCTGCAGTGAATTCCCTGATATGATCTCTAGGGTCCCCCTTACCTTTATACTTGTCAGATTTCAGAATTCTGAACTGATAGGGGAATGGTTTCATGACCAAACTTTTGTCAAAGGGGTATGGTGCTATATCTTCCAAGGAGTAGTTCTTGGAACTTGTGCCGATCTTAAGATTGGATATTTCTAGCTTTAGACTCTCAATTTGTTGTCTCACATCTGCCATAGGAGCATTTTGATCTATGTGTTGCTTTCCTCTATCGTTGGCATGGGGGACCGTGTCATTTGTGCCTCTCTCATGTGCATGTGGGACTATGTCATTTGTGTCCCTCTCACGTTCATTGTCTGCATTTTCCATGATGGAGCTAATGTTAAAGTCTGCGGGGAGTTTGATTCCGAGACTAGCAAGATGATGGAAATATTTGGTGGGGTCCTCAAGGAGTACTTTCTCCACTAGGTGTTGGAATTTGCTATCTTGCATGTGTGCCACTAATTCTTCACGAGAAATTTCTTCATCATCATCATCGCGTGGTGGGGCGATGTGATCGGATGAGTCGACCATTTCGATTAGCTTGTTGTACTGGGATCGAGTAAGAACCATGCAAGGTGGGGTGGGATGAAGTGGACTAGGATTAGAAATTTTGGCAAAGTGCCAACTAAGACTGTAATGAATGGGGTATCTAGGACAAGATTTGGACAAAGGGTTCTCTTGCTCAATGACTTCAGGTAAGACGGTTGACACAAGACTCTAGCCACTAGCAAGGGTAGTCGATACCAGTCTTACTGTGTAGGGCTTAGTCGTTCAACAAGACTACTAGCAAAAGGTATTGTGACCTACTAGGCTTACGTGAATTCACCAATGAAACGAAGAAGGACCTATGTTGAATTGGTATGGGATAGAATGACGTTGGGACAAGAGTGACTTGGACAAAAGGTGATTGGGACGACCGACGAAAGAGAGAGAAATGGGTGAAATGGATGAAGATTGACTGCAAGGTTGATTCTGACCTCGGAAAATGAAACTAGGCCGAAATGGGTACTCTGAACAGTTGAAGAAAATTTCTCAAAAATAGGGCAAATGCTCACTGTCACACATGCGCAGAAACAGATGCGCAGCAAGAATAGGTAAATGTGCCGTAAGTCGCTGTAAAAGCGCAGCTCTGGTGAAGTATGTATGCGCAGTAACAGTGTGTAAATGCGCAGCAGAAAAGTATATGCGCAGTAAGTCAGTGTATAAGCGCAGCAAGTCGCTGTAAAAGCGCAGCCAAAAAGTGTACATGCGCAGCAGAAAGGTATGTATGCGCAACCAGTCGGTGCAAAAGCGCAGCAAGTCGCTGTGTATGCGCAGCAGAAAAGTGTATATGCGCAGTTCTGGTATTTTTTTGCAAATTTTTTGGATTTTTCCTCTGTTTTTGGTATTCTTTGGCTGGAAAAGGTCTTTTTGATCTGATATTATGAATTAATTTAGCAAGAAAACACAGCAAGCACAAAGAGTATTTTGTAGTTTTCCATTGTTTTTGTAGTTTTTCGACTCTATTTTGGACAAAAGCAAGCACAAAATCCTAGGCGAGAAATGGATTATAAGGGATTTGGGCCACTAAAACAAGAGGTATTTAATTCGGGCAACCGTTCAAGTGGTTACACGTGCGGCGGCGCTACTCTCTGTTATGGAGTCTCCCAGCCTCAAAGGGTTACGCCTGAGAGGGTTTTGGGGGAGGTTGGCCGTCGGTGTAACATAACAGCACTCATTGCAGGAGGTTTTCACCTCAAGCACAATTTATTTTAAGTGGCTTGGTAGGGCTTGGCTTTAGCCTGTTACCACTCAGGGTCGTTCCCACTTGGACAAGCGTGCATCCAAGGGCAGGCCCCTCCTAAAGGTTAAACAAATAGAATGACAAGTCTGGCACTCTGATCACCCAGAAAAGGGGAGAGCATAAGCCTATTGTCATTCACAAGCACAGAATACACTGGTTAATCCAACCTAGTTAAAAGATAAAAACTAAATGGGCTAATCTACTCAAACAGAACTTTGAAGTGATTTCAGCAATATTGCAGTGGTTTAGTTTTAAATCCCAGAAAGCAGTAGTGAGTTCAATTTTAAATCCACGTTGCACGAGATTGTTAACTTTGAAATTCAGGTCTCACGATATAGCAATGGTTCATTTTAACTGCAAGATCAGTGATGAGTTTAATTTTAAAACCACGAAGCACGAGATTGTTAACTTTGAAATTCAGGTCTTACGATATAGCAATGGTTCATTTTACCTTCAAGATCAGTGATGAGTTCAATTTTAAATCTCAGATAGCAATAACTTTGAAGGTGTTTGCAATGCAAGCATGAAATAAACCAGTTACTTCCTCCCTAATTAGGACTAGATGAAGATTTGTAATGAACAACCATTTTACTCTTTCCCAGAAAATGAAAGGTGACCTAATTAGATGCAACTACATGTAACTGAACCCGAGCCTATCCTGCAAAACCGCTCTAGCAAACACCTGCAAAGGGGTTAGCGTTAGCAAAATTCTTTAGAAAAGTACTAAAACTTGAGTCTGTTACAAATGCGCAGCTTCAGTGATCAGATGCGCAGAAATGATCAACAGAAGCGCAGCAATGATAAATGTGCTGCAAGATTGAACGTATGCGCCGTTAAAATGAATAAATGCATAGTTTTAATGTATGCGCAGCAACAGTCTTCAGAAGCGCCGTAATAGTCAACAGATGCGCAGTTATAACCTATGCGCCGTAACAGTGCGCAAAAGCGCCGCAAGAATACACAGATGCGCAGAAAGGATAAATGTGCTGGAACAGTCTTTATATGCGCCGTGGAAATAAACAGATGCGCCGAAAGAACCTGTGCGTGACTCTGCGTGACCTGTACGGAACCTGCTTTCAAAAAAGCTCAAAAATGGTGAAATAAAGGGGCAACGGCCCCACGGTGGGCGCCAAAAATGTGAGGGTAAAATGATGATCAATCAAATGAATTAAACAAGACCCAAACATCAACAGAATAGGAGAAACAAGAAAGATTCAATAAACAAAGCAATGAACAAACACAGTGCAAACCTCTCCTGTTTTGATGCTTCTGTTGTTCGCCTATCACAAATCATCCTTTCGCAGATGAGATGAGCCCTCAGAGAGTGCAATCTTTTAAAGCTGTTTGTAGGAAGTCGATGGTGAATGGCTATGGTGTGGTATGCAATGAAGGTGAGCTCCAATGCAACAATGGTGATCTCAAGCTTGTAGATGACAAAAGGGTGCCAAAGGCGCGCGCTGGTGATATTTCTGCAGAGTAACGATGTCAAAAGCCTAGATGAATAGAATGGAGGGATGAAGTTCCATTTATAGACTTGGAAGAATGGGAATCAACAGTTGAGAGGAGATATGAAGATCAACGGCTGAGGATGGTTGAGGAATGTGCAACCAGTAGAAATGTGACAAGTGTCCCAGCTCCATCATGAAAGAGGGGATGTGACAAAATTGATTGGAGAGTTAACTCCATTGACTGATCAGTTAGAAGAGTGAATTGTGGAACTGACTGGATTGATTGAGGATTTGACTCAATTGACAGGTTAGTTAACAGATTTGATTGATTGGTTAACTGACCTCTGATTGGAGAAGAAATAGGCCATGTGGGTGAGGGAAAATAAGGTAATTAAATATTAAATATATTTAATTACATGTGCAACTTGATGATGTGGACAAGGTGAGGTGGAATTTTTGGAATTTAGAACTTTAGGATAGAAGAAATTTGGATTAATTAAATAATTTATGATTATTTAATTGTGTAGGACAAATAGAAGAATTTTAATTAAATAAATAGAATTTATTTAATTATGGGATAGTGAATTGATTAAATAAATTTGGAATATTTATTTAATTAATAGAAGAATGGAATAAATATTTAGAATATTTATTTAGGATGATTTGTGTCATTTTTAGGTGTATACATTTTGCCCCTCTTTGATGCAATGCAGTTTACAGCGTTGCTTCGAAGAATTTGATAGTCTGAATGATGATACATGCCCCAGTTTACCCCTGGTACAGGTGTCTCTAAGAGAAAGGGTGGGAAGTAAGAATTTGTTCTGAATTGGCTTACCAGATATGATGGATGCTAAGGGTCAAGTCAAGGATGTTGATGTACATAGAAATTTGGTTTTGAGGACCTTATTCCCTTTTGGTTAAACCCCATCCTCTAAGAAGATAAAATTGATCCCTTGCTGGTCAACGCCTAGGTAGAAAAAGCAATAGCACTTGAGAGTAAGATCGACAATTTAACTAAAGGATCAAGGTCCTTTTAGATGTTAGGTATGAAACAGACTTGAATAAAATCAAGGCTATATTGGAAACAGTGTGGCCATTAGATGATGATTTTTACAGTTGGACATAAAAGTACACACAAGATTTGTGATGACACTTCAAGCCTTTTCGATCCCTATCTTTTTTCTATTCTTTTCAACTTCTCCTACTTTTTTTGAAGTTTCAATGGCTTAAATTGTTCCAATCCTTTTGATATTATTCCTCAAGTTGAGAAGCTTTGGCTAGAGTCCCGAGTTGCAATCCAGCAACCCTTTGCAATATCTAGTCTACAAAACAATGCTTATTACAAGAAGACTTATCAATGAGGGTTGAATGAGTTTTTCCCACTTGACATGTTGTCTCTCATTGCCTTCTTGACAATATAGTGGTGGATTATTATGCCTTCCAGGATGGTGTAGCATATTCAATAAACCACTCATGCTCTATTTTATAACCTTCTCAGCTGGAAAGTTGATAGAAAGTTTGTTATTGTTGTTTCTTCATTGCATCCTTAGTCTGCTAATTTAGGTCATGCTCTTCTTTGGACCTTACTTTGTTAGTTGATGGTGTATGGTCTTAATGATGTCCCTAGAAATGATGTAGCTACAACTTTGCAATCTCCTTTTGGTTGGTGCTCAACATGGAGCTGGGCACAAAATAATTATGATGAGAGTTCATACACTCGATTCATCTCCAATGTCTCATCTGGCACTCTTTCATGTGCATGTTCATCACATCAATGAATTAGGCCCACCAAATATCATATTATGAATACAAACCACTTCACAACAACTCATTGTATTAGGAACTTACAAGTGTCAATCATTCGAGTGAGATGAGCCTTGTCTGCTTCTATAAGTAGGATTTCTTCTTCTTTATTTGAGGACTTTTGGGAGGGAATTTGTGTCCTATATTGTTAGGATTAAGGTGCCATCAACCTTATAAATCCCATATAATTAATTACTCCCAATGTTGTTTGTAAATTTCCATAAGGGAAGAAGTATTCGTCAAGTAGCAACCATTTTTTAGCCACATGTTTGATCCCGATACCTGACAGATGATGGTTATCCGGGTTGTGTAGGGGGCTACCCCCTTGTAGGGTATGGGGGATGCATGCCCTGGAAAAGGTTCAAGGGTTGCACGCCCTGTCACTTGGGTTCGAGGGCAATGCCCCTGAAAACCATATTTTATATATATTTTGTCATTATAAGTTTGAACCCTTCATCATTAGGTCACAGATCTAACAGTAGAGGTCATGTTGGATTTGCTTGCCCTAGAAGATAACCCCTTTATGAGGATATTGTATTATGGTTGTGAATGAGTATTACAAGCACCTCTGGATTGAAGATTGAAGAGGAGATTTATAGTGTTGTATTGTAAACTCTATTGAAGTTAATACATACTACTGCATCTCTTCTTGTGTGGAGTTTTTTCCCGAAAGGGTTTCTCCATGTAAACATTGTGTTATGTGTTTGATCTTATATTCCATTATTTCTTTGTGTTGATTTCATACCATCTCTATTTTTGTTCTATACAGTTAAATATCTATATTATAGTTGTAATCAGTTTTCCATTGATAGTTGTTTACCTTCATTTCTAACATATATGGTGTAAGAACTTTTCATAAAATAGAAGGGATTTGTAGGCAATTTTTGTAATATTCAATTGTATTATGTGATACAAATTCTTGAAAATTAATATAATGAGGATTCTCTATTTGTTTCTTAAGATTATCTCATGTTTTGTTAAGTCATAATTATGTTGAATTTGCTTTCATTCAATTCATGTTAAGGCTATGTTAGTTGTTCATAGAACACTATAAAATGTTGGTACTAAACATTACATCCATTATAGCTACTTTCATGCTTGACAATAAGATTGTTTCTTAACAAAAGAGGATTACTAAGTAGAATCTTAGAATTTAAATAGGGAGTATATTGAAGGTCTTTATATCATATGATGACATAGTGTTCAAAGATCTCCTGAACTATTAAAGTGTTAGAGAAATCCATTACATAGTGAATGTTGTGTTCGACTCTACACCCAATCTTTAAGGCAGCAATCACCTAACTCCCAGATTTCCATATTTTCTCAAATTCAATGTCCTTTGCAGTGATAATTTAAATAACTTATGTGATTCATGATAGAGAACTTTGTAGTGTGTTACCAGCCTATCTACATTTTCTATGAATTTTCTGTGTCTTTTCTGCTTAATTCTCCTCTCCTCATTTTAATTGGCTAACTAGTTTGGGCTAGTTCCAATGAATTGGGTCCATTACAATGTCAATAAAAACCTAGTCTAAGTGTATGAAACCTATCTGGGAATTTAATGTCTTCAAACATCTTTGGTAACCGTCAATATTGACAAAATATTTAAAGAGGAGTCATAAGGAATACCCCCTTGATTTTAGTAGAGCTCGAAGGATAACGAGAGAGGGGCTCTCTCTCATGTGTTGATCTTATCCTACTTGGTGTAACTAAATTGTATACCCTCCCTATTGAGATGATGTCTAATAATCCCCAGAGTCTTTGTCAATAGGGTAGTTATTACATGAACCTAGCCTTAGGTCTAAAATAAGAAAAAACCCCAACACATTGATAGAATCACAGTGCAATAAAGCATTTCTAGGATTGGTAGAGGATGGTCTTCAACCAACCTACTTATAACAATCATGCACTATCATTGTATTTCCTTAGTAAAATCTAATACAAATTTCTTCTCAATGAGGTTCCTAATTAATTTGATCGCAAGGAGTTTAAGGTGAAGGCATGGGCTCTACCCAACATAGAAAGGGGGACTACTATGGACCAAAATATCATCCTAAACCCCAACCCACAAACCAATTGTTCAAGTTATAGTACCCTCAACATTCAAGGAGGCTATGGAGGTTCGAACCCTCCATGCCATAGTACACTTATAGACACCATTTTTCAACATGGCACACATATATCTTAGTTTGATACTCTAAAGGGGGCACATTCCAAGGGACCTTTTAGACCTGTTGTGTGGTTACACAACACGCCCCATTTTGACTTAACAAAACAGGGACCCAACTTTTTTGTTTGGCTTTTCTTGTGTTTTCTGCTTGCTGGCGGTCTGGTAAAAGTAAGTCAATACAGATGATCCTACATAAAAGGGACTAGGTAAGTCATCATGATGAGGCCAATTTTTCAAAGTTAATATTTCATGACAATAACCTCATGGTTGGAAAAGGTACAGAATTTCATGCAGGTTTGCCTTTTGGATCACCCTGATATTCCTTAGGGAACAAAAGTTAAGATGAGTCAAAGATCTGGTCAAACCTAATATTCTGAGGAGAGGATCATATTTCTTAATATCAGTCATCTTATAAAAGATCACCCCGATCTAATATTATCACCCAATAAAATCATTTTCTCTGAACATCCGGACGTCAACTTTATGTGATAGCGGTATCTACCCGACAAACAACATCATATATTTTGCGAGGATCATATTCTCAATATCACCTGATATTTGAATATCACCCCGATATTTGAATATCGGCCTGTCGTAAAATATCACCCTGAGTCATTATCCTGGTGACGTCATCCAAACCTGGTAAATGAAGAAATAAACATGACGATGAAGTCACCATCCTTTTACCTCGCAGAGGTATATTTCCAAGTGTGACCCTTTCTACATAACATGATGACGGTGTCATGACGCTCTTACGATGAACCAAGTCATTATTCTGATGACATCATCCTGATATTCTAAAAGGGAGGTCATTTTGGTATGGGGATCATCATCTTTTAACATCACCTGACATTTTCGACATCACCCGATGTTTCGACATGGGCTTTCCTGCTCAAGAGCGGATTATCGTATTACACATAGAGGGTTATATTCTAAATATCACCTGATATTTAGGATATCTCCCAATCTTCAGAGATCATCCTGCTCCTCTTGCAGCTTAGCATTAAATGCCATAAATATGGTAGGTGGTTCCTGTCGATTACGAATGCGATTCATACACCTGGCGAGATCCAGAAGTTTCGTACAGAAAATTAGTTGTTTCAATTAATTTGCCCTAATTTTCCCTAATTTACTTGAGAAACAAGATTAAAAGGTGAATTCATGGTCATTTTTGTATTTACCTTTGCAATAAAAATGAATTTTTACAGAGCTCCGTGCTTTCAAACCCTCATACGACTACCTACGGACGCATGTAGCTTGTACCAGAATGGGATATGTGAACATTGCGGGTATTTGAATTCCTTTCACACAGTTATCAGCATAATTAAGAGGATAAACACATCAAGTATGTAATTGAAACCCTTTTGTTGTCATGTTCTGCATATCCAGGTATCATGGTGTTTTCTGGTTTGAAGTTCTAAATTATGCATATCGGGATAAATGAGATATTGAAAGAGTATCATATGCATGATGAATAATGAAGATATGACGTATATGCATGCTTGTAAGATATCAATTGTAAGACCAGTTTTGTTAAATGCAAGCATCCATGGTGGATAAGCGGTTGGCTAAGTCAGAGGCAGAATTTCTAAAGCCCACGTTTGCTCAACCCGAAGGTGTCCAGTTTAAATATGGTGCCATCATAGATACACACCAAGGAAATACAAATCTGGCTGCATGGTCAGCTAAAATGAGCGATGAAAAGAATCACAGCACCTTGTTGGATGCAATTTTCGTGTCTGGAATGTGGAGTGTTACAGGTTTCCCTTATTCCATGGAAGCTCCTGAGCTGGTCATTGAATGTGCAAGAAACTATAACCCACAAACAAGGAAGGTAGAGAAGCATGGCAGAGTATATGCTGATCTGTCTATCAAGGGTCTTGCTGCTACATTCAGTTTGCCATTGGGCAAGAAGGTTGCCAACTTAGATTTGAAGAAATTAGAAACAGAATATGAGAATAACAAGAAGACTGCTAGGAAGAAAATGTACCAATGGAGGGTGAAGAATAGTCCTTATCCTGCAGTAGCTAAACTTCCAGTACACTTATATAAATTTGACTTTGACGATGAATACTGGTACATGATAGCCCTGCTTAGCAGAGTGATAGGCCAGCCTGATGCTAGAAGTTTTAAGGACTGGATGTATGCAGTCATCCTGATGTGCCTTTACACGGATAACAAGCCAATGTGGGCTAAGATGATAAGTGATGCTCTAGATGAGCAGCTAATGAACCTAGGAGGTCCAGATTGTTCCTTCTACATGACCTCATACATAGTTTATTCATGTGCCTACAGGGGTACATTTGATGCATTGACTACAGTTGGGAGAATTGGTGGCACAACAAATGATGCACATATATGGGATCATCATCCCCAGCTGCAAAGAGCAAATTACCTCCAAGATTACAAACTAGTGAATGATGCATTCTCTATGCATCTGGTAAGAACAATGGAGGAGGACAGAACTAAAAGACTGAGCATGGAAGCTCAGGAAGTCATATACAAGCATGGAGCCTGGTTCATTCAATTTGCAACTTTCTCTTACATCAGAATTGAAGGCTTTGAGGAAGAGCCTCTCATGCTCCCGAGATACCCTATAGATGTAGTTGTCTTAATGGAATTTTTAAGAAAAATTTTCACAATACTGAATGCTTACAAAGCTAACAACAAACTTCCACCAGTATTGTTTTCAGTTACAATGGGCTGGTATATGTGCCCAGATTCTGAGAATATTAAGAAGGCCATAGCTAGCCTAACTATGATGAATTTCTAGCCATTTCCATTGACAAGATCATATGATCCATATGGGAGGATGCAGAGGATCATGGGGAAGCCCATCCATCGAAGACATCTTGAGGACTTCTGGGTGGATTGTGAAGATGAAGTTGAAGCCAGAAGAAGAAGATATCAAAGGCTTACACTCAACCAGATCAAGACCTTTGATTACATTTCCATCCCGGCACAATTGAAGAAAGATGATGGAAAGATAATGGCTAATGAATATGAGGAGAAAAAGGTATACAATGATACCATCTCAGCACCGGATCTCACCATGCAGGAGGACATCTCCTTAGATCCATTTACAAGTAGGACATTACAGCTGACCCAAGCATGGGTCAATGACCAGATAGATACACTAAAGAAAAGAGGTGTTGCCATCACGGTGGACAATAAGAAGAAAAGATAGGAGATTTCTGAAGATGAATATGATGATTTCTTGAATGAGAAGAGGAAGTCTAAAGGAGATAGGGTACCACCTCCTGAGAAAAGCAAGAGACCTCCAAGAGGTAAGAAAATTGATGCTAAACCAAAAAGGGTCATAATTGAAAGAGTGATAATGCCAACTAAAGATGCATCAGCATCAGGATAGGCATTAGCATCATCAGCACTGCCTCTAGTGGATAAGCAAAAAACTAAAAAGATTTAGAGGCCACCTACACAACCTACTAAAACATATGAGGAGGGTCAAGCCTCACATAAGCAAATGGAAGAGGATATTCCTCTTGATGAGGAGCTGGAGGAGGAGGAAGAAAATGTTGAACCCCTCACCAAAAAAAGAAAAGCACCTCAGGTGATAGCAACTACACCTAAGAAACCAAGAACTTCAATGAGAGGTGAAATAAAACAAACCCCTATAATGCTAAAAGGGGCAGGTGGAGAAGTACTCAATAGGGAATTGCAGCATAACATTCCACTTCCCACCATTGTAAAGTTTAAAACTGAACAAGCAAAAGAACAAATGAAAGAAGCCTCTAAGGCAGTTCAAAGTGGTCTAATCTCATTGGATGAGACAGTTGACCTATCTGATGATGAGGTGGTGAAGGATGTAGCTTCACAAAGAATGGAAACCCTTGTTGATGGCACCCGGGTAACTCCACAGGGGACCCCATCAGTCCAGGCAGTATTAGGGGAGATGAAGCAAATAGAATCAAAAAAGGAAAAGAGCCCGGAAAACATTGTACAGCAAATAGGGCTAGATGCCTTAGTTGATCAGGTGACAAGTCCTGCAGCTATAGATTTGAGATATGTAGAGGATGAAAATTCTAAGGATACAGTAGGTGCACCTAAGAAAGCAGAGAATATTGAAGAACTCAAATAGAAAGAAGTGGAGAGCAAAGCTCCAGGTGTGGGTCAGCAATAGCAGGATGCATCAGCTGAGCCCAAAGTAGTAGAAGTCCCACCAAAGGACAAGGAAGTTAAAGAAATATTAGGTCCTGACAACCATAAGGCTCAAGAGGTAATTAACATAGGTTCAGAGCTGATTATAGCTACAAATCAGGTGGACGAGCCTAAGGTAAATAAAATAACATCCACAGATACTAACATACCTCAAGAAAAAGAAAATGCTAAATTGGATGACATACCCATGGAGGAAGTAAAAGAACAGGATCATGACAAACATGCAGATGATCAACAGGATCACCCTCCAGAAAAAGAAATTCCTCAACAGGAGGATATACCCAAAGATCACCTTCATGAGGAGCATCATGAGGAAGAGATAAGAAAATCACCCTCCCCATTGAACATGATGGTGGATACTGGAGATCAGGGTGATCATGATGATGATGATGGAGGCCAACAGTCAAAGGATCAAATTCCTCAGTGACTCGAGAAAGAAATTGGCGCAGAGTCAAGTATAGAGGCACAAGAATTTGATGTATCTACATTGTTTTCGGAAACCTTAATAAAGCCTAAGAGGAAGGCAAGATTAACTTCTGCCATTAGCAGAGATCCTGATATAGGTAGGAGAACTGCCCAAATAGCACTCCCCACAGTCGAGAAGGAAAGAGGCAAGATCACTCTGGAAGAATTCCAGATTACCATAGTAGATCTAGGATTCGCCAATGAAGACCAAGAAGGTCAAGAGGGGAAGGACATTATTGATTCTTTGACCCAGAAGATAAAGAGAGAGAAGGAGAAAAATAAGTAGCATAAAGAGCATATTGCTCAGCTACATGCCTATATAAAGGGGTTAATTAACCTTGATGATACATCAAGTGATCGAGCAGTCCCATTGACTGTAATTTCTCAGGAGGAGGTCAATAGGTTGAACCTTATGAGACATGAATCAGTAATAATGTTAAAATGGATGTCATCTACGCTTGATGGAGTTGAAGAAGTGGTAAAGGCCTGTTTGAAGAGGTGGAATTCTTTAGGTACCTCCACGAGAAAGGTAGATAAGCTACAGATGGAGACAGGGAAGAGGTCATTTCAACTAGAAAAAGCTTTGAGTGCTTTAGATGAAATAAGGAGGATTGATCCTCAAATTCTTATAAATAATCAAGTACTGGATAATAATACTGTCATTTTGATTGATATATGGTACAAAGACATCTGATTTGAATGTGATGTGCTCCAAAGATGCAACAACAAATTAAGAGACATCAGTATGAAGTTGCATGACATGATGTCATATGAGGCAGAAGTCTGAGAGACCTTAGAAGGGGAAGCAGAAGGGAAGATTGAAAATCAGGATGAAGAGTTTGCAATTAAGGCTCTACATAGTAATTTCCAGCTGGTAGCTAATGACCCTTTGAACCACCTGACATAAGAAGTACTAGATAAAGTAATGAGAATAAAGGTCAGAGTGGAAAGTTATAATGAAACACTGAATAGCAGAAGGAATAAATTAGAAGCCCTTTGGAGCAAATATCAAATGCATAAACATGCCATCACCAAAGCAAGAACTCAAGATGGTGGGGAAGTAGAGAAAATAGTACAATCCTATGAGAATATCCGGATGTCCATGCAGGTCCATATACAAAGAAAGAGTCATCAGGATGATGAAGATTCAGGAAGTGATGATCCTGATGCTCCGGATGATGAAGATGAGGAACTTAAAGGATAAAGAGTAAATGAAGATGCAATACCAAGAAAAGACATAAGCATCTGATACTTAGGGAAATAAACAATTTAGATGGTTGCCAAATGGCAACCTGTGCCACATGGAAAGATTTGACTTGGTCGATGAAATATGAATTGTAGATCTTAATAGATAAATCTTGATCGTAGATCAATTGTAACTGCTCCCTCACCTTGTTCTATAAAAGGTGCAGGGATTGCCTTTTTTGATTCATTCGAAACTTAATTGAAGTATGTTTACTGAAATATTCAAGGCTCATTTCAAAGTTGTTGTATACATATATGTTCTTGCATACCTAATGAAGAAGAAGACTATTTTGATTACAATCCATCATAAATCTTGAGTAATCAGTGTATGAATCCTTGATATATGCTTCGATTTGTTGCGTCCCTTGGAGTGCATATCAGTTTGCATGTGTTGTTTTCATGCTTTTCCTTTGAAGTTAGCATCGACTGTCTCTAGCTGTGGAATGACTTGGTGAACATATGGTTTGATTTCTTCTCTTCATGACTGTATCTGATGTATATGTGGCTCAATAACTAAAGGTTCAACATTAATTTGAAGTATTTCTTTCAATTTCTTTCAATTTCAGAGCATTTCATCATCATAATTGCAAATAGTTGACAATCCTAAGCAAATAATACAAATATGCAGACATCCCGTAGATAACTGAACATATTCAGCATATTTGAGGTTAAAGCATGTCAAAATGACAAATGTCATGCAAAGATTTAAAGATAGATGCATTATTTGAAGCATATCTTGTGTAGAATAACTTTCTGTGCAACATCATTATAGGAAACATTATCCTACTGATGAGATTTACGTAAGACCCCAAAATGGAAACAACAACACACATCAACCTTTGAGTAACGTCAGAAGATTAAGACCTAATCACCAGAGACTTAGGATCATGAATTCTCTGAATTCAACATATCTTTCAAGATGAATAAAGGTTTATGTGTACTTTTATTCTATGTTTGTTTATGACTAACATCATGATCAACAAGACCTTGTAATGTCTCGCCCACTTCTACAACTTTCAAGGCTCAAAGCATGATCTAGTACCATTCTACAGTAGATTAGATGATATGGTCATTACTCATGAACCATTGTAAGAGACTCATGATTGTAACCAATGGGTATTTTTTATGAAGTTATAATTTATAATTTATATTTTACATTAAAGATTTTAATATATAAATTAAATATTAATCTAGAATTGAAATAAAAATGTTTAATTCTTATATGTCTCAAGGTTTGACATCATAGAGTGGTATGTTGTCCACCATTCTACTAGTGAGTCTTGCTATGTTTCATAGATACATTTCTAATAAATCACTATAAATTAATTATCAATTTATTTTCACTATATTGTTGAATTTATAAAAGCATATTTTTTTGTTAAGCAAACAGATTTTGGTCCATCTTCTAGGATGAATGTTGGTAGCAAACATCCTAGCCCATGTTATATTTAGGTATGTTATAGCATTTTGAATATTTTAAATCTAAATAATGTTATGGATTGTGTGTACATAATTTTCTTAAATAATCATTTTCATGTTTGTTTAGTTAATAACGTCATTTGATACTCCTCCCAATATACAAGAAGGAATAGACAATGACATTGTTATTGTAATGTATTCATCTGTTTCATTGACATATGTATGAGTGCATAATGTATAGATATAAAATTTATCAATTTTTTGTCTTAATTGATTGAATTAAGTAATTGCAAATAATTGGCATTCAATTGTCATCTATTTCTTCTCTTTTACCATAGACTATTGTGAGCAATCCAATTTAATGTAAAGACAAGGTTGAACATTTGAGGGTCATCAAGATGGATTACTAATTAGTTGTAAGTGTGTTTATTGTTTTAAGCCATTTTAATTGTTGTTGTTCAATTACAAAACATTGACATAGTATTACAACTTTTTAATTTATATTGCAAATTTGAGCTATAATCTACCATCAAACATAGGAGGTCAAATCAACACAAGAGAAATGGTGAATTTGGGGTTGGAGCTTCATCATCTAGTCAGTCTAAGAGAGGTTAAATATTTCATGATTATCCCATATTTTATATGGGAGCATTTTTTGTATGCCTTAATGACATTGTAGACCTCATGTCATTATAGTCATGTATGTTTCATTGTACACCTAAATGGCATTTTGATGACATTTTGTATGCCTTCATGGCTTTATTGAGATTAATATATATGTAAACATTTTGTATGTCTTCATAGATTTACTTGACTATGATTGTTTGAGTCATATAATGTTTTGTGTGTGTTACATTGACATGGTTTTCACCTTCCAATATCTATTTCAGAATTGTTTGAATAGACCCTTGTTTAGGAATATTAGACCTTACAAGCCTCAAAATGTTAAATAGCTTTGTAATATTAAACAAGAAGAGAGTACATAGTAATAGAAACCTATGCTTGGTATGTATTTGCATAGGGGTGCTTAGTATGTTTGTGTTGATGAGTCCCAAAATGGTCCTTACATCTCTAAATTGAGATAGGATCCCACTTAACCTTATTCATTTAGGAATCTAAAATCAAAGATATTTGAGTTAAAATTTTCTAAAACTCAAGTTAGAAGGCACATTTGATTCCAACCGATCCATAAACATTGGGTTGATAAGCTTAGTAAGCATTAACAAATGTATTTTATGATAAATCTCAATAAGGAACTCTCAAAAACATTATTTACAACTTGTGAACCCCAAAAAATTGTAGAAATACATGTTCAAGAACATCACAAGATCATGGGAACATCATAACAAAGCATACACACATTTTAAGAGCACATGACACCAAATTTAGCTAGAGTTACAACATGACAACAAATTTCAAGCTCCTTCACTCTTACTCTTCCCTTGCAAATATCAAAACCTTGAATATGTTCAATAAATCTTAAAACCAAGAACAATAAGAGAGTCAAAACTAAGAGTCAACTTTTTAAGAATGAAATTTAGAACACTATATGCATTCCTCTACTCCTTATTGGTACAAAAATGAGAAAGGAATCCTCATAATTCCTTCTAGATTAATCAAACCTTCACATTTTGCTTCTCTACATAAAATGTGTGTCCCTTTTTATACAATATACTTCATTACTTGTCACATGTTCGTTGCAACTATCGGCATGCTTGCTTCTAGTTATCACTCTATATAAACATGGCAAGTATAAATGTCCCATCATAATATACGGTTGGGTGTTGTTTCCGTCTATAAAAAGCCACCCATAGTCTCTACCAAATTTATATGGTTTGCTCATAGTGACAATGAACAAAATGTTAGAAAAGTGTCAATTTGGTGCAATATTAGGGCATTGAGAGTGTTATTTTGTAAACCACATGTTGTGGTGCCAAATTGATAGCATTGGCACATCCAAGTGGGTTGGTTTACACTAGATGAGACCTCGATCTACCACCCATGTGTCTTGATCCTTCTAGTGTACATAAGTTAGATGATTTATCTCTAGAGCTTTGAGGCCAAAAATGTGTCAAACTTCGACAAGATGGTTATCTCAATTAATTGCAAGTACAACTAAAATCATAATTCCTATAGTTGAACATTGCGTCGATTTATAAAATCCTTCCATGTTATTTCCAATTCTAAATGTTTTGCACATTGTAGTAATGAATACAATTTTGCAATAAATGCCAATTTGGTGTAGAGATAGGGTGTAAAGAATGATATTTATAAACTGCACATTGTGACATTGAAATGGTAGGGGAGAGGACCCCCAATTAAATATATTATAAGAATTAGTAGTTGAGAAATAATATACTAGTAAAAATTTAATAAGGAACAAATACATGTGTAATTATACCCTTCACAAGTTAAATCAAAGAAACAACCAATCATATAGTGACATATAAGGTGATCTTTATATATGCCTTGTGCACATGTTTCAGTCTAACTATTTTTTGGGTGTTTTTGGACAATTCAGTGAAGATGTAGTTAATTAGGCTACATCATTGATACCCTGAACTACAAACAATAGCTTGAAGCTCTTAACTCAAATATAAAATATGCTAAAAATTTCATGAAACTCTGATATACCATTTAGGAGCTCGATGTAGGGGAAAAGACCTCTTCAGAATGCTAGAAACAAAAAAAAATATCAATAGTTGAAAGAATGATTCTCTTAATTGATGGAGAATATGGATTTCTTGTTTGTGCCTGCCTATATAATAATATGAAGGCTGGTGCCTATATAGAAAACAACCTAAAAACTAGTGCCTGTATGATGATTTTTTTAATCTTTGGTAGAAGTTAAGACATGGAGAGTGTAGGATATGTTGTGATTTGGTCTCGTTCTGGAAAGACATTTACAAAAGATAGCTCCACATCTTTTATTATTATTATTATTATCATTATCATTATTATTATAATTATCATTATCATTATCATCATCATATTATCATTATTATTATCATTATCATTATCATTATTATTATTATCATCATCATTATTATCATCATTATCATCATTATTATTATCATTATCATCATCATCATCATCATCATCATTATTATTATTATTATTATTATTATTATTATCATCATCATCATCATTATTATTATCATTATTATCATCATCATCATCATCATCATCATCATCATCATCATCATCATCATAATCATTTAAATTGGATTTAAATGATAGTTGGTAAACTGATTTATTTTGGGTTTCTTTAATGGGTTGTGATTACAAGTTGAATTTGGCATATATCATCTTTTAAAATGTATACTTTTTTGTTTTACATTTATTATTTGTTTATAATATATCTGATTTAGAATAATTTTAATTTTTTAGGATCATAAATTATTTTAAAGTATTTTATTTTAATTAAATGTAAATTTTGATGTTGTAGAAACTTATTTATATATGTTTACATATGTGTTTTATTTTGAACACTATCACAATGTGCTAGAATTTATTTAAATTGCAAGTTAGAAGTCATTGTATAGTAATTATTGATAATGTGCAACTATTAAGTAAAACAATATAATTTCTAATATAGCAAGTTTATTATATTACATTTGCATATCATATAATCAATACTATATATTACTAGCCTGTTTTTAGTTGTTATGGTAACTGGGAGTATAGTTGGTGTATAATGTTTTAGATTTAGTATTTATCTATAATATATTTGGTGTATATTATTTTTTTAAAATTATGAGTTAGGAGTTATTGAAGTGTCTTAATATGAGCAACAAAGTACAAATGCTATGTGGTCTATTTATATTTGTCAAAGTATTTTTTAAGGCTGCTATATATTTTGTTGAACAAATAACTAGATTCCATAACTGAGTAAGATAGAATGTAAAACTATATAGTGAGAGTACAATGCTAGTTTTTTATCAAGGCAAGTTTGCTTTTTTTTGCTTTACAAAAACTGAAGAGACCTAAACACTATCGAGGTAAAATAATAGAAAAGCTTTGCACATAAAATGTGCTTGTCCAAAATGTAATTACATAACATAATATGTAGTTTTGATTAGCCAATGTATTGAAGGCTATTGAAGTAAAATGTTGAACAAATTGACAATAGAAAACTATGTTAGGTGGATATGGAAATTGTATAATCATAAAGTCTTGAAAATCAGATATGCATTGTTGAGAAGGCGGTGCAAGGAGTTGAGATGAAAGTCAATTAGCAAGAAATAATTTATATTTGATTTCATTATTTATTTCGTGCCTACAAAACATGTGCAAAGACAGTTGTAAGTATATTATGTGTAGAGAGTCAACAATCAATTAGTGAAATGTGGTGTATGAAGTAGGAAATAAAAGAGATTGTAATGGAACAAAGAGGAGTCTTGTTACCTTCAAGAAAGATTCTTTATTGTTTTGGTTGAAGGTGAATCAATTTTTTTGTTGCAACCCCTGCATGGAAGAAAGCACCCTCAATATCGATTCAGGGCTAATCAATATCAAGGTTAATAAAATTTCTAGGATTGAATGTTTGTTTTACTGAAACAAAAATAATTGGCTATTAGAAGCTGCAAACAAGAAAACCAAATGATGATTCAAAATGTTGTGTGATATGGACTGTTGGTGAATTAAGTGAATAGATATGGAAACTATTTTTATTCTAGAACAAGAATAATTAAGTCATAGCAATTTTTATCAAGGCCAATGTTAATTTAACCTGGATCGATATTGAGGGTGTTTATTCTATGCATTGAATTTTGAAGAATCATGTGGTGTATGTAACAGGAAATAAAAGAGGTGGCCACATAGTTAAGAGGAATCTTGTTACCATTGAGAAAGATTATTGTTTTGGTTGAAGGTGAATCGTAGTTTTTGTTGTAAAGCCTGTGTTAGGGTAAATAGATTTTACCTTGCTTAAGTTTTACTTAGGCAAATAATTATTAAATAGTTATAGTTGGTAAGTTATTCCCATAACCAGTTAGGGTGGTTAATTCACGGGAATGTAAGGCTATATAAGCCATATATCACATTTGTAAAATATGAGCAATTCATTGTAATATATCAATTTAGTTTTCTCAAATCCTTTTCTCCTTATGCAAACTCATGCTCGAGCATTCTCTTGTGGTGGTTAGTTCTCTGATTTGATCATTGAAGACTACAACTTCATAATGGCTCCTTGTGTCTATCCCTACATGGTATCAAAGCCAGAATCAAGAAACTTTCTACTCGTATTAGAGAATTGAGTTGCTAGAGAAGCAATCATATAGGCATCAATCCATGCCGATCTGAAGCTGAGTGGAATTCTGGAGGCATCTATCCGTGTCTTCCTCATATCAATTTCATACATAGTCCCAATTCATTTCATTTGTGCCAGTCTGATCCCGGCCATGACTCAAGCAAAAAGGTGTTTCTACCATCAGCGATTCCCAAGCTTGCATCTGCCCCAATAGCCAACTCTGTTTGGAGATCACATTGCAATGCTGGCATTATTCTTTTCATCATTGTTTGGTGTTTGATCAAGGTGTTCGAAGCAGGCCTCTATTTGGCATCAAATTTCCTCAAGCAAACATTAGTCCCTCCCATGGCGGCCATCGTCCAGGGAACGAATCACTGTTTGGCATATGATTCTAAAAGTTGCAATGATATATACTGGTTGATCAACTTCAATACTTATAAAGTTCTACAGATGAATTGATCGAGGCACAGGAACTCAATGTCGAAGCTCATTTGATAGGGACAAAACACCCTCTTTAGCCCCTGTGCACAAAATGCTAACCTCCTTTGTAAAGTAATTGTTGAGTGTTGAGCTCCTTCTTTGGTGATCCATATTTTATTAATTATACATTCTAGTGGAAGCGTGGTGAGCCATTTCTAAAGTTTGCATAAGATATTTGATTAGGGTTTTGTGCGTTGCGAGGAAGTGGGCCCCAGTGGCTTCAATAAGTTTGGGCATTCTTTTTACCAAACAAGGGACTTTAGTCCCATATTCACTATGATGATGGTATTTTTCTACTAAAATAACCGGCACCTCTTCATTTGACCGTGAGCAAGGCTGAAGAAGTCATATTTTGACGCTCTCTCACATGGAATACGAATTTGGTGATTGGCTGATTGATGGTTGTTGACTCAGACTTGCATGTTGATGCTTGGTGATTTGTCTATTCAATTGGCATGGGTATCCCGCCAATTGATCGACTATAGCCCTTTCGGTGGGCCCCCTATTTTGCATCCAATCATGGTGCGTGATTTTTTAGCCTCATAGGCTATTTTTTTGCCCATTCTTAGTAGGAGGTCATGTGTGTGATCAAGGGTCAATCCACCCTAGGGCTCAATCCAGCCCCCTCTATTATTCAGTGGGCTCCATATCAGCGATATTGTTTCCACGGAGGATATCTTGGGCATCCGGAGTCATAATTTTGAGTTCCATATATCATCGGAAAGGTGATTCTGCCAACCTCGCAGTGGTGTAGGTCAATCTTCCTGATTTTGATGTCTATCAGTATCTATTGCAGCTTGAAGTCAACCTTTTTTTTGGACTCCTGAGCTCGTAACTTAGTGCCTCCATCTCTGATTTCTGTCATTCTTGTGGCATCAGAAAGGTGCTGAGGAGCTCTTTCATCTAGTCCATTCCCTCTTTTCCTATTTAGCACCATGTACTATCTATTGAGTTTTGTGTTTTTTGGGCACTTACTTGATAACTTGGATATCCTGACACTTGAAGAGGTACAATTTGTGGGGGAACTTCATTTTTAGTTGCATATCTTATTTGGAATTTCTACATATAGAAGGTACTATCTTTGTGTTTTGATCCTCACTTATCTTAGTGAGCTACATCTTTTGCCATATTTGTATAATCAAGTTCCTATTCTTGGTACACCTTGTGAGTATCATATTTAGAAAGGCTATAGGGCTAAAGTCTTTAGATTTATTTTTGAGCATGTAGATGATGACCTTTTGGATTCACTTGTTCATTTTGATTGCCCTTATGCTCTTTGGACTTACATTTGAGAATCATATGGAGATCATGATCCTCCACCATCTCTTGATGCTTCTCTTTCCAAATCTGATGTGCCTCATTGTTCTTCAGAGAAGATAAACCATGCTTGTGATCCTTTGGAGGTTTTTGAGACTTCAGATGAGGTTGCAGTTGCTTCAGAGGTTCTTGATTCTTCTTAAAAGATAGTTGATCCACCTTCACATCCATTGGCTTCTTATCCAGAGTCATTGATTGAGACTTCCATCATTCCTGATCAACAGGACAATCATTGTCTTTTAGATTTGGTTGGAAGACGTATTTCAACATTTTCATCTTTGGAGTTTGTTCTATATTAGTTTCCACATAGTTCCAGTTGGTCACCTTCTTTCTTGCTTGGGGATGTACCTGATTGGATTGTGGCATCATCATTCTATCTGGACAAGGAGACACATGAGCATTTTTCAGAGACAACATCAACATCATCATTTTTATGCTTCCATCTTTCAAAGCATATCCTGAATGGGAAGCATACCTGCATCTATACATGGTTTTGTTTCTTCCTAAGGGGAGACAAGTGGTTTGTACGGATTGGATTTTGTTTTGCCTTCAGACACTTACCATCTTTGCATGACATTATTTATTATGGGGGGGCTATGTAGTCTCCTTCTTTCCTTCCTATGGGAGGACCATTGAATGTACACACATGATGTATGTAGTCCTTGGGGGGTATTAGTGAGTCCTCCATGCATTTTTTTTTCTTTTTTTCTCTCTTCTGGAGAGGAGTTTTCTCCCACTGGGTTTTTCTCCTTTTCTCCAGTTGTGAGAGATTGCATCGCATTTTGCTTTGTAAATGGGTACCTAATAAGGTTGTGTAGCCGGGACCCATATTGCATCTTGCATCTCATAATAATTATTCTCCCTAAGTTGCACTTAAGGGGGGTGTTAGGGTAAATAGATTTTACCTTGCTTAAGTTTTACTTAGGCAAATAATTATTAAATAGTTATAGTTGGGAAGTTATTCCCATAACCAGTTAGGGTGGTTAATTCATGGGAATGTAAGGCCATATAAGCCATATATCACATTTGTAAAATATGAGCAATTCATTGTAATATATCAATTTAGTTTTCTCAAATCCTTTTCTCCTTATGCAAACTCATGCTCGAGCATTCTCTTGTGGTGGTTAGTTCTCTGATTTGATCATTGAAGACTGCAGCTTCATAATGGATCCCTGTGTCTATCCCTATATCCTACATGGAAGAAAGCACCCTAAATATCAATCTAGGTTAAATCAATATCAAACTTAGTAAAATTGCTATGATTGAATGTTTGTTTTTTTGAAACAAAAATAGTTGGCTACTAGACACTACAAACAAGAAAAGCAATTGATGATTCAAAATGTTGTGCACAATATAGACTATTGATATGCAAACATGCTTTCTTCAAAGTACAATGTTGAATTAAGTGAACATATATAGCAACTATTTTTTATTCTAGAAGAAGCATAATTAAATCATATCAATCTTACTAGGACTAGTAATAATTTAACTTGGATCGATATTAAGGGTGTTTCTTCAATGCATGAAATTTTAAAGAAATGTGTTATGAATTAGTTGAACAAAATTTTGGTTTAGTAGCAGTATTCAATTGACTTGGATCAATATTGACAATGTTTTTTGTATGCATGGAATTTTAGATTAACATGTTGTTAATCCAAGTGAATCAGGGAAAACAAGGTGAGGATAATAGTAACAATTGATTTCAATTGGTGTGTTTTAAATAAAGTTTGTCCAGAATTGACCAGGAAAGTTGTTTCAAGATACGAGCAAATTGAGTGTGTTTACAACAAAGCAAATGTGCCAAGCATTGTATGTTGCAAAATTTAGGTTTTAAAATGCATGGATACTATATTGTTTACAAATTGTTCAATAAATTAGTTTGTTCAAGAATTGAAAGTGAAAGTAGCAGTTCCATAGATATAATATGTTTGTGTGAAATGTAGTTATATAACAAAATATGTACATTAGAACAAGCAAATTATTCAAGAGGATGTGAGAAAAATATTGAATAAATTGATAAAGGTTGTAGTGTCTAGAACTTGTTTGCGGTGTGTATGTTGGAAATGCATTCCAAATATTGTAGAATAATTACCTTGAACATTCAAACAAAAACCATGCAAGCAATTTGCCATTGGATACCTTATTTTTATTTTTGCCCACAAGTAAACATTGCAAACAAGACATACAACACTGGAAATGCAAACTATGTCTAGTTGATGCATCAACTACATTCATAACAAATCAATGCATTGAATTGGCTCATTCCTTGAAATGAAAACAATTCATTGTCTCCATTTGCACATTGATATGTTGGCACAAGTGATTGGATGCCATCGCCTCTGAAAACAAACTTTGCATCATTATTTAGTGTAAGGAAATGAGAGCATCTCAGAACGTATTTCTAAGAATAGTGGTGTCTTTGACAGATTTAAATTCTTTTCAGTTGCTTCAAAAAACACGCACAACTATGCCATTAAAGCGAAAACAGACATAGAACATTTCCAACATTGACCATTAGAGGAAACTACAGGCAGCATTAACCAGTTTCAACAATAGAAATATTAATCATGAAAGACAGAACAAGAACACAGATTTACGTGGGGAAAACCCTTACGAGTAAAAAACCCCACACTCCAAATCACCGAGCCATTGTATTATTCAGCAACTAAATAGTTACAATACATTTATAGGCTCATAGCCTTTACAGGAGATTAACATCTTGTTCCTTCTAAAGAATAGCTGACAGTATAACCCTGCATGAAGTTCTCCAGCACTAGGGTTAGTTCTTCATACTGTTATCATGTCACAAATAGCACACAGTACAGAACTTCACCTTCTCAGCTAGAACTCCCTTCACCTGAAATCTGTTTTCACTCTCTTCTCAGTCCCTTCACATTCTGTTAACATGATGTGTACAACATATAGCATAGGACTTCACAGAAGAAGAAGAATAGAGTTTCATCAGATTGAACTCACTGTCTCTTAGACTCTCTCACTAATCTCTATCTTGATTTCCAATTGCTTTTAGTAATCTAACCGAAATCTCAACCGTCCAAGCAATCAATTCAGTTATGCTCACCGACCATCCAAACAACCGTTTTCTGACTATTCACATAACCGTGAGAAACTTTTAGTCCCACATGCATCCGTCGTCTACTGCTATCCGAGTTTATATATCTGACCACTCGGTAAGACTATCATCAACACTTTTGCTGCTGATGACCCTAGTCTAATCTCATCAGCATAACCCAAACCATCGGTCAACACTCAACCATTCACTTTGACAGTTCCTTGTCCCACCAACACCCGATCCTTCATCCTCCGATATCACATCTCATACAATGCTTGACTTGTGGTGCCGGTTCTTTCTACCATTTATGTCAGTCGCTCCTTGTATAATTCAAAATGCACATTCACCACATACAACCGCGATATACAAATGTGAGATACTCACAAAATGTATTCAGATACAATTGCGATATACACACACACTATTCTCGGCATACAATTACAGGATACTCATGAAATGATACTCACATACCTTTGCAGGATACACATGGAATGTTCACAAGATACATATGTATATTCCAACATACAATGCCGATATGCATTCACCAGATACATTCGGTAAACCTAATATAATGTACATTTCTGCATACAACTTCAACATACATTCATGAGGTACATGCGATTGCGATATGTACACAAAATGCATGTTCAATGACAGAACATGAATCTTAAGCTGATAACAAACTTCATACCGATGACTATTCATGTAGAACCATTGAACCCGATGAACCAGTGAACCGATGCCGTTGAACCAATGAAACATTGAACCTGTAATCTGAGTCACAAGTACTCAACATTCTCCCACTTGACGAAGGAATTATAGGAAACCATCAATGCTCCAAGTCACAGAACCAAAGTCGATACTACCTCCACTCCACTGTACTCACAAGCTACACAGAAGCTCCAACTTCAAAACTTCCAGAACACAACCATGTAACCATTCTCCATAAACAAGATAGAACATCAGCTAGATCAATAATCAAAAAACTGGCTGCACCCATCCAACTGAACAAAACCCACGTGATTGAAAATAACACACACAGCCAGTGCTAAAACATCCAATCACTCATACCTTGAAGGTATAAACATCAGTAGACTCATGCCACCTACATATACACCCATCAGCTGCAAATACAAGCTCCATGTGTCAGCCAGTCGAAAAAGACCAACCACATCCAAGAACTCCCACTGCATGGATAATGCAGATCAAAGATTATGGCATACAAAGTCCACCAATGGCATCACATAGAAAATGTAAACTTCATGTAGTAACAAGGAAACATCCACCATGATATGCAAAAAATTGTGCAACAAATCTCCTCTCCAACCCAGAACTCTCCCAAATTCTCCACATCCAACAAAAGAAAAAGATAACAGAACTTCCATGTCATCACCCAAGAACATAAGTGAAAACACATGACCACAGACTAATGATTACAATAAGCTCCAACAAAATCTCAAACCAATATAGTGTGAAACAGAACATCCAGGAAGATAACCAGAACAAAGAGCGAAACACTGCACATCATATACCTATAGAAAATCCTTCTACATACACCTCTGAATGCCAACTATGTCAAGTATGATCTTCTCTTCAAAACCCCAAAGAGAACAGCATAACAACATCCAAACAAAAAATTCAATCTCCAAGATGAAACAATTTAACAAGGATGTAAGCCTCTCAAGCCAAAGAAGATCAAACTAATCCATTTCCCATTTCAGGAAATCAGCCCATAAAAAACATCTCCTAACAATTCTCATCAATTTATGATATCTTTAAACTTCAAATACAAAAGTAGATTAATTTTGCTATCCATCTCTCACAATGAATCCTCGAGAACCATCTATAAGCAGTTCAAGATACATATCTATGAAGGAAAGCATAAAACACCTAAGAGAAACAATGGGCAATACCTCTCAGATGATTATCTGCTAAGTAGACCAAGAGAGGGGATAAGAATGCTCCTTCAAGATACACAAGTCATCATGACTCCTCCAAGAACAATCTCCTCATAGGTCTCTATTGAACTCACGTTCAAACAAGGTAAAGACTCCTCGGACTTCCTGCTGCAAACTCTGAATAAGCACAACATACTCAATCTCACCTTATTCTCCATGTATCCATGAGTACCTTTGAACAATCACCCCATGCTAAACTCCAACTGCAACATTACACCACTATGAAGTAATTAAGCAAATAATAAATGTACCCAAAACATAGAGAAGTTACTAGACCACTGTCACAGCTCCAATCATTTGAATCAGAAACTTATCATGACATCATGATCTTACCATCTCCCTTAGGAGATTCTATGCTCCAGGTGAACTTAACCAAAGTCTCAAGAGCAACATATCATGCCGAAACTCAAATGCTTAAACTAGAGTATATCACGACATGAACAATCAAACTCTAAACCAACATCACCTGACAAGCACCAACAACACCTCAGCCAAGGATTTCATGAATCCTCCATGACTCCAAGATGTTACACATCCTCAAGTAGTGTCCTTGCAAATGCGAAAGAACCCTTCTGTAGCAACAAGATCAAAGAGCTCCTCTTAGTAATATCTGCAACACTAAAGAAGATCATTCACCACTACGTGATGAATCTGCAGTCATTGATAAAGTTCCCACTGAACTGTGGCAACTGATCTTTCCAAACAACATGACCAAACATCTCCTAATCTGAAAATCCACCAGGTCCACACATTAACATGTCCAACTGACAATAAAACCAAGTGGCACCAAGATCTCCAAACCAAGGATATAAACTATCACTATCATTACACAAACCTGTGAATCCAAGCTATTCATGACACCATGATACACATACTATAGGTCTCCATAACCAACTATTCAAATACTCTACAACATCTATCCTCTCTTTCCAAAACAATCACACTAGTGCACAAGTGATCACAGACAAGGCTAGCTAACAAATCTACACAATCAAATAATCAATCTTGTGGATATAGACCGTCCACTTCCAAGTTATCCCACTATAATCAATAGGATGTTTACACCTAAAAAACTACATAACTCATAGATCCAGATATACTAAAAACATGCAAACTCACTCTTGCACTAGAAACAACAAAACTAAGATTTCAAGGAATAGATAACAATGTAGACAACATGACTTAAACACTAGATTACATACAAGTCTGATTTGCCAAATATGTCCACAACCTAAGCATCATAGTCAAGAAACCAGAGGCATTACCACAGAAATACTAAGTGACATATCACTTACCAGCACTTCCATGCAGAGAAAGCATTTCACCTCCTCACACCATGCACAGAGCATGTATGCAAACTACAACTATATCATCCAGTAACACCTCAAAAGACAGGTTCTAGAAATAGCCTAACTGCAGCTTCACAAAACCACAAGTTTTTCTCTTGACCATGTAAAACCTGCAAAACCACTATGTTTGAAAAACACCCATGCACATCCATACCCACTTCACATCTGGAAAACCCAAAAGTCTGCAACACAAACTCCATAACAGTTAAACCAGAATAATGGATCATCATTAATATGCATAACCATAGATTTTAAGGAAAAACTATAAAACCCCTCAAATCCAATAAACATGAATCTGAGTCATGCAAGTACAAAATATCCATTTAAGGAAACAATAGTTCAAGAGCTTCAGGTCCATTTGTAGACCAATTCCTTAACCACCAACATGCACATGCATCCGAGAGAGAAAGTCAGGTTATATTAGAAGCTTCCAGATCTCAAAAAAAGATCAACTCCATAACTGAAATGCAACCAGGGCACCACATTATCAGCACCTTCCAATACCAGGAACAAACCCCAGCATAAACATAATACTCCATGGCTGAGCAGCAACACAAACTTCTTCATATCACAAGGAAGCCTCTCACACAAACACCCAATATGAAAGTTACTGCAGCAACACAACCATAAAGCATAATCCACCCCATGCAACAAGATTATATACTATCAACTAAGAGCCTCAGGCCACATCATGACCAGCTCCAGTATCTTCATCTTTACCATCCTTCAAGCATTGCTGAAATAGGAAACAAAATCAACTGCTAGACTTCACTCAAAACAAGGATCAAACACCAGATGATTTGTTCAGATTTCCTCAAGTCTGTCACACTAAGAAATCATCACAGAAGGAATACCCAAACCTTATACACCAGGAACTCTTACATGCAAACACATGCAGCACACAAATGTACATATGTGAGCAACAAAGCATATCCCAGAAGAAGGCTCTGATACCACTTGTAAGGAAATTAGAGCATCTCATAACGTATTTCTAAGAAAAGTGGTGCCTTTGACATATTTAAATTATTTTCAATTGCTTCAAAAAACACGCACAACTATGCCATTAAAGCAGAAACAGACAGAACATTTCCAACATTGACCATTAGAGGAAACTACATGCAGCATTAACCAGTTTCAACAGCAGAAATATTAATCATGAAAGACAGAAAAAGAACACAAATTTACGTGGGGAAAACCCTTACGGGTAAAAAATCCCACACTCCAAATCACCGAGCCCTTGTATTATTTAGCAACTAAATAGTTACAATACATTTATAGGCTCATAGCCTTTACAAGAGATTAACATCTTGTTCCTTCTGAAGAATAGCTGATAGTATAACCCTGCACGAAGTTCTCCAGCACTAGGGTTAGTTCTTCATACTGTTATCATGTCACAAATAGCACACAGTATAGAACTTCACCTTCTCAGCCAGAACTCCCTTCACCTGAAATCTATTTTCACTCTCTTCTCAGTCCCTTCACATTCTGTTAACATGCTACATACAACATACAACATCAGACTTCACAGAAGAAGAAGAATAGAGTTTCATCGGATTGAACTCACCGTCTCTCAGACTCTCTCACTAATCTCTATCTTGATTTCCAATTGCTTTTAGCAATCTAACTGAAATCTCAACCGTCCAAGCAATCGATTCAATTGCGCTCACCAACCATCTAAACAACAGTTTTCTGACTATTCGCATAACCATGAGAAACTTTTAGTCCCACATGCATCTGTCGTCTACCACTATCTGAGTTTATATATCCGACCACTCGGTAAGACTATCGTCGGCACTTTTGCTGCCAATGACCCCAATCTAATCTCATCAGCATAACCCACACCATCGGTCAACACTTAACCAATCACTCCAACAGTTCCTTGTCCCACTGACACCCAATCCTTCATCCTCAGATATCACATCTCATACAATGCTTGACTTGCAGTGCCAGTTCTTTCTACCATTTCTGTCGGTTACTCCTTGTATCATTCAAAATGCGCATTCACCACATACAACCGCGATATACAAATGTGAGATACTCACAAAATATACTCAGATACAATTGTGATATACACACACTAGTCTCGGCATACAATTGTAGGATACTCATGAAATGATACTCACATACCTTTGCGGGATACACATGGAATGTTTGCAACATACATATGTATATTCCAACATACAATGTCGATATGCATTCACCAGATACATTCGATAAACCCAATATAATGTACATTTCTGCATACAACTTCAACATACATTCATGAGGTACATGCGATTGTGATATGTACACAAAATGCATGTTCAGCGACAGAACATGAATCTTAAGCCGATAACAAACTTCATACCGATGACTATTCATGTAGAACCATTGAACCCGATGAACCAATGAACCAATGCCGTTGACCCAATGAACCAACGAAACATTGAACCTGTAATCTAAGTCACAAGTACTCAACATTTAGATCAACTAAAATTTAAACAACTTATTTCATTCTACTACTTTCTATTCACAATATCAACCAACAAGCCAATTCAAAATTGAATGTACACAGAACACAAGAAATGGATCTGTACATATAACAGAAGAAATGATAGAGCTATATGGATGTATTGGAGCTGAATGTTGCAAATGCATGTTTTCATTGATTGGGGGTTGTATTGATTCACAACTATAGTATTTGTTATTTTATGCAGAGAGAGTGTGATACACAGTCTCAAGTTTCTACTAGTTTCAATGGAAAAACATTGATTCATTTGATGGAGATTTATCTAAGAAGATCTGTAAATTTCTTGTTGGTTTCTTACCTCTAGTTTGTTTTTGAAAACCTTAATGGGGATAATTGGTTGTTTGCTCTACTATAGTTAGGGTTTTTAGACTTGAATTTTAGGAAAGTGTTCTAAAAGAGAACTTTGTTGTTGCACGTAGGTAGTATGAAACTAATGTTTCTGAGGTGTTAGGTATTTCAAAGTACAATTATCCCATTTTGCATAAGCAAATGTGGATACAATCATAGAACATTTTTATTTGCACTTCCATGGTTGTTAGCTCTTCCATGTTATTAGGTTCTCCAAACACATTGGATTTAAATGCACCTAACACTTCAGATGCAACAATTTCAAACTACTTGCATGCCACAACAAAGTGCTCTTTCAAACTCCTTTTGTGAAATTCAAATCTAGAAACCCTAACCATAGCATCCATCATGTTTACTAGTTGTAATTTACATAGAACCATGGTTGTATACACAAAGTTGAGTTACCTTTTAGTTTGTACAATTTTCAGCATTTTTGGGTACCCATTTCAGCCTTGTTCCAATTTCTGAGATCAAATTTACCATGCAATCACTTCTCCCATCTGTTTCCATAGCAAACCCTCTCTTTCGTCGGTTGTCTTGTCCACCTTTTACTAGGTCTTCCCATAAACAAGTCAAAGTATCTATATTAGGTTAGTACAAAGCCTTTTCAGATCATTTCAAATTCAAGTAACCCTAGTAAGTCTCCACTATCAAGGATCGAACATCCTTTTCTCTTGGAACTTCACTAGTGGTCTTGGTGCAAGACTAGTCTCTAGACAGTAAACAAGTATCGACTATCCTTACTTGGGGCTATCGTCTTATGTCGACCAACTTACTTGGAATCATTGATCAAAAGAGTCTCTTGTTTAAATCTCGTCACCACAAGTATCCCCTTCTCACCAACATGCACCAACACCTTACCAGAGTCTCTAGTTTTACCCCACTCCTTCTCACATTACCTTTTATGGTCTTAACTAGATCCCAAAAACAAAAACAACTTGAAATGGCTAGAACATCTGACCACATTATATCCCCTCATAATAGTGATGAGGAAATCTCTCATGAGGACTTCCAAGGAGCCCTCCAAGACCAAACATTCCAACGCATGATGGACAAAATGCTCAACGAAGACCCTCAAAAGTACTTTCTTCATCTTGCAAACCAAGGACTTAAACTCCCCCCAGACTTCGATCTCAACAAATTAAGAGAAACCGTAGTAGAAGAAACTCATGAGGACCGCACAAGTGGAGATAAAACCATTGACCAAGTTAATGGAAAGAAAACAACGAACCCCAACATACCTATAGACACGCTAACGAAACAAACTCAAACTTTACAACAGCAATTCATGGACCTCCAAACAGGGACATCCACTAAAACTTATTCATTGTATGATATCTCGCCATATCCCTTTGACAAAAGCTTGAACATGGTACCCTTCCCCTTTCGGTTAGAAGTTCCTAAGTTTGACAAATACAAAGGGAAAGGAGACCTAAGAGATCACATTAGGGAATTTAGCACTGCGTGCCTAGAAGTAGCTCACAACGAAACTTTCCTAATGAGACTATTCCCTAGATCTCTAGGTGGACAAGCCATGGAATGGTTCTCACGACTTCCCCTGGGTATCAAAACTTTTGATGAGTTAGTAAACAAGTTCGTCACACACGTCTCATATGACATTGAACACGAAGTTTCCAAGCTTGACCTATGCAATACAAAGCAAAAGAGTGGCGAATCCTTCACCGCCTTCTTACAAAGGTGGAGACAACTCGTGAGCAAATGCTCATATCACGGGCCTGAGAAGCAAATGACGGAGATGTTTGTCCACAACCTTAACCCCGATCTAAGTTACCAAATCCAAATTCAATGCCCTATCTCATTTATGAAAGTCATTGAGATGGGATTATTTATCGAGAAAGTTATGATCGCCAAGGGGCAAATAAAGTTGTACAAGGATACCCCTAACTCTAACTACACCATGGACAAGTTGAAGTTTTGGACAAAGAAAAAAATATCGTCAATCATGGAGTAGTTGATGCCAAAGTAGCGACTCCCACATAGAAACCAATTTTCACTCTCAAAGGAGAAGTAAGCAATGCTCCACCAAACAAAACCTTCTCTCACAAACCAAAGCAATGGTTCACCTCCACTCCTAGACAAAAATTCACACCGCTAGGGGAGTCCCAAAAGTCTGCATTAAGAAAGCTCTTATCCAATAATTAGATCACTATTCCCGCCATTAGCGACTATGAACCTCAAGTAAAACCTCATTATTGGAAAGACACTGATTTCTATGAATATCATAGAGGAAGAGGCCATAAGACCAATGATTGTATCCATCTGAAACACGTCATTCAAATACATACTTGACCAAAATCAGGTAGGCACTAAAGAACATACCTCTAATGAGATGCATGTGACATACAAGGATCCACTCCTCAACCACAACAGGCGATACAACAACAACAACAACAACAATAACAACCACAACAAGTAGAATCAAAATAACGGACACAACAATGCTAACTATGCAAACATGCCATTCGATTATACTATCAACTACATATCGGAGCACATCCCATAGGTCAATGTGGTCACATTCAACCAATAGTCAAGACCCAACAAAACTGATTGCAACATCATCACCCGCAGTGGTAAGGTCACATTAAACATGCTTCCTCCAAGGTCGTCGCCTTCTCCGTCTAACTCCCATAAGTACAGTGTCATAGACCAACTTCAGAAAACTCCTGCCCACATATCCATCTTAGAGTTGTTGTGTCTGTCTCCCTCCCACAAGGAAATTCTTGATAAAGCCCTAGTGGAAACAACTGTGCCCACAAACCTGGCCCAAGAGAAGTTTCAAGCCATGGTAGGAATTCTAACCTCCTCTAGCACCCTATCAATCACTGAACAGGATGACCTTTCAGTATCTCAACCCCATAACACACCCTTACACATCGTCACCTTCATTCATAAATACCGTATCAAAAGAGTTCTCATTGATGGAGGAGCAGGTTTAAATATTTGCATGCTCAAGCTAGTCCTTACATTGGGGTTCTCAGAAATTGTATTGGATCCTAGGAAAAAGATCACTATTAAGGCCTATGATGAAGAAGAAAGAACTACTAAAGGAACAATTGTGTTACCAATACAAGTTGGACCAGTAATAAAGGACATTGTTTACCAAGTCCTCGATAGGGAGCTACCATATAACATCCTCCTAGGAAGACCTTGGATTCATGCCATGAAAGTTTTACGTTCTACCTACCACCAACATATCAAATTCCCTCATAACGGCAAATAGATCACCATCCAAGGTGATCCGGATCCTTTTCAGCATTGCAACTCTGTCTACTCAAAGCATGATTGCATCATTCCCAACAATAGAGCTTCCACATCCCCCATCCCATAGCATGATTCTACCTCCGAAGCTTCCTCGTCGCTTCCTCGTCCAAGCCCAAAGAGCAAAAAATCACAATCAAAGAAATAGGGGTAGGGGAATACTCCATCGAGCACAGCCTCAACTTAGCCAAAATGCCTCTATCTCCAAGATCCTTTGCGTGACCTACACCTTTTCCAAAGCCATCTGCTCCTCCCAAACCTCCCATAGCTCCCTTTGTAAAATGGGGGACCCTATCAAATAAAACTGAGGAAAGAGACATCTTGCAATGTCTCTACACAGAGGAAGATAACACACAACAAGAACCACCTAAGCTCCCAACAGAAATCTATGGGCGTGGTGAGTCTATCTTACACATAATGGGTTATGAAGGACAAGGTCCCATTGGCCTACGAAAAGAAGGAATAATAGAACCCATCCAACCCTCCTCATCCTCATTGGTAAGAAATACAAAAGGGCTAGGATACAAGGACAAAGGCAAGGATAAAATAAATGCTTGTTTTGTGGAACAGATCCACACCCTCCAAGAAGACAGTGACACAGACTCTAATGAATATGAGTGGGAGGAACCCACAGAGCACTCCTATGAGGACAAATGAGTTGACATTGTTCAAACCTATAGCCCCTATCGTGAGGGACAAACACTAACGCATAGACCATTAGAGTGTGTTTTGCCAACTCCTAAAAGTACGACTTACTAGGAAGGTCATAATTCCATTGCAATAAACAATCTTGAGGAAAGTACCATTCCAGATCCTATCCCTATCAATCCAAACCCTACTCATGTATCCATCCAAACTATCACACCCAATGAATCAGATCTATCTTTCGATCCCCTTACCCTTGTGCATCCTGAACTTATCAACTGGGATTTACGAGGAACCCCACAACTAGACATGTTCCAAAATGACGATGCCTATATTGACTACATGGAACTTAGGGACCACCTACCTATAGGAGATCATAAAGTTGGCTTCGCCATTGAACTTAACACCGTGGCTTATTTTGGAGAGGGTGCCAAGCCTTCCAGTCACAAAAACATAAAAATAAAAACTGGATTTGATGGTGAAAACCTCTCTAAGGCACCAGACGATGGAATGCTTGACACTCTCCCCAATGACATGTACCAGGAGAAGTCTCAAATTATTGTGGAACCTACAGAACCTGTCAACGTTGGAACAGAGGATAAGCCTAAGATCATTCACTTTGCAAAGTCTCTATCTCCACCGGAAAAGACAAAATTTGTACCTTTCTTCAAGAAGAAGCAAGTCAACTTTGCTTGGTCATATGCAGATATGCTCGGTTTAGACCTAGATTTGATTCTACATCATCTTCCACTAGATCCAGGAGTCAAACTAGTCAAGTAGAAGCTCAAGAAGATGCATCCACACATTGCATTACTAGTAAAAGAGGAACTCAAGAAACTGCTGGATGTAGGGTTCATTAGGGAAATCGATTATCCAGAGTGGGTATCTATCATAGTAATAGTATCCAAACCTGATTGCAGAGTCAGATTGTGCAATGATTTCTGAGATCTGAACAAGGCTTGTCGCAAGAATGATTTCTTGTTACCTAATATTGATATCATAGTCGACTTGATAGCAGGACACACCATGCTTTCTCTTATGGATGGCTTCTCCAAGTACAATCAAATCAGGATAGCCCCATAAGACCAATAGAAAACAACTTTCACTTGTCCATGGGGAACCTTCTGCTGAATGTCATGCCATTTGGGTTAAAGAACACAGGGGCAACATATCAACGTGCTATGACCACTATCTTCCATGATATGATGCACGTCACAATGGAGGACTATGTAGATGACATCCTTGCAATGTCACTCACAAGAGAATCCCACCTAGATATACTAGAGAAGGTCTTTCAAAGACTGGAACACTTCAAAGTCATGTTGAATCTGAAGAAATCTATGTTTGGAGTCACCTCCGGCAAGCTGTTGGGCTTCATTGTATCAGCAAATGGGATCGAAGTGGATCCTGCAAAAGTCAAAGCTATCATGGAAATGCCACCACCAAATAATATCACTCAACTGCAGTCTCTACAAGGCAAGTTACAAGCAATCCGTTAGTTCATATCACAACTGGCAGGCAAGTGTCAACCTTTTACTCACCTATTAAACAAAAACATACCATTCAGATGGGATGAAAAGTGTGAGGAAGGATTTCACAAACTGAAGGAATACCTCATGAACCCTCCTATTCTAATGCCACCTATCTAAGGTAAGGCACTATATCTATATATATCTTCTATGCCAACAGCTCTCTGAGACCTATTAGCACAATAGGATTATGAAGGCAAAGAAAGAGCTATCTACTAGATCAGTTGCACATTGGTGGGCTATGAACTGCAATATTCCCAAATAGAAAGATTGTGTCTTTCTGTGGTTTTTTCTTCCCAAAAACTACGACATTACATGCTAGCACATCCAGTCAAGCTTATTGCAAAGATAGATCCACTAAAATACCTATTAAGCAAAGTAGCGCTAACAGGCCACCTAGCCAAGTGGGTAATGTTGTTAAGCGAATATGACATCGAGTATGTAGAAAGGAAGGCTATCAAAGGTCAAATCATTGCTGATCAGTTAGCAGAAACACCATTGCAGGATACCACACCAATGACATTCAAGTTTCCAGATGAATCCATATTCAGTATTGAATTTGTTTTGTTAGCGTGTCTATAAGTATGTTGGGGTCTATGGTTTTCTTTCCTTTATCTTGGCCAATGGTTTTATCTTCACTTGTGCGGTCCTCATGAGTTTCTTCTACTACAGTTTCTCTTAATTTGTTGAGATCGAAATCCAGGGGGAGCTTAAGTCCTTGGTTTCCAAGATGAAGAAAGTACTTTTAAGGGTCTTTGTTGAGCATTTTGTCCATCATGCATTGGAATTTATTGTCTTGGAGGGTTCCTTGGAAGTCCCCATGAGAGATTTCCTTATCACTGTAATGAGGGGAGACAATTATGTAAGATGTTCCAGCCATTTCAAGTTGCTTTTGCATTTGGGATCTAGTTAAGGCCATGCAAGGCGACATGGTAAGGAGTGGGGTGAAACTAGAGACTCTAGTAAGGTGTTGGTGTAGGTTGGTGAGAAGGGGATACTTGCGGTGACGAGATTCAAACAAGGGACTCTTTTGATCAATGATTCCAAGTAAGTTGGTTGACACAAGACGATAGCCACAAGTAAGGATAGTCGATACCCGTTTACTGTGTAGAGACTAGTCTTGCACCTAGACCACTAGTGAAGTCCTGAGAGAAAAAGATGTCAGATCCTTGATAGTGGAGACTTTACTAGGGTTACTTGAAGCTGAAATGATCTAAAAAAGGTCTTGCACTAATATGATATAGGAACTTTGACTTGTTTATGGGAAGACCTGGTAAAAGGTGGATGAGACGACTGATGAAAGAGAGGGTATGCTATGGAAACAGATGGGAGAAGTGACTGGATGGTAAATCTGATCTCAGAAACTGGAACAAGGCTGAAATGGGTGGGTCATCCCACAATAATGGGTTACACTTTTTGGCCAAACTTCACATTGAAATCAACATTTTGAACTAAATCTTCACTTTCTGACACCTATAGCTGCTAAACCGTTAGGAATTTGAAGATGATGCAAACTAGTGATTTGTGAGATTTTGTTTGTAGATTCTAAATATATATTTTTGAAAATTTTTGGAGTTAAATTGTAAAAAAATTTGTGTCTCTTTTGATAACTAGTTTTTAATAGTAAACAACATTTTTTAAAAGTGATGTGTATTACGTAGCACATAACTTTTTTTCTACAAAGGATAAAATTTTGATTCTTTTTTAATTTAGATTGGTAACACTGATATATAGGGAATGCTTTTGGTTTTATAATGTTTTGTTGAATATTTTTTTATATTAATTTTTGAAGCCAAACCAATTATAATTTAGACATAGGCGTATTCTGTAAAACATAACTTTTTCTGTATGTATCATAATTTATTTTTATTTTTTTGTTGAAACAAAGACATCAATACATCAATACCTAGGGAATAGATATTTTTCAATTTTTTTTTTTACTAATTTACTAATTTTCCATGTGTGTAGAACAGAGAACTTGATATTCGGTGAAAAACTTACATTCACAAGAAATAAAAAATAAATATAATAATCAAATTATATATATATTTAAAATTATACTTTTTGGGAAGCTTATTATAAGGACTACATACTTACAAAACATAAAATTTAAATGAATTCATTTGATCCCCCAAAAGGTAAATCAAATGTGGTTTTTTATCAGCATTTTGATAGATGTAGAGGAGACTCCATTATAGGTATGGTTTAAAACTAGCGGGGTTCTATCTAAGGGGCTTTGAATCTAAGGGGGTTTGATCAAACCCTCCTCTATTAAAATCCTTTAAATGGAACATTTCAAGGCTTAAATCATTATATTTTCTAAAAATATGTGATTTCAGTAAAAATTAGGATGTCCCAGAAAGTGTAACCCATTATTGTGGCAATACCCGGGTACCTAGAAATGCTAAAAATTTTCTCTCAATAGATGTGGAAAAGCTCACTGTCTTGGATGTGTAGCTACAAATGCATTGAAATAGAAGGTATATGCGCAGCAGGTTAAGGTAAATGCGTAGCTCTGATAAATTTAAAAGTGCAGCAACATGTCACAAATGCGCAGTAAGTTGGTACAAATGCATTGCAGGTCGACACAGATGCACAGCTCTGTGGGATAAATGTGCAACTTTGGTTTTGTTTTTACTATTTTTACAATTTTCTTGGCATGTTTTTCAGTGTTTTTGGTTTCTTGGCTACAAGTTGGTATTTTTGATCCAATTTTTCAATTATGGCAAGTAAGACATAGCAAACACAGAATTTTTCATGGTTTTTGATTTTTTTTTGTAATTTTTGGACTCTTTTGACTAAAAAAGCAAGTACAAATTCTAGGCTAGCTGGGACAATATAAACCAAATTCTCACTATTTCTAGTTGAGGCATCTTCGGGAGGTGATAATTGCCCTTCCTTGCACCGATTTATAGGGGATTTTGGCTACTAAAATAAAGGATGATTAGTAAGTGCAACCGTTCGAGTGGTTATACATGCGGCAACACTACTCTCTATTATGGAGTCTCCCAGCCTACAAAGGTTACACCTTGGAGGGTTTTGGGGCAGGTTGGCTGTCAGTATAACTGAACAACACTCGTTGTTTGAAGCTTTCACTCCAAACACAATTTATTTATAGTGGCTTCGCAGAGCTTGGCTTTAGCTTGTTACCACTTAAGGTCATTCCCACTTGGACGGAAGGATATCCAAGGGCAGACCTCTCTAAAGGTTTAACACATATGAAATGATATGTCTGGCATTTTGGTCACCCAAGATAGGGGAGAGCATAGGCCTAGTATCATTCCAAAAATATGAAAGACAGTGGTTCTTTTCCCCTAATGAAAATGAAAAAGACTAAATGAGTTAGCTACTTGGGCACACACGTGAGTTGTTAACTTTGAAAAGAACAAGATAGCAATGGTCTAATTTTATCCTCCTAGCATTGGGACTAATTCAAGTTGTTGATGCAACAAAATCAAGTTACTCCCTTCCTAGTTAGATCTAGATGTGATTTGCATGGACATCCGATTACTATCCTTGTTAATTAGATCTATGATGTGTGTTAACAATGCAGCTAGAATGCCTATCCAGCTCCTAACTTGCAAGTAGATCAGAGAATATTCCTATGAGAAGTGTTAACGTTAGCAAAATCATAAGGAACTGTTGCAAGTATGGGTCTATCTGGTGTTGTCATTGATGTCAACATACTCATGTTGCATTGATGAGAAGGATTGGATGAGCAGAGAGGAGCATTGGAGACAGTGAAGTGAAGACCCCAGTTAAGATGCAGATCAGAGGATGTGGTTTAAAGGGTTTGTAGATATGTGTCTTGAGATGATCCAATCAAGTTTTCAGAGGTCCACATGAAGATTTGAAGAAGTTATGTCCACTCAAGTAGAACCGGTTCCGGTAGGTGTTCAGAGGTGACAGAGTGACACAGATAGGTCCAGTGAGATCCAAAAATGCATTATCCCATTCTACGGATTTGAGAGAGTATTGAGGATGTCCCTGTGAAGTGTCAACTAGATTGGTTCATGGTTTGAAGGTCCAGAAGTGCCTATTCCTTTGTGACAATGATGACAGACTGTGTTCTTGAAGTTTTGAATGTAGGAGAGAAGAATTCTAGTAGACAGATGAAGTGCAGATGTTCTTGGTGATTCAAGAAAGGTTATGGTGATCTTTGGATCGTGTCCAGTTCATGTTGGTGGTCCGCATTGAAGTTAGAGTTTGCATTTGAAGAATAACCACCGGATGTTGGTGTTCTTCCTGTGACTAGCCGACTGGATGTATTACACGTCTTGCAGATGTGCTTGTAGGTGTTTTCTGACTTAGATGGTTGTTCCTAAGTCGATGCCTTGTATAAATAAGAGATTGTGAAGTCATTCTAAAGTGTGTCTTGTGTGGATGAGAGTGTGGTAGCAAGGAAGAGAGCGAAAGGCAGAGCAGAAGTTTGTGCGCCTAAATGGAACTGATTCAAGCATGGTAAAGATGCTATTCTCCAGTTCAAAGTTTGTGATACTTATATCTTTGTAGACAGTGTGTCTCTTGTAGGCAGTGGGCCTCTTGTGAGCAGTGTGCTCAGGCAGTGAGCCCTAATTGGCATGTGCCATTTTGTTCCTTCTATTCTTCTAACAGAGAATAATTTTTGGGTTAATCACCCCGTAGTTTTTCCCTTGACCAGGTTTTCCACGTCAAAATCTTGGTGTCTCATGTGTTGATGTGTATCTGCTCTTATGTTAATACTTTATGCTTTCATGGTTGATTATTTATTATGCTGCTAAATAACAAAGTGGATTTAAGTGTTTAATTTGTAAGCAAGTTTTGGACAACTGATTCACCCCCCCCTCTCAGTTGTCTGTCCTAAATCCAACAATTGGTATCAGAGCCAAGTTCCTCTAAAAGGAGCTTAATCGCTTGAGGAGATCCGGGATGTCGTCCTATAAGAAAGATAGTCTGAAGTTTGATGGAACCAATTTCAATCTTTGGAAAGGTTGCATGAAATGTCACTTGAGATGTATGGGAATGGCGTACTGGTCCATGGTTACAACACAGTATGTACCTCCACAGGGTGGTCCGAGAACCCTAAATGAAATCACAGATGCTGAAAATAATCTACGGACTATAGAAGCTCTTCTAAGCACATTATCTGACTCAGAGCTCTCAAATGTTATTGACCTACCAACTGCTTATGAGATTTGGCAAAAACTGGAACTTCTGCATGAAGGAGACAGGTATGTTAAAAGTGCAAGGTTACAAAGTCTGAAAGGAAAATTCAAAAATCTGAAGATGAGAGAAGATGAAAATATCTCTACTTTTATGCCAAGAGTAAATGAGCTTGTTTGTGGAATTAGAAATGCTAGTGGAGTCTTGGATGAAGATGAGATTGTTGGTAAAATTCTCAGATCCCTTCCTGCTTCTTACAAAATCAAGGCAGCTGCCATTGAAGAATTTAGAGCTCATACAACTGTCACAAGAGATCAATTGGCTGGCAAATTGGCTGCATTTGAAATGTCTGAGTTTAGAGATGACCCCCCCAAGACTGAATCTGTATTTAGAGCTAGTGCCTCTATCAAATGTAAACAAAGCTTTGATCTGGGAGAGAACTCTTCGAGAAGTCTATCATGGTATGAAAAAGCAAGAAAATACATGGAAGAAGAAGAAGCAGAAATAGCTCAACTTGAAGCCCTCATTGCAAAGAGACTGCCAAGAGGATCCGGTAAGTATGAAGGAAAATTACCCTTTAAGTGTTTTAACTGCAATAAGATTGGTCATTTTGCCTCAAGATGTCCAAAAAGATTTTCAAGGTCAAATCCTAACAGACAAAGGTTCCAAAAGAATTGTTAATATGTTCATGAAGAAGATGATAATGAAGGAGTAACAAATGATGAATCAGAGATAGGAAACAAATCCAGAAATGAATGGGTGTTTATTGCCATCAAGGAAGAAGATCCAATGCCCTCTGAATCTGTCAATCATAAGGTTGTAGAAAGAGCTCTGGCTGCCCAAGTTGAAGAAAAGGATGATTGGGTCATTGACAGTGGATGCTCTCACCATATGACAGGTGACAAGAACAAGTTCTTAGATTTGGAAAGGTATGAAGGAGGAATGGTAAAGTTTGGTGATAATTCTGCTGGTAGAATAAGAGGTACGGGAACTATTTCTTTTGATGGAAAGAACAAAACTAGTAATGTACTATATGTTGAAGGATTGAAGCATAATCTTTTCAATGTTGGTCAGTTGGTGGACAAAGGCTATGATCTCCAGTTCAAGAAAGGAAAATGCAGGATCTTTTAAAGTTCTGGAATAGAGATTGCATCCAGTACTTAAACAAAAGGTAACATCTTTCATTTAGTTGGTACTAGTAAAAGTTGTCTGTTTGTACAAATTGATCAGAGTTGGTTGTGGCATAGAAGGATGTGTCATGTAAATTTTGATAATATCATCAAGATAAGCAATACTCAGGCTGTAAGAGATCTTTCAAAATTGGTAAAACCTACAAATAGTTTGTGCAAAGAATGTCAGTTGGGAAAACAAAGCAGAGTCTCTTTCAAAAGCAAGGATCAATTTTCTACCAAATTATTGGACTTAGTTCATACTGATCTATGTGGTCCGACAAGAATCAAGAGTGTGCAAGGTGATAGATATTTCATGTTATTAATTGATGATCATTCCCGGATGACGTGGGTTACCTTTCTAAAAGCGAAATTAGAAGGTTTTGAGGAGTTCAAAATTTTCAAGGCTATGGTAGAGAATGAAACCAGATTAAAATTAAAATGTCTGAGGTCTGACAGAGGTGGTGAATTCACATCCGGTGAGTTCATAGATTTTTGCGAGAAGCATGGAATTAAGAGACAATTATCTGTTTCTAGGACTCCATAGCAGAATGGAGTAGTGGAGAGAAAGAACCGGACCATCTAGGAGGCATCTAGGACAATGATGATGGAAGCAAATATTCCTCAGATGTTTTGGAGAGAAGCTGTCAGCATTGTAGTCTATACTCTTAATAAAGTTCAAATCAAAAGTAATACTGGTAAGACTCCTTATGAACTTTGGTTTGGCATCACTCCTACTGTAAAGCATTTCAGAGTCTTTGGTAGCAAATGTTACATTAAAGGAGATGAAGATCTAGGCAATTTTGATGCTAGAAGTGATGAAGGAATATTCTTGGGTTACTCCTCTCAAAGTAAAGCATACCGGTGTTATAATAAGAGATTGAGAAAGATGATAGAAAGTACAAATGTGAAGGTTTATGAAGGAATTGAGAAACCTTCAAGGTTCTATGAATATTATGAAAATGATTAGAATGGTGTTTTGATTCAAGGAGCCCAAACTTCTTCTGGTATTCAGAATCAAATAGATCCGGTAACTCAAGGAAAAGAGATGAGTCCTAATGAGCCTGATCAAGAATTAGAGGTGCAGGAAACTCCCAAAGTTCCCAGGTATGTAAGACTGAACCACTCTGAAGATCAGATCATAGGTGATAAAAGCAAAGGTGTGCAAACAAGGAGAAGAATTGCTCAAGACTCAGATGAGTATTGTCTAATTTCAAAAATTGAACCTAAGACAATGTATGAAGCTTGCAATGATGATAACTGGACTAAAGCAATGGAGGAAGAGCTGATGCAAATTGAGAAAAATCACACTTGGGATCTTGTTCCCAAACCTAGAGACAACAATGTGATTGGAACCAAATGGGTCTTCTGGAACAAACTGAATGAAGTTGGTGATGTAATCAGAAATAAAGCTAGATTGGTCTGCAAGAGTTACTCTCAAATAGAAGGAGTTGATTTTGAAGAAACTTTTGCTCCGGTGGCAAGAATTGAAGCAGTTAGGTTATTTCTTGTGTATGCTGCCTTCAAGGACTTCAAGGTATATCAGATGGATGTCAAGTCTGCCTTCCTAAATGGTGACTTGGAAGAAGAAGTATACATTGAGCAACCGGATGGATTTCAATTGTCTGATCATGGTGATATGGTCTGCAAGTTGAAGAAAGCACTGTATGGATTGAAGCAAGCCCCAAGAGCCTAGTATGAAAGATTGGGTAAGCATCTTTTGAAGATTGGTTTCAACAAATGTACTGCTGACAGTAATTTGTATTTCAAAATTGATCATGAAAACATCTTGATTGTTGAAGTGTTTGTTGATGATATCATTTTTGGAGGAAGAGATAGTATGTGTAAAACTTTTGCAAATCAAATGAAAAGTGAATTTGAGATGTCCATGCTTGGTGAAATGAATTTCTTTTTGTGGCTACAAATCACTCAAACAAACAAAAGAATCTTTATTTCTCAGTCTAAATATGTGAAAGAAGTGTTGAAGAAATTTGGGATGGAAGACTCAAAACCAATGCATACTCCTATGGCTACCAGATGTAAATTGAGCAAAGATGATGATTCTCCTAAGACTGATTAGACAAAGTATAGGTCAATGATTGGAGTACTGTTGTATCTCACTCAAACTAGACCAGACATTATGCAGGCTATTGGTCTTGTTGCTAGATTCCAGGCTGATCCCAGAGTATCTCATGTCATGGCAATCAAGAGGATTTTGAGATATCTAAAAAGTACAATTGAGTATGGTTTGTGGTATCCTAGAGATCACAATTTCTCTCTTCATGCATATACAGATGTAGATTAGGCAAGAGATGTGGATGACCGAAAGAGTACCAGTGGTGGAGCATTCTTTTTGGGAAAGAGATTGGTTTCTTGGCTAAGAAAGAAATAAGAGGCAATATCTCTGTCTACAACTGAAGCAGAATACATTGCAGCAGCAGGGAGTTGCACTCAAGTTTTGTGGATGAAGCAGATGCTAAGAGATATTAAAGTAGAGTATGAGGAGCCTATCACTATCTTCTGTGATAATTCAAGTGCAATAAATATTTCTAAGAATTCGGTGTTGCATTCTAAGACTAAGCATATATCTATCAAGTTTCACTTTCTGAGAGAGCAAGTGAACAAGGATGAAGTCAGACTGGAGTTTGTGCCCTCCAAGGATAAGATTGCAGATATCTTTACTAAACCTCTTCCCAAGGACTCTTTTGAGTATCTCAGGGAGAAGTTAGGGGTTATTGCCCCTCCAGTGATGAACTAGGATGCACTAATGTGCATCAGTCCGGTGGTTATCACAGTCATATCTTGTGATCTAGATTGGTGATGGGAAGATGCTACTCAGGGGGAGCAGCTGGTATGATTTAGAAGTGTTGGAGTTGCAAGTATGAGCCCTTTGCCATTGATGTCAAAGGGGGAGAGAAGACATGTGAAAAACAAGTGGTTGATGTTCAAAGGGGGAGCAGTAAAGGAAGAGAAGACATGTGAATGGTTGTTGCTGATAGGGGGAGTTGTGACAGAAAGGAGAAGTTCTTGTCTTGATGGTTTTTCACATCATATGTTGCTATCAATGACAAAGGGGGAGATTGTTGCAAGTATGGATCTATTCGGTGTTGTCATTGATGTCAACATACTCATGTTGCATTGATGAGAAGGATTGGATGAGCAGAGATGAGCATTGGAGACAGTGAAGTGAAGACCCTAGCTAAGATGTAGATCAGAGGATGTGGTTTAAAGGGTTTGTAGATATGTGTCTTGAGATGATCCAATCAAGTTTTCAAAGGTCCGCATGAAGATTTGAAGAAGTTATGGCCACTCAAGTAGAACTGGTTCTGGCAGGTGTTCAGAGGTGACAGAGTGACACAGATAGGTCCGGTGAGATTTGGAAATGCATTATCCCATTCTACGAATTTGAGAGAGTATTAAGGATGTCCCTGTGAAGTGTCAACAATATTGGTTTGTGGTTTGAAGGTCCGGAAGTGCCTATTCCTTTGTGACAGTGATGATAGACTATGTTCTTGAAGTTTCAGATGTAGGAGAGAAGAATTCAAGTAGGTAGATGAAGTGCGGATGTTCTTGGTGATTCAGGAAAGGTTATGGTGATCTTTGGATCGTGTCCAGTTCATATTGGTGGTTCGCATTGAAGTTAGAGTTCCCATTTGAAGAATAACCACCAGATGTTGGTGTTCTTCCTGTGACTGGCCAATCAGATGTATTACACGTCTTACGGATGTGCTTGTAGGTGTTTGCCAACTTAGATGATTGTTCCTAAGTTGATGCCTTGTATAAATAAGAGATTGTGAAGTCATTCTAAAGTGTGTCTTGTGTGGATGAGAGTGTGGTAGCAAGGAAGAGAGAGAAAGGCAGAGCAGAAGTTTGTGCGCTTAAATGGAACTGATTCAGGCATGGTAAAGATGCTATTGTCCAGTTCAAAGTTTGTGATACTTATATCTTTGTAGACAATGTGTCTCTTGTAGGCAGTGGGCCTCTTGTGAGTAGTGTGCTCGGGCAGTGAGCCCTAATTGGCATGTGCCATTTTGTTCCTTCTATTCTTCTAATAGAGAATAATTTTTGGGTTAATCACCCCGTGGTTTTTCCCTTGACCGGGTTTTCCACATCAAAATCTTGGTGTCTCATGTGTGATGTGTATCTACTCTTGTGTTAATAGTTTATGCTTTCATGGTTGATTATTTATTATGCTGCTAAATAACAAAGTGGATTTAAGTGTTTAATTTGTAAGCAAGTTTTGGACAACTGATTCACCCCCCCTCTCAGTTGTCTGTCCTGAATCCAACAGGAACAACTTAAAAAGTCACTGTCAGAATTAGATGCGTAGCTACAGAGATCATATGCGCCGAGACAGAGGTCATATGCGCAGAATTACAAATGCGCTGAGACAGAGGTCAAAAGTGTAGGAACAAAAGATATATGCGCAGAAAGAATAGATGTGCCGCTTCAGAGCATATATGCGTTGTTTTAGGGGGTATATGCACTAAAAGATTAGATGCGCCAAAATAGATAGCAGATGCATGTTAGAATTGATCAGATACACATAATCCTCCTGTGTACGGAACCTAATCACAAAAACTTAATTTTTGGGTTAAATTGGGGCAAGGCCCCACAGTGGGCACCAAAAAATGTTATGGAAAAATTGGTGTAAATGAATAATCAATATAATATCAATAATACCCAATAACTCAATGAAATAAGAAACAAAGAAGATTTAAACAAACAAAGAACTCAAACCTTGTAAACCTATTTACTTCGTGGCTTCCATTGATTGACTATCTCAAATGATCTTGTGTATGAATATGGCCCTCAGAAGGTGCACTTCCTTGCTATTTTCCAAGATGTCAAGTGGGAATGGCTATGATAAGTTCGCAATGAAGGATTCTTCACAACAATCGCAATGATAAAAGGGTGATCGCAAGCTATGGAATGAAATGGTGCCAAAGGCGCACTGTAATTCCTGCAGAGTAAGTTTACTAAAAGCTTTGATGATAGAAATGGAGGAATTGGGTTCAATTTATAGACTTGAGAGAGAGAAGATCAACGATATATGAGACTTGAGAGGATCTACGCGAATAGAAAGGTGATACGTGTCACAAAAAAAGTTGTTTTGTTTGAGTTAACTGCTTTAAAAGATAAAGATAAGATATGCTTTCATAAATTAGAATGTTTTTTTTCTAATTTAAGAGTTGTTGATAAAAACAAGATTGATTGAATCAGATAACTCAACTTGTGATTTGCTTTTGCATGATTTGAGAGAAATTAAATAATAAATTATTTAATTTTGTGTGCATGAAGAAGAAGATATATTTTTAGAAGATTTGGAAGATTTTTGAGAAATTAGAAGATAAGAAAGAAAATTAAATAAATAAATTTATTTAATTGTTTGTGCATGATTTGGAAGAATAAATAAAATATTTTATTATATTTTATTTTTAGAGATTGAGAGAATTTTAAATAAATTTGATTTATTTATTTAAATTTGGAGGAATAAGTTGACTTAATTAAATACTTAAGAATTATTTAATTGCAGATAAGAGGATTTGGAAGAATTAAATTAAATAAAGGATTTTATTTAATTTTGACTTTAGAAGAGGTAATTAAATATTTTGATATTTAATTAACTTAGAGGAATATGAATCAAATAAATAAATTTGTTTATTTATTTATTGATAGATGAATTAGAATTGAATAAATATTAAGAATATTTATTTAGATAGAGTCGTGTCATTTTTAGGTGTATACAGGTATTTTCATTTTATTTTGGGTTCTATTCTATTTTTGAAATTCTTTTATGTTTAGACAAAAAACATTTTATCTTGGGGTGGGTGTAAAAAGTTAGGAGGCCAAAAAGTGGCCAACATTTAAAAAAAACTTCTAGTACATACATGAGTGCATTACAACACGCTCGCATTATGGTTTGGTGATGTCGAGCCTAAGGCTCGGTAACACCAAACCATAATGCACTCATGTTATAATGTGAGCACGTTATGTTTAAGTATTTTAAAAAATAAACCTACATTTATGCTCATTGTTTCATTTCTTTTTCTAGCAAACCCACAGCCTGCAAACCCTCGAGAGCACGCTCACATTATTGGAGGTTAGATTCATCACCAAATTATCATCGATTCATCATCAAAATGCCGCCACGACGTCGGGGAGGCTGAAGGAGTAAGTTGTATTTGATTTTTTGTGTGAATTTGTTGCTAAATAAGTAGGTTTAAGTAGATTTTTGATGTAAATTTCTTTAATTTATAGGAACTGATAATGCACCTCCTCCTCCCAAAAATCAACAAAATCCTCCATCACCTGAACAACAAATACCTGGTGAAGAATGTTAGGAATTAAGGTGTCTCAACCTTGGTAATTCCTTGCATTTATTACTTGTAATGTATTTATTTTATTTGCCTATGTTGTAATTTTGTTGCACATCATATTTTGTCATTTAGTGTGAAGTGGCATGGTGACTTATCACACCACTTGTAAGATGACTAGGATGGTCAACTCACTTCATGTGGAGATAGGTGTCCCCCTTGTGTGGTAGAGGTTTTGTACCATGTGTCGGCATCTTGGATAGTGTGTAAGGGAATGTTGACTGAAACAGTTATGACAGATTCCTATGACAATTCTATGACGTGTAAGAGTCATAAATGGAAGATTCTATGACAAGTGAAGACATGTGTCACAAGGCATTTTGGAAGAAGGCATCTTTGGGTGCCCCAGGGAGGGTTATGACAAGTTGTAAGAGAATATGCTATTTTAGCCTATGTATGACAGATTCTCTTACAGCTGTAAGATATATCAGTATGAAAGATTCTATGACAGTCGTAAGAGTCGTAAGAGCATCTATCATTGCCCAACTTGGGAATAGGCAACCATATTGGGATTGGGTGATATGACAACTATCATGAACACCCTACAGTGTTGAAGAAGTGTCCATAGGCGTGTGTTTTGGGCCATGAGGCCATGTTGATGCCCATCTCAAGATTGACTCATTTTTTCCTTGTATCTTCTATATAAACAGGTGCTTTGGAGAGATGTATTATGTGATTGATAGGTACTATTATGCTGCTAGAATATCTCCAGATACGAGTGTTGAAAACTCCTGAGAGCTTGCTATTGGAACTAGACAACTAAGAGTGGGGGTGAATCAGTTGTCCCACAATAAAAACTTTTCTACATTTAACCTTCCTTATTATCTTACTATCAGATTAGTGATGTAAACATTAAAGCATAGATCAACAACATAAGAGTAGAAACATAATCAACACTCTTGACACCAAGATTTTGACGTGGAAACCTAGTTAAGGGAAAAACCACGGTGGGGGTTAACCCACAAATGTATACCCTATTAAAAGTACTTAATAAAATAGAAGGCACATGCCTTCAGGCGCACTGCCTAGAGCTCACTGCTCAAAAGAGAGGCTCACTACCTACAGAATTTATTTAGAAAGAAGTAACTGAGAAATAGCATCTACTTCATGCCTGATTCAATTTCAATGAATGATCAAGAACTTTCACTTTGCCCCAAACTCTTCTTCACACTCTATACTGCTCTCGCTTCTTTTCTTCTCTGCTCTGCTCTTGATCCTTTCTTCAGATTTTATCTCTATTTTACACAAGGATGATTTCAATACCTCTTCAACAAGTATTTAAATACTTCATCAACCTTGGAGTGATCAACAAGGTTGGCTAAACTTGACACGGATCATCACACTATCGGCCAAACACAATTGAGACTTGAATCTGCTTCTACAACCACTCCACGCTTCATAAAAATGCTCTTAAGGCATCTGCAACAGGCTAGAAACATCTGGTTGGCCAAGACTGGGAAGAACATCAACCTCAAAGAAGAAATCTTCAATCAAGAAGCTCAAACTTCAATGCAGACCTCTAACATAGTAGCCATATGATCTAGAGACCTCCACAAGCACATTGAATTCATCAATAATATCCATTCTAAACCAAATTATTAGAAGCATTTGAATCTTCCTCCGGAACCTCAAGAACACTCTCTACCATGACTGTCAAACTAGAAGGATAGCTTGTGGACTGCCAAACCATGAACCACTAGTGTTGATGATACATATCGACTTCCCAAACATGCCTTCAAAATCTGCACTAGTGCTTATTTGTTCAATATGTTCAGTGGCACAATTAGTTGGATGAGTAAGCGATAGCCTGTGGTTGCTTTGTCCATGATAGAAGCTGAGTATATGGCAGCAACTCATGCTTGTAAGGAAGCCATTTGGCTTAAGATATTGTGTTTGAATATTGGTGTAGAGGATGAGAAGGTCAATTTGGAGAAGGTAGACACTTTGAATAATGTTGCGGATGCATTGACGAAACCAGTGAGCACAGAGAAGTTCAGATGGTGTTCTAAGTCTATCGGCCTCTCGGCCTATAGTAGTTAAATCCTGTTATTTCTATTGGCTCTTACAAGGTGTTTGACAAGTGGGAGAATGTTGGGAATTAAGGTGTCTCAACCTTGGTAATTCCTTGCATTTATTATTTGTAATGTATTTATTTTATTTGCCTATGTTGTAATTTTGTTGCACATCCTATTTTGTCATTTAGTGTGAAGTGGCATGGTGAGTTGCAACACCACTTGTAAGATGACTAGGATGGTCAACTCACTCCATGTGGAGATAGGTGTCCCCCTTGTGTGGTAGAGGTTTTCTGCCATGTGTCGGCATCTTGGATATTGTGTAAGGTAATATTGACCGAAACGGTTATGACATATTCCTATGACAATTCTATGACGCGTAAGAGTCGTAAATGGAATATTCTATGATAGGTGAAGACGTGTCACAAGGCATCTTGGAAGAAGGCATCTTTGGGCGCACCAAGGAGGGTTATGACAAGTTGTAAGAGAATATGCTATTTTTAGCTTGTGTATGACATATTCTCTTACAGCTGTAAGATATGTCAGTATGACGGATTCTATGACGACTGTAAGAGTTGTAAGAGCATCCGTCATTGCCCAACTTGGGAATAGGTGACCATATTGGGATGGGGTAATATGAAAAGTGTCATGAACACTCTACAGTGTTGAACAAGTGTCCATAGGCATGGGTTTCAGTCCATGAGGCCATGTTGGACATCCATCTCAAGATTGACTCATTTTTACCTTGTATCTTCTATATAAACAGGTGCTTTGGAGAGGAGATGTATTATGTGATTGATAGGTACTGTTATGCTGCCGAAATATCTCCAGATACGAGTGTTGAAGACTCCTGAGATATTACATTACAAGTGTATTGTAAACCATTTTCATTTTTATAATACATTGTGTAGGTTTAGGAGTGGGGTTTTTCTCCCGAAACGGTTTTCCCCATGTTATATCTTGTCTCTCTTTCTTCTATGTCATTCTATGTGTATGTGTATTGCTGCAATATCTCTATTGTTGTGTTAACATAATTGTAATTGTAAGGATTTAAAAGAATTTGCACTCTACTTTCCTCATTAGATTAGCATAGGAAGTGTGTTCCGCATACCTTGCTTCCTTTCAAAGAACAACCCCAACAACAAAGATGTCCATACATTCCTCAATATGCCCTTGGAACACAAGAAAATTTTATGGGGCAAATTGAAAATAATAAAAAACAAATTGAGGACATAATTGCAAGGTTGAAAGATCCTACAACTTCAACCTCGCATAGATCCATGCTTTGTCAATCTCGTGTATCTATGCTATCAAATGTAGGTTCAATTAGCAAGCAAATATCTAGTTGGTCAGGAAAGAGGAGAGAATTTAGAGAGTACTATGCAGACAAGTTGTCCTATGAACAGGTAGAAAATGAACAAATTACAAAATTGGACTTGTGTTCCATTTTCACAAAGCCATGAATAAATCAACCTCTACCCCTTACATGCAAGAGGTTCCCTATCCATTGGTATAACAACCAAGCGATAAGGGACCATTTTGAGCAAAGGTGGTGGATGGTTTTTGACCATCCTCCATGCAACAACAATGAGGTCCCACAATACTTTGTCAAAAATAAAGTGCCAAACTATTTTGATATTTAGGAATTCTAGGGTAGAGGTGGGGGTTAGTACAAGATAGACCAGGGGCATGTGTTGACCCATAGTGGCCAGCAAGACGAGCACTCACCAGACCAACCCATGAGCATGTGTCTATCCCTTCCATTGTGAAGGAGAGTGCTGAGGTTGAGACACTTGAACAGTCCATTAGTGCCTTGACCTAGGGCATCATGGTGTTGGGAATTAAGGTATCTCAACCTTGGTAAATTCCTTGTATTGTATTTATTTATTTATTGCCTATTGTATAATTAGGATGCAAATCTTATGTTGTCATTTTGTGGGAGTTGGCACGGTGATGTGTCATCCTACATGGCATATGACCACATATAAATTTATCCTCACATGAGGAGATAGGCATCCCACTTAGTGGTAGGAATATTTTGCCATGTGTCAGTATCTTGTAATGTGTGTAAGGGAATATTGACCGAAACGGTCATGGCAAATTCCTATGACAAAGTTATGACATGTAAGAGTCGAAAATAGAAGATCCTATGACAGGTATGGACATGTGTCAAGAAGCATCTTTAAAAAAATCATCTTTGGGCACCCCAAGGTGGACTATGACATGTTGTAAGAGAATATTCTATTTATAGCTTGTGTATGACAGATTCTCTTACAGCTGTAAGTTATGACAGCTATGACAAATTCTATGACAGTTGTAAGAGTCGTAAGAGCATCTGTCATAGCCCATTTTGGAAATAGGTGACCTCCTTGGGATGGGGAGACTTGACAAGTGTCAGGAACATCCTACAGTGTTGGACAAGTATCCATAGGCATGGGTTTTGGGCCATGAGGCCATGTTGGATGCCCATCTCAATGTGGAGCCATTTTTACTTCATATTTGTTATATAAATAGGTGCTTTCGAGTGGAGATGTATTATGTGATTGACAGGTACTATTATGCTACCGAATTGTCTCCAAATACGAGTGTCGAAGACTCCTACAAGAGCATTGGCTCTTTAACTATATTGTAACCTTCATTGTTTACGGAATACATTTGAGTTGTGTTTTGGAGTGTGGGGTTTTTCTCCTAAAAGGGTTTTCTTCACATTATATCTTGTCTCTCTTTTTCTGTCTTACATTCTTGTGTATGTGTTTGCTGCAATATCTCTATTGTTGGGATAATAACACTGTAATTGTAAGGATTTAAAAGAATTTGCACTCTACTTCCCTCATTAGATTAGTGTAGGAATTGTGTTCCACATACCTTGCTTCCTTTCAGTTGGTATCAAATCTTGATCACCTTTGGTCCTAGTTGTTAGGTAGGGGTTTTTTGAGCTAATCTTAGGTTGAGTGGGAGCTTTGTGCAGAGTATTATGTGATCTTGTTATAGGAAAGAGATGGCAGGCACATTCGGAAGATTAGAGGTGGAGAAATTCAATGGCACAAATTTTGAGTTATGGAAACTTAAGATCGAAGACCTACTTATTGATCGTGACCTATAGGAGTGTAAAACCAACCACAATGTCACAAGAAGATTGGGATCTCAAAGATCAAAAGACTAAGGGTCTCATAAGACTCAGTCTAGCTGATTGTATCTTGTTGAATGTCCATGAGGAGAAGACCACGAAAGATCTTTGGAAGAAGCTAGGTGATGCTTATCAGGCTAAATCCCTAGTGAACAAGCTTTTTCTGAGAAAGAAGTTGTATTCTCTGAGGATGGAGGATGGAGGATCAATTGCAGATCACCTAAATGATTTCAACATGCTAGTTGCACAGTTGACATCTGTTGGTGTGAAGATGGAGGAGGAGGATCATTGCATGACCTTGCTTTGTTATTTGCCAGACTTGTGGGATCATCTTGTTATGGCTATTGGGAGCACCACATACACATTCAAAATGGATGAAATGGTATCTTCGCTGTTATCTAAAGAGATGCAGAGAAAGTCTTCTAAGGCAGCCAAAGAGGCTCTTGCGGTTCGTGGAAGATCCAAGGAGAAAGGGAAGAAAAAGAAGGACAAGAAAGATGATAAGGCCAAATCCAAATCTCTTGGAAAGTCCAAGGCTCCCTATTGGAATTGTGGCAAAACTAGGCATTTCTAAAAGGAATGCAAAGAGGAAAAGAAAAACAAGAAGAAGAATGCCCCAGATTTAGATTCTGACAAGTCACAAGATGATGGTGATGCCTTCATCACAGCCCTAGCCACCCATGCATCTGATGATGTGTGGTTGATAGATTATGGTGCATCATTCCACATGACCTCACATCGAAGTTGATTCATGAAGTATGAAGAGTTTGATGGTGGAAGAGTGTACCTAGGTGACAATTCTCATCTAAAGATTGTTGGTCGTGGAAGAGTCTCTATTAGATTCCCTGATGGATGAGTAAAGGGGATCTCTGGGGTTATGCACATCCCAGACTTGGCACGGAACCTGCTTTATGTAAGTATGTTGATTGATGCAGGTGTGCAGGTTGTCTTTTCGAAGGATGGATACAAGATGACTAGAGGATCTATGGTGCTTGTGAAGGGTACTTAGAGAGGTACTCTATTTTAGCTGGAGGCATGCACTTCACAGTGCAATAGTTCTTCTAACTCGAAGAAAAGAGCTGCAGTCACTTCATCCCCACCATCTGAAGGAGCAGTGAAGAAATCTATTGTAACAAATCTTGATGGTAGTGCACATGCTTTGGAAGTTAATCTTCCTGCTAAAAAGACAATGTTATGGTACATGAGATTTGGCCACATTGGGAAGGGTCTTAGAACCCTAAAAATTAAAAACCTTGTTGAGGGGTTAAATGATTGTAATCTTGAGTTTGACTTTTGCGAACATTGTGTATATGGAAAACAAAATCGTGTTCAGTTTTACTTGAGTTCTCATAAGTCTACTGGTATGTTGGATCTTATTCATTCTGATGTGTTTGGTCCAGTTAATGTTCCTTCGATTTTTAAATATATATACTTTGTATCTTTCATAGATGATAACAGTAGAAGGACATGGGTTTATTTTCTTAGAAGCAAATCTAAAGTCTTTAGTCGGTTCAAAGAGTTTAAAGCTTTTGTTGAGAATCAGACTAGTAAAAAGATTAAGTGTTTGAGGACTAACAATGGTGGTCAGTTTTGTTCAGTAGAGTTTAACAAGTTATGTAAAGAACATGGGATTGAAAGACATAAGACAACTCCTTACACCCCACAGCAAAATGGATTTGCAGAGAGGATGAACAAGACCCTGATGGAGAAGGCTAGGAGTATGCTTAGTGGAGCAAGCCTCGAACAAAAGTTTTGGGCTAAAGTTGTAGCCACTGCTTGCTATCTGGTAAATAGATCTCCTATATTAGCTCTTGTTGGTAAGACACCTATGGAGGTGTGGTCTGGTAAGAAGCCTTCAGTTAGACATCTTCATGTTTTCGGTTGTGAGGCATATGCACATGTGCCTAGGGAGAAACAGTCTAAATTAGAGAACAAGGCTGTTAAGTGTATTTTCATTGGCTATGGTGTCAGTGTGAAAGGATACAAGCATTGGGATTCTGTGGCTGAAAAAGTGTTGTATAGCAGAAGTGTTATCTTTAGAGAGCTAACACCTTCTTCCATTGTTTTATAGCCAGAATAGATAGAAAAGAAAGAGGATGTGGTTCAATTTCGTTCTACCCCTGAGAAGACTGAACTGATAGACCCTGTGTGACCTAATGATGAGGAGAGTTCTAGCAGCTCTGAAAGCTCAGAAGAAGAAGCAAAACCTCAACCTCGGCCATTAAGGAGGTCTACATGAACAAGAAAGCAACCTGATAGGTTTGGTTATTCATTGCTTGATTCTAGTTGTGTTTTTGCTTTACTTGCTAACACTGATGAACCTAGAACTATGTTAGAGGCTATGGACATGAAAGATGCAGGTTCCTAGAAGGAGGCCATGGAAGATGAGATGGCTTCTTTGGAAAAGAACAAAACATGGGACGTGGTGCCTTTGCCTGAAGGATGGAAACCTGTTGGATGCAAATGGGTGTTCAAGAAGAAATTTGGTGTAGATGGTAGTGTTGAAAAGTACAAGGCCAAAGTGGTTGTGAAGGGGTACTCACAAGTGGAGGGAATTGATTATGGTGAAATTTTCTCTCCTATTGCAAAGTTGGCATCTATTTGTTTCTTCTTATCTCTTGCAACAACTTATGACTTAGAGGTGGAGTAGATGGATGTGAAAACAACTTTCCTTCATGGTGATTTGGAGGAAGAGATTCACATGTCACAGCCAGAGCATTACGTAGTGAAAGGTAAAGAAAATTTGGTTTGCAAGTTGAAAAAATCTTTGTATGGTTTGAAGTAGTCTCCTAGGATGTGGTACTTGAAGTTCGATGCCTTTGTGTTGTCAATTAGATTTCTGAGATCAAAATCAGATCATTGTGTGTACTACAAGTTAGACAATGATCATATTCTCATTGTTGCATTATATGTTGATGATATGTTGCTGATTGGGAAGGGTAAGAATATGATTTTTGATTTTACGTCTTAATTGGCAGCATAGTTTGAAATGAAAGATTTAGGGGCAGCCAGGTACATTCTAGGAATGGAAACCAGAAGAGACAGAGCTAACATAAAACTTTGGTTAAGCTAGAGTAAGTATGTGAAGACCATGTTGGATAGGTTTAGCATGGTAAATTGTAGACCATTGTGTGTTCATGTTTCTTTGGGGACAAAGTTGTCTATTAATGATTGTCCAAAATCTCCTAGTGAGGTGGAGGACATGAGTAGAGTACCTTATGCTAGTGTTGTTGGCAGTTTGATGTATGCTATGGTCTGCACAAGACCAGACATTGCCCAAGCAGTGGGAGTCCTTAGTCAATTTATGGCTAATCCTGGATGGGTACATTGTGATGCAGTTAAGAGAGTGTTCAGATATTTGAGGGGTACTTCCGAGTATTCCATATGCTATCATGGTAATCCTACAGGACCTCTGCATTCAGTTTGTATTTGTGGATTTGTGGATTCTGATTGGACACATGACATTGATAGCAAGAGATCCACCAGTGCCTATGTGTTCACTATGTTTGGTGGTGCAATTAGTTGGATGAGTATGTTGGATTGAACACATAATTCACACATGTTAAGTTGACTTAGTGAGTCTTCTAGAATCTAGTTGTGTGTTGAGTTGTTGATAGTTGGAGTGAGTTGTCTTATCCTCCACATGTGCAATTAGTTATCATCTTCTAATTGACACATGTTGTAGGAATATCTCCACTTTCCACTCCACCTTTCTAGCTCTCACCTTGCCTTTATAAGCAAGGCTCACTCATTGTATTTCATACAACTTCATATGATCTTTGTATAGATTCTTGCTCCATTGTTTTAGCATCTTTTCTTGTTATTTTTGTGTGGAAGGTTGTCTTGATTGCAGGTGATCCTGGCTTGCTGAGTCACATTGACTTACATGGTATCAAAGAATGATTTGCAATTTCCTTCCCTCATTTGAGAAGTTTTTCTGGGAGCTGTGTTGTAGGAGTGTCCTGAAGCAAATCTGACATCACGGTTGTGATTAGGAGGCCCAAATCTGTATAGATCGGCTATCAAATTGTTGAATTTCATCATCAAAAAATTTTAGGCAAATTTTTTTGCCTCTTATTAGTGTTGTCTGCAGAATTCTATACTACTGTACAGCTTTGTGCTGTCTTTGCATCAGATTTGCAGCATTCTGTCGACAACATCTTGTAGGGTTGACCATCTCAGCTAGCAGCTATAGGGGACTATTTACATCAATCAGTGTTTAGTTTTATCTCTGTGGTGGTTATTATCACATCCCCGACACACTATTTCCCAGCACGCAGGTGTCTAAACTCTCAGCTAGGAGATTTCAACAAGTCATCTGTGTTAGCTAACAGGCATAGGCTGACAATCAAACAGTCTTCACCGATGACAGCATTCTTTGCAGAGTTTTATACCCCGACGGTTTGTTATGATCTTCGGCAATAAGATTTCAATGACATTTTTTTGGAGGCATATTCCGTGTCACAATCCAAATCTTGACGGATCTAGCAATACCTGGTGGCCTTGACATCTAAATCCAGCAGTGATCACCATCTGGAGTCTTAACTATTCATAGTCGATGTTCACAATTCACTGGCGGTCTGCATACACCACAGCTCACATCGAAAAATTTGCTAAGCTCGTCAGTTGTCTCTTCCTGGCATCTAAGGTTCCCAGTCGGCATCATTTCTGCAGTCGACTCTAAAGTCAGAGATCAACATCCACCATATGGCGGTCTTCAGTTTTTTAACTATGGTTTGAAACATCCTCCAGCAATCGTTTTACACCCTCAAAGATCTGACGACCCTTAAGATCTCTTGCAGCGATCATATCTTAGTCAACGTTTGTCTTCATCACAGTCGATGGTTTCAAAGCCTTTGCACCTCAGTTGGCAATTTAAGATCCGCCCTTGGCAGATCTATCAGTTAGCAGTTGGTGGCCTTTGCATTTCTAGGCAGCATCCTAAACCCCTTGGTAGGTGACTCACCAAATGCCATAGTCGTCGACCAAACAACCTTCATCATCGACTGTAGTTGCAAGTTTCTTTCGTGATCTCCATTCATCTGGGCAGTCTTTGATCTATTTCGAGTGGTTAATATAATTGTTATCAGTGACCATTCCCTTACTGGCAGTTTCACGACTCGTAGGTAGTTTTGACTTCACTTTGAAGGTTTTATCAGTCAAACCATGGTCTACATAAATTCAGGCAGATTTTGCTGAAGCGATGATCGTTTTAGATCTCCCGGTAGCAGCAAATCTCCACTAGCAACATCGACCAAACCATCTGCGTTGGCAGTCTTCTTTATCTAGTGGTATTCGACCATAAACCTTGTAGTTTCGACCAAAGTTTTGACTTTCTCTGGCAGTTTTGGCATAATCCCTGAATGGCGTATTCCTAGCCCGTGAGCGGTTTCCACTTAACCAAGGTGGTTTCACCTATTTTTCATCGTTTTGCAAGGTCAGATGAAGGTTTTCTGATAACAGTTGTGGTTTCGATAATGAGATCGATGGTTTTGTACCCTCACAGGTGGTTTTCCAATAGACAGAGGTGGTTTTGCAACCAAAACATTGCTTTTTCCCCTCAAACCAGCATTTTTTTTGCCTTAGTGGTGGTTTTCACTCAAATTGACAGTTTTATATCAACTATGGCATATTCCGGCAAATAGGGAGAATATTCTATCAGGGGGGCCTGTTTTGCCCTCAAAGTCCTAAAGTAAGGCTTTTTTTCATTTTTGCACAACTTTTGTCCACGATGTCAAAATCAAGCAAATTATATATCGTTGGAAAGCTGACAGAGAGCACTTCGCAGTGGTATTAGTCATTTTCTCTTATTTTTCTGTTTGACAACATTTATTATAGGTTGAAGATAGATCTCTCTTTTTGGCTCCCGAGCTCATAACTTTTTGCCACGATCTCTGATTTTTGCGATTCAAGTGGAATCGGAAAGGTATTCAGGAGCTCTACACAGCCATCCATGCACTTTTCTCAAATTTTGATCTAGGTGTTTTTTATTTCATTTGTCAATTTTTTGGCATTTGAGTGATAACTTGGACATTTTGATATTTGAGAGGGTGAAATTTGTTTTGAGAGGATTTGTGTACTCTAATACATCATTCTGAGTGATTGTAATTTCACTTGGATCTCTTTTTAAAGAGATTTTGTTATTTTCTCAATTTTGGTCCCTTGAGGACAATTGTAAATCGCACTAAGTATAAAGTGCCACAAACAAATTGGGGGGGCTCTCTTACATAGTAAAGGGGTGTTGTTGTCTTGTTGTCTCTCTTTTTCATCATGGATGTGCCTCAATTTCCATTTTTAACTCCATATAATTATATTGAATGGAAGAAAAACATGGAGTTTGTGTTGTACAAACAAAAGTTACATAGAATAACTTTAGGCACATATCCTAAACCCACAAGTGCTACTGAGAGAAGAAAATGGTTAGATAGAAAAGATGAGGCTTTTGGCACACTTTGTCTTGCTATTTCTCTAGATTTGAGATTTCATGTTGAGTCTTGTACAACACCAAATGAGATATGGACAACACTGGACAATCTCTTTGGCAAGCAAGATAAGATAAGAAGGTTCAAATTGGAGAATGAGATAATTGCACTTAATCCTCAAGACTTTGATCAAATAGAAGACTTCTTCACCAAGTTTAAGTCTCTCAGGTTGCAACTCAAACAAAGTGGTCTTGAGAAAGAAGATGAACAATTGATTCTCTCCATTCTTGCAAAATTGGGTCCTGTATATTCAGTTTATGTTTCTACCTTTTATGCTATAATGGATGCTTTTGGTAGTAAGTTTACAATGCCTTCACTTGAGGATTTTGCTGCACAACTCACAAGAGAACAAGCCAAGCTACTACACATGGGCACTTTGGAGTCTCCTAGAAAACAGACTCTAGTTGCAACACAAAGCACAAAAGATCCTAAGGCTTCAAATAATAAGGGAAAGAAACAAAAGGATTCAAAGTCTAATGAGAAAGAGAAAGAATCAAAGAAAACCCCTAACTCTTCTTCCAAAGAGGAGTCAAATAAGAAGAAGAAGCCAAAGTGTTCTTACTGTAAGAAATTAGGTCACGATGAGACTAAGTGTTATGGGAAAAAGTTTGAAGAGATGTCTCAACTTCTTCAAATACATAACATTGAGTATTCTTCATCACTAACAGTTTTACCCAAGTCTTCTTCTTCACCACCATCATCATCTACATCTATAGGAACAACAGACATTGTAAATGGGTCATACAAAGGAAAAGGACAAGCACTCTTTTCTTCAACAAGTCTACAGTGAGAGAGATGGCTTCTTGATTCAAGAGCTTCTCATCATATGGCATCTTCACAAGGGATGTTCTCTTCATTTCAGTCATGTACTTTGCCACCTATTTTGATGGGTAACAATACATACATGTATGCAATTGGAAAAGGAAATATTGATGTTGGTCATAATACATTCAACAATGTGTTGTGTGTACCTTCCTTGACAACCAATCTCCTTTCCATCTACTAGATAACTCATTGTGGTGCAGGTAAGACAGTTGAGTTCACTCCTAATTTTGTGATCATACGGGACTTGGAGAGCAGAGATATCATTGTTGTTGGGATGGCTGATCATGCATCTCGCTTGTATACTTTCTCCCATTTTGTTTCTGATGATGATGTAGATCCATTGATGGCTATTCACACTCATGCATCAAGTGTGAATCATGCTTCTAAGGAGAAATTTGGTCACTTGAACCTTGGTGTTCTTGCATCTACTTCAGTTCCTGAGACTAGTTTTGAGCTTCCTCCTTCTCTTGCTTCTTCAAAGATCGGCATTGACATAGCTTCATCCACTTCAGTTGAGCAGGATATTGTCTATCTTCCAGATACAAGTTTTTGGGATGAGTACTTGACAGGTATTGCAGACTTGTTTCATGAGTCCTATCTTGATGACTTGGAGGACATTATTGATGACATTCGTCTCCTCTTTGAAGGAGTTGATTCTTCTACTTCGGATGAGCAGACACCATATTCTTCTCTTCACTTGTCACAGTTTGGCATTGAGTTGGAGTGTTTTGACCATCATTCGGAGGCTTCTTCATCTTTGGAGATTGATGATCTTGAGTTTTCATCTTGTCTTGGATTGTCACATGCAGCACCGGATTATGTGGCATCTTTTGGTTATGACATGTTGACACTTGAGCACTTTTTAGAGACAACATACATCATGAGGCTTTTTCCCTCATACCTTGAGATGGAGTTTCTTCGACATCAGCCTTTGGACTTGTTTCTTCCTAAGGGAAAGAATGTTGTTTGTAGGCTTTGGATTCTCTTCAGCATTCTTCTTCAGGCATTCACCATCGGCACAGGAGCTACTTCATTGTGGGAGGGACCTATAGTCTCACACTTGCTCTCCTATGGGGGGGTACTTGATTGTACATATGTGTTGGATGTAGGCCTTGGGGGGTCTTGATTCCTCCTTCCATCACATCTTTCATTTATTTTTTGCATTCTCACTTTTGGAGAGGAGTTTTGTCCCATGAGGTTTTCTCCTTTTCTCCACTTGAGATTTTATACATGGGTACCTAACATGGCCTAGTAGCCAGGACCCATCTATCATTGCATCATTGTTTTAGTCAGCTACTCCCTAAGTTGCACTTAAGGGGGGGTGTTGGTGTGAACACATAATTCACACATGTTAAGTTGACTTAGTGAGTCTTCTAGAGTCTAGTTGTGTGTTGAGTTGTTGATAGTTAGAGTGAGTTGTCTTATCCTCCACATGTGCAATTAGTTATCATCTTCTAATTGACACATGTTGTAGGAATATCTCCACTTTCCACTCCATCTTTCTAGCTCTCACCTTACCTTTATAAGCAAGGCTCACTCATTGTATTTCATACAGCTACATATGATCTTTGTATAGATTCTTGCTCCATTATTTTAGCATCTTCTCTTGTTATTTTTGTGTGGAAGGTTGTCTTGATTGCAGGTGATCCTGGCTTGCTGAGTCACATTGACTCTTACAGAGTAAGCGACAGCCTGTAGTTGCTTTGTCCATGACAAAAGCTGAGTATATGGTAGCAATTCATGCTTGCAAGGAAGCCATTTGGCTTAAGAGATTGTGTTCAAATATTGGTGTTGATGCAGGACATATTACGATTTGTTGTGACAGTCAAAGTGTGATTTGCCTTGCAAAGAATCCAACTTTCTATGCCAAAAATAAAGCATATTGATGTATAGTTTCACTTCATGTGAGACATGGTAGAGGATGGGAAGGTGAATTTGGAGAAGGTAGACACTTTGAAGAATGTTGTAGATGCATTGATGAAACCAATGAGCACAGAGAAGTTCAGATGGTGTTCGGAGTCTATGGGCCTCTCGGCCTATAGTAGTTAAATCTTGTTAATTCTATTGGCTCTTACAAGGTGTTTGACAAGTGGGAGAATGGTGGGAATTAAGGTGTCTCAACCTTGGTAAATTCCATGTATTGTATTTATTTATTTATTGCCTATTGTATAATTAGGATGCAAATCCTATGTTGTCATCTTGTGGGAGTTGGCACAATGATGTGTCATCCTACATGGCATATGACCACATGTAAATTTGTCCTCACATGAGGAGATAGGTGTTCCATGTGTCGGCATCTTGTAATGTGTGTAAGGGAATACTGACCAAAATGATCATGACAGATTCCTATGACAAAGTTGTGACATGTAAGAGTCGAAAATAGAAGATCCTATGACAGGTATGGACATGTGTTGAGAAGCATCTTTGAAAAAGGCATCTTTAGGCACCCCAAGGTGGACTATGACATATAAGAGAATATGCTATTTATAGCCTGTGTATGATAGATTCTCTTACAACTGTAAGTTATGACAGCTATGACAGATTCTATGATGGTTGTAAGAGTCATAAGAGCATCTGTCATAGCCCATTTTGGAAATAGGTGACCTCTTTGGGATGGGGAGACTTGGCAAGTGTCAGGAACATCCTACATTGTTGGACAAGTGTCCATAGGCATGGGTTTTGGGCCATGAGGCCATGTTGGATGCCCATCTCAATATGGAACCATTTTTGCCTTGTATTTGTTATATAAACAAGTGCTTTGGAGTGGAGATGTATTATGTGATTGATAGGTACTGTTATGCTGGCAGATTGTCTCTAGATATGAGTGACAAAGACTCCTGCAAGAGCATTGGCTCTGTAACTATATTGTAACCTTCATTGTTTACAGAATACATTTGAGCTGTGTTTTGGAGTGTGGGGTTTTTCTCCTGAAAGGGTTTTCCCCACATTATATCTTGTGTCTCTCTTCTTCTCTCTTACATTCTTGTGTATGTGTTTGTTGCAATACCTTTATTGTTGGGTTAATAACACTGTAACTGTAAGGATTTAAAAGAATTTGCACTCTACTTCCCTCATTAGATTAGCGTAGGAAGTGTGTTCTGCATACCTTGCTTCCTTTCACATAGAGCATGCCAGTCCAGTAGCACAACATGGGTTTAGCGTAGAGTTCGAGGAGTAGGGTTCCACCCCATACTTGTCAGGGTTGTGAGTCAGCCTGTGGTTATGACCCCATGGATAGTTGAGACACAGGTGTGTAGGCTACATCTGCAATTGAGTAGACGGTGATGCCAGATGCCCTCCTGAGTGAGACTTTCAGACTTGATACTTAGGTAAATTTTAGCAAGTTCATTGAATTTAATTTATTAAATTTCATTTTTGAAATGCGAGATTAACTTATTTAGTTTGATAATTTTAATGAAATTTTAGGGTCATAGTGTTCATGCAGTTTTTAGTAGTTCTCCGCCTCCATATTACACTAAGACATCTTCTACCGAGGTATGTAACTAGTAAACAATTATAAATATTACATATGAATAGCATTGTTATATGAATGGTGTTCTAATATATGATTTTGAATGTTGAATAGGTTAATCTTGGAGATTTCACGGCAACACCTCCCAGTGGTGGTGGAGTTCAAAGCTTCACTGAGGTAATAAAATAAATAGTTTAACTAATGAATTGTACTTACTAGATTTTTGTAGTTTATATTCATATCGTTGATTACATTGCATTACAGATCTTTCAAACTCAAAGCATTACTAGGCATTGCATAACTAATAACTAGATGTTGATAGATGACAAAATTTTAATTACAATATAGTTATTTGAAAAAATGCCTCAAATAAATGTGGTCTCATGAAATGCCATGACAAGAAAATTCATAGACAAGGACATCACCATGAGACCACATTTCTTTGAGGCATCTTTTCAAAGGGCTCAATACCTTGTCTATGCTACCACATTTTCCATACATGTCTACCAAAACTTGTTGATCCCCTGCACACTATTCTTCGACAAATTCTCTCTAATAAACTCATCTAATTACCACCAATTAGACTATAATATCCCACTTAGGAATATCTCTGTTATAATGAAATTCTAATATTTTCTTTGACCACTAATCACAACAACATACATTTTTGCATAAATCTAATGACTGATATAACAGTGATGGCAACAAAGATAGATAGAATAGTATATTCAAATTAAAGATTTGAATATGTAAAGAGATTGTATTACATTATTATGCCATACTAAACATACCTGAATCTTAGTCTTCACACATGAACCAATTATGAAATCAAATTACCAGTTGGATGCAATTATTCATAAATGTCTATTTGCTGAGCATAATCAGAACTGAATGATGAAATAACTAATCATGATCTAAACTGGTCTGTCTTATTCTACAATTCCTTTTCCAAACTCCACGACTATTGTCCATGTGGATGATAAAGCCTGAATACCACAATTGTCCTTTAGATATCTCAAGCACTGATGTAGGATGGGTGGCAGCTATGACAAAGATATCTCACGATTGTCATTTATAATTTCTACACTGGCTTTAATAGGTGGGTCTTCTTTTATACTTCTGTGCCAACTCATGATCTCTGTGTAAGCTGTGACTAAACCATGATTCTTCCCTATTTAGGTAGCGATTTCATATATTCCATACAATGTGACTTCTTTGTTTTGATGGTGACCAACTATAATATGGCGCTACTGTTGTTTAGTTTTTAATGCTTCTTTTATACTTTAGTACCCACAATATCTTCTAAATACCAAGTGCCCAATTTGATTTCCTAAATGTTGCGTCTGTATATAAAGAACAATTGATGATACCAATTGGGCCTTCAACAATGTGGTGGCAATGTCTTCTCCTTAATATGCAGTGCTCCCTTTTATTAATAAAATTAGAATCTTTATATACCATAGATGCCACCTTTCATCATATATATCACCTTCACAAACTAGAAAGAGTTGTGATAGATACATATAATCTTGAAATATTTAGTAAGCAAATACAACCCATGAATTATTCCAGCAATCCTCCTTAATTCCAAGCATATAATATATAATGAGCTTTTCATTTACAACTGCCACGAATATGTCCAATAGATATTTCTTTCCTATGCATTTGGCTTAGTGATTTAAGCGTACCACATTCCACTATGCACAATCAAATCTGAAGACAATATATATTTCACACAAAACCTTAATAAGATGGGCAACTGGATGACTCACAAATCTATCAGACTTTAGTCTCCCTATTTGTAACAATCTGAATATCAACTTGTGAATTTCATACTCTAGTTATCACAATTAAATATTATATTGAAAGACCACAATTTCAATATACTCAGATGACATGCAAAGCACTGTAAGTGCTATCTCAGCAATTCAATAACTACTACGATCCCTGGCAAATAAGATCTTTACTAGCAACACAGGAAATTATGGCACGATAGGAAGCAATAATAAAAATCTTCAACAATTCCAATCTTCAATGAAACAAATACATAAAACTCCATGTAAAATACCAGAGAATTATCTATATCGATCAAACTTGCAATTTTATATTTATTTATAAATCTATAAATTTGCAATAAAAATCTTTGTAATAACAATACCTAGAAAATTGCTTAATTTATTCAGTCATGTCTTTGAACACAAATTCTCAATGAAGCTTACAAAAACGGTCTCTAACCAAATGACAAAAACCCAACAATCAAACCAAAGACACCTTGAAGCTCAGTTGCGAAATCTGAGATGATTTCACCTCTACAATTCACCAAGGGGTCATCTCCCTGGTTCAACAAATGCAAGGGGACATCACCTTGACATAAACTGGATACAAAGTTGACAAAAGACATAAAACATCAACTCAAGCGTGCTCAACAATGACTCTAACCTCTCCTTTTCAACTTTCATCAATTAGGACTAGCCTAATTTTATTAAATGAAAGTTTCTGTGTACACAATCACACCTTACAATTTTAAATGCTTTTACATGACCCTTTTTAAATGTGTGTGTACAATAACACTTTAATTTATAAAGTGTTTTTAAATGCTCAAGTAACTTAATAAACTATTAATTTTACAAAGTAATTAAAATACTTTATAAAATTAATTTACAATTAGAACCCATTAAGTTACTTACAAAAATGGGGACATGACAGCCCTCCCTTCTCGACATTGCTTGTCCGCAAGCAATGGGAAGAAAAACTGAACTTAATCGATCCCTGGATCCCAAATCCATCGAGGCTCCTCAAGTATGTTTAAATGCATCTTCTCAAGGCTGCTGATGTAGAAGATCCCGGGACTGCTTCTGCTATCACACAATAACTCAAACACATCCAAACCAAAATAGATGCCAATCATGAAGTTATAGATGCCAAGCAATGAACCTATGAAGCTAAAAATCCTTCTACCATTGAATAGTAACATGAATAGATGAAAGATGCTAAACACAAATGCATCCATTTCTATTGTGCTAAAACTGAAATCACATACTTCACTACTCAACAATGAATAATAACCATCCACATGTGCCAATGAGAAAGTATCATCAAAATGATGTGATCTTCCTTTAAGAGTAGGTTGATCCTCTCCAATGAAAATCAATGTATCATGCAAATCACAACTGAAATCACATGCAATGGAATTCCAAGTAGGACAACTACTATCCCATGATGAATCAATGAAGATGAAGTCACCAATAAACAAATAAAAAGCTGCCATATCATAATAAATTGGTGACATAACCAAAGACAAGTTATGGATACCGTCAACACCTATCAAAGACAACTCTTGAGTGGCTGGTCCACTATGGGTGTCATTAAACACCATCAAGTCTTGATTTGTCTCCTCTTCTTCCCAATTGATTAGGGGTGGAAGTGGCTCAAAGAAGTCTTAATTACTAAATGTCACAAGACTGCAAGGTTCCTTATTGTATGATTCTTCAATTCTTTCCTCAACTTGTTCAACTCCTACACCATTTGCCTTGTCATCTTGTACGCTAGGAATAGCTATTATAAAGGACTGATTTTTTGAATTATGCAAGGAGTGATTATGCCTACTCAAAAGTAGACAAAGATCAACAATCTCTCTATGTTGATCTTTCACCAATTGAATAGCCATGTCTCTATCTCTAACCATTTGTAAATAGTCTTCTTTAATCAACTCCAAAGCCTCTTTGAAAGGATACAAATGTGTATGAGAAATACCATGTCCCATTCCTTTTTGTCTTTCTTCTCTTTGGGCCATCCAAATGAGGTCTTCTAGGTGTTTGTGAGTGCGATCCATTCTTGACAATGATTGAATTATTCTATCTTCCCTCACCATCATTTGATCTTGCAAGTCTTCCCAAACCAAGGGCTTTTGTTCCAACTATCCTTGGCTGCCATAGTCTGATTTTTCATCATGTGTAAGTGAAGAAGCAATATGATCACCCAAGGAATCCATACCATTGCTACCCATATCATTAATATGCTCTATGCTAGCCTCTAATGTAGAAGCCTCAAGTGAAACCTCATGAAAAGATGATGTAGACAAATCATTACCCAAAGTTGTCCTCATGCCCTCTTTAGTCTTCATGCTGCTGTCCTCAAACAAATCAATAATGACATCATGCCATTCTATTGTGTTTTCTTCATCAAATTCTGATTCAATATGTGTCTCCTCTTGTACATCACCTATGTCTTCTTCTTCATGTGAATTACATACCTCATAGCTGACCTCTTCATCTATCATAGTTAATTTATCTTCAACTATAATGTGCTTTTCTTCAATCTTGAAGTCATCATGAGATGTTACAAGCTCTTCATCTTTTGTTGTTTCATAGCTACTATCAAACTCATCCATTTGTTTAATTTTTATTCCACTTGCATAGTCTTCTTTCTCTTTGAAATCATTCATCATAAACCAATGCTTTCCTTTATCATTAGGAGTCACTTGGGATGAATTTGACCTTGTACCTATTGATCCTATTGAATATTGTTGAATACTTATGCTTCCTTGAATCTGCCTGATTAGCTATATTGTTGTTGTTGCTGTTACCCATCAAAGCTTGACACAATCTCTCAATGGTTGCATTTGCTCAATGTATGTTTGCATTTGTTTGTTGTTGACTATCCATCATTCTATGCTGATGATCCACCATCTCTCTCATCATTTTCTTATTGAATGGAAATAGACCCATTGTTCCAAATCCATAATTGAAACCTGCAAATAGATTACTCTTCCCAACAGGCTAGTAGGATCATAGCTTTGTTACCACTATAATAACTCGCTTAGGAATATCTCTGTTATAATGAAATTCTAATATTTTCTTTTACCACTGATCACAACAACATACATTTCTACATAAATCTAATGACTAATATAATAGTGATGGTAACAAAGATAGATAGAACAGTATATTCAAATTAAAGATTTGAATATGTAAAGAGACTGTATTAGATTATTATGCCATACTAAACATCTGTGAATCTTATTCTTCACACATGAACCGGTTATGAAATCAAATTACCAGTTGGATGTAGTTGTTCATAAATGTGTATCTGATGAGCATAATTAGAATTGAATGATGAAATAACTAATCATGATCTGAACTGGTCTATCTTATTCTACAATTCCTTTTCTAAACTCCATGACTTCTGTCCCTGTGGATGATAAAGTCTGAATACCACAATTCTCCTTCAGATATCTCAAGCACTAATGTAGGATGGGTGGCAGCTATGACAAAGCTATCTCACGGCTGTCATTTATAATTTCTACACTAGCTTTAATAGGTGGGTCTCCTTTATACTTTTGTACCAACTCACGATCTCTGTGTAAGCTGTGACTAAACCATGATTCTTCCTTGTTTAGATAGCAATTTCATATATTTCATACAATGTGACTTCCTTGTTTTGATGGTGACCAACTATAATATGGCGCTATTGTTTTTTAGTTTTTAATTCTTCTTTTATACTTTAGTACCCATGATATTGTTGATGGGTCTTTTTGCACTCAACAACGCATATATGATTGCTGGTATCACACCTCTCTTGAAAAGTATCCTACCCTAGGTAAGACTACTCCAAGGTTTCTACATCTAGGTCTTAGCTTGCTTGGAATGACTCAGTTGGAATGTTCTAGTTGTGCCTACAAGGGGTCTTACACGAAATGCAGGGTTTATGGAAGATGGCAGCAATGTATATGCAAAAACCCTAGTGGTTCAGATTGTAAAGTCTAAAATTTTCTAGTAGATGCGCAATGAAATGCTGCTTAAATCCTAAATCTACCAAACTTTATGTAAATAAAATGCAAAAGGAAAAGGAGAGGGATAAGGGATAAGAGATCCTATAGACAATTACAGAAATGATCAATAACCAGATAGACAGATTTCCAACAATAAACAAATCTCTGCTTAACCAGGCAGCCCACAATGCCACAGAGAATGTGTGATCTTCTAAGGAAATGCAATGATTTTTAAATTGTAGAAGGTTCATCAAACACCCAATCCTTGGCGCAGCTCAATGAAATCATACAATCAAACTTATCTCATAAAATATGCCTAGACTAACCATGCATAATGATATACAATCAGCAAACCATTTATGGTATGGACAGGAAATCCATCAAATATCTGAATGATAAATCACAAATGCAACTAAATATCAACTAATTTTAGATTGACATGAACCATGAAATCCAAAATGAGACAACACAATGATGCAAATTCCCAACAACCTACAAAACTTGCTTTGTATTGACTGAATTTTGGCAGAGTCTCAGCAATTCATTATCAAATCTTACTTGCAAATGAGAGAAAAGGATGGTCCTTTTATAGGCAAGGCAACATACCAAGTTTTGAATGGACGGTGGGGATTAACTCAACACCAATGGTCCAGATTACATGGCATTTAATGAAGTGCAGTAATTTGTTACATTTTTAGATTTGCATTTGTCTTGTAGAAAAAAGACAAAAAACAACTTGCAAATACATCGAATCTGGACAGAATGGATACCCATTTGGTTGTACATGATGAAAAGTCAATTTTCAAGGCCTAATAAAGCCAAAATAGAGTCACATGACACTTAAAAACTTGAGTTGATGTGAATTCATGAGATTCCAAGTGCTGACTAGATCAAAAGGAGTATTTTGGCACATTCTTTGATGAAGACATATCCAATTGGATGCTTGTTGGATCATCATTGTATGACTGGACCGTTGGGACAGCTATGAAAAAGTGTGAACATGTCTTGGACATTAGACTGGATCTACAGGAACAACTATGAAATAGACTTGATCTTGTATGTATTTAGCTCTTGTAGCTCATCTTTATCATTCTAGACATTATACTGATCTTCTCTTACAGGTGCAGCAGCAATTTGGTTGATAGAATGTCAGTTCTGCATTTCTAGGTCAGCAAGATATTGTTGTATGTTCATCCTTCCAAGATAGCTCCAACAAGGTCATGTGTCCTCCAAGACCTACAATTTACAATGCAAAGCATCAATTTCATCTTAACAAGTCATTTTTCTTCATTTTGAATCAAAATATGCCCATTTGCAGTCACAGATTAGTAAAAAAAAAAAGCTCATTGCCAATGTTGTCTTTTTTGTGAACAACCTCATAAATCTAATGATTTTCACATAATTTTCTGCATTTTTTGCCATTTTTAAGTACCCATTTGGCCTATATATTGATCTAGGAAGTTTTTGTGGTCATTAGGATCCATTTGGGAACTTTTATTTCATGTTTTTCTAGCATTTTCTGTAAAAAGCGGGATTTTTGGGGGTCATCGACCTTTTATGTGCAATGGCATTAATTATCGTAAAACATGCAAAAAATCTGCACAAACTTGATAAAGTGTTCATCATGATATGATAAATAGATATGCAATTCAAATCCATCAAGAAAATCTAATTTGCCCCTTGAAAAACTCAATTTTTTGGCTCAAAATACCAAAAAGCGTTGATTTTGAGGGTCACTGACGTAGCGCTGATTTTGCTTCCAACTAACCTAGCGTGGATTTTGGGTTCATCCGACCTTAGCATAGATTTTAGGTTCATCCGACCTTAGCGTGGATTTTAGCTTCATCCGACCTTAGCGCATATTTTGGGTTCATTCGACCTTAGCACAGATTTTGGGTATATTTTTAACGCAAAGTTTGTTGGCAGGGTTTTTCAAAGTGACTGACCTGTGTGAGTTTTAGCACCGATCGACCTGTGCGACTTAAGTCGATGGAAGGCCATTTCAACGCAAGTCGGTAGAAGGCAATTTTAGCACAGAGGTCGGTAGGAGGCATTTTTGGCGCAAAGGTCAGTAGGAGGCATTTTTGGCGCACAGGTCGGTAAGAGGCATTTTTAGTGCCAGATTTGGAAATGTCTAGAGTGAAAGTATATTTAAAAATATATTTATACTTTAAATATTTTTAAATATACTTTCAGGATGTTTGAGATGGGTCCCAGATCCATAGGATTTCATATGCAGATTCTAGAATTTTGTGGTTCCATCAGATTTGAGACTTAGCCATTTTTTAGGATTTTCAGGGTTTTAGACTTAGCCAAATTAGGGCTTTAGGACCATATGTCAGAATGAAAGTATGTAAACCCCTTAGTAAAATCTTGTAGAATTTGGCATGATTTTGCAATTCTAAGACCTAGAAACTAGGAATTTCAACAAGACACATCCTGTAAAAGCAATCTCAAGGGCAATATCTAGTGACATGGGATTTTGGAACAAAATGTCGTAGCACCCAATTTTAGCACAAAAGGCAACAAATAGCTATCTTTTTAAGCACAAGACCACCCAAGACACTTCCAAATCCATCATGAAAGACATCAAGTGACTCCAAACATGCAAAATACTAAAATTTGAAGCAAATCATGCATTCTAAGCACATATCCACCTTCTCATCATCATAAGTAACAAAGCCTAAGACTCTAAGCCAAAGCAAAAGAGGGGGTCTCCATTTGGCAAAATGGGGCGTGTGTGCAAGACACAACAAATATATTCTAAATACCAAGTGCCCAATTTGATTTCCTAAATGTTGCATCTGTATATAAAGAACAAGTGATGATACCAATTGGGCCTTCTGCAATGCGGTGGCAATGTCTTCTCCTTAATATGCAGTGCTTCCTTTTATTAATAAACTCGGACTCTTTATATACCATAGATTCCACCTTTCATCATATATATCACCTTCACAAACTAGAAAGAGTTGTGGTAGATACATACAATCTTCAAATGCTTAGTAAGCAAATACAACAACCCACAAATTATTCCAGCGATCCTCCTTAATGCCAAGTGTCTAATATATAATGAGATTTTCATTTACAACTACAATAAATATCTCCAATAGCTATTTCTTTCCTATGCATCTGGCTTAGTGATTTAAGGGGCCCACATTCCACTATGCACAATCAAATCTAAAGACAATATACATTTCACACAAAACCTTAATAAGATGGGCAGCTGGCTGACTCACAAATCTGTCAGACTTTTGTCTCCCTATTTACAACAATCTGAATATCAACTTGTGAATTTCACACTCCAGTTATCACAATTAAATATTATATTGAAAGACCACGATTTCAATATACTTAGATGACATGCAAAGCATTGTAAGGATTATCTCAACAATTCAATAACTACTGTGAACCCTGACAAATAAGATCTTTATAGGCAACACAGAAAATTACGGCACCATAGGAAGCAATAATCAAAATCTTCAACAATTCCAATCTTCAACGAAACAAACGCATGAAACTCCATATAAAATACCGAAGAATTATCTATATCGATCAAACTTGCAAATTTATATTTATTTATAAATCCATAAATTTGTAATAAAAGCCTCTGCAATAACAATACCCAGAAAACTGCTTAATTTATTTAGTCATGTCTTCAAACACAAATTCTCAATGAATCTTACAAAAATGGTCTCCGACCAAATGATGAAAACCCAACAATCAAACCAAAGACACTTTGAAGATCAATTGTGAAATCTGAGATGATTTCACCTCTACAATTCACTAAGGGGTCATCTCCTCAGTTCAACAAATGCAAGGGGACATCACCTTGACATAAACTAAATACACATTTGACAAAAGACATAAAACATCAACTCAATCATGCTCAACAATAACTCTGACCTTTCCTTTTAAACTTTCATCAATTAGGACTAGTCTAATTTTATTAAATGAAAGTGTCTGTGTATATAGTCACACCTTACAATTTTAAATGCTTTTACATGACCCTTTTTAAATGTGTGTGTAGAATAACAATTTAATTTATAAAGTGTTTTTAAAATGCTCAAGTAACTTAATAAAATATTAATTTTACGAAGTAAGTAAAATACTTTATAAAATTAATTTACAATTAGAACCCATTTAGTTACTTGCAAAAATGGGGACATGACATAGACCCCAGGACATGACACCAGAGACACAAACCTATGACATCTTATATAGCATATGATTGACTCCAACAACATCTAGGTTTTAGGTATTAATTATGGGGGAACAAGTCAACCCTAACCAAAATCTTCAAATCTACACTAACCCATTCCCCTACAAACTTTTGATCCTACATCTAACATGCCTAAGTCTAATGAGGACCCTTCCTTTAATACTACTATATTCTTTGAGATGATAGGCACATTAGACATTCAAACAAGTATAATTTCATTGTTGAACCCACTCCTACACCTGCCATCATCTTTTTGCTTGATAATGTGCCTACTAATGATTATAACGATCCTCTATAGATTGAGGCACACGTAAACTATAAAATGATAGTTGAATCAAGGTGGAACACTTATACATCAAGGTGGAATTAATGCAGTTACAGAGGAACAATTATACATCACTAGGTTGTAAAGATATTCTTATCCCCCTTAGATATCTCCTATTGTACACATAATGACACTTCTATACCTACTTTTGGCTCCCTCACCCTACTAATCTAGGTAGGACCTAAATGCCTAGATGTCACATGTCATATCATCCCCACCTCATACCACTATCTATTCTCTTAGGTCATCCTTGACTCATTGCAATGTGGGTTGTCCCTGAATTGTCATCCACTAGTGCCTTAAATTCCCCATGATGGTAATGTCTTCACCATTTCTCATAGATCATACCAACTAGTTGTTACCTTAAGATACTTCTCCTTAGATTATTTTTTTCAGCCCCTTCTGGTCCACCTCAACCTCTTATCAATTCCCTCTTTCACCTTTATGCCTCTAAACACATTGCTGCCCCAACCCCACAACCTCTTTCTATTACTTCACCTACTCCACTAGCTATGCCCCTATCTTCCCCACCATATATCCACCTATTACTACTTCACCTTCTTCATTGTCTTCTATCTCCCCTCTAACACCCCTCCAAGATAAAGTAAAAGAAAAAGTGTAGGACCTTTCCCCATCCACTTCTAAAAGTAGGTTTAAGAAATTTCCCCAACACTACACCCAACCTACTAACCAACCCATATCTACCCTACCTATTTCCTAATCTACCCCTACCAAACATCCCAGACCTAGTTTGCTTCTAACCCACCCCCTGATAAACCTCAAGACAAAAAAAAATGATAAGAAATTTTTAAAATAAAGTTTTGCTTGTCCTATCTAGTATCTTTCCTCCCTCCTATTATCCCACAAACTCTTGATATTCCTCCTTCCCATAAACCCATAAACTTACCTAATGTCTATGTGATTTCTTGTGCCATTCTTGTATCCCTTCTTCTGCCCCTCATTCCCATCACCAATCTTTTCCTAACATATTAAAATCGTCTAGCTTAGGCATTGTCATACCTCCATCACTATCAAACAAAAAAAAATTTGAGCACAACCCTACCCAACCCTACCACCAACCTAAACCTAAACTAACACCTTCACTCCCTCTCTAACTTCTTAAACCTAAAATTTGATGCTACTATGGTCCCTCCTTTGTTGACCCTTATACCACACAATAGTCATGAATCCTCATATGAATCTTCATCAAATTTGTATATATGATTGTGACTTATGTGCTTTATTGTGTGTACTTCCATGTTTAGGTGAATGTGTGTGTATGTTAGGAGCCATGACTTGCATCACTATTCTAGTTTTCGTAATTGAATAATGTTGTTTTATTTTTAGATGATATAGGCGCAGACACCTCTCGAAGTTCATAGGGCAATGGAGCATGGTGTGTCTTCCATGACTGATAGCTCCATGCCTTTGATAGGGGTATGAGGCAGATTAGTAAATTTCAAATTACATTCGTAGTTGTTTATTATTGAAAATCAAATGATTATTGATTTGAAGTTTAATTTCTATCTAGATGGTTTCTATAGGACATTTCAACGCCATAACCTAATCCTGGTACTAAGGTAATTGAGGAGAGAGATTATCTGACAGTGGTAAGAGATTATTTTGTTAAATGTTTCATTTTTTATAATGTAATTCCTATATATTAATGTCTATACTTTTTATTGTAATAGCTACAGCTCCATGAACAACTAAATAATAGGAGTAGCCCTCAGGTTCATAGTAGACCACTCTCATATGCGTCTCCATCCCCTCGAAGATCAAAGATTGTCCGTGATCTATTTTCTTCACCCAGAGGGGAATGACTTTTTATTGGGTTTCTTTGTTGTGGACATATATTTTGTATTACATATAGTTGACATTGTATGCCTCTATGGCATTCTTGTAAGCCTATATGGCTATTTTGTATATATGTTATACTTGTATCGATAGATATTGATGTATGCCTATATGGATATTTGGTAAATACAAATCTTTTTTTGTTGATGGTGTCCATATTTGCATTATAAATCCACACTTCAATGGATATTTGTACAAGGTTTACTTCAAATATTTAAAGTCCAATTATATTACATGCATTTTTCCTTTATATAATTATAAATATAAAGTTTCAACATTATTCTTCTCTAAGATTATTGAACATTAAATCAATCATATGAATATAATAACCATTGTAGCATGGTAATGAAATTTATGTAAGTATACAATGCACTTTGAAGTATGCAACAAAAAACAAGCAAGACATTATTACATGTGACCTCATACCTCTCCACAAAGGAAGACATCTACCATTCCATGTGTATGCTTCAAGCTACCATTCCACGTGTATGCTTCATGCTACCATTCATGTGTATGCTTCATGCTTGTTGTGTATACTTCATGTGTTCACATGTATGATTCATGCTTCCTGTGTATACTTCATGTTTTCACATGTATGCTTCATGCTTCCTGTATAGACTTCATGTATTACATGTATTCACATGTATGCTTCATGCTTCTTGTGTACACTTCATGTATTGCATGTATTCACGTGTACGCCTCATACTTCATGTATTAGGTTGATATGCACTAACATAAAAGGGAGAGTAATTTATCATTGAGAAAGACATCCATAACATGTTTGAAGAATACAATTAAGATTACAATCTTAGGCATTATTGCAAATAAATATGAATTTAGGTTCTCACGAATATTGATGACATTCAAAAGGTGAGAAGTTGTGACCCTTCAAATAGAAAAGACTATGACCCTTTTATAATGAAGGGCAGTGACCATGCATAACATATATGTGCCCAACTGGACATGTTGGCACTAACGGTTTGGCCACACGAAGAACAAAACAAAAACTAGCCTACCTTGTAACTTTACACTACATGCTTCTGACGATTTTTGGAGCAGTAAAAAATCTTTCACCATGGGAAAATACCTCAAACATTTCAAAAATGAAGAGTGGTTATTATAGAGGGGTTCTATTTTATCATGTAGCCTCAAATGAAATGTTTCTAAGTGACACAGTTTCCGAGTAACAGCTCGTCAAAGATTGTTGCCTTTTTGCACTTTGGACTCTTAAGGGATATCACCGGTACAATGTAGCTCAAACTGTTTTGAAATGTTTGGGTGCAAAAAATGACCATGCCTAGCCTAAACATACCCATCTAGATGTGTTGGAATTTTTGGTTTGGTTGCATCAGGAGCACGACGAAAGTTACACCCCTTTGCAACTTTACACTACATACTTTTGATGATTTTTGGAGCAGCATAAAATCTTTCACCATGGGAAAATGCCTCATAGATATCACAAACCAAGAGAGGTTATTATAGAGGGACCCTACATGATCACGTAGCCTCAGACAAAATGTTTCTAAGTGACACGGTTTCCAAGTAACAACTCGTCAAATATTGTTACCTTTTTGCACTTTGGTCTCTTAAGGGATATCGTTGGTACAATGTAGCTTGGACTATTTAAACATGTTAGGGTATGAAATAGGACTATGCTTAGCCTAAACATACCCATCTAGATGCACTAGAACTATCGGTTTGGTTGCATCAGGAGTAGGACGAAAGTTACACCCCTTTGCAACTTTACACTACATACTTCTGATGATTTTTGGAGCCGTAGAAAATCTTTCACCATAGGCAAATGCCTCAAAGATATCAAAAACCAAGAGAGGTTATTGTAGAGGGACCCTACATGATCGCATAGCCTTAGATGGAATGTTTCTAAGTGAAATGGTTTCCAAGTAACATCTCGTCAAAGATTGCTTCCTTTTTGCACTTTGGTCTCTTAAGGGATATCGTCGGTACAATGTAGCTTGAACTATTGATATGCACTAGAGAATTGAGAGGGGACGTGAATTAGTTGTCTTAAAAAATTAAACACTTATGCAATTAAACATTAATCACTTGTCCACAATTATTATGTTTTAACAATGAATGCATGAAATCAGAAACTTAACCACAGATACAACATCAAACATAAGAGACACCGGATTTTACGTGGAAAACCCCAAGGTGGGGAAAAGACATGGAGAGGATTAGCTCTCAATATATATTGCAATCTTGAAATAATGATGTTCAGGCTTGGTCACTGCACAGGCCTAAACATACTGGCTCACTACCTCAACCCTAAACCTAGCAAGATTACAATAAGGGTTGTTAAACCCTGAGGGTTTTTAAACCCTACTAGCGGCTCACTACCAAGCTCACTACCACAATCAACACCTTTTTATGTTTGTGATTGAAGTACAACAATTCCTTTGCTCTGCTTTGCCTCTTCTCTACTCTACTTCTTCTCTTCTCTACCTCTACTCTGCTCTGCCTTTACTCTGCTATGCCTTTTGGACCTTTCTTATTATCTTTCCATCTTTGCTCAAGGACAACTTTTCCATGACTCAACTACAAGTATTTATACACTTCAACAACCTTGGAATGATCATCAAGGTCAGCATTACAATCATCAATCATTGGAGCAATTTACAAAATAGGTCCTGACCTATTACAACATTATGCAAAGGGGATGAAGTAAAAGTGTACATAGATCATGCCACGCCTTAGCTGGGACTCAAACACAATCTTCCACACTTTATCATGCTTCCACAATCTTCCAAAGATCTCCATAGTCACTGGGATTAACTAGTTTGGCTAAAACTGGTTACACAATATGCTATCCGGGAATAATCTTCAAACACCTTCACAATTCTTCCATGCAGACCAATGTAATGATAGCAACATGATCAGGAGGTATCCATAAGCACATTGTAATCATCAGGAGCAACCGCACAAACCTTAATCACTTTAACAATAGGATCTTCACACCAGAACACAAGAACTTCACTATATTCAACTATCATAAAAGAAAGATAGCTTACGGACTAGTAGAACATGAACCATTGCAATTGTAGGCACCTATAATCATCCTAGAATTCCTTCTAGAACTGCAGAGTAAAATACTTTATTGCGGAGGAATTCGGAGCAAAATACTTTCTCCCTGTCCCAACTGTACTTATAGAAAAAGTAGATTTCACTCTGGTGAACACAACTCACTCAAATCTTCATGCGAAGGGCTTAAACCTAGAATGTAGCATCCTCAGATGTACCTCTAACTTACTTCCAATCCGTAGAACATGATCTTCAAGCAGCAATAAATTATGGAGTAATTTACCAGACTGTTCTTCAGCATACAACTCACTGTTTGTAATGCACTTCACTATAACTCACTTGTTTCTTCTAGAGAGGCTAATTTTCTCAATATCCTCAACATACAAAGCTTCTAAACAAGTAATAGAATAAGATACAATTGACACCAATAACAACAAAGATATGTTGACATCAATGACAACACCGATTAGGAACATACTTGCAATATTTCGACATGTTTGGGTGCGAAACATGACCATGCCTAGCCTAAACCTACCCCTCTGGATGTGTTACAACTGTTAGTTTGGTCGCATCAAGAGTAGAACAAAAGTTACACCCCTTTGTAACTTTACACTACATGCTTCTGCTAATTTTTGGAGCAGTAGAAAATCTTTCACCATGGGCAAACATCTCAGAGATATCAAAAACTGAGAGAGGTTATTGTAGAGGGGTTCTACTTGATCATGTATTCTTAGACAAAATGTTTTTAAGTGACATGGTTTCCAAGTAATAGCTTGTCAAAGATTTCTGCCTTGTAGCTTGAACTATTTTGTTATGTTTGGGTGGGAAATAGGACCATGCCTAGCATAAATGTACCCATACAGATGCATTGGAACTATCAGTTTGGCCGCACAAGAAGCAGAATGAAAGTTACACCCCTTTGCAACTTTAGACTGCATGCATCTAACAATTTTTGGAGCAGCAAAATTTTTTTACCACGGGCAAATGCCTTAGAGATATAAAAACTGAGAGAGGTTATTGTAGAGGGACCCTACATGATCCCATAGCCTTAGACATAATATTTCTAAGTGACACGGTTTCCAAGTAACATCTCGTCAAAGATTATTGCCTTTTTGTACTTTGGTCTCTTAAGGGATATCGCCGATACAATGTGTTGAAATTTGTTTGTCATTGATGTCAAAAGGTCAAGAGGTCTTGATCATATCCCTATTGGTGTTGTCAAAGGAACATGATGCTCATTTATGGTGTTCATGTTTCATGGTATGGTCTTCATAAGATGCCTTCATTCATAGAGCTCACATGTCTTTCATGCTTTAGGATGGTGTGTTCATGTTTCAGGAAATGGAATTATGTTGGAGACCAAAAATATTTGCCATGATTCTGCAAGTGAATGCAAGTAATGATAAATCATTCAAGATAGAGGATGTCAGGATACCTTCATAATTTTAGCATGCCCTCAATTATATTGGAGATGTCTTTGTAATAAGATAAGTGATAATTTAGTAGAAGGGGTTTGCATGGTTAGTATAGATGAAATCATTCTCAGATGGTTGGAATCCATAGTGGTTTTGGAGTTGATTAGGGTTCTTTCTTGTTTTGAGTTTTTGTTCCAAAACCCTATTAATTCTATGATTCTTAAGAGTATATAGTTGTTTCTTATTCTCTCTACTAGATATTGTTTATGGTGTATGTTGAGTGATTAGGAGTTGTGAGGTATTTAGGTTTTGTTAATATAGTGCCTTAAAACCCTATAAAATTTGTTCAAAACCCTAAGGGAGTCTTCTCTAAACCCTAGTTGTCACCTAAAGCTTGAAAGACTTGTTATAAGAACCCTTATATGTCTTTCTGTTGCAATGTCAATGTTTAGGTCAATGCAAATTTGAGATGTCTAAATTCCTAAAGAGTCTAAAACCCTAAATGCTCTTACTATATTCTAACTCTCTAAGTCCCAAACCCTAAGATTTATAAAGCCTTTTTAAACCCTATGGTGAACGTCAAAAGGAGTATGCACTTTTGTTTTGTTTTTGTGTTGACTTGCAATCTCAGGTTATTGTCACTTAAGTGACCTTCCTAAGGGGTTTATAGTCATTAGGAAACTGGCCCCTTACCTTGCTTGACCAGTCCTTCAAGTCACTTGAGCACCATAAAAGAAATCTAAGGTTGAGTTTACAAGTCTACGAGGGTATGGTATGAAGATCAATGGTTATGTTTTAAAGTTATTTCAATTTACAACGGCCCTCTGCCTACATTCAAGTTTGATGGGCTCAAGCATTTTGAGGTACTTTTGTGGCAGTTTATTAACTACTTCTCCTTTGTTACTATGTAGAATAAAAACCCTAACAGTGTATGTGTTTGGGCTTCTTAAGTGTGAAAGATACAGAGTTCAAAGGGAGGCATGAGTATATTTGAAAATTAATGGTATATAAAGTGAAGATGAATATATGATTTAGAGAAACTGGTTGAATAGTGAAAGAATGAGTGGCTCTGTATTTTGATTTCAAATGGTTTGTTGTTGAAATTTATGTTGAAGACAGTCAGTCCATTTATGAAATGAAGAAAATAATACACAGAGAAAGTAGCAATTTATAGATAATGACTGATATTAGTGTTCATTGCATATTTTTAATGTCATTGGTGTTATTATTTTTCATTGAAATTAGAAGGTGATCTGTCTGAGAAGATGATGTGACAGTGAGAGTATGATATGTATAGTTTGTGAAAGTATTGTATTTGAAGATTAATCATACATGATGTTGATTCTTGAAAAAGGTTTATTCCTTTTCATGATCATGTTTCAAGTGAAATTATGGTCGAGGAAGGGTCTCCCAAGTCTGATCTAGGGCTGCAAAGTTCAAGTTTGCAAATTGAGGTCTCTAGATGGTCAAATGGTGAAACCACAAATATGCATATAATATGCCCAATATTCATTGTATATGTGTTAAAATGCAGTAGAAAAGAAAGACAAACATATGTAAACTTGGAACCAAAACATATGTAAACTTGAAATATAGAAACAAAAGGCCTAACTATCACTGCAATACATTAATATCAATAACATGACTTTACAAAATCAATGTGCATACTTATAAATTAATCAAACAAACCATCCAGGTCTACTCTACTCTTTATTGTGTCAATTATTGCCTTATGGTCAGACTCACGCACCTTCCACAAGGTCTTGTTCAAAGGTCTACCTTGATATTGTATCAAATGAACATTGGAAGCCATTTGAGTAATGAAGAATCTTCCAATGCATGTCAAAGTCCTAAAATAGCCAAACATTAGCACTTTTATGTGGGTACCTTCTAAGACATGTTCCAGTAACAACCACTGAGCCTGTAGGGTTTTTAATGTTTTGTCCATCTGTAACTGGGGCCTCCAATTTCTTTTTGGCCTCAACACAATGACACAAGTAATAATCCATTCCCTCTTCATTGTCTCCATCTACAATAACTGCATAAACATGCTCTACATTGATTTGTGTAGCAAATTCAATAAAATTAGTCAACATTACAAAAACACTAGAAAGTAAGATACCATTAGGAATTCAAAAAACTATGCAAGTAGATGTATTACCTGGTTGAACTAGATATGATATGTGGTCAAAGTCAATTGATGATTCCATCTATGTTAGTTCCAGTGTCGTCGAGGGTTAATACGTGTCATGTGAGCTAAGATAACTTAACCGCCATTTGTCAACCCAATCCTTTGACTCGCACTCATTCCAGGCTTGAATTGTACATGAAGAAAAAAAGCATACCATCTTATGTGTATGGATACTCCATGAACCTGGAATTGAGCTTCTGAAAGAGTGTAGCTAACTTGATCCTGTCAGTGTACAACAATCCTCATATGGTGTAGCTCACTTGATCCTATCAGCTAATTTTATGTCTATAAGATATCAACATTGCAGGTGCATACTCAACTAAGTAGTAGATTTGTTGCAAGTATGAGGTGAGCCATTGTTGTCATTGATGTCAACATACTCATACTGCATTGACAAGAAGGATTTGATGAGCTTTGTGCTGAGGATATTGAGAAAATTAGCCTCAGTCAGGAACAGTGAAGAACAGTGATGAGAAGAAGGTAAATATACTGTATAGGATGAGAACCGGAGGATGCGGATTAAAGGGTTAGTAGATATGAGTCTTGAGATGCTACAGTTAAGATTTCAGAGGTCCGCATGAAGATCTGAAGGAGTTATGGCTGCCGGTATAGAACCGGGTCCGGCAAGTATCCGGAGGTGACAGAGGATCACAAAAAGGTCCGGTGAGGTCCGGAATTGTATTATCATAATCTGCGGATTGGAAGGAGTGTTTTATATGTCCTTGTGATGTTTCATCCTGATTTGTGTGTAATTTGGAGGTCCGGATGTACCTCCTGCATTATGACAGTGGCGACAGACTGTGTTCTTGAAGTTCCGGATGAGGAAGACAAGAGATCCCAGTAAGCAGAGAAAGTGCGGATGTATCCGGACATTCAGACAGACTTGTGAAGGTTCTTGAATCATGTTTAGGTTGTGTTGTTGGTCCGCATTGATGGTAGAGCCCGGAATTGAAGTTACTCTTCCGGATGAAGTTATTGCTCTGTTTAGCCGACCGGATGAGTTGTTCATCCTGCGAATGTTCTTGTGATAGCCGACCGGATGTGTTATTCATCTTGCGGATACTCCTATGGTTGTTTGCCGACTTAGATGCTTGTTCCTAAGTCGATGTCTTGTATAAATAATGAGTTGTGAATTCATTTCAGGGTGGCATGTGGATGAGTATGGTGTAGCGAAGAAAGGTGCGAAAGGCAGAGCAGAGATTGTTGGGCTTAATTGGAACTGATCCGGACATGGTAGAGATGTCATTCTCCAGTTCAAGACTGTGATTTTTATCACTCTGTAGACAGTGTGTCTCCTTGTAGGCAGTGGGCCTCTTTGTGAGCAGTGTGCTCGGGCAGTGAGCCCTTATTGGCATGTGCCATTCATTTTTCCTTATTCTTCTAACAGAGAATAATTCTTGGGTTAATCACCCCGTGGTTTTTTCCCTTAACCGGGTTTTCCACGTCAAAATCTTGGTGTTCAATGTGTTGATGCTTATCTGCTCTTGTGTTTATGTATTGTGCTTCCATGAATGATTATTTGATATGCTGCTAACTAACAACAGAGAATTAAGTGTTTAAAAGAGAACAAGTTCTATACAACTGATTCACCCCCCCCCTCTCAGTTGTATGCCCTAGATCCAACAATTGGTATCAGAGCCGAGTTCCTCTGATAGGAGCTTAACCGCTTGAGGTGATCCAGGATGTCGTCATACAAGAAGGATAGTCCGAAGTTCGATGGAACCAACTTCACTCTCTGGAAAGGTCGTATGAAGTGTCATTTGGAATGTATGGGAAAAGCATACTTGGCTATGATTTCAAAACCATATATACCCCCACAAGGTGGTCCGACAACTCCTGATGAAACCACAGAAGCTGAAAACAATCTGCGGACCAAGGAAGCTCTTCTAAGCGCATTAAATGACTCAGATCTCTCGAATGTCATTGACCTACCAACTGCATATGAGATCCTAACTAAACTGGAACTTCTGTATGAAGGAGATGAGTTTGTCAAAAGTGCAAGGTTGCAAAGTCTGAAAGGGAAATTTGAAAGATTGAAAATGAGAGATGATGAAAACATTACTACCTTTATGCCAAGAGTAAATGAGCTGGTATGTGGAATCAGAAATGCTGGTGGAACTCTAGATGAAAATGAGATTGTCTGCAAAATCCTAAGATCCCTTCCTGCTGCCTACAAAATCAAAGTTGCTGCCATTGATGAATTCAGAGCCCACACAACTGTCACAAGAGAACAATTGGCTGGCAAACTAGCTGCATTTGAAATGACCGAGTTTGGAGATGATCCACCCAAGACTGAGTCTGCTTTTAAAGCCAGTGCCTATGTGAAAGGCAAACAGAGATTTGATCCGGGTGAAAACTCATCAAGGAAAATGTCATGGTATGATCAAGCAAGAAGAGACATGGAAGAAGAAGAAGCAGAAACAGCTCAACTTGAAGCCCTCATTGCAAAGAGACTGCCAAGAGGATCCGGTAAGTATGAAGGAAAACTACCCTTTAAGTGTTTTAACTGCAATAAGATTGGTCATTTTGCCTCAAGATGTCCGGAGAGATCTGCAAGATCTAATACTCACAGACAAAGGTTTCAAAAGAATTGCTATTATGTTCATGAAGAAGATGACAATGAAGGAGTAACAGATGATGAATCAGATCCAGGAAGCAAATCCGGAAATGAGTGGGTGTTTATAGCCATCAAGGAAGAAGATTCCTTGCTCTCTGAATCTGTCAATCACAAAGTTGTTGAAAAAGCCTTGGCTGCTCAAGTGGAAGAAAAGGATGATTGGGTTATTGACAGTGGATGCTCTCACCATATGACTGGTGACAAGAATAAGTTCTTAGATTTGGAAAGATATGAAGGAGGAATGGTAAAGTTTGGTGACAATTCTGCTGGCAGAATCAGAGGTAGGGGAACTATTTCCTTTGATGGTAAGAGCAAAACAGGTAATGTATTATATGTTGAAGGATTGAAGCACAATCTTCTCAGTGTTGGTCAGTTAGTGGACAAAGGCTATGATCTCCGGTTCAAGAATGGAAAATGCAGAATCTTTACAAGCTCCGGAACTGAAATTGCATCCGGTACTCAGACAAGAGGTAACATCTTTCATCTGGTTGGTTCAAATAAAAGTTGTTTGTTTGTTCAAATTGATCAGAGTTGGTTATGGCATAGAAGAATGTGTCATGTAAATTTTGATAACATAATCAAAATAAGCAATACTCAGGCTGTGAGAGATCTTCCAAAGTTGATAAAACCTACAAACAGTGTGTGTAAAGAATGTCAGTTAGGCAAACAAAGCAGAGTCTCTTTTAAAAGCAAAGATCAGTCTTCTACCGGATTGTTGGAATTAGTACATACTGATCTATGTGGTCCGACAAGAATCAAGAGTCTGCAAGGTGATAGATATTTCATGTTGTTAATTGATGATCATTCCCGGATGATGTGGGTTACCTTTCTGAAAGAAAAATCAGAAGCTTTTGAGAAGTTCAAAATCTTCAAAGCTATGGTGGAGAATCAAACCGGATTGAAACTAAAGTGTCTAAGGTCTGATAGAGGTGGTGAATTTACATCTGGTGAATTCATTGACTTTTGTGAGAAACAGGGTATAAGGAGACAGTTGTCTGCTCCTAGGACTCCACAGCAGAATGGAGTAGTTGAGAGAAAGAACCGGACCATCCAGGAAGCTGCTAGGACAATGATGTTGGAAGCAAATGTTCCTCAAATGTTTTGGAAAGAAGCTATCAGCACTGCAGTCTACACTCTCAATCGAGTTCAAATCAGAAACAACACCGGTAAGACCCCCTATGAACTTTGGTTTGGCATCACTCCTACTGTGAAATATTTCAGGGTATTTGGTAGCAAGTGTTATATTAAAAGAGATGAAGATCTAGGAAAGTTTGATGCTAGAAGTGATGAAGGAATTTTCTTGGGCTACTCCACTCAAAGCAAAGCATATCGGTGTTACAATAAGAGATTGAGGAAGATGATAGAAAGTACCAATGTAAAGGTTGATGAAGGAATTGAGAAGCCTTCAAGATTTTATGAGTTTGATGAAGATGACCAAGATAGTGTTCAAGGAACTCAATCCTCTCCGGTGAAACAGAGTCAGCCTGATCCGGTAAATCAGGAAGAAGAGTTAGGTTTAAATGAGCCTGATCAAGAAACAGCAGTACTGGATACTCCCAAAATTCCAAGGTATGTAAAACTGAATCACTCTGAAGATCAGATCATAGGTGACAGAAGCAAAGGTGTACAAACTAGAAGGAATATTGCTCAAGATCAGAATGAATGTTGTCTGATTTCAAGGATTGAACCTAAAACAATAAATGAAGCCTGCAATGATGAAAATTGGACCAAAGCAATGGAAGATGAACTGATGCAAATTGAGAAAAATCATACTTGGGATCTTGTTCCCAGACCTAGAGACAGGAATGTAATTGGAACCAAGTGGGTCTTCCGGAACAAATTAAATGAAGCTGGTGAAGTAATCAGAAACAAAGCTAGATTGGTCTGCAAAGGCTACTCTCAAATAGAAGGAATTGACTTTGAAGAGACTTTTGCTCCGGTAGCAAGAATTGAAGCAGTCAGATTACTTCTTGCATTTGCTGCCTTCAAAGATTTCAAGGTATATCAGATGGATGTCAAGTCTGCCTTCTTAAATGGTGATCTGGAAGAAGAAGTCTACATTGAACAACCGGATGGATTTCAATTGTCTGATAATAATGATATGGTTTGCAAGTTGAAGAAAGCTTTGTATGGATTGAAGCAAGCCCCAAGAGCATGGTATGAAAGGTTGGATAAGCATCTTGTGCAGATTGGATTCAACAAAGGTACTGCTGACAGCAACTTATATTTCAAAATTGATCATGAAAACATTCTGATTGTTGAAGTGTTTGTGGATGATATCATTTTTGGAGGAAGAGATAGTATGTGTAAAACTTTTGCAAATCAGATGAAAAGTGAGTTTGAAATGTCTATGCTTGGTGAAATGAATTTCTTCTTGGGTCTGCAAATTACTCAAACAAAAGAAGGGATCTTCATTTCTCAGACCAAATATGTGAAAGAATTGTTAAAGAAATTTGGTATGGAAGACTCAAAGCCTATGAACACTCCTATGGCAACCGGATGTAAGTTAAGCAAAGATGATGATTCTCCAAAGGCAGATCAGACAAAGTATAGATCAATGATTGGTGGATTGTTGTATCTCACTCAAACTAGACCAGATATAATGCAAGCTGTTGGTCTTGTGGCAAGATTCCAGGCTGATCCTAGAGAATCTCATGTTATGGCAATCAAAAGAATTTTTAGATACTTGAAAGGGACAGTTGAGTATGGTCTATGGTATCCTAGAGATCCGGATTTTTCTCTTCATGCTTACACAGATGCAGATTGGGCAGGAGATGTGGATGACCGGAAGAGCACTAGTGGTGGAGCATTCTTTTTGGGGAAGAGATTGGTTTCTTGGCTAAGCAAGAAACAAGATGCAATATCTCTGTCTACAACTGAAGCAGAATACATTGCAGCAGCAGGTAGTTGCACTCAAATCTTGTGGATGAAGCAGATGCTAAGAGACATCAAAGTTGAATATGAGGAGCCTATCACAATTTTCTGTGATAATTCAAGTGCAATTAATATTTCCAAGAATCCGGTATTGCATTCTAAGACTAAGCACATATCTATCAAATTTCACTTTTTGAGAGAACAAGTAAACAAGGAAGAAGTCAGATTGGAGTATGTTCCCTCCAAGGATCAGATTGCAGATATTTTTACAAAACCTCTTCCCAAGGACTCTTTTGAATATCTCCGGGAGAAGTTAGGGGTCATGGCCCCTCCGGTGATGAACTAAGATGCACTGATGTGCATCAGTCCGGTGGCAATCACAGTCATATCTTGTAATCCGGACTAATGGGGAGCTGCAACTAAGGGGGAGCAGCTGGTATTATTCTGATGCATGAGAGTTGCAAGTATGAGCCCTTTGCCATTGATGTCAAAGGGGGAGAGAAGACATGTGAAAAACAAGTGGTTGATGATCAAAGGGGGAGCAGCAAAGGAAGACATGTGAGGAGTGGTTGTTGATAGGGGGAGCTGTGACAGAAAAGAGAAGTTCTTGTCTTGATGGTTTTTCACATCATATGTTGCCATCAATGACAAAGGGGGAGATTGTTGCAAGTATGAGGTGAGCCATTGTTGTCATTGATGTCAACATACTCATACTGCATTGACAAGAAGGATTTGATGAGCTTTGTGCTGAGGATATTGAGAAAATTAGCCTCAGTCAGGAACAGTGAAGAACAGTGATGAGAAGAAGGTAAATATACTGTATAGGATGAGAACCGGAGGATGCGGATTAAAGGGTTAGTAGATATGAGTCTTGAGATGCTACAGTTAAGATTTCAGAGGTCCGCATGAAGATCTGAAGGAGTTATGGCTGCCGGTATAGAACCGGGTCCGGCAAGTATCCGGAGGTGACAGAGGATCACAAAAAGGTCCGGTGAGGTCCGGAATTGTATTATCATAATCTGCGGATTGGAAGGAGTGTTTTATATGTCCTTGTGATGTTTCATCCTGATTTGTGTGTAATTTGGAGGTCCGGATGTACCTCCTGCATTATGACAGTGGCGACAGACTGTGTTCTTGAAGTTCCGGATGAGGAAGACAAGAGATCCCAGTAAGCAGAGAAAGTGCGGATGTATCCGGACATTCAGACAGACTTGTGAAGGTTCTTGAATCATGTTTAGGTTGTGTTGTTGGTCCGCATTGATGGTAGAGCCCGGAATTGAAGTTACTCTTCCGGATGAAGTTATTGCTCTGTTTAGCCGACCGGATGAGTTGTTCATCCTGCGAATGTTCTTGTGATAGCCGACCGGATGTGTTATTCATCTTGCGGATACTCCTATGGTTGTTTGCCGACTTAGATGCTTGTTCCTAAGTCGATGTCTTGTATAAATAATGAGTTGTGAATTCATTTCAGGGTGGCATGTGGATGAGTATGGTGTAGCGAAGAAAGGTGCGAAAGGCAGAGCAGAGATTGTTGGGCTTAATTGGAACTGATCCGGACATGGTAGAGATGTCATTCTCCAGTTCAAGACTGTGATTTTTATCACTCTGTAGACAGTGTGTCTCCTTGTAGGCAGTGGGCCTCTTTGTGAGCAGTGTGCTCGGGCAGTGAGCCCTTATTGGCATGTGCCATTCATTTTTCCTTATTCTTCTAACAGAGAATAATTCTTGGGTTAATCACCCCGTGGTTTTTTCCCTTAACCGGGTTTTCCACGTCAAAATCTTGGTGTTCAATGTGTTGATGCTTATCTGCTCTTGTGTTTATGTATTGTGCTTCCATGAATGATTATTTGATATGCTGCTAACTAACAACAGAGAATTAAGTGTTTAAAAGAGAACAAGTTCTATACAACTGATTCACCCCCCCCCTCTCAGTTGTATGCCCTAGATCCAACAAGATTTTATGGTAAAATTTTGTGTGGACAAAGAGCCCCATATAGCACCCTATAACCATTAAACCAATTCTTGGGTTGGAATATAGATATTCATTTAAGATATATGCCTCATTAATTTTACACATCTTTGAAGGCCCTTAGTTGAGTAGTGGTTGTTGGGGGTGGTGCTTGTGGCTTATTATTAGGTGGATAGGTGTAATGGATCTTAAGTCTAATGAAGGTAGACCTAAGGACTCTTTTAGGAAATGTGTAATCTTAAACAATAAACTATATTTAATTTTTAATTGCTCCTCTCTAGCTGCCTTAAAGTTTGTCAAATCTATCTAAGGAAGGGGTGTGGATGATGAGTGCATTGAGACTTAAAGCATATGTTAGAAGTGATTTTGTGGAAAATCTAGCTACTTTCATCCCTTTAATGAAATGGTAGTTAAGGCTTCTCAAGTTTGTACTCCCAAGCCACTTTGAAGGTATGTCTTCATCACCACTAGAAAATATCTTCACAAGTAAGAACATAGTTTTGGTTGTATGGAATTTTTTTAGGTTTTTCTATTTCTTTGGTTGATAGCTATGTTTGTTTAATAGTTGTCATATCATCATTCGATGTTCTATGGTTGACTTGACTAGTTTATGTTGGAGAGGAGTGTATTGTAATCCCACTTTTTATTTTTTAAATTTGAATAAAGGAACTCAGTTTTGTAGCTAGGATACTATGTTCCTATTGATCATTATGATAAATTCATGTTTTGGATTGATGATATGTTTCATGAGCAGCTACAGGTCTGCAGGCATAAAGAAGATTTCTTTGCTTGATGTTGTGTGTAAGAGGTCTCATCCTTTGGGGATACTAGGTGCCAATATTCCAGATGATATATTATTGTTTGGGGGGGAATCCCAAGTAAAATGTGACTATGATATGATGTACTTAAAGTTGCACTTTGTTGTGACTGAACTATCTTGAGACCCTATATCAATTCCATGGCAATGTGACTGATCTGTAGTATTAACATGGTATTTTCATAGATATGGGAAATGGAAACATTTTGTATACAAGGTTTGTATGAACTATCAACCTGAAGAATAAGGTAGCATAGCGTGGATGGTGATTGGCTTAATCCTATTGGGATTTACTTGTATGATCTTGGCACCTCTTCATTTGTATTGTAACTTGTTATGACAAGATAACTTATAACTTGTTATGGCATGGCACCATGACAAATTGTAAGCTCATCTTATGGATTCTTGAGTAATAAAATCTAGAGATTTAACTTAAGGCTATCTATGTAGGTTTAAAGGAAACACACATGATGGAATTTTACATGAGGTCCTTTAGTTTGAATCTCATTCTAGACATTAATGAGTTTGTATTATAAGGTTCTTTATGCAAAGGGACATAACAATGATATCATGATTGTGTTTATTTTAATTAATGTTCAGCTTTGAGATATCTTTTATTATACATACCATGAACTAATTGAACATAGTCTATTATATGGACATAGCATAGTGCTAGATCTCTACATAATAGTTTGCATGATGGGTGTATTTATGTGCGATGACTAAGCTCTTTGGGAAGTAAGAACTATAATCCATGGATCGTGATGGGTGTTGTTTATTTACAACTATTTGGGAAGAAATTTAGAGCAACAAAAATTTACATCTATTTGGGAAGAAATTTAGATCTCGAACTGCAAGTTCTCTATTAGACATGTATGCAAAATGTGGAAGCATAGACAAGGCACATGAACTATAAACACAAAATATAAACTCAACTGATATAAACACAAAATATATAAACCATACAAGTGATATAAATGTGTATGATAAGGCATGATAAAGTAATTCAAATAGAATTAAGGAAAATGTAACTTAGAACATGTGTAATGATTTGACATACCTGAAAAACAAATATTCAAATGGAGAGAGTACCCAATTATGTAGTCTTTTTTTCTTCTTGCATCAAACTCCTCAACAATTTGAGTTTTTCACCACTTGCTTCTTTTTCAACATTCAATTGAATAACACTCAAATAGAATTACTAACAATACAATTAACCAATGTATAATGTCAAATTCCTATAATTCAATAACAATTAACATTGTAACACTACAAAAATTGAAACTTGAATTGATATATATCAAAATTGATGTGAAAACTATGTTATTTCCTCCTTAAGTTGGAAAACTAGAAAAAGGTGGTGGAAAGTTCATGCAAAGGTGGTAGAATGTGAAAAATGTGCATGTGCACTTCCCAACAACATGAAAAAGCTTTTTTTTGTCGGAACATGTGCATAACCAGAAGAAAACAGAGCATGTGGGCTTGGATCACGGGTGTCCTGGCCTTTTTACCATTTGAATAGAAAGACAAAATGTGCTTGCATTATAAAGCGAACGTGTTATGGCTTGCAATACAAAACTCTGTATTATTCATTTCTTTACCTCCTCCTTACCCATCTTTCCCTCAAGTTGTCAACTTCACTATCTCATGTATTTATTCTATCTCTCCCCTCACCTCTCTATCTCTTACCTCTCTCTCCCCCTCACCTCTCTACCTCTCCCCTCTCTACGTCTCTTAGTCAGTCCTTGTCTACCTCTCCTTCTATCCTTAGCCATCTAGGTCTCTCACTTAACCTTAAATCTTATCCCTACAGCCTCAACCCTCAACCCTTAAACCTTAAATCTTGAACCCTATCTAGAAAACCCTAATCCCTCAACCCTAAACCCTAATCCCTCAACTTTAAACCCTAATCAATTATCCCTAAACCCTAAACCCTATTCCAAAAGCCTCAACTCTCAACCCCTAAACCTTAAATCCTAAACCTTATTCCTAAACCATCGACACTATACCTTAAACCCTATTCCCTTATCCCTAAACCCTATCCCTAAACCCTCAACCCTCAACCCTTAAACCTTAAATCCTAAACCATATCCCTAAACCCTCAACCCACAACACTATACCTTAAACCCTAATCTCTCAACCCTAAACCCTAATCCCTTATCCCTAAACCCTCAATCCTTAAACCTTAAATCTTAAACCCTATCCCTAAACCTTCAACCCTCGACACTATACCTTAAACCCTAATCCCTTATCCCTAGACCCTATCCCTAAACCCTCAACCCTCAACCCTCAACACTATACCTTAAACCCTAATCCCTCAACCCTAAACCCTAATCCCTCAACTATAAACCCTAATCCATTATCCCTAAACCCTAAACCCTATCCCTAAAGCCTCAACCCTCAACCCTTAAACCTTAAATCTACCACAACCCTATCCCCCTAAAACTCTCAACCCTCAACACTATACCCTAAACACTAATCTCTCACCCCTAAACCCTAATCCCTCAACCCTAATCCCTAAACTCTAAATCCTAATCACTCAACCCTAAACCCTAATCCCTTATCCCTAAACCCTAACCCTAATCCCTAAACCCTAAACCCTAATCACTCAACCCTAAACCCTAAAACCTATCCCTAAACCCTCAACCCTTAAACTTTAAATCTTAAACCCTATCCCTAAACCCTCAACCCTCAACACTATACCTTAAACCCTAATCCCCTATCCCTAAACCCTCAACCCTCAATCCTTAAACCTTAAATCCTAAACGCTATCCCTAAACCCTCAACCCTCAACACTATACCTTAAACCCTAATCCCTCAACCCTAAACCCTAATCCCTAATCCCTAATCCCTCAACCCGAATCCCTTATCCCTAAACCCTAAACCTTATCCCTAAATCGTCAACCCTCAACCCTTAAACCTTAAGTTCTAAACCCTATCCCTAACCCCTCAACCATTAACACTATACCTTAAACCCTAATCCCTCAACCCTAAACACTAAACCCTATCCCTAAAACCCTCAACCATCAACACTATACCTTAAACCCTAATTCCTCCCCTATCTGCCTCACCCCATATATCCCCTATCTCTCAACCCTTAGCCATCTAGGTCTCTCACTTATTCCCTAAAGCCTCAACCCTCAACCCTTAAACCTTAAATCCTAAACCCTATTCCTAAACCCTCAACCCTCGACACTATACCTTAAAACCCTAATCCCTTATCCCTAAACCCTAAACCCTATCCATAAAGCCTCAACCCTTAAACCTTAAATCCTAAACCCTATACCTAAACCCTCAACACTATACCTTAAACCCTAATCCCTCAACCCTAAACCCTAATTCCTCAACCCTAAAGCTTTAAACCCTAAACCCTTATCCACCCCTTTCCTCCCCTATCTACCTCACCCTATCTCTCCCCTATCTCTCAACCCTTAGCCATCTAGGTCTCTCACTTATCCCAAAGCCTCAACCCTCAACCCTTAAACCTTAAATCCTAAACCCTATCCCTAAACCCTTAACCCTCGACCACTATACCTTAAACTCTAATCCCTTATCCCTAAACCCTAAACCCTATCCCTAATGCCTCAACCCTCAACCCTTAAATCTTAAATCCTAAACCCTATCCCTAAAAACCTCAACCCTCGACCCTCAACACTATACCTTAAACCCTAATCCCTCAAGCCTTAAACCCTAATCTCTCTACTCTTAAACCCTTAATACCTCAACTCTTAAACCCTCAACCCTTAAAACCCTAAACCCTTGGCCCTTAAACCCTAAACCCTTAAACCCTCAACCTTATCCACCCCTCTCCTCCCCTATCTACCTCAACCCCATCTCTCCCCTATCTCTCTCACCCTTCTCTCCCTAGGTTATAGGTCTCTCACTTGTATATCTCTCACAGCTCTCTAGACATTTCCCTTCCTCTCCACCTCTCTCCCTCCTCCTTACCCATCTTTCCCTCAAGTTGTCAACTTCACTCTCTCATTTTATTATATCTCTCTCCTCACCTCTCTATCTCTCACCTTTGTCTCCCCTCCACCTATATACCTCTCCCCTCTCTATGTCTCTCAGTCACCCCTTTCCTACCTCTCCATCCATCCTTAGCCATCTAGGTCTCTCACTTAACCCCTAAACCCTAAACCTTATCCCTAAAGCCTCAACCCTCAACCCTTAAACCTTAAATCCTAAACCCTATCCCTAAACCCTCAACCCTCAACACTATACCTTAAACCCTAATCCCTTAACCCTTAACCCTTAACCCTATCCCTAAATCCTCAACCCTCAACCCTTAAACCTTAAACCCTAAACCCTATCCCTAAACCCTCTACCCTTGACACTATACCTTAAACCCTAATCCTTTAACCCTTAGCCCTAAAGCCTCAATCCTCAATCCTTAAGCCTTCAACCCTAAACCCTATCCATAATCCCCTCTACCCTTGACACTATGCCTTAAACCCTAATCCCTCAACCCTTAAACCCTTAATCCATCAAACCTTAAAACCTTAAACCCTAAACTCTCAACCCCTAGATACCCTTAAAACCTTAAACCTTAAATCCTTAAAGCCTATACCCTATAAACTTAACCTTGGACACTCAACCTTGAACATTATCCCTCAACCTTCAAATGTCTACCCTCAACCCTATACTTATGCCCTAAACCCTCAACCCTCATCCATAAGCCTTATACCCTCAACCTTAAACCCTAAACCCTATATCTTAGACACTCAACCTTAAACATTATCCCTCAACTATAAACTCTCAACCCTCTACATTATACCCCTAACCATATACTTAAGCCCTAATCCCTCAATCCTCAACCCTATACCTTAAACCCTTAAGCCTACACCCACAAACCTCATCCCTATACCCTATAACCTCACCCTTATACTCTAAACCCTAAATATTGTGCCTCAATGCTATACTTATTTAACCTAAACCATACACTCTCAACCCAAGTCACCCTATGCCTTATGTACCCTCAATCCATATCATAAACCCTAAATCCAATATCCTAAACCCTAATCCCCATGCCTTACAAACTTAGTCTTATACACTCAACAAGATGAATATTATCCCTCAACTGTAACCCTCAACCCCCTACCCTCTACCCTCTACCCTCTAACTATTACTTAAGCCCTAATCCCTCAACCCTATACCCTATACCTTAAACCCAAAAACCCAAAAACCTCAACCCTCAACCCTACAAATTGTACAGGCTCAGGTCCTTGTATACCCTAAACCTAAAACCCTTACATACATACATACAAGCATACATATATACATATATACATACATACATATAAGAACACATATGTATACATATAGGCATGTACATACATACATACATCTATACATACATACAAGCATGCATACATACATTCATACATACATACAATTTGGAATACATACATACATATATAAATACAAATATATATACAAATATATATACAAACATACATACATCAAACATACTTAAAAACCTTGAACATAAATCATTCCAAGCGAGACATAATGCAAACGTGTTATAACATGCTCACGTTATGTCAAACTGGAAAACATTGGGCAAACTTGCAAAAAAGAAAAAATACAAAACATAGCACCCTAAAGATTTCACATAATTTCATTCGTGCTAACCCTTAGATTTGCACATGTTTCAAGGTTAAACAAATTGAACACCTGGGTAATGTTATGCTTTCTCTTAGCTATTTGACAATGTAATTTTTTTCACATTTTGGCAATGTTAAGCCTTTCATATTTAACTTCTTTTGTTTGTGTGTCTGTTTTTGACAAAAACCAGTGTTTGGTCTTTTTTTCATTATAAATTAACCGTTCATTAAAATTTCAAATAAATTACATTTTTATAAACTAGACTCCATTCTACACATATTAAAAAAATAATTTTCATATAGTTTTCAAAATTTACAAGGGTAGCATGACCAAAATTTAGTTTTTTAGGATGTGTCCATTTTGAAAATTAGTAAAAAATTAAATATTCATTAAATTTATCAGAAAAATCAAGCATAAACTACATTTTGTTAGCAAATTTCTCACTGAAGCAATTTTAAAAAATACCAAAAAAAAGTTAACCTTTTGAGGGAGCCACAAATTAACATGCTATGTTATGTTGTTTTGACAGAAACAACACCAATTTATGCGGCTCCCTTTTTTTGAACCCCTTAATCTATATCATTTAAAAAAATATAGTAGTTTTAGAAAGTAGTCTCGGAGTACTACGAACATTGTTTTTGTTGCAATCAAAAAATATTGAGTGTAACTATGCTCAATTTCTCATCCAAGGTCAGTATTTCCTTATTTCAGAAAAAAAAAAAAAAAAAATGGCCACTTAAGACCCTTTTTTGCCCCCCCATCTTCTTTCACTTACCCCTTGTCAATACCCAATTGTTAATTTGGGATGGAAGTAGGTCTTAATTCTTTGTATGGATGTATTGGAGCTGGATGATGCAGATGCATGTCTTTGTTGATTAAGCATTGTATTGATTGAAAACTACAGTGTGAGTGGTAGATAAGGGTTTTTTTGATTTATTGTTTAGTTTGCAATAGATCTAGATAGGGTAGTATGCCCATGTCTCTATTTTTATGTGTTTGGTTTCAATGGTTTCAACTAGGTTTGAGGTGCATTTTAGGTTGGGATTATGTCAAAACTATTGAAGATCTCTGGAATAGCTATTGGTGCACTTAAAATAGTGGCCAAGGTTAGATGTTTCTCTTTGCTCTGTAAAAATTGTAAGAGTGTGAAATCTGTTCCTTGCCAAATTGTATTGGGTGGTGCCATAGTGCCTTGTTCATGTAATCATGTTCCTCGGGTGGGTTGCTTTAAATTCAAGTGTTGTACATTTGTTTTAGTGTTTGATTCAATTAATTTATTAGAGTGGGATAAAGGCTTTCTTTTTTTATGTAGCATGGAAAAGAATCTTGTCCTATGGATCCTTAGATTTTAGGTCTTCATAAAAGTAAATATGTTGATCAACAAATGTTAAAGCTACAAGAGAATCTAGAGGTGAACTTTTTAAATGTAAATTTTACAAAATGTAATTGAGACATATAAAAGAGGAGGTGTCCTAAGTGCTCCATATAATCACTCTAGAACAAGTAGTGTTTCCATTGCAAAGGCCTTATACCAATATCACCTGCAACATACAAATATTTTTTCCTAGAATAGATTATTGTGAAAATAAAGACAACTTATGTTCACATTATGCTAAAGTGTCAATGTTACTGATATGTTACTTCTTAACCAATATAAATTAGAGACCACATTTTGTAATTTTTTTATATTGAATGTGTGTGGTTTCAATTCTAATTGTTTGATGTGTTGTTTATGGTGTCTATACTAAGAATGGAAAACATTGTTTGATTGTTCTTCAAAATATTATGGAGTCAAAGAAGTCATAAACAATTTCTATGTTGTCTCTATACAGTTTTCCTATGGTTCTTTCTATGATGGAGAACAAAATTTCCTATTACATTTTGCCATTGCACACCTTATTTTTATTTTTGGTTGGAAGAAAACATTAGAAATAAAACAAACAACATAGGAAATGAAAACTATGCCAAGTCAATGCATACAATTAAACAATATTTGCTATTCCAATTTACTATGAACAAAATGTAAAATGCAAATCAAGGAAGGAACAAAAGATAAAAATCAAATGCATCATAAGCATCAAGTTTTTGGCAAAACATAAATGTTTTGTTTGTGGAAAATAGAGAAAAAATTCAAATTTGAATAGACCTAAACATGAATGTAGAAATAATCAACTTCCTCTAATGTGCTATGAAAATTATGCAAACTGCAATAGAAGTCAACTTTGTATCTGAAATAATGTTCTTTTTTTGTAAATTAGAAAGAGATATGATGGGGAACAAGATTTCCTATTACATATCTGATATACAATGGAGTGCATGTACACTAAAAACAAGATATTGAACAATGACAATGAATACCATAGATAATCATTACAAAAAATGTATCAAATATTGTAATACTGTTATCATGAACATGTAAAACAAAAACTATGATGGGAACAAAATTTCCTATTAGATACCTAATTCTCACAAAAGCTTCAACATACAAAACAATCTGACATTCAAAACAAAACTTGCAAGAAGTATCTCCTGCTCTCTCTCAAACTATGCAAGAAAGTAATCTCTCTCTCTCTCTCTCTCTCTCTCTCTCTCTCTCTCCTCACTCTCTCTCTCTCTCTCTCCTCTCTCTCTCTCTCTCTCTCTCTCTCTCTCTCTCTCTCTCTCTCTCTCTCTCTCTCTCTCTCTCTCTCTCTCTCTCTCTCTCTCTCTCTCTCTCTCTCTCTCTCTCTCTCTCTCTCTCTCTCTCTCTCTCTCTCTCTCTCTCTCTCTCTCTCTCTCTCTCTCTCTCTCTCTCTCTCTCTCTCTCTCTCTCTCTCTCTCTCTCTCTCTCTCTCTCTCTCTCTCTCTCTCTCTCTCTAATTTTTAACACACTCTCTCTTACTATGTCTCTTTCCTTCTCTCTCCCTCTTTATCTCTCTTTATATATCTATCCCTCTTTCTCTCCATCTTTATCTCCCTATCTATATATATATATATATATATATATATATATATATATATATATATATATATATATATATATGTTTCTCTATCTCCTCTTCTCTCTTTCTTTCTTCCTTTCTCTGTCTGTTCTCTTACCATGTCTCTTCCTTTCTCTCTCCCTCTTTATCTCTCTATATATCTATCTCTATTTCTCTCCATCTATATCTCTCTATCTCTTTGTCTCCCTCTTTATCTGTCCATTTCTCTTTATCTCTCTTCATTTCTATCTTCTATCTCTATTCCTCTCTATTTTTTGCCACTATGTTTATGCAGTTAAGCTTAGTTTTGTAATCCCATGATGGCCAATGATTTTTTATTTTAGGAAATTTCTCTTTAATTGTCATGGATTGTAAAGGTAAAATCTAAAAAAAATTATTCATAGGAAGGTTATTCATGTAGCCATGTTTCTACTTGAAACTTAAAAGTACTTTGAATCCATAAATATTAGTTCAACATCATACATAAATAAGGATATGGTTTGCGCCCATACACCCTTTGGCATACTATACACATATTCAAAGTAAAAGTATGGTGGGCCTTGCTCAAACTATTTAAGCTTTCACTACCAATCTAGAAGATGATTTAGAACTCCAAATCCAAACAATCATTTACCATGGTGTGGCAAACAAAAATTTATATCTTTATTTTCTATAGAGAAACATTTGGAAGACATACTCTCTCTTAGATTTATCTTCTACATGGTTTCTTGTGATGAGTTTCATAGTAATCTTTTCTAAATGTAAGTGCTTTCTTTTATGAAATTTTATTTGTTGCACATTTTGTAGGTTTTCATTCAAACCTTGTAAAAGGAATCCATGGTTAGCATGACTAATCAAGATAATAACCCTAGAATTGTAATTGGCAACATCTCTCTCTTCCCCCTTTGTCTCCTCTCTACTCATCTCTCTTTGTGTAATTTTATTTGTCCCCCCTCTTTGTATCTCTTTCTCATTATTATGTAACTATATATTTATTTTGTATTCAAAATCTATTATAATTATATGTATTATTATATTATATTTTATATAACATAAAATATAAATATTATATATTAAATAAGTAATATATATTTATTTAAATTAACTTAAAAAATCTAACAACTTAATATTGGAGAAAAAGTATACAACATTGTACAAGGTAAGTAAACATGATCTGCATCTAATGCTTTCTCATGAAACAATGTTGTTTGATCCTCTTTATTTCTCTAACTCTATACATGTATCTCTCCCTCTCTCTCCCCCTCTTTATCTCTCTACCTCTCAAATATATCTCTATCCCCCCCTCTAGATCTCTCTCCCTCTCTCTATCTCTCCCTCTTTACCTATCTTTCTCTCTACCTCTCTTTATCTCTTTGTCGATCCCTCTCTATCTCTCTATCCCTCTTTATTTATCTCTCTCTATCTCTATCTCTATTTTTGCCTTCGTTTCTCTCTCTCTCTCTATCAATCTCCCTCTCTAATGGAGAGAAGGTATTAAGGTTATATGATAATTAATAATAAATACAATTATATTACATATTATATAGAATATATAATTAATATAATAAATTACAAATAAATGTTTATTTTAAATATAGGACATTAAAATATAATATAATTTTTAAAATATATTAAATAATTTATATTATATAAAATATACTGATATAACAATATATATGATTATATTAGATATTATTTATAAAATAAATATAATTAAGTTATAAATATAAATATTAAATATATGATATGTTTAATTTAAATATACAATTCTATAATATTATATATACTTATAAATATATAACTAGTATATATTTTATATAGTATTTATAATATTATTTTATAATATAGTATTTGAAGTTGTTATGTTATTTTTATATACTTAATATTTAACATTTATACATACTTATATTTTATATCATATATTAAAATTAATAGAAAATGAGAGAAAGATGTATATATACACATTTATACCTTATTGTGTTTGATTCATACCTTATTTTTATAAATAATTGATTTGTTAATTCTTATTATTATTAATTTTTTTAATAATATTCCAAGACAAATATCTTAGGCTTATAAAACTTCATATAAATATTATTGAGGCCTATATTTTAATTTAATAAACAACAAAACTTATTTCCTAACCCCCAAAGAAAATTAATGTTGAAAAATATGTTAAACTACCTTTAACCTCGTGGACTTTAAAAATTCTTTCTATTATACGCTATTATATTCATTTCACTTCCCTTTCCCCTCTCCCACAAGTAGTAAAGGCCGACTATCATATTTAACATTGAAGTCCCCTAGTTGCAAAAGAAAAAAGTGAAAATATATTTAACAAAGAAAAAATGTAAAGCCAAAGAAATGCATGCTCTATACAAAAGAGCACATGTGTCTCTTCTCAACTGTCCATCTTCATCGGATTGCTAACTACACATTGATCAGATGGCTAAAGTTCCACAAATTCCCAACACATGGTAACAAAGTTGTTATGCGGCAACAAGGTTTGTGTTAACTTATTAATCAGTGAGGATTATGAGGAAGAAAAAATGGCAAATGAAAAAGAGACACGACAATGTCGTGTGGCCATCAAACCAAAAATTTGCTACTTTTGTCTTACAAATTTTTAATATACAACAAACAGTTCTCATACCTCCGACTAAGGAAGCAAAAACAATGAATACAAAGAAATGGCAAAAAATGGTGAAAACCTAGTGATAGGAACAAAATGAACAACCAGATTTCATTACATCATCTTGCATCATGTATTGGATATTTTTCGTCGTTGATAACACATGCTAGGCTAGTTCACCTCACAGAGGGAATGCCTTTGATGTAAAAATGGGGTATAGAGGTTTTTACAACTCCCATCAAATGAATCTTAAACAATCTTACTTAAAGAGGATTTTTTACAAGATTGGTAGTGTTGCTATCCCTCTCTATAAAAGTGGTGACATCAATAATCCATCAAATTATTTTATTATTATGGTTAATTCTTTTCTTGGAAAACATTTTTAAGAGCATAGTTGAATGCAAAATTAGTAGATGGGCTGAAAAAAGAGAAAAAAGGCTAAGGGACAAGAAAGATTTAGATTGAAACACTCCACCATTGATCATTGTGTCACCCTTAGGTACTTGATTGAAAAAACATGGGATATCTAAGGTGAAGAGGCCTTTTGCTACTTTGTGAACTTTAAAAAGACCTTTGACATGGTGCCTCATGACAAACTTCAGAATAGGATGGAGAAACTCACAATTTAAGATGAGTTTAGAGTGGTAGCTCATAGGTTTTATGAATAGGTCAAATTTAAAATTAGAACAAGTGATAGAATGTCTAAGTGCATTAGTAGTGATATTGGCTTCAAATAGGGTTGCTCGCTCTTCCCAACTTTTTTTGGGTTATACATTGATAAGTTAGAAGAGTAGATAAACAAAGCTGGTAGTAAGGGAGTTCAACTTGCTAAATATGTAATAAAGTTACTCTTATATGTGGATGATCTCATCCTAATTTCAAAAACAACTCATAGTTTGAGAGAGAACTTGAGAACTCTAAAAATATTTTGTCAGGAGGTTGGGATGCAAATGAACACCAACAAAACCATAATCTCAATCTTTTCGTTATAGAGGAATAGAAACAAGTTAACTTTCTTTTCAAAGGTACACTCTTAGAAATAGTGGAAGAATACAAGTATCTCAGGCTCAATTTTCACAAGCTTAGTTGGGAAAAATGTAATGAAAAAAGAATTCAACCTGGGTTTTGAAAGATTTATACTTACTACAAAATAGATACAGGAGTTTGGAATTATGGGATTGGAAAACCAAAAGAATCTTATTTGGTCTACTTGTCACTTTGGTGATTCTTTATGGGTGTGAAATTTAGGGTGCAACATGTTAGACTAGAAATGGAGATGAGTGGAGAGAATCCAAAAGCACTTAATCATAAGCAACATCAAAACTAAGACTTCAACTCCATACAAGATTTTACTAGTTTAAAAAGGCTCTTTCCCTAAATGGAAGTATCGATAATGGTCTGGTTTCTAAGTTATACCAAAAAAAGACTAAAAATATGGAGAATCACCACTTGCCTGGGTTGGTTATTAAGGAAGAACTAAGTAGAAGGAAGAACATGTGGATGAAATATAATGACAAGTGGATGAATAAGTGGGGCATTACTATGTAGGATTGCCTAAACACTAATGGGGAAATTAAAAGAAGAATGTCAAAGAAAAAATTAGGAATACCATGTGGACAGAGCAAATTGGTTAAGAGAAAGCCCACTATATCAAATAATTTAACCCCACATGTGACCATGATGAAAAAGCTTACATAGGAGCTGAAATTAAGTGGAAATAAAAATGTTAATAGCCCAATTAAGAACTAGTTTGTATCACCTTAGGTGTGAAATTGATAGATGGTTAATACATGAGGAGTGGGAAATGCTAATGTGCCTATTTTGCAACAAAGGTGTGATAGACACAAAATGGCACTACATCATGGAGTTCTCAATCTACAATGCCATATGTATCAGTTACAAAGACATCTTGAGAGTAGACAATATAAACACATTTGAGGAGGCAAGGTTGTGTAAAACTATGAAATTTGTGGTCAAGATCCACTATAAAAGATCTGACATAAAGATGAGGTTACAAAATTTATAAGGTTTTGGTGGCCTTATGTATCAAGCTAGGTTCACTTGCTACTCTTTTGTTTTTGATCTTGGTCCCATAGCTACTATGGTCTTTTGGATGTTATTAAAACCATTCATTCATTCAACAAATAAAAGCATCACTTACATAATATAATTGTTAAGATTTTACCTTTATCTTCTTCACAATATGTTTGTATGCTTGTTTATGTACCTATTCTCTATAGGTGTGCCACAATAATATTTTGAACTATTCTTCAAAGCATAAATATCTTGAATTGTTTTAAGAGTTGTTGGTATTGAGAGCTCAGCTTATAGGTGCACTAATAATTAACCTCTTTTAGCTTAGAGCCAAGGATTGAGAGGTATCCATTTCACCAAAGTTGCTTGGGGCATGATCTTGACCTCATCCCTTTAGAGTGTCATGAGCCTTGAATTTAGAAAAACTTGATCCTTGATGGACTCTTTGTAAGTCATCCAACTTCACCAATAGACCAATGACCACTTGACCTCTTAAATAATTTTTTTTTTCAAATAGCATGACTTATTACTAAATAATGGTTATAGAATTACTTAAAGTGGCTCAAATTTCTTGTCAAAATATTGTACAAGAGGGTGTACGTGAACTTTGAGCTCTAAGAAATGCACTCCAAGCTCCCTCAAATGAATCAACACCTTACACATTTGGAAATTTGAGCCACTTTAGTGAATGTCATAAATTGTAATAGTAAACATTGAATATCCATGCCCTTTTCCCTTATGTTTTGTGTTTAATTTGATTAGAGTGTCTAAATACAACAATTAACATATAAGTGACATAATTTTATGAAATTGTCTCATGACATCCTATATTTCAATTTTCTTTATCACTAATCCACAAATTTATGTTCTTGATCCCTAGACCTATTTTCATTATTAAGGAGTAGATTCACAAGTGGCCACATTTTGTTATACCATATCTACAAGTTTCAGTTAAGATTAAGTTCACACTCGTAAATATTAGGTATGAACTCATGCAAATGAACCAATATGCACAAAAATAGGCACATTATATGCCAAAGAGCACATACACTACTTCTTGGGATCATCCCAGAGCAAGTCATATAGGTTTATTTGGAATCTCAAATAAAAGACCTAAGATCAAGACTCACAAGATACTACACAAAAGAGATTCTAAAAGGGGAATTCTCAATTAGACCCTATTTTAGCTATGAGAGTTCACTTCGTAGAGTGTTTGGATAATTTGATATGTTTGGACAATAGTTGGATAGATTTTACAGTTTTATTGAGTTGTTTGAAAATGTTGTCACAATATTTATAAAGAGTTGTTTCACTATGTTCAATAGTTTCATGCAATATTTGCAACCTATATTGTTGCATGATATAGCTTGTTTGATTTATTATGACATTAAATCTTTACAATGCTCATATTGGCAAGTCTAGTTGTAGTGCTCTAAAGGGGGCTAATTTGTTTAATTGGTTTGGATTGATTGAGTTGATTATTTTGTTGGTTGTTTATGTTTGTAAATATGTTGGTTTGCAAGAATGTTGTTGTCTTGATTTCATTTGAGTTGAATGCTAATTATTTCATTGGTTTGAATGTTTAGATGTGTGTGAGCAACAAAAATGTAGGTTAGTTGCATACAACTACTCTGCATAAAGGAAATTACAAAAAAGAAACTAATATAATCTAATCTAATCTAACTACTAACAATCTAACAGTAAATGAATCCATAAAATAACAACTAAAAATTTAAAACTAACTAATGAACAAACTAGTACTAATCAATTCTAACAAACTAAATATTGAAAACAAAAGTGAATCCCTAAACATTTGGCATAATATCACAGACCAAGAGTAAGCTTGATATATAATTGAATATGTTGATGGCAATAATGATGCCCTCAAAGAAAACTATAGACACTTGAAATTGTCACAACCATCTTCATCTGTTATCCACGCACTAAACCTGATAATTCGCACCATTCTACCTAACACACATGTTAATTAAATAATTCATAATTATTTAATTAATATTTTCTCACCTTTCCCCATGTTCAAAAATTAATTTCTTCTACTATAGTTCAAAAAATTAAATGTTTTGAAAAACTATAGTTCATATACAATCCTAAGAATTAAATAAATATTCATATTTATTTAATTCCCTATTTTGTACATTTTTTATTACTTTTATTAATCATCATTACTTTCCTCCTAATCATGTGCACATGGGTTAATTAAAATTAACCCACAATTACATCCCCCCATGTTTCTAGAATTCCACTTGTCATTTAATGTACATGCATGTACATGAAAAGTGGTACTTTGGAAGCATGGGAAAATTTTCAAAACAATTCCATTTGTCCTATTTTCTTCTCATCCACTCCAAGTGTCACTATTCATGAAATTTTAAATTTCATGTGGCACTATTACTCCACTATTCATCTAATTTTAAATTACATGTGTTCTCTCATGCCAAATTTAAAATTCTCAGAAAATCCAAAACATACCTTTTCATAAATGAGTCCTTACATGTCATACACCTACCTGTTGGTCATGATGTTAGTCATAAACAAGCATAGAATAAAAGTACACATTAACCTTTATTCATCTTGAAAGATACGATGAATTCAGAGAATTTATGATCCCAAGTCTCCGGTGATTAGGTCTTAATCGTCTGACATTACTTAGAGGTTAATGTGAGTTGTTGTTTCTATTTTGGGGCCTTACGTGAAAGTTCATCATCATGACAATACTTCTGCAAAGATTCTTACAGAGGAGTCATATTATACAGTTATTTGATGAAATGATGCAGGAATACTTCAAACTTTGCATGATATTTTCAATTGTGCATACATCTTAAGCAAATAACATAGATATGTTGGTCATGATGTTAGTCATAAACAAGCATAGAATAAAAGTACACATTAACCTTTATTCATCTTGAAAGATACGATGAATTTAGAGAATTCATGATCCCAAGTCTCTGGTGATTAGGTCTTAATCGTCTGACGTTACTCAGAGGTTAATGTGAGTTGTTGTTTCCATTTTGGGGCCTTACGTGAAAGTTCATCATCATGACAATACTTCTGCAAAGATTCTTACAGAGGAGTCATATTATACAGTTATTTGATGAAATGATGCAAGAATACTTCAAACTTTGCATGATATTTTCAATTGTGCATGCTTTGTATTCAAATATGCTAAAGATGTGCAATTATCTACGAGATGTCTGCATATCTGTGTTATTTGCTTAAGATGTTCAGTTATTGCAATTTATGAGAGTGAAATGCTCTAAATTTTAAAGAAATTGAAGAAATACTTCTAATTAAAGTTGAACCTTTAGCTTTTGAACCACATGTATATTAGATACTGTCATGAAGAGAAGAAAACCAAACCATATTTTCACCAGGACATTCCACAGCTAGATATAGTTGATGCTAACTTCAAAGGAATTTGTATGAATACAACACATGTAAGTAAACATGCACTCCAAGGGACGCAGAAAATCACCACATATGTCCAGAATTCATACACTGATTACTCAAGATTTACTATGAATTGTAATCGACACAGTCTTCTCATTCATTAAGCATGCAAAAATATAAATGTATACAAAAACTTTGAAATGAGCTCTGAATGTTTCAGCAGACGGATTTCAATTAAGTTTCGAATATTTACAACAAGGCATTCCATCACCTTTTATAGAACAAGGTGAGGAATCCGTTACAAAAGATCCACGATCTTGATTTACCAATGCACATCTACGGTCACCATTCTCTTTGACTTTGTCAACCTTTACAAAATGGCACAAGCTGCCATCTGGCAACTATCTGGATTATCTACGCTTATATCCCTCTTTATGGTGTATCCTCATCATGCTCCTTGTATGATTCATGTGGATCATCATCATGTGCATCACTTCCCGAACTTTCACTATCCTGATGATGATGACCCCGCATATGAGGCTGTACGCTACTCCGGATCTGCTCATATGACTGCACAATTGGGTCTATTGCTTCGCCATCCTGAGTTTTTGCTTTGATGATGGCGTGCTTGTGTGCCTCATATTTGTTTCTACTGCTATCTAATTTGTCTTTCCTGTCCTGCAGTGTCTCATTGTATTTCTCCATCTTGACCTTGATCCTCATTATTTTATTTATAACTTCTTCTGTCAACTGGACAAGTGGACCATCTGCCTCTGATTGGAAGTTGCTGTGTAAAGCTTTGATGGCAGACTCTTCATCTTGATTTTCTATTTTTCCTTCCACTTTTCCTTCCAATGTTTCCAATATTTCTGCCTCAATAGCCATTAAATCATGCAACTTCATGCTGATATCTCTCAGCTTATTATTACATCTTCTGAGCACTCCACATTCAAACTGAATGTCCTTATACCAGATGTCAACCAACAATGCAGTATGATTGTTCAGTACCTGTTTACTAATAAGTAGTTGAGGATTTATCCTCTTTATTTCTCCCAGGAGATTTAGTACCTTTTCTAGTTTGTAGGACCTTTTCCCTGTCTGCATTTGCAATTTATCTACTTTAGTCCTAGAATCACTAAGAGTGCTCCACCTTTTCAAGGAGGCCTTTACCATTTCTTCTGCATCATCCAATGTGGATGACATCCATTTTCTTATCACAGATGCCTCATGTTTCATGAGGTCTAACTTATTTACCTCCTCTTGAGAAATAGCAGTCAATGGGACTGCATGTTCAGTTGTAGTATCATCAGGATTAATCAGCCTCCTTATGTAGGCATGCAACTGAGCAATGTGCTCTTTGTGTTGATTATTTTTCTCCTTCTCTCTCTTTACCTTTTGAATCAAAGAATCAATAATGTCCTTGCCCTCTTGACCTTCTTGGTCCTCATTGGCAAAGCCCAGATCCACTGTGCTAATTTGGAATTCATCTAAGGTAATTTTACCTTTTTCTTTCTCCACAGTAGGAATGGCAATCTGTGCAGTCCTTCTCCTAGTTGCTGGATCTCTCTTGATGGCTGAAGTCATTCTGGCCTTCCTCTTAGGTTTCATTATGTCCCCGGAGAATAATGTGAAGACATCAAATTCTTGAATTTCCAATTCTTCTTCTTCATTTATCTCTTTCTCCAACCACGGAGGCACCTGATCATGTTTTTTGGCATCATCATGATGTTCACCTATATCTCCTATTTCTGTCAGCAAATGTGGTGGAGATGGTGATTTTCTCATTTCTTCTTCCTGATGCTCACTTTGTTGTTGATCCTGTGGCACATCTTCCTGTTCTGGAACTTCCTTCTCTGGAGGAGCATCTTCTTGGGGTGGGGGATCTTGTGGTGCATCTATATGTTGATCATGATGATCATGATCTTTCTCTGTCATTACTTCATCTAGTTTCAACTCTTCCCCTTGTTGCATATCCACTGCACTGGATACTGTGGATTCTGCCTGAGGTGCTGGCGTTTGTTCTGAAACCATCATTTGTTCCGCACCTGTACTATCAACCTCCTGGGCCTTGGCAGTAGGATCTTCTATTATTCTCTCCTTTTCATCAACCTTCGTTTCCTGAACCTCCACTATAGCAGGCTCTGCTGATGTATCCTATGGACTTTGTTGACCCAATTCTGGAGTATGGCCCTCTGATTCTATCATCTTTATTTCTTCTACTGGGTGCCCTTTGTCAGGTGATCCTGCTGGATGTTCAGGACTTGCATCCTGTTTCCCTGTTAAGTCCACTACTGCAGGGCTTGTCACCTCTGTAATTAATGTATCTAATCCCATTTCTTGGGCTATCTGTTCTAGGCTCTTTTCTTGTTCTGCCTCCACGTGCTTCATCTCTTCCAGTATAGTTTGAACTGGTGGAGCTTTGTGAGGGGTCATGCTCGTACCAGCAGCAAGTGTTTCCATCTTTTGTGCAGTTACCTCCTGCACAACTTCATCATCAGACAAATTTATTGTCTTGTCTAGCGAGACATGCCCTGCTTGCGTCTGAGAAGTTTCTTTCATCTGTTCCTCTGCAAGTTCCGTTTTGAACTTGACAATGGTAGGAAGTGGAACATCATGCTAAAGTTCCCTAGGCACTTCACTACCTGCCCCTTGTAACAATGTAGGGGGTTGTTTTATTTCACCCCTCATGGAGGTTCTCAGTCTCTTAGGTGGGGTAGACACCGCCACCTGTGGGGCTCTTCTTTTTCTCTTTATAACCAAAGAAGCCTTCTCTTCTTCAGGCTCTTCCTCCATGAGGATATCCTCTTCACCTGGTTTTCTTGAGGATTGGCCCTCTTCTAGGGTCCCAGTAATTCCAGCCTCTGCTATCTTACTCTTCTTAGATTTTCTTTTCTTTGGAGGGGATGCTGATTCTGATCCAGATCCTGATGCTGCTACCTCCTCAGCTACAAATACTGCCCTTTCAATAATAACCCCTTTGGGTTCTTTATCTACCTTCTTGCTCCTTGGGGGTCTTTTGCTTTGTTATTGTGGTGGAGGGAGTCTATCTCCCTTAGTCTTACTCTTTTCATTCAGAAAGTCATCATACTCATCCCCAGGAATATCCTGCCCCTTCTTCTTGTTGTCCACCGTAATGGCAACACCTTTCTTCTTTAATGCCTCTATCTGTTCATCAACCCAATCTTGGGTTAGTTGTAGGGTCCTGGCAATGAAGGGGTCTAAAGATATATCCTCCTGTATGGTGAGGTCAGGTGCAGAGATGGTATCGTTATATATTTTCTTCTGCTCATATTCATCTGTAATTATCCTGCCATCATCCTTCTTCAATTGTTGGGGGATGGGGATGCAATCAAAGGTTCTAATTTGGTTCAGAGTTAACCTTTGATACCTTCTTCTTCTTGCCTCTGCTTCATCCTCACAGTCGGCCCAGAAGTCCTCTAGGTGCCTCTGATGAATAGGCTTTCCTAGTATTTTCTACATTCTGCCGTAAGGATCATATGGTCTGGTTAATGGAAACGGCTGCAGGCTCATTTTATTTAAGGTGATCATCACCTTCTTTATGTGCTCTAAATTTGGGCACATGTACCAGCCAATGGTGACTGGGAACAAAATTGGTGGCAGCTTCTTAGCATCCTTGTATGTTTTTATCATTGTGGAGCCCTGCCTGATGAACTCCATTAGTATCACTGCATCAGTGGGATACCTTGGCAGCATGAGGGGATGTCCCTCAAAACCTTCAATCCTTATGTATGAAAAGGTGGCAAACTGTATGTACCAGGCTCCATGCCTGTAAACTATCTCTTGAGCCTCCATGCTCAATCGCTTTGTTCTGTCTTCCTCCATGGTCCTCACCAGATGCATAGAGAATGCATCATTGAGCAGTTTGTAATCTTGGAGGTAATTGGCTCTTTGCAGTTGGGGATGATGATCCCAGATATGCACAGCATTTACTGTTCCTGTGACTTTCCCATCCGTGACCAGTGTGTCGAATGTGCCTTTGTAAGCACAGGAGTAGACACTGTATGAAGTCATGTAGAAAGCACAATTTGAACCTCCTAGGTTCATCAGCTGCTCATGCAGACCATCACTTATTAGCTGGCCCCACAGTGGCTTGATATCTAAATATAAACACATCATGATTACCCCATACATCCAGTCTCTAAAACTACCAGCATCAGGCTGGCCTGTTACTCTATTCAGGAGTGCAATCATGTATTGGTATTCTTCAGCAAAATCATACTTAAATAGGTGCACAGGAAGTTTGGCTGCTGCAGGATATGTGCTGTTCTCAGCCCTCCATTGATACATGTTCTTCCTGGCCTGTTTCTTGTTGTTCTCATATTCCTTTTCTGACTTCTTCAGGTCTACACTTTTGACCTTGCTACCCAAAGGCAATCCAAAGGTTTTGGAAAGACCCTTGATGGATAAGTCTGCATATATCCTCCCATGCTTCATCACTTGCCTCGTCTCTGGGTTATAGTTCTGGGCACATTCAATGACCAGTTTTAGAGATTCCATAGAGTACAGAAAACTGGCAGCGTTCCACATTCCGGATATGAAAACTGCATCCAGCACAAGGCTCTTGTCATTCTCATCATTTATCCTAGCTGACCAGGCTTCCAAATTGGTGCTCCCCTGATGGGTATCTGTAATTGCATCGTATTTAAATAGGACGCCTCTCTGAGATGAGAACATGGGCTTGCTGAATTCTTCTTGACACTTAGCGAACCTTTTGTCAGCCATGGTTACCTGCAATTAGCAAAATCCTGTCTTACAATGGGTATACACATGCATGCATATAACAATTGATCTTTAATATTCATTATGCATATTACATTCATTCATCCTAAGCCCATCATGGGTGGTGCATAAACCAGAACTCACAACATCATACCTGACTGTTACAAAAAAAAACAACAAGATGAGGGTTTCATTTACTTACCTGGTTATGCTGATCTCCTTTTATACCAATGGAATTCTGAGAGTGCCCTTAATTCTTGCTGATGGTCACGCGCTTTCTGCTACTTACAAACTTCGCTCGTCGTAATATCGCCTGCAGGAGGATAAGGAAGTTGTGCTCTGTAAAAAGTAATTTCTTCGCAAGGTAAATGTGAAATTGCATTAGACTTACCTTTTAACCTTGCAACTATGGTGAATTTAGGGCAAATCCCGACAGGTTAGATTTTATTCGTTGATTTTCTACATGGAAAGTCAGGATTTCGCCAGGTGTTCCATCGGGCTTAATGATCGGCGGGAACCACCTACTATGTCTGCATGTATTTAATGCTAATGGCGGCAATGGGAGCAGGGTGATATCTAAATGGCAGGATGATATTTGAAAACATCAGGTATGTTTAGATATCGGGTGATGTTCGCGCCATTAGGCTGTGTTTTTGAACGTCAGGATGATATTCAAAAATATCGGGCTGTGTTTTTTAGATGATGATGATGACCGAAGTCATTCTTCTTTTGACTCTCGGGATATCGGGGTGACGTCATCCGGATATTTGTTCTTTGTATCGAAAAGGCATCATGACGTCGTCGTCATGTTATGCGAACATGATCATGTTTAGGAAATATCTTGCCGAGAGGTAAATGTGATGATGATGTCATCATCATGTTAGTTTCTTTGTTTATTGGATTGGGATGATGTCATCAAGATATTGGCTTAGGGTGATATCTCACGGTAGGAGGATATTAAGAAATATCGGGTTACATTTGGATATATGATGCTCACGATATATAAGACTGTTTGACAGGGAAGATTTATTATCACTTAACGTTGACGTCTGGATATTTGGACCGCATGACTTATTGGGTGATAAATTTAGATCAGGGTGATCTTCGACAACATGACTGAGGTTATAAAATATGATCCTCCGCCTGCGAATATCAGGTTTGACCAAAACTTTGACTGTTCACAACTCTCACATCCTGATGAATATCAGGGTGATGTAAAAGACAAACCTGCATGGAATTTTAATCCTCTTTCTAAATATGAGGTCACAGAAATGAAATACAAATTTTGATAAACTAACCTCATAATGGTGACTTACCTCATCTTGATTCCACATGATGATGCACATGACTTACTTTTACCAAACCGCCAGAAAGCAGACAACACAAGCCAAGCCAAAAAGTTGGGTCCTTGTTTTGCCAAATCAAAATGGGGCGTGTTGTGTAACCACACAACACTACCCAGTCCTAGTCATCCATTCATTCAACAATTCAATTGTATCCATTGATCTTCCCTTGAATCTTAGAGCATTCTTCTCATCTAACCTCTGTATGACACTTGTCCAATTCTCCTTGCTTGAGGATCCTCAAGAAATATGAGCCCTTGATCTTCCAATTCAATCATAGCCCTTCATCCTCACCTCTAAAAATCTATAAATTGAGCCCTCCCCTTCCATTTTCAACAAGAACTTTGAATGTAATGAAATTATGTCAATTTGAGCACTTACATACTAGCAATTTAGTTTAAATCTATAACATTAGGACATATCAAAAACTAGGCATATGCAATTAGGGTGCAATTTTATAGTAATTAGGTACATTGTTCTTTAGTCTCATCTTGAGGTTGCATTGATTGTAGATGGAATAGGTTGATTGATTTAGCTTGTTCCTATAGTCTACTTTCTTTTGTGCACATTTTTGGCACACCCGGTGGGACCCCCACCACCTTAACAAAATATTTCTAGTTGGTTTTTATCTTATTTCTCTTGTTCAGGTTGGAACAACACCCAATTTTCACCGTTTAGCACCCAGACATCATATTTTAGTGCCCAAGCAATCTACTTCAGTGCCCAGATCTGCTCCTCCTCTGATAGCTTCAGTGCTTAGATTCTACCTTTCAGTTCCCAACTCTGCTACTCCTCTGACAGCTCTTTAGTGCCTAGATTTTGCCTTTCAGTGCACATCCTACTTCAGTGCTTGTACACTCAAAAATAGGACTTGGTGGTCTAGGGTGGTCAAGTTAGCTTTGGCACGCACATGTACCCCTCTCCTTGCCACAGGGCAAACCTCCACGTCACTCTTTCTCTTCTGGATGTAGCCAATCGAGAGGAGGCAAGACATGGGGGTGGTCTGGCTCACTTGAGAGCTAGACTTTGCGGAGAGTGGTCAACCGGTCCTAGGGCCTTTCTTGTGCATTAATTCTAATCCAATGTTCTGTGACCATTGTTGTTAAAATAACTATATGACCTGAAGGGTCACTAGTCATGGTTCTTCTGTTTGGATTCCTAAGGTTCCAATGTTGTGTGGGTTGATGATTGTTTTCATTGATACTTCTGTTGTATTGGAGTTGTTGTTCTAATCGTTGGATAATAACCTGTGTTTGTAATATCCTCAACCCATGTTGTTGTTGTTGAATTATTTGTTGATCTTGTTGTGGTCGTTGATCTCCTCAATCTTGTTGAGGAGTGCCCTCACCCACTCTCCTCTAAGCCTAGGACACATTCATGAGCCCAAATTGAGAGAGAGCTGGTTGAATTTAACCTCCATTTGACTTATAGTTTTGACTTAGGGTTTGTTTGACCTAAGGTTTGACTTTGTGTTGACCTTGTGTGAACCTTGTGTTGAAATCAAGAGTTTGACTAATGTTGACCAAAGTTGACCTTGTGTTGGAATCAAGGGTTTGTAAACATTTTGTGATGCTAATTTTTTTATGCTTTTTGATTTTTGGATGCATGCAAGCCTATATGAATGAAAAATAGTATTTTGTGCTTTTTTGAGTATTTATAGAAATAAATTACTTTTTTCTATTCTAGGAATTAAAATATGTATGCAATCTAGTATTAAGTTATCTAATGCAATTGATTTGTGTTTTTGTTTGGCTTTTTTGAATATTTGGAGCAATTACTCTAGGAAAAAGGAAATTGCTTTGAAATAAAATTGATCTATGAACTTTTGAAAGTAAACTAAACTAACAATGTAAAATCTACCTAGCCTATCAAGGAAATGACAACACGTATTTACTATTTCCAAGAGAAAATTGAGATTTTATAATTACTATGATATAAAATCACTAAGGAACCTAGATTAAGAGATGTGTGAGCCTCCACTACCCTCAAAAATCCTTTTGTTAGCAACCTCTTATCCTCTTGTAGCAACAGGGAGAACCTCTTGGAAACAATAGAAAAGGGATGCAAAAAGAGCTTTTGAAAGCTTGGATGAGAGATCAATGCGAGCTTGTGAGCACTGTGGCTTGCGACTTGGGTATCGTATCGACACTAGATGAAGCTTTTAGCAAAGCTTAGATGAAATAACAATAAAAGCAAAAGGCTCAAACATCCTGTATGAGCATATGGATACTAGTTGGAGAGCAAAAACCTGCAAAAGACTAGATGAACAAATGAAATTGCCTCCCTTTGTGCTTAAAGGAGGGGGTATTTATAGGTTTGAAGAGGCTAAAAGAGGTGGAGAGGATGGAGATTTAACTCCCTTGATTGGAGAGTTAACTCAGAAGACACAAGAGTGATCTGGGCTAATTAAGGAGTGAACAAGCCAATATAACTTATCACTCAAGAAGAAATGGAGTTAACAAGAATGCATAGGTTGATAAGTTGAGTTAAAAAACACCTAATTATGTATGCTTGGAGGCATGAAATAGTTAACTCTATGTTTAGGACAAAATCCCATGCAAATAGGAAGAAAAATGGGTCAAAACGAAGCTTTTTGTGCCAAAAACTCAAGTTCTTTCATGGTTGGAAAAGATGAGAGAGTCACCCACTGGTCGCCCCTTTCACCAGTCAAGGTCGCCTGGGGGAAACCCATGGGTGACCCATAGAGGGGAGTTCCCAGGGTGAAAAGCAAGTTTAGAGATTGTTAAGGAGGTGAAATGGAGGTGAACTACCTCCAAAAACTAGTCAAAAGGGGTCAAAATCCAAATCTCCACTTGCAAAAGATGGATCTCTTAGGGGAGATCTGGAAATAATAGGGGGAGATTTGTACTGGTTGACTGGAACTAAAACTGAAAGTGGGAGATGGCTTGGGAGGTCTTCTAGAGGGCTCCTAGGGGTGGAAATGGATGAAAAACATTAGGGAAAGGTCAAATCACAACAAATGGATGAATACAAGGCTTAGGGACAAAGTCACAAGAACAAGAAATGAAAAATTGACAAGTGTCAAAAAGTGTCAAAAGTGAGGAAAGGGTTAGCATGAAAAATGGGAAACAACAAAAGGAAGAAGAAACCACATGCTCCTAAGAGAATTGCTATTGAGAAGACATTATTTCATGATTACATGTACATGACATTGTGAATCATCATCAGGGTCCTCATGGAGGTTGTGTATGATTTTGGTGCTTACATATTTGCCTCCTTGGGAACGGTAGTCTACATTAAAGGTAGGTACCATTTTTAAACTTGTCGATTTATCTGTGATAGTACTTACAATAATTAGTATTAGTCCTATATCTGAATATATCAAAAACAAGTAATGAAAACTGAAATAATGAGCATACCATAGATCTTATGAATTCACCAAGTTGTTTGCCTTTGTCTAAGAGACCTGTAGGGATGAAAGCACATAAAACGAGATCACAAGAGATGCATAAAAGCAAGAACTAATCTACCAATGCATAAAAAAACTAAACTAAGGAAAAGAGCGGAGAAATTAGTGTGAATGAAGTGAAATACTGACATAATCAGTTGTGCAAGTAGTTGTTGGAAAGATATCACCAAGTATATTGTGAAGATGATTGCTTCTTCTTCTGCCACTGAGAGTCAGGTGCACAATTAGTCAAAAACCCTTCTCTAAACCCTAGTTTTCTTTTTGTGAAAAATCTTGTGAAAATGTCAATTTTTTGTCAATTTTCTTTATCGCATTGTGTTTGTCCCATCATTTAGAGTGGGATTGATCTTTCGTTTGTCAAAATCAATCAAAATTTATGATTTTTAAAGTATTTTTTAGCATGAGGGAAGGCAAACAGGGTCGACCCTTTTGCCAGTCCAGGTCACCCAGGGGAGATCTGGTTGAAAAATAGGGTCGTCTGGTGGAGATCTAAGAGGCCTACCTTTTTCATTCCCATACATTTGACTATTTACTTTACTATTACTGATACATTTAGACTTGTGGGACTATTGATCCTGAATTCCTGAACTATTAGACTTTATGATGTTATGGGAAAACTAATTGGGTGATGTTAGATAGATGCTTTATATTATGATGTTATGGGAAAACTAATTGGGTGATGTTAGATAGATGATTTATATTATGATGTTATGGGAAAACTAATTGGGTGATGTTAGATAGATGTTTTATATTATGATGTTATGGGAAAACTAATTGGGTGATGTTAGATAGATGCTTTATATTATGATGTTATGGGAAAACTAATTGGGTGATGCTAGATAGAAAATTGTTTCGTGATTCAATCTTGGGAATGGATGTTTGAAATGCGGTATTTAGGATCTAATTGTAATGTGACTTCCTTTATGCTTATGTGAACTTGTGATATTTTATGCGAGTGAATGTTTTAATTTGCTTCAGCTATTATATATGTGTGTGTGTGTGTGTGTGTGGAATTAACTTTGCAGTTGAGTGCACAGGTATTTCTAACAAGCCACAGAAATTGGAGATCATCCCACACACGATGTTGTTATCCGCTGTGAAGCCGATCTAGTTCCACGAGGAACCAAGATCAACTCTGTGCATGATAAAATTTTGTAATGTTGATTTGCATGTTGTTAATCGGGCTAAGTCTACCCCTCTTTTAATTTGAATTATAATTGGTGTTGTAAGAATTTTGTCTTTGAATTTCATTTTTTTAAAATTTTAAATTTGGAGACCCTTTTCATGTGCTTTAACTTGACCCTGGGAGCTCTAACTAGGCTAAACTTGACCCTAGGTTGTACCCCATGGGTCTAGGGACCTTTTTGACTTGGGTAACCCTTGGTAAACCTCCATTTGGTCACCTTAACTTCACCCTAAAGTTAAGTGACGAAATTAGAGGCATGGGAGGGAGAGGATGAGTGGGTCCAACACTCAACCCCATCCCTTTCCACTTCCCAAGGTTGGAGATGTCTCCAAGACCCACCAATTGTGGAGGACTTGACTCCAAGTGTCTCTCACAATTGGTGAGGCTACCTTGGAGTTGTGTGGTCCCTCTTGGGAGGAAAGGAAGGGGACACATGTGTCACCCATTCCCTCTTAAGCTCCACTTTTCTCTCCCACATGTTGGAGAGAGGACAAGTGGAGGGGTGAGAGAGACTTGGGGAAGGGTGAGTGACATGTGTCATCACCCATCCCATGGGTCTTACTTGTAGTGGGGAGGAAGAGTGAGGAGGTGACAAGTGTCACCTCCCCATTCCTTTAAGCTCATGGGATTGAGCTTATTTTAATCCCACTTGGAGAAGGTTATGGGTTGTTAAATTTTTGGGAAAATTTGAATTGTTGAATTTTACTTTGGGGAAAAAGATAGAGAGAGTTTTGTGGCTTATGTTGGAGGAGGTTTTGGAGAAGCTCTACATCAACCATCTTCCTTAATTGGGCTTTTAAAGGTTGGCTTCAAGGCTAAGGCCATCCCTTTGTATTTTAGTTTGCTTGCATGATGCATATGTGTGAGATTTATTTTCTTGAGATTTTATTGTTATTGTGGGGAAAATTTGTAGGGTGTTGTAAGAGCCTCTCCCACTTGGGAGAAGATGCTCAACAAGTGTGGGGTAGGGGAGGAGTGAACCTCCTCGAGGTCATTACCTTGTTTTTGTGGTGTTGTAAGCCTTGAGGGCAATATATGAGATTTTGAGCAATATGTGACATGGCTTGAGATCCAAAATATGGAAGCTTGAGGAAATTGTGTTTAAATGTGTTGGCTAGAGGCCTTATGAGGTATTTTTTTTGGGATATTTGTAGGAGTGGCACTCTTGAGTTGAGGGTGTCCACTCCCCTACCCCTTTGAACTCACCCTGGTTGAGTTCTTGTGATGTGTTTTCCATGGGTGTAAAATTGTGTTTTGGGTTGTTTTGAATGCCTTGTTGTGATATGGAATGAGTTCCCTAGTGTGTGATGACCTCCCTAGCTTGGGGGTGACCCTCTTGTGGGTCTACGGTAGGGAGGAGAGCAAGATGTGTGGTTTTCTTTTCCCTTGTGATATGCAGGTTCATAGGAGCTAAGTTGTGAAGTTGGAGAAACTCCTTGTCCTTGGAGTTGATATTTTATTTTCATTTACTCTTGAGAAAGAGCTTGGTCTACTTAGGAGTTTGCTTCATTGTTAGGTTTCAAGGAGGAGAACATGGTTCTCTCTCTCTTCTTGTAAAAATATATATTTTCATAGTTGTGTGTAAGCTATTTACTTTGCAATAGAAAGTCAAAATTGTTGATTTAATTCTTATCCTTCAAAAAGGTTGAATGAAGAAAATTTGTTTTATAAGTCAATTCATTTGTATGTAAATTTTAAGAATTTGTCAAAAAGAAGAGTTGTGGGTTTAATTTTGAGATAACAAGAAAAAAATTGTATTTTGTTATTGTGAAAAGAGAAAATTAGTTGTGGTTATGAATTAGAGGTATCTAATTAATTGTATTTGTTCTTTCTTTACAAATGTAAAAAATAATAATGCAATGAATGTATTTTGTTAGAAATATGAGTTCTTGCTTCATAGAAAATTGACAAAAAAAAATGTATATAGGTCTTTGTTTATTTGTTTAAAAAAAAAAAAATTGTAAGTGTAGAAGAAAAAGATTATAGTTGAAAATATATATATATATATAATGTGTAGGTGAATGAATGTTTTTTTTTTTTTTTTATATATGTAATATAAAAAAAAAAGTATAAACTAATTTTATCATTGTCAAAAAAAAAAACTTGAAACTACATTATATATACAATAGAATATATATATATATATACACATATTGTTATATTTCATTTCTAAATAAACTGTAAATCTGAGTGGAACTGAGAAATAAATATATATATAAATCCCAAAATGGATCATTGTCTATAATATGAAAAAGGATTGAGTGTTCGTATCACAGTTCACTATGGTTTTATTTTAAAAGAAAATGTGTTATGTTTTGGGGGGGTTCGAACCCCCCCACCACCGTTGCTGCTTATACATTGGGTGTGAGGAGGGGGCGAAGCTCCCACCCACACCCCACTCTGTGGGATGTGGGTGGGGGCTCCACCCCCTCCCCACACCCCTCACTAAAACTTAAACTGCCACGGCACCTTGCCTCCCCACAGCCCCCTTAAACTCTGCCCCCTCTGTACTACGTCGGTCGTCCGCCCGTCACTTGGCTCCTCCTCTGCGGCCTCCTCTCTCTACGGCCACCACCATTGCATTTCCTCCCCCTCACAGTCCACAACCCTACGGCCTCCTCAACACGCCACCGTCGCCCTACCTCTCCACCACAACCCCTCCATCTCTAAGCTGCCAAACAAACAAGAATAAAATTTAGGGTTTTAACATTTTTTTAACAAATATATATATATATATAAAGGAAATCCATTTCATTAACACAATAAAATACACACACACACACATATATATATATATATTTATATATCTAAGTGACATCATATGCATTTCATATGTGGCCATTAAACCTGCAACCAAAAACACAACACAAACACAAGAGCAACAAAATGAGAGGAGGAGAAAATAAAATGAGGAAATAGGGTTAGGGCTTTTACCCATAGAGAGGAAATTATAATTTATTGTTGTAGGAATTTAAGGCAAAGAGGAATTAAATTCTTTTTAAAATTTAAATTCCCTTTTCCTTTATTATTTTGTTCATTTGTATTAAGTTTGAATTTATAAAGAGAATTGGAGATGTTTAAAACAATGGGCAAACTTTATTCCTTTTGAGAGTTATTTTTATTTGTTAGTGGAATGTAAATAAATAGATTAGATCATGGATAGAAGGGTTTATTTGAATCAACTACTTTTACACAATTTGAATTTTGTGAGGCATTTATTGTAAACAGACAGGTTACATTTTAGATTGTGAAATCTAACTCTACGAGAACGATTTGAACCACACGCTATTAATGAAAATTTAATAATCTTTAAATTCCTTTGGGGCAATTTATTTAACGGAATTAAGTTAGACGTTGATTTAAACCTAGATCAGATACCTAGCAAACCTTTTTAACAGAAGTTAGTAAATCCAATTTCTGAGATCTGATCTACCAAGAAATTAGGAATAATGTAAAAAAAAAACACAGAGATAACTCTGATTGATCGAAAACATGAAGAAGAACAAATCGATCGAGCTTTGTTGAAAAAGTTTTAAATTATGGAAAATGTGAAGAAGAATAATTGATCGGACTTTGTTGAAAAATGTCCCATTAACTTAATCAACTGATTTACAAATTCAACTAGTGAGACGTAAGTAATTTATTAATCCAAATCAATAAACCTTGATCAAATTAGTTTTAGTACAATAAACCCTACTCACGCTCGTGAGGCGTTATGCTGCCAGATTTTTCCAGAATTTAGGGTTTAGTGAAGCTGAACCCTGTATGGGATTATAATATTGTTTTCACTGAGTATTGTCATTTGATTTTGGTATTTTATCATCCTCTCATGCATTTGATTTTTGGCTATTGATTTTGACTTATGTCAAAACCCCTTCATTCACATAGGTTAACTTAGGGATTCGATCGTTGATCCTAACCCTATTGGCGACGTTAACTGCGTCACGTTGACCCCCTAGTTGGCCTTCATTGCAATTGGTATGCGCACGAGAACGCATTAATCCACATTCAACTGTTATGTTTACGCCTTAAGCGTAATGCCACCGAGCACACTTATGCGTGCGAGGGGGTTTCTAGGGAAGCGTGGAAATTTTTTTGATATTTTGTGTCATGACCACATAACAAATATGGACATGACACATGTGATGCGTATCGTGACCGCATGGGAAATGTGGGCATGACAAGATTTGCCTATGCAATAGGGTCACCCAAGGGAGATCTTACTGAACATCTACATCGCATGGGTGAGATCCAATCTGATGAAAGGGGTGACCCAACCAAATTGATTTTGACTGAAATTTGATGTTTTCTGACATTTACTACATTCTGTTTTGGTTTAATATGAATATTGAATTCATCAATTTATTGCAATTTTGAAGGTTTTATGTCTTTTTTGTGAAATTTTTGCAAGTTAGATGATTTTTATGGATTTTCTGAGTTTGATGGGATCTAATAGAAAGTTTTTTTCTAATGAAAAGATATGCACATTTGTTGGAATGCTAATCGTGTGCAGTTATGGCTCTCTAAGATGAATGATTCATTATCTTCTAATGATCTTGTTGTTCTAAAGAGGGTAGGTTTGGCAAGGATTTGCCATGTTCCAGTTGTTCATCTTGTCTCCCATATTTATTGTGACATTCTGTCCTATTGGGATGTTGATAGGAACACTTTTAGGTTTCCCCAGGTTTCAGGGGAATGGACCATCACTTTATATGATGTTTACCACATTCTTGGAGTTCCTATGAGAGGACATCCACTTGTTTTACCTATCAGTGAATCCCTTGAGGACAAGGCATCCTGGGCTCTAATTATGGGGGTGAATTGTCCCAAGGATCTAACCGGCGTTCCTCTTACTATAGTACTACAGTTTTGTATTCCTCTTTTGAGGAAGTTCCTGATTAGGTTGATTGCATCAAAGATGTTTGAAGATAAGGCCTCAGATCATCTACGATGGTATTGGGCATCCATCATCCAATGCATTGAGTAGGGTACCATTTTTCATGGGGTGTTAATATCCTCATGATGGTTTACCGAGACTTCTAATGTGTTTCTCGATTTGGGGCTCTTACGTTTAGCCACTCCGCTATGATCATGAGCTAGATCTTAAAGCATATTAGGTCATATCAGAAGGAGATTCCACTTCCTGATCATAGACTTTCAAGAGTTGCTAGATGGGCTCATGTGGGCCACTTTGATACTTTGTTACATTTTGTGGCTACTCTTACAGATGTAGATATGATTTCAGACTCCTATGTGGACATGGAGGGCACATGGTCTCATGATAGGCAGATTCAAGACTACTGTCACTGTGTTTCAAAGATTTCTGATTGTAATGTTTTCGTCAAGGCTTACTATATTGAGTGAGTCCTTCAGCAGCTAGGAGATGACTTTTTTGAGGACTTGCCCCCAATTCCTACATGCTACCGATCCATCCAAGAGATGGGTGAGGCTGGCCAAAGACCTGTAGTTTGGACTCCTTTAACTTCTGAGGTTTTGATTACCAAAACCTCTAGGACCCTAAGAGGTGGACAGAGGGGAGGGAGAGGAGCTCCTTCCCATTGACTTGTTATCATGGAGAACAATGATTCTACTAATGAGGACTATATCCCTAATCGAGATGATCAGTCAGTTAATGGGTTAGCTAGAGATGCTCATGAAGCTGACTTTGATGAGGGAGAGATACCAGAGACCTTTTCTTTAGGACCTAGACCTCCTCATTCTAATGATGGGATGCAGTGCTTTGATCCTTCTTAGTAGCTCAACAATCCTCATAAGTCTTCTTTTATTTTTGAATTTTTCATTGTCCTCCTTTGTCTTAAAATTATGAATCGGCATTCCCTTTGTTTTTGTCTTTTAGGTAGTGTTGAGGAGTGGACTTTTTCCATGATGTTTTTGTTGATTTGATTAGTCCTTTTGCGAGTTTACTATCAGAGAGACTTATAGTTGATCCTGGGGTACCTACTAGAGCTAGTTGACACATTGACATCTTTGCTCTTAACTACCATGGGTGCAAGGAGAATGTTTCCTTGATATCAAATAATCTCATCCTTAGGGGTGAGAATGTCATTCTTCATGAGATGGCTCACCTTGGGATTTAAATCCCTGAATCTAGCATAGTAGGTCCTTCTCATTCTCAAGATTAGAGAAAGGCTCCTCACTCCCATAGATCTTATGGAGATTATATTTTTATTCAGAGGTAGATGAGTAGGAGCCCCGATGGTTTAGTTGAAGAGGGCCATCCCTGAGGATTTTGCCTTTTTGTTTCATCATTGTGCCCCCTTGCATGGGGAGCCTTTCCTTCTTGAGATAATTTTGTCTTGGCTCTTGTACTCTTGTAAAACTTTGAACCTTTGATTTATCTATGAAAAACTATCTCCTTATGGTTATTGCTATCATATGAATTCATATCTCTTATGTAATTTAGAAGATTTTAGAACTTTTTGATTATGTATACCCTTAACTCTAAGAATGCAAGCATGATAATGATGATATGTTTTTAGCTCTTTTCTATATATATATATATGAATGTAGGGGGCGATATGCAAATGCGAGAACACAAGCGATGCTGAAATTAAACTTATACTTCTATGAAATATCATGAGTTATGACACTAACTTTTATTACTTTGGATCTCTTTTTTCTGATTTTGGTATGAATGCATCATGGAACAAACAATATGGCTGCTCTTTTAATATGATTTTCAATCCAGGGGATTGTGTATTATCCCAGTGTATAAGACCTATTCAAGTTGGTGAGGTAAGGATTTAGAACTCAAGTGGGGAGTAGGAAAGAGATGTTCAAAGTGCTTCTGCATTTTAGGCTTTGCTAAAGGCTAAACACTGATCCTTATCTAGATAAGACAATTTGACAAGCTTTCAACTTGGACAAGTAACAAATTTTATTAGCATTCACTAGACTTAGACCATAAATTGCAAGCAAGATAGACCTAGGGTAAAGGAAAAATGGGAAATAACAAGGATGCCTATATAGAAAATGGTCCTCAAGACTATTAGACTATTAGCTTTTCTCAACTAGTGTGTGTGTGTGTGTGTGCTTTGTACCTTTCTCTTTTATTTCCTCTAATAGAATTTCACTCTTGAAGCTTTGAGCTTAGACTTATCTCCACCCAAGGGTACGAACATTAAACAATCTTCTCTCTATTACTCTCCTTTTTTTGTAACTCTCTTTTTTTATATTTTCTGAAATGCCTCACTTGATTTTCTCATTTTTTTGGGTTTTTGACTTTTATGAAAATGAATGCTTTTGAGCTTTGGATATACAATAATTTGATCTCTCAATTCTCACTTTTCTCATCACTCTTATTTTCTTTTTGATCACTCTATTTTTTTATTCACTTGTATTATAGATTGCTTCCTTCAGAGTTTTGATCATCCTAATGTTTATAGCCAGGAAGGATAAGGGGCTAAGTGCCACCAAAAGTTTTATAATCGAGTTGAACTTATTTTCTACTAGGGAAGAATTGGGAAGGTCTACTTGCAAGCTTCCTTTCAACACTATGGGTTTGAATACTGACTTTATTTAGGCTTAACATCATGGCTCATTAAGATTGGGATCAGTGTAAAGCTAAGAGCTAGGTTTTGATTAGAGTCACTGAGAATGAAGGGGGAGAATTGCAATTGTGAAACTAGGGGAATCTCAAAACCTAAAAGGATCACCTACACCTAGGCAACCTTAGACTCCTCACTAAAATTAAAATAATACAAGAGCGAGTCATTCCCTAAAATGCAATATGAATAGAATGATACTGAAATGCAATGATATATATATATATATTGGTATTTTTTTATTTTTGCAATTTTTTTGTATTTTTGAAATATTTGATTTTTTTTGTGTTTTTATGTTTTATAATTTTTATAGTTTTTAGACATAATATTTATTAAGGTGAAATGCATTGACTGTTTCACCAAATTCCTCACCTTCCATTGTGCACAAGAGATAGGCACTGTTACTGACATCTTCTTTAACCATGTAGAGACGTTTCCACTCCTTAGTGAATTTTCTTTTTCATCTTCTTTTCTTGTTCTTTGGACTACCTCTTATTAAGAGGGGCTCTCCTATTCTGTAGGGTTTCATGACATCATTTGGATCTACCCCTTCTAATTCCAAGGTCTCTCTTGGTAACGTGAGATGAAGTAAATCTTGGAAATCTTGTTGATGTAAGGGATTCCAATAAAACACTCCATCACATCTTAGTAACTCCATAAGCGTATCAAATTGGTCATACATGTAAATCTTTACATCCTACCAATCTTGAATATTTTGGAGGAACTGGGATAACTCAAAGGGAGTTTGAGGTTCCCTTTTCTCATTAGGAGGAACAAAGCCTATACTCATCCTTCCATTGGGCTCAAGTCTCAAATCCATGAAATATCATATGTAGCTCCTTGGTAATTCAAATATGACGTGATCATCTGTTTTGACCATTACTCACATTTTTCATTATTTATTAAACATTCATTTGCTTTCTTCATCTTCATTTGGGAGTCTCTCTACCATCTCAATATGTACTAAAGGTGCTTTCCATTCACCAATCTAATTTGATAGTACTGAAGCGGAGGCAGTGGGTTGCATGTGAGGTTGAGAAACTATGAACATCTTTGGGAGAATCCTTACCACATTGGTTGATTCATTCTCCATAGAATTTACTTCTTCTATTGGCATCATTGGTCTATAGGAATCTTCTGATGGCATGAGTGGCTCATATGATTCACTTTCTTCTAGTGTCTCGAGGATACGTGACTTACTTAGTGGTGTCAAAGGAGTGTAACTTTTGGTTAAGTCTTCCTTGGGATCTAAGAAGGCATGAGGGTTTGCATTTCTCAGATCTATAGTAGTTATTTTAGATACTGGCCCTTCAGTTATGTGGGGTTTTTCTCCTATGCAAGGAAAGATTTTATAGGCCAGCTGTAAATTAATCAAAAGGATTTTTAAAGGGAACTGCAGAGGTCCATCCTTTTATATCCACTCCATGATTTTCTTTGTCATTTCCTTGGGGATGATCTCTTTCTATTTTGACGGTGCCTCACTTTCTAAGGCTTTCATTTTTGCATTATTTACTATCTTTTCTAGAATTTATGTCCTCTTGATACATATCAATTGTGGTGTAGGACTAGGGACAAAAACCTTATTCATGGGAAGCTTGTAGTTGATGGGGATGCCTATTTTCTTGTTTATTGTATTATATTTTATCATGCTAAAAGACTTTGGATCTCCTTTTGCAACATTTCCCTTCCCAAGATGTAGGAATCAAACTTCTTGGAACAAGGTAGATGGCACAAATTTTATTCTGTGTAATATGTATCCAGGGTCTTCCGAGGAGTAGATTATACCCTATGTCCTTATCAATGACTTAGAAAGTGGTTGGGATGGTCTTTGGTCCTAAAGACATTGGCAATATTCCCTATTGTGGCATCCTTTGAATTATCATATCCAATTAACATGTCTCTAGATTTGGTGATGATGGTGTGTCTGTAACCCATTCTTTCTAAGAGAAAAAATGGAACTATGTTCACTACTACCTCGTTGTTGATTAGCATTATCTTGATGCACATGTCATAAATCCACACTTGTAAGTATAGTGCGAGATCTCCTTTCTTTGTTAATTCGACCTTAGAAGGCATTTTCTTTAAATCAAATAAGAACCCTAGGTCTTTGAGTTCAAAATTTAGTGGGTTTACATCAAAATCCATGTGGTTTACTTGTTCACTTAGCGGTGGTGTGATTTGATCCAGTTACTTTAACCCTATTACTTCTAATAGTGCTGAGTGATGTGAAGAAGAGTCCTTGAGGAACCTTTAATGAATGAGATATGTGTGTATGTTTTCTTTAAATCCTTGATGAGTTCATAGGGACCAATTGGAGCTGGTATTCATTCCACCACCGAGACCGTGCTTTCATGTATTTCTTTTTGCTCCTTGTTGAGTTCTCCTTCTTTTTCTTCGTCATGTAATATTTCTACTAGTCCTAACATCCTAGCTTCTCATTTTTTCCCTAGTTGTGGTGGGATATTTGTGTTGATACCTTGGATGGCATTGTTTTGATTAGATGTTTATGTGTCTTTGTGTGTGGGAAATGGGTCCTGATAGATTTTCTTGTATGCATTTTGTAGAGCTATTGGCACTTGTGTTTGCCTTAGTCCTTTATTATCCAACATGACCTCTTGTGTATTTAGAAACATCTCTATGAATAATTCTTGTTGGTCTTTCGACAACCTTGCTTTGAAGCTATTATACTCCCTACAAGACTTTGTGTTGTGCCCCCTAGTCCTGTGGAAAGAACAAAATTGATTATACTTGTAGGTGGGCCTTTTGTATCTTTCATCATTTGTATTTCCATTTTTATTCCAAGATTGATAGTTATCTCATGGGTAGTATGTGTTATTTTAAGGGTGATAAATTGCGTTGACATTTGCTGAATAGTAATATCTTCCATTGTAATCATTCCTCACCTTCTTGACTAGGGGTTAATATGTCACCCCGTCAGTCATTGTGTTTCTGTTATTCTTGAGGATCTTAATGTTAGGTGCATTATTTTTGGTATCCTAATTTATCATCCTTTTGTTTGACCCATAGGTCCTTCTGCCACTATTAATGGTTGTTTGGTCAATCCATAAGGCACATTCCAAAGCTTCTTCATAGGATTTGTAAGGCAATTTTTGGACTTCTTCCCTTGTATCCCTATTCAAGGCATGCAAGAAGAGATTACACAGCTCGTGATGATCCATGTTTGGAGAACTTGTTGAAGAATAGAGAACTTATCTCCATTAAGTGATGAAATGGGCCACTAATTCATTAGGTTATTGTTTCATGGTCAAGAATTCTCGGATTCCTATATTCACAAGTTTGTTCATATCGAAAGCCATGACAAACTCTCCTATTAATTGTCTGAATGAGTGTATCGAGGCCTCTGGTAGGTGATAATAACAATCTAGGGCTTTTCCTTCCAACATATTTGGGAAGATTTTTGTGACAACCCCATCCCAAGGGAGGAATTCTCTTAGAGCAGTTGTATATGCCTTGATGTGTGAATTGGGGTCTCCTCCTTTGAACTTTGGGAGATCTGGTAATAATCATAGTAACAGAACACTTCTTATAGCCACATGTCAAGTGGCTCCTTTAAATACTCTAAGTATGAGCCCATGGGTGGGCTTTGATAACCCAATGCCATTGTTTGATTCGCTTGATTTCCTTGTATTGCTTGAGTGTTTTAAGTATAGGAGGATTCCCATTTGGGAATATGTCATTACTCCCATTTCATGAGTAGTAGTTGAGGTAAGGGTGATTCTGAGATGCCCACTGGTCCTATTCAATTCTAATGTGTTCATGTGATTTTTGTCTTCTTTTTGGGACATGTTTTTTTTTGCTCCATAATAAAGATATATTATATTTATGAATTTCAAAAAGTTACATCTATGCCATATTGGCTTGTAGAGAGTTTACATGTATGCCATGACTACTTCACTGACTACTACTACCACTACCATCTCCTTATAAAATGTCCACGCGGGGCCAGACCAAAATAGTGCAGACACAAGCTGGTCACGCAGGATCCCAAAGCCAAGCCATATCAGAAACTATAGACAAGCCCATAACCTATAAACAAAGCATTGACCCTTACACTAAGAATAGATATTGAAATCATAAGTAATTACTTATCTAACCACCAGCAATGACCTCAAGCTACTTATGTTTCATAGTTGTGGATCTTTTGGTTAAACTCCTTGACCCATTCAAACCTATGCACCTTAATCAACTGGAATGTTTTCAACAGCAAATTTGCCCCAATACGAGCATTTTGCCTGTGCCAACTCAATTTTATGCCCTTGATATCTAGAATAAATGGATAATACTTAACAACACTACCTGGGTCTGCAAAAGATGAATATCCTTAGGACACGGAAGCCCTACATTGAAGGTAGCAATAGCTAGGGTTTCCTCCAGTCTGCCAAGCACATCTGGAATAAACATTCTACGTGTGATTGCATTCACCCATGTTTTGTCTATATTCATATCTAGGAGAGAGGCCACAAACCTAGAGTTGAGGTCTGTGTCCACTTTGTAACATTCCCCTTCATTAATGAAACTCTTCCCCATCATCATTTTCACCGCCCCTAAAACTAGTTCATCGTTCTGTTGCAACACTCTCCTCAAACACAGATTAGTAATCTTACCTAAGAATGTCATATGCTGATTTTAACTAACCAGTCTAATCAGGGTGTCCATGCCACCACACCTTATGCTATCTATAGGAAAGTGAAGAACTATCTTGGCTCTCTCAAACATGATTGAGGGATTGCATGACAAGCATGTGTCAGGCTCTCTAAATAAACCTTTGAATAAAGCTAGAAGTGCTGAATGCACTACACACCATAATGACATTGCCCTTTCACTCTAACAGAACCTTAACTCAAATCCTTTATGTGATGAGTGCCGCTCTAAATTCTCCCTTGTGTGGTCGCCAACTCACCCTTTAGCCTCCTTGAAGAGCTCGGGTAATGATTTAGATTATACCATGAGCGGTCTACTAAATGAGGAGCCAAATCTAGCTATGATGATCTTACGATCACCGGATTATGAGGTCAAAATGTTTAAATAGAGCATGAAACCAATGTAAAGCCCTTACCCTATCTTTGGATTCTGAACCAGAATTCCACCCACTATTTTTGGGACATGTTGTTCTACCTCCAGAGTTCTAATTCTTTGTACTAGCATTGTAATGAGGTCTGTAGGTGTAGGACCTCTAGGCACCTCTTCATTTCTATGGATTTCCTTGTCAATTTTGTCATGATTTTGCATTTCTTCTCGTAAAGCAACTTTTAGGGCCTCTTGAGCATCCTTGGCCTCTTGTAGATTCCTCTCGAGCCTTCTTACTTCATCATCATGATGAGTACTTGAATTGATTGTGGAGGGTTGGTCCATGTGATGAACTTTTGACCTCATTTGTATTCTTCTTTCTTTATGAGGTTCTCTTATGTCTTATTCATAATCTGAATCTTCATAGTCATAGGAGTTTGAAACTGGTGCATTTGGATCAAGTGGCACATACCTGTTGAAAGAGGGGGTTTTTGGCTCCCTTGATGAAATGTTTCCTAAGTTCTAGTCTAGTTCCATCATATTTGAGTGTGTCATAAACACCACCAAATAAATGGAGTGAGTGAAGGCGAAGGTGGCAAAGGCATAAGTGGTAGAGACAACGAAGATGACTAGGAAAGAAAGAATGGATAGACTCTGCAAAGATATGCAAAAATCACAACAAAAGTTTTGGCTCTTCACGTCGGGTTCACCAAAATATGTGGTGAAGTTGACGTTGTATGTGATAATGATGATGGAAAATGGATCCAAGTGATTCGAACATAAAAAGCATAACCAAGATGTTTTTCCCTTCATGTCGGGTTCACCAAAATATGTACACTCAAAAACATGACTCGGTGGCCTGGGACGGTCGAGTCATCTTTGGTACGCACATGGACCCCTCTCCTTTCCATAGGGTGAACCTCCATGTCACTCTTGCTCTCATGGAAATAGCCATTCAAGAGGAGATGAGACACGGGAGTGGTTTGGCTCACTTGAGAGATGGACTTCGTGGAGAGTGGTCGATCGGTCTTGGGTCCTTTCTTGTGTTTTGATTCTAATCTGATGTTTTGTGACCTTTATTGTTAAAATAACTATATAACCCAAAGAATCACTAGGCACCATTCTTCTGTTTGAATGCCTAAGATTCCAACACTTTGTGGGTTGACGATTGTTTTCATTGATACTTCTGTTGTATTGGAGTTGTTTGAATCGTTGGATAATAACCTATGTTTGAAATATCCTCAACCTATGTTGTAAAATTGATTGTTGATCTTGTTGTGGTCTAGGGTGGATCTCCTCAATCTTATCAAGGATTGCCCTCACCCACTCTCCTCTAAGCCCAAGGTACATTCATGAGCCCAAATCAAGAGAGAGATGGCTAAAGTTAACCTTGATTTGACTTAGGGTTTGTTTGACCTAAGGTTTGACTTTGTGTTGACCTTGTGTGGACATTGTGTTGAAATCAAGGGTTTGAGTAATGTTGAGCAAAGTTTACCTTGTGTTGGAATCAAGGGTTTTGACTAATGTTGACCAAAGTTGGCTTTGTGTTAGAATCAAGGGTTTGTAAATGTTCTATGATGCTAATGTTTTTGTGCTTTTTGATTTTTGGATGCATGCAAGCCTATATGAATATAAAACAGTATTTTTGTGCTTTTTTTGAGTATTTATAGAAATAAAGTGCTTTGTTTCTATTCTAGGAATTAAAATATTTATGCAATCTAGTATGAAGTTATCTAACGCAATTGATCTATGTTTTTGTTTTGCTTTTCTGAATATTTGGAACAATTACTCTAGGAAAAAGGAAATTGATTTGAAATAAAACTAATCTATGAACTTTTGAAAGTAAACTAAACTAACAATGCAAAATCGACCTATCCTATCAAGGAAATGGCAACATGCATTTACTATTTCTAAGAGCAAATTGAGATTTTCTAATTACTATGAAATAAAAGCACTAAGGAACCTAGAATAAGAGACGTGTGAGCCTCCACTACCCTTATAAATCCTTGTGTTAGCAACCTCTTATCCTCTTGCAGTAGCAGGGAGATCCTCTTGGTAACAATAGAAAAGGGATGCAGAAAGAGCTTTTGAAAGCTTGGATGAGAGCTCAATGTGAGCTTGTGAGTATTGTGGCTTACAATTTGGGCAGCATATTGACACTAGATGAATCTTTTAGTAAAGCTTAGATGAAATAACAATAAAATAAAAATGCTCGAACATCCTATATGAGCATATGGATGCTAGTTGGAGAGTAAAAACCTACAAAAGATTGGATGCACAAATGAAATTGCCTTCCTTTGTGCTTGAGGGAGGGGGGTATTTATAGGTTTGAAGAGACTAAAAGAGGTGGAGAGGATGGAGAGTTAACTCCCTTGATTGAAGAGTTAACTCAAAAGACACAAGAGTGATCTGGGCTAATTATGGAGTGAACAAGACAATATAGCTTATCACTCAAGAAGAAATGGAGTTAACAAGAATGCATGGGTTGACAACTTGAGTTAAAAAGGAGCTAATTATGCATGCTTGGATGCATGAAATAGTTAACTCTATGTTTAGGATAAAATCACATGCAAATAGGAAGAAAAACATGTCAAAATGAAGATTTTTTGGGCCAAAACTCGTGTTCTTTCACAACTGAGAAAGATGACAGGGTTACCCACTGGTTTCCCCTTTCACCAGTCAGGGTCACCTGGGGGTGACCCATGGGTGACCCACAAAGGGGAGGCCCCAAGGTGAAAATCAGGGTTGGAGATTGTTAAGGAGGTGAATTGCCTTCGTAAAGTAGTCAAAAGGGGGTCAAAATCCAAATCTTCACTTGCAAAAGATGGATCTCCTGGGGGAGATCTAGAAATAATAGGGGGAGATTTCTACTGGTTGACTAGAACTAAAAATTGAAAGTGGGGAATGGCTTGGGAGGTCCTCTAGAGGGATCCTAGGGGTGGGAATGGATAAAAACACTAGGGAAAGGTCAAATCACAACAAATGGATGAATACAAGGCTTATGGATGAAGTCACAAGCACAAACATGAAGTCAACAAGTGTCAAAAAGTGTCAAAAGCAAGGAAAGGGTTAACAAGACAAAAGGGAAAGAACAAAAGGAATAAGAAACCACATGCTACCAAGTAAATCACTACTGAGAGGGCATTATTTCATGCTTACATGTACATGACAAGGATTGTGATTCATCATGGGGGTCCTCGTGGAGGTTGTGCATGATTTTGGTGCTTACAGTGCCCGAGTGCAGGGGAGTATAATTTGGTCATTTTATGCATTTTTCTCATATATTTTGGCTTAATGGTATGTTTGATGATTGGTTATAGCTTCTAACAACATTTTTGTAGGTCATTCACTATCTATTTTGTAGGCTTTGGTCATTTCACAAGCCTCCATAATGCCCAAACCATTTCAACGCCTATCCAACACATAGTAGTGCCCAAACCATTCAGATTAGTGCTCAACTTTTGACATCCTTAAACTTTGTATTTTTATCATTTTAGGGCCTAATTATCAATTTGATTTGTTTGATGTTGTACTAATCTTGCTAAAAACACATTTTGCAGGTTTATATCTCTTTGTTTTGCAGGATTAATCCATTTTACAAATCCTTACTCTGCCCTAGCTAGATCAACACTCATACATACTGCATTAGCACCCACAAGACAAGTATGCCATTTCTCCTTCAATGCCTAGTTTTTATGAATTAGTGCCCATATCCTCTGATTTAGTGCCTAAACCCTCTATTTCAACGCCTGACTCTATCAACACTGAAACAATTTGTTTTAACGTCCTATCTCTATTTTCACAAATTTGCTAACTTTTTGACATTTTTCTTGGACTAATAATTATTTTTACAGTATCATTCACTTGTCCAAGACCATACCAAACTACTAACACTTGTTTACTGCCCCACAAGTCAAAGGAATTGTATTTTTTCACTAATTTATGCATTAAATTAATGTAGGGGTGAATGAATTTTATGTTCTTTGTCTTAGGGTGTTAGGAGGTGTATGCTCTCCCCTCACACCATTTGATGATCTTGGGGATCAAAAACCTTCTTTCACTCTCTTTGCTTATTTTTAATCCTAGGGTCTTTCATGTTTATGCTCTCCCCTTGCGCTTTGTGCGATGTTGGGTGACCAAAAACACCTTGGATTATTCCCTTTAGGAGGCATGCCTTGGAATTCATCCCCAAGGGGATGACCTCAACCATGTGTTCTGACATGGTATATAAACATTGTGAGAATCAAAAGACTCACTTCAGAGGAAGGACCCTCTCCCTCCTTATAAAGACCCCAAGACCCTCAATCCATGGAGACTTGTGTTGGTTGGCACTTGGTTGGCTAGGGACACCCCCATTCACGAAGTCCACCCCCATTCATGAAGTCCTCCCCCATACCTTATGTATATTGGGACACCCCCTAGAAGCTTGCTCATCCTAGTTAAGACCTTTGGCCCTCATATCCTTTGGTACATTGTAGCCACATGGAGGAGAAGAGCTCATGATAGTACCTTCATTAGTTGAGATAAAATACACTTTGGGAAAGACGTTTGTCTCCAAAGTAAGGGGTGTGAGATGGTACATGACTTTACATTCCCTACCTATCCAAGTACTGATAAATGGTATCAAGGGGATGGAAAATGCCATTATCTAATAGTGGGGGTTGAAGTCACACCTAAGTGAGTCCATAGGATATGACACTCCTTGATTGAATAAATACTAGGCGTGTGCAAAAGTTTTTGGCATGTTTTCTTGTGATATACCCATAAAAGCCATTTGTTATCCATGGAGGTTCATAGCCTTGCGCACCCATTTCTGAAAGTCGTCAAGCAACCATTATGTTTGTTTGTTTGAAATCTCTTGCCAAATTGAAACCACAAACACTTTGAAACCAAAACAATCTCTATTAGCACTTGATTTTCATCAATCAGTGCCTATCAACTCTCTGTCAACACCCAAATGGCCTCTGTTAGCACCTTGTCAATTGTTTCAACACCCATTTGGCACCCTTTGGTGCCCATCAGCCTTTTGGCAGCACCTAGACTCTCTATCTTAGCTCCCAGTCCGGAACCTGCACCAAACCTAAAGAAATTGTCATTTTGGTCACCAATTTGGTCCTTTCATCTCACCCAATGATATTTTGCATCTAAAATCACCTAAATTTCTATCATCTTCAATCACCCCCATCCATTCAAACCTTAGCTTGTGATCCACTATCTTGATCCTTGTCCCAAAATCAACATCAATCATCCAAATCCAATCAACATCAATCATCTAAATCCAATCAACCTTAATCAAATTCTAATTATCCAACCCATCCAACAAATCCAATCCATCACTTTCCAAGGTTAGAACCTAGATCATTTCATCCTCTTGTTTATATTAAGCTTAAGAACTTGTCTATCTTAAGTTTAGTGTAAACTCAAAATCATCCCCACTTGAATAGACTAGCTTAGGAGCTTAAAGTCTTCCTAAGTTGTTGGACTTCAAGAATCACTTCTTTCTTGGTGTGTCTTGTCTACCCCAAGTAAGACAATCTCATTATCCCCTTGCTTAGACTCTTTGTTCACCCTAAGTTTGTAAGGATGTCATCTTACCTACATGTATAAGTGATCTAGATTTGCACTTAGGAAACTCATCACCCCATGACCATTTGTCCACATCACCAAACTCCAATCATATTCATCCTTTTATGCCTCCTACCACACGATCACAAGCTAAGAGAAAAATGGATTCTCGCTATCAACCCCTCTCTCCACATGGTTCCACCACAAGCAACATGGAGAGGTACATCAATCAACCCAAGATGGGTGAAGCATCCATACGGCAACCTATATATTCCCCCACATTTGTGTATTTCCTTAATGAAAAAGGATTTCATAGCAAATTTGACCAATTCCTTGACAATCATAAAGATGAATTCCTCGAATACCTCATTGAACATGGAGCATGTCTCCCCCACTCATTTGATCAAGACAAACTCAAAACAATCATGCATGATAAGCTGCCATCACCCATTCACGATCAACCTTGGGGACATGCCCCTAATCCCAAAAATCCCATTTATGACAATACTTGGGCTAACTTCCCTACAACTATCAACATCATCCACACCATTGATAAACATGTAGTGGTAATACCACATCACAACTACAAGTGTCAGACCCTCCTTATGGTCTACCATACCACATGCTACCATCTAAATTTTCAACTTCTACCGTGCCTACCAATGTAAGTACACTTTTCATACCACCCCATCAAACATTCCTCAAAGCACTTCCAACACCAACACCATTACATGTAAACACTTCCCCCCTTGGTCATCCCACAAAGGATGACTATCACCCAAACAATGTTACCCCTATAGTACCTTCATAAACACATCTTCAATTGCAACATCCTTTCACATCTCAACCACACCATCAACCTAAAAACCCCTTAGCAATTTATATGCATCCCACACAAACATACCACTTAACCACTCATCAACATCCTCCCCATGTTGCTTCTATGCAACATTAACACATCACTGAACACCAACAACCACCTTTCCAATCACAATATATAAACACTCATCTGCTCACACCCAACCACAACATAAAACATATGGACCCCATGTTTACTCACAAGCCATGGGTCTACCTCCATATAACCCCAACAATACGCCATCCCACAACAATTGTCATTCCATAAAAATTCACAACAATCACTGCTTCAATTTGTATCACAACCTCCTCTTGCCAATCCTTTCAATCAAGAATGTCAAGAAATGAAAAATGCTCTCAAGAACCTCCAACTAGGGACTCAAAATAAACATTATAAGTTTGAAGACTTATGTCCCTATCCATTTGATTGAAACATGACAACCATATCTTTTCTTTAACATTTTGAAGTACCCAAATTTGATAAATACAAAGGAAAAGGGGACCCCCATGACCACATCAAGGAATTCTTCATGGCATGCCAAGAATTGTCCTATTATGATCAATTCCTCCTTTGTCTTTTCACATGAAGCTTAGGAGGCCAAGTCTTAGAGTGGTTTATGCACTTGCCTTATGGCTCCATCTCCACCTTCACTGATTTATCAGAAAAATTTGTCATTCATTTCTCATACAACATAGAACATGGAATCACCATGCTCAACCTTTGTAATACTAAACAATGAAATGGTGAGAGTTTTATTGCATACTTACAAAGATGGATAGCCCTTGCTAGTAGGTTACCTTGGACAACACCCTAAAAACAACTCATCCATATCTTCATCCAAAACTTGAACCAAGAAATGGCCTTTCACTTGCAAGTGCATTGTACATCCACCTTTGATGAGATCATATAGAAAGGTGTCACCATCAAAAAGGCCCTTATAGCAAATGGTTTAGTCAAAATCTACAATAGAAATGATAACAAAAAACCATCCAATGACAAACCTAAATTTTGTGCTAAAAATAAAAATGTTGTATGAGATGACACTACTGATTCCAAGTTCATTCAAATAGCCTCTCCTAAACCTAAAGAGACACACATTACACAAAATATTTCAAACAATGTCTCTATGCTATCTACTCCACCAAAATGAAACCACCCCAATAATCCAAAATGTAAGTACACTCCTTTGGGTGAACCTTAGGAAGTTGTGTTCTAAAAACTAGTCCAAGTCAACATGGTTAAGTTTCCCAAGACCAAAACTTTTGATGAAAACCACCCTAAACCCGCATAGTACAAGGAAAATGAGTAATGTGACTATCATCGTATCAAAGGACACTCCACTGGAAAATGTATGAAATTAAAGAATTATATCCAAGATCTTATCGATCGTGGCGATATCCAAGTGGAAGGAATCAACAACACATCACCCAATGATGGCTTAGGAGTCTACCAAGACCATCTTCCCAATCACAACAACCCATCCACATCCATTCCATCATCATTCAAAACCAATCCTAAAAAACAAGCCAACAATATCAACTACAATAATGTTCCACCTCTTTATAATAATGTAGTAGGCCATATTGATTTCGACTCCACATGTATTGCTACCATCAAAATCAAAAGCAATACCCCCGAATGTGTTGTTACCACCCAACATGGGCATGTAAGTATCAAGGGACCATCCCCCTCCTCCACCATTACTAATTTTGAATATAACCTCCTCAACCATCTTGGGAAGACCCCCACACAAATTTCCATCTTGGAACTCCTTAAGACATCCACCATCCATCATGAAATCCTTGACAAGGCCCTCCGAGAATCCCATGTCCCCACTGACATTCCACCCACGTAGTTCAAAAATCTAGTGGCTCAATTGTCCACATCTTACCATCTCACTTCTATCTAATTTGATATGCCAGCTATTGACCCCATCCATAATAAAGAACTCAAAATCAAAGTTAAAATTGCAAATCACAAAGTCAAGAGAGTACTCTTGGATAATGGATCCGTTTGAATATATGTACCTTAAAATTCATACAAAAATTGGGATATTCAACAACTGATCTAGAATCTTTGGTCATCTCCATCAAAGCATATAACAACATGGAATGAGAATCAGAAGGTACTATATGTCTCCCTATCAAAGTAGGTCCCCTCACGCTACCCACTCTATGTGGTTGATCTTGACCTCCCATACAATCTTCTCCTCGGTCAACCATGGTCGCATGCCATGCAAGCCGCTCCATCCACCTATCACTAATGTCTAAAGTTTCCCCATAATGGCATCAAAGTCACTATTCCTACCCATCAACAACCATTTGAGTATTGTAAAGCTTTGGAGGTTGTCTGTGATAGACAATTTCATTTCCCAAACACCTATGGGGAACATCTCAAAGATCCCTCATCCACCTCATCCACCTCGTCTCATCCTTCATCCACTCCATCCACCATAACTGATCCATCACATGCTTTGATATCTTCATCTACACCAACCACTCAAGTATCCCAAGTCAAGATCATAGACAAAGGGTGTGGTGAAAATGAGCTTTGCAACGCCTTCCATGTGGGACAATTGCCTTTGGTCCCCCGCACCCATGTCCATCACCTACAAAAGAAGGATCAAGAACAAAAGCACAAGATTGATGACAAGATCCCCTTTGTCCCAACACAGGTCTCCTTCTAGAAGAAGTCATCGAAGCATCCTTGAATGATTGGTTATACCATGATGAGACCCCTCTAGAAAAAGAAGATCTTGAATATTTCAAGGAAAAATATCTTGTACCATTCCACATATGTACCAGAATTCCCTACCATGGAAAAGGGCTTGGCATCAATGAGCAAGGTACCATAGAACCCATTCTAGTTGATCCCACATCTCCTAAGCAATACACCAAGTATTTTGGTTTAGGATAACACCGCCCACTATGACAATCAATGAACCAACTAAAGCTTTAGTAGATATGGCTGAGTCTTCTTCTACTATTAAAAAAATTGTGCTGAGTGTCATCATAGCTTCATGTTAAGATATTTATCTCTCGTGTATCTTCCTTGACAACACCAACTTCCTCATTGAACTTCCACTCATCCATCATGATCTCATCACCTGAGATTACCAAGAACCACTACCTCTCAATACATTCCAAAACGACGAGGCTCTCTCTACATTCCTAGAACTCTGTGACACCTCACAATATGACATATGCTTGAATGTTGATGCCTACTTTGGGGAAGAGGATATCCTTAGTCCAAATAAAAAATTAAAAAATAGAAAATTGTCCCCTTGTGAAAACCTCTCTAAGGCACTATTGGACACAAAAGAGAAAAATAAAGATGTATCTCCTAGTGAAAACCTCTTCGAGGCACTAGGAGATGAGGATCTCCATCTTCCTCCCATACCCTCCTACAAGTAGGAGCGTTCCATCATCCTTATTGAAGGCACACAAGAAATCAACCTTGGCACATAGGAACAACCTAAGTTTACCCACATTGTAGAAAGCCTCGCTATCAAAGAAAAATCCAACCTTTCAATTGTACTTCATGAGGTACAGTTATCTTTTCTTGGTCTTATGCAGACATACCAGGGTTAAATCCTTCCTTGATGGTTCATCATATTGTGGTACATCCAGAAGCACGACCTGTCAAACAAAAACTCTGCAAGATGCATACTCAAGTTACCCTTCTCATCAAAGAAGAATTATAGAAACTATTGGAAGTCAGCTTCATTCACCCTATAGACTACCCTGAATGGGTTTCTAATATTGTTCTAGTTGCTAAGAAACTTGGGGGCATTCAAGTATGTACATATTTCTAAAACCTAAACAAAGCATGTCCAAAAGATGATTTCCCACTCCCTAATATCGACATCATTGTGGATTTGACAGCTAGACATGAAATGTTCTCCCTAATGGATGGATTCATTGGGTATAATTAGATCAGGATTACTCCTGAAGATCAACATAAAATAGCCTTCACATGTCTTTGGGGTACTTACTGTTGGCAAGTCATGCATTTTGGCCTTAAAAATGTAGGAGCAACTTATCAACATGCCATGACCACTATTTTCCATGACATGTTGCACAAAATCATGGAAAACTATGTAGATGATCTCCTTGGGAAATCAAAAACAGGGGAAGAACACCCTAAAATTTTATGACAAATATTTGAGCACCTAAGGGAATACAAACTATGCCTCAATCCCAAGAAATGTGTCTTTGGTGTCACATCAGGCAAGCTTTTAGGGTTCATCGTCTCCCATAAGGGAATTGAAGTAGATCCAGCAAAAGTCACTACTATTACAGAAATTCCACCACCAAAATCTCTCAAACAACTTCAGAGTCTCCAAGGCAAGATTTAGGCTATCTGAAGGTTCATCGCTTAACTTGCAGACAAATGTCAACCCTTCTCTCATTTATTGCAAAAGACACACATTTCAAATGGGATCAAAACTATCAACATGCATTTGACCGCATCAAGGACTACTTGGCTTCACCCCTAGTCCTTATGGCACCCCTCCCTAGAAGGCCCCTACTATTGTACATATCTGCCACTTCAGTAGCACTAGGGACATTTTTAGCACAACATGTTGAAACTAGTTGTGAAAGGTCTATATACTGCATCAACAAGACTCTCATCATCTATGAGCTTAACTATACACCTATGGAATGAGCATGTCTAGTTGTCATCTTCTACTCTCAAAAGTTGCAACACTACATGTTAATTCACTCAATCAAGCTCATCTCAAAAGTCAACCATCTCAAATACCTACTTTCCAGGACTTCACTCATAGGAAGAATGATAAAATGGGTAATGTTACTCAAAGAGTTTGACATTAAGTATGTTGATTAAAAAGCCATCAAGGGATAAGTAGTGGCAAACCAGTTAGCTAAGGCACCTCTCACAAATCATCAACTACTTTCTATTGATTTCCCAGATGAATCCATTCTGACTACAATAGAATCATCAATATGGAAGTTGTACTTTGATCGATCCTTCACAAATCATGGTTCAGGGGTAGGAATACTCTTGGTAACTCCCCAAGGAGACTACATTCCTAAAGCATACAGGCTTGCCTTCCCTTGCACAAACAATGTGGCTGAATATGAAGCCTTGATTATTGCTCCTAAAATGGTATCTCAATGGAACATCTAGCAATTACAGGTTTATGTAGACTCCCAATTGGTTATCGAATAGGTCAATGGTGAATATCTCACAAAGGATGACAAACTTATCCCCTACAAGCAAATGGTTGATGAGTACAATTTGTTCTTAACCTACATTTAGTTTCAGTAGGTACCCCAAATACACAACAAAATAGTTGATGCCATGGCCACCATTGGATCCCTCTTAGACATGCCTCATGACAATCATCAGTGTGAGCTCCTTATGGAACCACTCCTCATGCCAGCATATCGAGTCACCGAGTTAGAGTTTGTATGTGAGATTATTGGTCCTAAAAATACCTAGTACCATGACATTTATGTCTATCTCCAACATCGCACCTTCCCACCTGACTCCTGTCACAAATAACAATGATCCCTCATCCGTCAAGCCTCTCGCTACACCATTCTCATTGATAACCTTTATTATCAAAGCTATGATGGCACTCTCATATGATGTTTCAACACATAAGAAGCTTCCCTCGCACTACTTGAAGTCCACGTAGGTATCTATAGTACCCACACAAGAGGTATTATCCTAGCCAAAAAAATCTTACATATAGGATATTACTGGCCAACAATGGAGCACGATGCATGTGAATATGTGAAGAAATGTAAGCCTTGTCAGTAACACGGAGATATCATACATGCTCCCTCTTAAGCATTGCAACCAATCACCACACCATGGCCCTTTTCTTAGTGCGGCCTAGATCTCGTTGGAAAGATTCACCTGCCCTCTTCTGATGGACACAAATTCATCATCACTGCCATTTAGTACTTTACCCAATGGGTCAAAGACATTCCCCTCACTTTTACCACTGGTACTCAAATCGCCAAATTCATCCTCTACCACATCATTTATTATTATGGCATCCCATCCGCCCTTATCATAGATAATGGTAAACCCTTCAAAAACAATGATGTTTGTGCCCTTTATGAACACTTTCATATCTAATATCACTGGTCCACTCTATTAGAATTAGGGCACACAACTGAGAGGGGGGGTGAATCAGTTGTGCAAAACTTTCTCCAATTTACACACTTAAATCCTTTTAGTGATTAGTAGTATATTAAACATGAAACATAATGCATTCAAATCAAAAGCAGAAACTCATCAACACATGAGACACCAAGATTTTGATGTGGAAAACCCAGTCAAGGGAAAAACCACGGGGTGATTAACCCAAGAATGTATTCTCTGTTAGAAGAATAAAAAGAACAAATGGCACATGCTAATTAGGGCTCACTGCCCGAGTACACTACTCACAAGAGGCTCACTTCCTACAAGAGACACACTGTCTACAAGGAAATAAGTATCACATACATGAATTGGAAAATAGCATCTTCACCATGCTTGAATCAGTTCCATTAAAGCCCAAAAACTTCTACTCTACTTTTCGCTCTCTTCTTTGCTACCACACTCTCATCACCACAAGACACACTCCAAAATGAATTCACAATCCCTTATTTATACAAGGCATTGACTTAGGAACAATCATCTAAGTCCGCAAACACCTACAAGAACATCTGCAAGACGTGTAATACATCCGGTTGGCCAGTCTCAAGAAGAACACCAATATCCGTGGTTATTCTTCAAATGCAAACTCTAACTTCAATGCAGACCACCAACATTAACTGGACATGATCCAATGATCATCATAACCTTCCCTGAATCACCAAGAACATCCGCACTTCATCATCCTACTGGAATTCTTCTCTCCTTCATCCGGAGCTTCAAGAACACAGTCTATCATCACTGTCACAAATGAATAGGCTCTTCCAGACCTTCAACCCATGAACAAATCTAGTTGATACTTCACAGGGACGTTCTCATCACTCCCTCAGATCCGCAGAATGGGATAATGAAATTCTGGATCTCACCGGACCTATCTGTGGCACTCTGTCACTTCTAAACACTTGCCAGAACTAGTTCTACTTGATCGACCATAACTTCTTCAGATCTTCATGTGGACCTCTGAAAACTTGACTGGTGCATCTCAAGACTTATATCTACAAACCCTTTAAACCGCATCCTCTGATCCTCAACCTATGAAGGACTTTTACCTTCTTGTCATCACTGTTCTTCATTGTTCCTGATTGAGACTTATTTTCTCAATATCCTTAGCACACAGCTCATCTGATCCTTCTCATTAATGCAACATGAGTATGTTGACATCAATGACAACACCGGTTAGGCACATACTTGCAACAATCTCCCCCTTTGTCATTGATGGCAACATATGATGTGAAAAACCATCAAGACAGGAACTTCTCCTTGCTGTTACAACTCCCCCTAACAGTAACAACTATTCACATGTCTTCTCTTCCTTTATTGCTCCCCCTTTGATCAGCAACCACTTATTTTTCACATGTCTTCTCTCCCCCTTTGACATCAATGGCAAAGGGCTCATACTTGCAACTCTATTACTTTAGAACATACTAGCTGCTCCCCCTGAGTAGCAGCTCCCTTATCATCAATCTGGATCACAAGATATGACTGTGATATACACCGGATTGATGTACATCAGTGCATCCTAGTTCATCACCGGAGGGGCAATAACCCCTAACTTCTCCCTGAGATACTCAAAAGAATCCTTGGGAAGAGGTTTAGTAAAAATATCTGCAATCTGATCCTTGGAGGGCACATACTCCAATCTAACTTCATCCTTGTTCACTTGCTCTCTCAGAAAGTGAAACTTGATAGATATATGCTTAGTCTTAGAATGCAACACCAGATTCTTAGAAATATTTATTGCACTTGAATTATCACAGAAAATTGTGATAGGCTCCTCATATTCTACTTTAATGTCTCTTAGCATCTGCTTCATCCACAAAACTTGAGTACAACTACCTTCTGCTGTAATGTATTCTGCTTTAGTTGTAGACAGGGATATTGCCTCTTGTTTCTTGCTTAGCCAAGAAACCAATCTTTCTCCCAAAAAGAATCCTCCTCCACTTGTACTCTTCCTATCATCCACATCTCTTGCCCAATCTACATCTGTATATGCATGAAGAGAAAAATTATGATCTCTAGGATACCACAGACCATACTCAACTGTTCCTTTTAGGTACCTAAAAATCCTTTTATTGCCATAACATGAGATTCTCTGGGATCAGCCTGGAATCTCGCCACAAGACCAACAGCCTGCATTATATCTGGTCTACTTTGAGTGAGATACACTAATCCTCCAATCATTGATCTGTACTTTGTTTGATCTGCCTTAGGAGAGTCATCATCTTTGCTCAACTTACATCCGGTTGCCATGGGAGTGTTCATTGGCTTTAAATCTTCCATTCCAAATTTCCTCAATAATTCTTTCACATATTTGGTCTGAGAAATAAAGATTCCTTTCTTTGTCTGAGTAATTTACAGACCCAAGAAGAAATTCATTTCACCGAGCATTGACATCTCAAATTCACTTTTCATTTGATTTGCAAAGGTTTTACACATACTGTCTCTTCCTCCAAAGATGATATCATCAACAAATACTTCAACAATCAAGATGTTTTCATGATCAATTTTGAAATATAGGTTATTATCAGCAGTACCTTTGTTGAAACCAATATCAAGAGATGTTTGTCCAGTCTTTCATACCATACTCTTGGGGCTTGCTTTAGTCCATACAGTGCCTTCTTTAATTTGCAGACCATATCACCATGCTTAGATAACTGAAATCCATCCGGTTGTTCAATGTACACTTCTTCTTCTAAGTCACCATTTAGGAAGGCAGACTTGACATCCATCTGATACACCTTGAAATCCTTGAAGGTAGAAAATGCAAGAAATAATCTAACTGCTTCAATTCTTGCCACCGGAGCAAAGGTTTCTTCAAAATCAATTCCTTCTATTTGAGAGTAGCCTTTGCAGACCAATCTAGCTTTATTTCTGATTACTTCACCAACTTCATTTAGTTTGTTCCGGAAGACCCATTTGGTTCCAATCACATTCTTGTCTCTAGGTCTAGGAACAAGATCCCAAGTGTGATTTTTCTCAATTTGCATCAGCTCTTCTTCCATTGCTTTAGTCCAGTTTTCATCATTGCAAGCTTCATTTATTGTCTTATGTGCAATCTTTAAAATTAGACAATATTCATCTGAATTTTGAGCAATTTTCCTTCTAGTTTGCACACCTTTGCTTTTGTCACCTATGATCTGATCTTCAGAGTGGTTCAGTCTTACATACCTTGGAACTTTGGGAGTTTCTTGCACTTCTACTTCTTGATCAGACTCATTCAGACCTATCTCTTCTTCCTAATTTACCGGATCAGTCTGAATCTGACTTTCAGAAGAGGATTGAGCTCCTTGAACCAGAACACCATTCTGATCATCTTTATCATATTCATAAAACCTTGAGGGTTTCTCTATTCCCTCATCAACCTTCACATTTGTACTTTCTATCATCTTTCTTAGTCTCTTGTTATAACACCGGTATGCTTTGCTTTGAGTAGAGTATCCCAAGAATATTCTTTCATCACTTCTAGCATCAAACTTGCCTAAATCTTCATCTCTTTTGATGTAACATTTGCTACCAAAGACTGAAATATCTTACAGTAGGAGTAATGCCAAACCAGAGTTCATAAGGGGTCTTACCAGTATTGCTTCTGATTTGAACTTGATTAAGAGTATAGACTGCAGTGCTGACAGCTTCTCTCCAATAGATCTGAGGAACATTTGCTTCCATCATCATGGTCCTAGATGCTTCCTGGATGGTCTGGTTCTTTCTCTCATTACTCCATTCTGCTGTGGAGTCCTTGGAGTAGACAACTATCTCTTAATTCCATGTTTCTCATAGAATTCTATGAACTCACCGGATGTGAATTCTCCACCTCTATCAGACCTCAGACAATTCAACTTTATTCCTATTTCATTCTCTACCATAGCCTTGAATATTTTGAATTTCTCAAAAGCTTCTAATTTCTCCTTTAGAAAGGTTACCCACATCATCCGGGAATAGTCATCTATTAGCAGCATGAAGTATCTATCACCCTGAATACTTCTAGTTCTTGCCGGACCACAAAGATCAGTGTGAACTAAGTCCAATAGTCTGGTAGAAGACAGTTCCTTGCTTTTGAATGTGACTTTGCTCACCTTACCCAACTGACATTCCTTGCACAAGCTATTAGTAGGTTTCACCAATTTTGGAAGATCTCTTATAGCCTGAGTATTGCTTATCTTGATGATATTATCAAAATTCACATGACACATCCTTCTATGCCATAACCAACTCTGATCAACTTGAACAAATAAACAACTTTTACCAGTACCAACCAAGTGGAAGATATTACCTTTAGTTTGAGTACCGGATGCAATCTCTGTTCTGGATCTTTCAAAGATTTTGCATTTTCCATCCTTAAATCGGAGATCATAGCCTTTGTCCACCAACTGTCCAATACTGAGAAGATTGTGCTTCAAACCTTCAACATACAGTACATTACCAGTTTTGTTTCTTCCATTAAAAGAAATAGTTCCTCTTCCTCTAATTCTACCAGTAGAATTATCACCAAACTTCACCACTCCTCCTTCATACCTTTCCAAATCTATGAACTTATTCTTGTCACCTGTCATGTGGTGAGAGCAACCACTGTCAATGACCCAATCATTCTTTTCTTCAACTTGGGCAGCCAGAGCTCTTTCTACAACTTTATGATTGATAGATACAGAGGATATTGGTTCTTGTTCCTTGATGGCAATAAACACCCATTCACTTTCGTATTTGTTTCCTGTCTCTGATTCATCATCTGTTACTCCTTCATTATCATTTTCTTCATGAACATAGTAACAATTCTTTTGGAACCTTGATCTGTTAGGATTTGGCTTTGAAAATCTTTTCAGACATTTTGAGGCAAAATGACCAATCTTATTGCAGTTAAAACACTTAAAAGGCAATTTTCCTTCATACTTACCACATCCTCTTGGCAGTCTTTTTGCAATGAGGGCTTCAAGTTGAGCAATTTCTACTTCTTCTTCTTCCAGGTCTTTTCTTGCTTTTCCATACCATGACAAATTCCCTGATGAGTTCTCTCCCTGATCAAATCCTTGTTTACCTTTCACAGAGGCACTGGCTTTGAATGTAGATTCAGTTTTGGGGGGATCATCTCCAAATTTAGTCATTTCAAAAGTAGCCAGTTTGCCAGCCAATTGGTCTCTTGTGACAATTGCATGGGATCTGAATTCATCAATGGCAGCAACCTTGATTTTGTAAGAGGCAGGCAGGGATCTAAGAATCTTACCAACAATCTCATTTTCATCCAATACTCCACCAGAATTTCTAATTCCACAAACCAGCTCATTCACTCTTGGCATAAAAGTGGTAATATTTTCATCATCTCTCATCTTCAATTTTTCAAATTTCCCTTTTAGACTCTGTAGCCTTGCACATTTAACATACTGATCTCCTTCATGCAAAAGTTCCAGTTTAATCCAGATCTCATAGGCAGTTGGTAGGTCAATAACATTTGAGAGCTCTAAGTCAGTTAAAGCGCTTAGAAGAGCCTCTCTGGTCCGCAGATTGTTTTTAGCATCTGTGATTTCATTCAGGGTTGTCGGACCACCCTGTGGAGGTACATACGCTTTTGTGACCATGGACCAGTACGCCATTCCCATACACTGCAAGTGACATTTCATGCGACCTTTCCAAAGAGAAAAGTTGGTTCCATCAAACTTCAGACTATCCTTCTTGTATGACGACATCCTGGATCTCCTCAAGCGGTTAAGCTTCTTTTAGAGGAACCTAGCTCTGATACCAATTGTTAGAATTAGGGCACACAACTGAGAGGGGGGGTGAATCAGTTGTGCAAAACTTTTTCCAATTTACACACTTAATCCTTTTAGTGATTAGTAGTATATTAAACATGAAATATAATGTATTCAAATCAAAAGCAAAAACTCATCAACACATGAGACACCAAGATTTTGACGTGGAAAACCCGGTCAAGGGAAAAACCACGGGGTGATTAACCCAAGAATGTATTCTCTGTTAGAAGAATAAAAAGATAAAATGGCACATGCCAATTAGGGATCACTACCCGAGCACACTACTCACAAGAGGCTCACTGCCTACAAGAGACACACTGTCTACAAGGAAATAAGTATCACATACATGAATTGGAAAATAGCATCTTCACCATGCTTGAATCAGTTCCATTAAAGCCCAAAAACCTCTGCTCTGCTTTTCGCTCTCTTCTTCGCTACCACACTCTCATTGCCACAAGACACACTCCAAAATGAATTCACAATCCCTTATTTATACAAGGTATCGACTTAGGAACAATCATCTAAGTCAGCAAACACCTACAAGAACATCCGCAAGACGTGTAATACATCCAGTCGGCCAGTCTCAAGAAGAACACCAATATCCGTGGTTATTCTTCAAATGCAAACTCTAACTTCAATGCGGACCACCAACATTAACTGGACATGATCCAATGATCATCATAACCTTCCCTGAATCACCAAGAACATCCGCACTTCATCATCCTACTGGAATTCTTCTCTCCTTCATCCGGAGCTTCAAGAACACAGTCTATCATCACTGTCACAAATGAATAGGCTCTTCCAGACCTTCAACCCACGAACAAATCTAGTTGATACTTCACAGGGATGTCCTCATCACTCCCTCAGATCCGTAGAACAGGATAATGAAATTCTGGATCCCACTGGACCTATCTATGGCACTCTGTCACTTCTGAACACCTGCCAGAACCAGTTCTACTTGATCAACCGTAACTTCTTCAGATCCTCATGCAGACCTCTAAAAACTTGACTGGTGCATCTCAAGACTTATATCTACAAACCCTTTAAACTGCATCCTCTGATCCTCAACCTATGGAGGACTTTTACCTTCTTGTCATCACTGTTCTTCATTGTTCCTGATTGAGACTTATTTTCTCAATATCCTTAGCACACAGCTCATCTGATCCTTCTCATTAATGCAACATGAGTATGTTGACATCTGTGAGGCCGATTATGCTATTTCATGATGACATTATTAGACCTTTAGTGACTATGGTTTTATTTATGCAAACTTGTCTTTTATCTCCTGATTATGATAGGACTTTGATTTGACATATGTGATTTGATTCGATCATAATGGATGATATTTTGTGATTTGACACATGGGATATATTAGATGATATTTCATGATGAGTTCTAATTAATTATGTGATGTCGACTATTTGACATATGATTTAAAATGCAGTTTAAATTGGAATTATGTATTGATGATTATTGATGTATTCGTATTGCGTGAATTTAATTCCAGTTGCTTCGGCTATGATTCCATGATATGACTAACACTTGATCGAGATGTACAGGTTTCACATTCCCTAACCACAGGAAAATTGGAGGTAGAATTCACACTATGTTATCCCCTGTAAATCTGATCCATTCCCAAGAGGGATAAGGATCACGTTTGAATTTGAATGTTGATTTAAGTAATTGATTTAATTTTTATTATTTCGGCCTTAGTACCCCTTGTCTATTTATTTAATAATGAGTGTTGTATAATTTTACTTGATTTACACCACTTGTTATTTATTTTATTTTGAGGCCATTTAAATGTGAGTTTTAACCTCCTTTGTGAACCCTAGAGTCCCTAAAGCTACCCTAGGTGGTTACCCTTGAGTATAGGGTCAACTTGGACTATCTAACCCTAGATTTGACTCAAGTTTGGTCACTCTAAACCTTGGTTTAGTAAAAGTGACGAAAATTTGAAATAAGGGAAGTGGGAGATGAGTCATGCCTTGGGAAAGACTCATCTCCATTCCCAAAGTTTGGGAACCCTTTCCCAAGGAAGACTTGGGAGGTCTCCAACACTCCCAAGTGTGTGGGAGCTTCCCCCAAGACTCTCACACATGTGTGAGAGCATCTTGGAGGAAGATGGCTCCTTGAGAGAATAGGAGGATGCCATATGGCATCCCATATCCTCTTGTGGGTGTGAGTGGAGTTGCCACCTCACCACTTGTCCTCTCACACATGTGTAAGAGCACAAGTGGATAAGGTGAGGATTGAGAGGGAATGAGAGGGTGACACTTGTCATCCTCACACTTCCTCTCCCTTGCAAGTGGCATGGGAAGAGGAAGGAGAAGGTGACAAGTGTCACCTTCTCATTCCTCAAGGTCAAATTCATGGCCTATATTATCTCCTCTTGTTGAGGAGTGTGGGGTTCTTCAATTTTATTCTTTTTTCTATATTTTGGGAGGAGTTTGGAGAGTTAGAGACTTGGCTTGAAGGATTGGAAGGCTTGGGAAGGCTTGGAGCTCTTCACCAACTTGCTTCTATTTCAAGGGCTTTGAAGGTAGGCCTTCTTAACTTGTTTTCTCACCCTTGTTTTTATTGTATTGTGTTTTTGTTTTGGTTGTTTTGTTGTTTTGCATTGTGTTGTTGGGATGTGTGTATGGTGAGAGCACCTCTAATGGAGGTAATGCTCAACTTGTCATGGGTAGGGGAAAGGAACCTCCTTGAGGTCTCTCCCACATTTTGTGTATATGCCTTGACGGCTTTTATTGTTGAGCAGATTATTAATGGCAAGAGTGCCATGGAGATTATTGTGATTTTTGTGTAAAATGGTGTTGGAGAGTTTGGCTTGAGGCCATGAGTTGATATTTCATCTTTTGGGAACCCTTTGAAGTTGAGGGGTCCATTCCCTACCCTCCACAACTCATGTTTATGAGTTGAGTTTTGTGATAATCCTATGGGCTGTTTTGTGTTGTTGATGTTTTTATTTTGTTGTGGAGTGTACACCCGTGTGGATTTCCTACCTCCCCAGCTCGGGGGTGACCCACTTGTGGGTCTATGGTAGGGAGGAAAGCTTTTTGGAAGTAACTGGTTTTGTTTCTTGTGTTGTGTTTATTGCCGGATTAGAGTGGAAAGAAAATGAAGTGGTTGAAGAGCTTCTCTTGTGTGGTGTTGTAGTGTTTTAATGGTTGTTGGAGCCATGGCCATTGTGGCCTTAATGTATTGTATTTTAGTGAAAGTTTATTATGAAACTTGCCATAGAGTGGCTGTGATTTTAGTGTAATGTAAACTTCTGTTTATTTTAATTAGAGTTGTCTATTCCCTCATTTGTGAAGTTTGAGCAATGTATGAGAAAAGTTATTTATATTGCTGTCATTTTAATTTAATGTTGTTTACTTCTATTTTTATGGAGCTGTGAAGATGTGAAATGTTTGTGAAGATACAAATAGTTTTCTGCCATTATCCTTTCTACAAAAAATATGGAAGATGTTATTGAATTTCTGTTATTAATCTAAAAAAAAATAAGCAAAGTTTGTCAGGTTGCTGTCTAGATTTGTTGTAGAAGAAAGAAAGAGAAAATGTATTTTACAAATCTGTCATTAACCTTTACAAAAAAAATATGTATGAGTTGAAATGGTTGCTGGATTTTAGTGTAGAAGAAATAAGGACAAATACATTTGTTTACAGAATGGTTTATTTCCATACAAAAATAAAGGGGAAGGTTAGTTCAGTTTTCTGATTTGAGCATTGGAAACTTATAGTAATGGTTATTTAAGAATCTAGGAGAAAATGCATTTTCATATTGCATATTACTTTCAAAAAAAAATATATAGAGTTTTTGTTTTAGTTTTCTGCACAAATCTGGAAGTCAATCTTTTTCCTATTTAAGTCCTATCCTTGAGAAGAGATGAACTAAGTGTATATACATTTAAATATACAGATATATATGTATGGGAGTATATATATATATATATATATATATATATATATATATATATATATATATATATATATATATATATATATATATATGTTCATATTCATTATATTTTAATTCCTTAATCATGCTATTAGTGGTATGTTCTATTTCCTGTTAGAACAGAGAATACAGAAGTAACAATCTTGTTGTATATTTATATATAAATATGATAATGTTTAATAGACTGGGTATAGCTGAACAACTGTGGTATGTATATATATATATATATCCTTAATAAAATAAACATCTAAATCAAAAAAAAGAAACAAAAAAAAGAGACCAAAAAAAATACAAGGGAGGGACTATGGGCAACGCCCACAGTCCCATACTGCTAAAATTAAGAGGGGTGTGGGGGAGGCGGTGCCTCCACCACACCCCATTACCATTGACTCCACACCCCAGTGGAAGCCTCTACCCCCGCCAAGCTCCCCAACGGCATCCACTTCGATCTGGCCGCTCTGCGACCCTCCTGCCCCGCGCTGCCCGCAGACCCCTTAACCCCGTCACTTCCTTCGTGGCCTCCACAGGCCTTAAACCCTGCAACGATCCCCCCTCGAAACCTTCTTCGCGGCCCCTCCACTCAGCACGCCACCCTTTGTCTCCACTTCCCCTGTCCACTACACTTCCACCATCACCTCTCCGCCCGGGTTCCGCCGCCACCACCATTGTTTTCCCTTTCCACTCAAACATGTACACGTGACTTCAACTCTCAGTTGTGCCTCCTCTCATGACTCCCTCAAACCCTACACAAGTGAAACATAAAAAATAAAAATAAAAATGAGGAAAACACAGGAGATTAGGGCAGGAAGAGAATATTAGAGTAGAAGAAATTAGGGCACACCTTTTTTTTATTATTTCATTCTTTATTTAAAATTTCCTTTTCTTTGTATCCATTTCCCATTTATCTCTTGGGAAATTTTCTTTTCTTATTACATTGAATTATAAATTTCGAATGGGTTATTTTTATATGAGGATTTTTTTGACTTGTGTTTTTTACATTCTTTGGGAGGGATTTAGTGAGGGGATTTACCTTAATCCCTTTATTTTTATTTAAAAACTTCATTATCCTTTATTGTTTTAATTTAAACTCTTGGGATTTCCTTTGAAATGTTTCAATTTTTATTTTGAATAGGTTTTTGTTTTTCAATTGATTTTGTCTTGTGATTCGCTTTTTGAACTTTCTTTTTAGAATTGAAATTATTTTAACGGGGAAGAATTTTATCCTTGAAATTATTTTACCTTAGTGGGATTTTTTCCCTCGATCTTGTTGACTTTCATTTTTATTATTATTATTATTTTACGGGGAGGGTTATTTAAACCCTCCTCCCTCCTCCATTTAATTTTCGAGTGAGATATTAAACATAATGCCAAAATTATGTTTAATAACGAACTCGTTTTTCGATTAAATTTAACCGACGTCTGGTCATTTATATTAACTTTATTATTTTACTTTATATTGTTGATTTTGTTTCTAAGTTAATTTAATATTTAATTGAAGAGTTTATTTATTTTTCCTATTGGGGTTTTATTTAAAATTTATTTTTGCATTTATCGAAAATGCGTTAAGCTGCCAAAATTTTGCTAGATTCCCAGGGTTTATTCTATGCGTTGTTTTATAATTGTCATTCCATCATTCCACTTGAATCACGCGCCATCTCACCATGGTTCTATTTATCACTTTTCAGCTTAGGTTAAATTAGGGTGAGTTGTTAACAGAATCATCGTCACCTAGGAAACTAGGGGTTCAGATTTAAATCGGTCTAACCCTAGAAGCAACACACTACGTGTCACATACACCCTAGACGGCCATCACCTTAGCGGTTAAGTGGACTTGTTTACGCCTTAGGCATGTTGCCACCAAGCACGCAGACGCGTACAAGGGGGTTCCTAGGGATAGGTAGAAATTTTTTTCGTAGTTCGTGTCATGACCACATGTCAAATGTGGACATGACACGTGTGTTGTGTGTCGTGACCACTTGGGAAATGCAGGTATGACAACATCAATGACAACACCGGTTAGGCCCATACTTGCAACACACTCCATATTATTCCCAAGGTAATGGCCAAGTTGAGGCAACTAATAAAACCTTGCTCAAGATCTTGAAGAAAGTTGTCAATGAAACTGGTCGCGACTAGCACCTCAACATCCACCATGTCCTTTGGGCCTATTACACTAGCATCTATTCTCCTACTAGAGCCACTCCATACTCACTTGTCTTCGAAGCTGAAGATATATTGCCGATAGAGATCAAATTTCCCTCCATGTGCATCTCTTTGCATAATTTCATCACTGAGAAAGATTACCATGTTGCATGCCTCCAAGAGTTAGAGCTATTAGATGAATGATGCCTCAATGTTGTTGATGATTATTTGTAGTTCATAACAACATGCATAAAAGTTTTCACAACAAACCTTTACTATCTTGAAATGTATGATCAATTTAAGATAAATTGATGACTTCAAGTCTCCGTGGATCAGGGCTTGATCATCTGATGTTACTCAGAGGTTGATGTGATATGTTGTTTCTCATTTAAGGGGTCTTACACTATTCTGCTAGTTAAATTGATGTCCACATATCTGTTTCCTGCATGTATCCTATAAATCTCTTCACAAATTGGACTAATCCTGCTATTCTTTATAGATGATGATGATCTTTGTTAAGTTTGATCAATTCTTCTGATCATTAACTGTATGAACTTATCTTTACTTCTGCATTGTGTATTGATCCAAATAATATGCCTATAAGTGTTCATTTATATGATTATCATCAATATTCATATATATTTGCATGATATTTATCATTCTGACATGCTTTTACTCAAATATGCTCTGTATATTCAATTATTTACGAGATTTAGGCATATTTCATGTTATTTGCAATTATGAAAGTGATTGTAATGATATTAAAGAAAATTGAAATAATTGCTTTCTAAATTTAATGAACCTTCAGCTATTGTTTCACATACATTCTAGATACTTTCACAAAGAGAAGAAACCAAACCATGATTCCACCAGGATGTTCCACATCTTGTTATGGCTGATGCTAACTTCAAAGGAATAAAGAATTAAAACAACACATACAAACTGATAAGCACTCCAAGGGACTCATCTAATCAATGCATATATCCAAGATTCATCCATTGATTACTTAGGAATTATGATTATTTATAATCAAAATAGATTCTCTTCTATTAGGTATGTAAAAGATATGTATATTCACAATATGCTTTGAAATCAATCCTAAAAATTTCAACAATCTAACTTCAATTAAATTTCTAATAATACAAAATGTGTGCTCCATCTCCTTTTATAGGCCAAAGAGAGGAGGCAGTTACACTGATCCAACGATCAAGATTTACCTATCTAAATCTATGGTCAATATTGTCCTTGACTTAGTCAACTCCTATTAATGTGGCATAAGCTACCAGCTGGCAACTATCTGGTGTAACTTGATCTCTTTATCTTGTTATGCATGTGACCTTGTCATTATGCATCTTTGCGTACTCTTCTTCTACTTCTTCTCCATCATCATCTTCTTCATTTTCATCATCCTCATTTTCTTCATCTTCATCATCTTCTTCATCTTCATCATCACTAGTCACAGGATCACACCTTATGTGCACACTGATCATCCCTCTAACAGATTCATACACCTGTACTATTTCCTCAATTTGACCTACATCCTGGACTCTGGCTTTCACTATAGCATGCTTATGAGAATTGAACTATGCCTGGAGACTATTCCACTTTCTCTTTCTACTATTTAATGTTTCATTATATGTTTCTACTTTAGCATTCATCCTCATGGCCTTATTTATTACATCTTCTATTAAGTGATGAAGTGGATCCTCTACTGCCTGTTTAAAATTATTATGGAAGGCTTGGACAACAAAATTAGCATCGTGATTTTCTATTTTCCCTTCTACTTTGTCCTCTAAAGATTCCAAGGTATTTATTTCATCTGCCATGAGATGATGCAGTTTGACACTTATATCCCTGAGCTTACTACTATATCTCTTCAATACATCACATTCAAATCTGGTGTCTTCATACCAGATGCCAAGCAATTGGGTAGTGTTATTATCCACTACCTTATTATCCATGAGTATCTTCATGTCTATTCTCCTTATTTCTCCTAAGGCATCCAAGTGCTTTTCTAACTTGAAAGACCTTCGCCTAACTTTATTTTGAAGTTTATCTACTTTCCTCCTTAGAGCACCAAGTGAATTCCAATCAGAAAGGGAAGTTTTTACTACATCCTCTACTTCACTAGCAAACGAAACAAACTATCCACCAGCTAAGCCTTGTGTTTCATGAGGTCCAACCCTGTTATCTCATCTTGAGATATGATTGTTAATGGAGTGGTCGTACTAAGTGGTGTATTCTTGGGGACAATTAACCCTTTTATAAACGAATGTAACTGAGCAATGTGCTCTTTATGCTGTTTATTTTTATCATTTTCCTTTTTAATCCTTTTCAAAAAAGAATCAATACTATCCTTGGCCTCTTGGCCCTCTTGTTCTTCTGTGGCAAACCCTAAATCAATTTGGTTATTTGGAATTCCTCAAAATTTATCTCCCCTTTGGCCTTATCTGCCATTGGCAAGGCAACTTGGGTTGTTCTCCTACCTGTAGTAGGGTCTCTTCTAATAGCAGATGTTGGTCTAGCCTTCCTCTTAGGCTTCATCATACTAGCTGAAAATAATGCTGAAACATTAGATTCTCTAACCTCACTAATTTGTTGTGGGCTTATCTCCTACTATAACCAATAAGGCACATCAACACTAGACTCTTGCTGATTAGCTTGCTCAATTTGAGCATCCTGGGATTTTGTATTGTGCTCTTGCCTAGGTGGAGAATTCTCCTTCTGCTGTTCTTCTTCATGCATCTTATCCTGAGGTATCTTCTACTAAGGGATTTGTTCTTGATAAATCTCCTACTGAGGGATCTCTTTGGTAGGTACCTCCTGTTGAGCAGGATCCTCTTGAGATGTAGGAGGTCCCTGAGGTGCAGGAGGCGATTGTGTGGCAGTAACTTTAGGTGGTACAATAGTATTCTGATTAGGTGGATTATGTTGAAATTGATCCTTAAGTGGATCCTGTACATTATGATCTTGTACATCATGATCATGCACCTCCTGTTGAGGTGCATCCTCAGGAATATCTTGAACATTATGATGGTGTACCTCCTGTTGAAATCGATCTTTAGGAGGTGGCTGGATATTCTGATCTGCTTGGTCTATATGTTGACCTTGACCATACTGACTAAAATTCTCTGCTATCTTCTACTGACCATCAACTGATTGAAGGCTCTATCCTGCACTTTTGATGTACTTCCCTCTCTGGGGTTTTAAGTTTTCTCTACTATCTCTTCACTTGTTTTCCTTTGTGGTGTTGGATTGCCATCTTGACCTTCCTCCCTAGTAGGCACTTCATTATCCCCCTTCACTTGTGCATGAACTTCTACCTTTTCCTGCTCTGAGGGTGGATCACTACCTTTATCCTGATCCTGGTCACCTTGATATGCAAGATTGATTGTTGTTGGATGGGTGACCTACTCAACTAGGTTGGTCAATTTTATTTGTTGGGCTATGACCTCTAGATTTTCTTCTTCAATTTCTTCTATTTCCACCTCCTCTTGGAGAGTTTCTTTTTGCACTAAAGGAGTGTTGCAAGGAGTCATTCTTGTATTGGCTACCAATGTCTCCATCCTTTGAGAAAACACTTCATTAACTATTTCATCATCTGATAGCTCAACTATGTCATCATGTAGTTGAGGTGGTTCCCTTCCTTCATTCTGCATTTCTTCATTCTCTTCATCTTCTTTTTTAGTTTTAAATTGAATAATATTTGGAATGGGGACCTCATGTTGCAAGTTTTTCATTATACCCATACCACCTGCACCTCTCAATAATAGAGGGTCTATGTCTACCATTCCTCTCATTGCAGTCTTCTTCTTCTTCTAAGGTTGTGGAGATGGTGTGGCAAATTTCCTCTTTCTCCTAGTGATCAATAAATCACTGTCTGAAGGTTCTTCCTCTTCCTCTTCAACTATAGCAAGAACAGGCTTGGTAACAACTTTCTTTTGTTTAGGAGGTGATGCATCAGATGAAGTTCTTGCAGCTGATGTAGATGTACCATCTGATATTGGCTTTGGCTACACGATGATCACCACCCCAGAATTCTTCTTACCTTTCAACGCTTTCATGTCTTTAGGTGGCTACCTTTCTCCATTAGATTGCCTCTTTAATGCTAAGAAATCATCATATTCTTCATCAGATAGCTCCTGTCTTTTTCTCTTATTATCCATGGTGAGGTCTACACCCTTGTCTCTCAGTTTCTTAACATCAGCATCTACCCATTCTTGGGTCTTTTTCATGACCGTTGACATTTTCTGGGTAATTGAGACTACCTTTGGCTGTGTCAAGTCAGGTGCTATTATACTATCATTATACACTTTATTCTTTTCATACTCTTGAGACATTACCTTTTCATCATCTTTTCTTAACTGAATTGGCACTGAGATATAATCAAATGTTCGTAGCTACTTTAGGGTGAGCCTTTTGTATTCTCTTCTCCTCACCTCTACCTCATCACCATAGTTAGTCCAATAGTCCTCTAGGTGTTTTTGATGGATGGTCTTCTCTAGCAATATCTCCATCCTACCATAAGGATCATAAGGTCTAGCTAGTTCAAAGGGTTGCAGGTGCATCATATTAATTCCTCCTATTGCATATTTCACACTTTCCCTATCTGGGCAAATATACCAGCCCATCATGACTAGAAACAATATCTGCGGAATCTTTCCTTGCTCAATGTGAGCCTCTACCGAGGGTAGTATCTATCTGACAAACTCCATCAGGATGACTTTATCATTTGGGTACCTGGGCAGCATAAGAGGTTGCCCTGTAAAACCCTCTATCCTCATATATGAGAATGTGGGAAATTGAATGAACTAGGCCCCATGCTTATATATAACCGCATGTGCTTCCACACTTATTCTCTTCATCCTATCCTCTTCCATAGTTCTAACCAATCGCATAGAAAAAGAACCATTCACTAACTTATAATTATCCAGGGCCTCCCTCCTCTTTAGATGTGGATAGTATTCCCATATGTTCATGTCTCCTATGTTGCTTCCCAGTCTTCCTACTATCTATAATCCATTAAAAGTTCCTCGAAAAGCATAGGAATATACAACATAAGACGTCATATGGAACATGTTAATGTTCCCCCCCAGCCTGGTCGTGCCCTCATCTAAGCTATCACTGATAATTTTGGCCCACAGGGGGATGTCATCAGAATACTCAATCATCCACATGATACCATACATCCAGTTCTCAAACAATCCAGCATTCGGCCTTCCTGTCATTCTGGCCAACAGAACCATCATGTACTGATACTCTAATGAGAAATCAAATTTGAACATGCGCACAGGCAATTTGGTGGTAGCCTTATACATGCTCCTCTTCGACCTCCACTGGTACATGACTCTTCTAGCTGCCTTCTCATTGCTGTTGTATTCTTTCTCTAGCTTACTGAAACTCAACCGAACCACCTTGGGTCCCTTAGGTAAGTTGAATGTTGCGGTGATGCTAGAAATGGAGAAATTTGAATATACCCTGCCATGTGTCTCGACTTTCCTGGTCTCAGGGTTGTATTTCCTAGCACATTCTACTACCAGTTCTATAGCCTCCATGGCATAGGGGAATCCTTCGGCATTCCAAATTCTTGAATTGACTATACTCATGAGGAAAGGGTTATCTGCTCCCCTATCCAGTCTCTTCGTCCATGCATCAAGATTCATGTATCCTTGGTGTGTATCATTGATTATTCCATATCTAAACATTACCCCCTCTGGTTGTAGGAACATGGGCTCTAAGAACTCGCTCTCTGACCTGTTCTTGCGAGCTGCCATTATGTCTTGCGATAAAACACACACGTCTTACCCTAATGTGTCATGTGCAGAAGTGACCTTGCAATCTCATGTATATCATGGTGATTATTCTAGTATTATATTCCATCACGTGTAATTATCATGCTACTTAACTTTGTAAAAACTGTATTTACCTTACGATTTATCGTAAATGACAAAACTAAGGTTTTCTATTACATACCTGATAACTACTCCTCTTTCTTACTGTAAAGGTGATAACTTTATGAATATGATTATGTTGTAATTGATGTTATCTGTTCCATTTGAATGCGGTTCCGTTCCATTCATGAGTTGTAGCAAGGGTTTAATCACTTGTAGCTCTGTAAATTTGACATAAACAGATGGTAAATTCAAAATGACCCCTAAAATTACCTTTTAACTATTTGACATGTTGAATTAGGCTATTTTTAATGTCATTTTGCTCATGTTCATCGATTAATCGCATGATATTAGTAGATGCTGACAAGTGGCATGCAAGTATTTGAAGTGAGGAATGTCTCACCTACCATTAGGATCTCATTTAATGTGGAGGGTGATATTAAAAAAATCCAGATATTTGAAAATATGACCGTTGTTCGGAGCATGACGGTGACATCATCACAAAGATAGTCAACGATTGACCAGTGATTGAGATCAGGTTAATATGTCTCCCTTCTATAACAATTGGGGCTATATGATGTATTAGCATGATCGAGAGGAGGTTCCACGTGGCACCACTTGATTGGTATCTGTCACAATAGTCGATGTGAAGGATATTAAGAAATATCTGGATATTTAATCTTCACAAAATATCCTCCTTTATGAGAATGACGTCATCATCATATTGGTCACAACCATGCATGTTTTGAACTATGACCTTAGTTTAGGTCATGAGGGTGACATCATTAGGAAATCGTGAACCATTAACATTGGTTACAGATGACATCATCGTCATATTGAGAAATATGACAGACATTCAGAAATGTGACCTTGCGGGCATCGGGTATACTAGTGACATCGTCATCATATTAAGTTCTTTATAGCTCAAACCAAGATGACGTCATGGTCATATTTTGGCAAAGGGTGATGTTTGGGAACATTCAGATATTTGGAAATGTGACCCTTCAAAAATATGCCCAAGACTTTATGGGTAAATCTTCCTTCGGATTTTACTTTGACATTTGGTATATCAATGAATATGCAGATTTTGGGTGATCCTCATCTTTCGGGGTCATCTAACGAACATGCAGATTTTGGGTGATCCTCATCTTTTGGGGTCATCTAATGAATATGCAGATTTTAGAAAATATGACCCTGCAAGAAATATCAGCTTTGACCAGTTCTTTGACTTAGCATAACTTTTTACCCTTTTTGAATATCAGGGTGATCCAAAAGGCAATCTTGCTTATAATTTCATACTCTTTAAGACTATGGGATTTATGACAGCAAATTCCAATTTCAGCAACTGACCCCTTCTTGTGATGCACATGCATATGCAAGGGTGATATACTTAACTGACTTTTGCCAAACCACCCAAAGTAATGAAACAAAAGCAAGCAGAAGAAAAAAGGTTTGGTCCCTATTTTGCTAAGGCAAAATGGGGCGTATTGTGCAACCACACAACAACTTGCCACCAAAGAAAACAACCAAATTCAAATGATTTAAGTGATGGGATCACATTAGAACATAGCATGATAACTCTCTTTAAGCATAAGTATCATGACCTTTCTGAATGATATTAGGTTCATCAGTACAACAATGCTGATAAGAGATCAAGTGTGTGCATATGATTAATAATCCTCATCTTGAAAGTAGGTTGAAAACACAAGTAACTAGTGTTAAGCTACATATTTTTGGTTCATCCCTCATAGCCAACCTGGATAGAGCCTTGTTGCCAGCAGGCATCCATAGCCCTGACAAGGTTATCTTTACAATCCCCCTAAGTAGAGCCCCACTGCCAGCAGGCGTCTATAGCCTTGGTAGAGTTACTTAGATGGCCTAATTTCACCCTTTTAGATTTTCAATATTCACCTCTTTTCTTTATATATGCATATTCATAAGATATCATCATGTAGGTTCAGTGTGCAAGGTGTGGTCACTTGCTTCTTTAGGTTGGGGATTGTAATGGTAGAAAGGATGAACCTTTGGATTTTTCACTTAACACCTATACTAATGAGTTCAACAAACCCAAGGCTATTAGGTGAGTCATCATGAAAATCTCCTTGATCAAGAAAGGCATCACTTATGAAAAAGATATCACAGACCTGATCAAGGGTTCTTCTCAGGATGAGTCACAACCTATATAGAAATCCTGTTCTCATCACTTGAATCCCAACAATTTAGATTGGTTTCTTAGGGTGATGAGGTGCATCATCTTGGCTAACCAAAACAAAGACTCAATAGCAAAACATAAACAAACACACAAAGAAAAACTATACAAACATCTATACAATATGTACATTATGATACAAATGACTTACATGACCCTGCTTCAAGCTTGGAAGTAATGTTTGAGGAATTGTCCATTAACTGGTAATGGGACATCCTCACCAGTTAGGGTCTTAAGTCTATAGGTACTATCTCCTAGGATTTCTAATATTTGGAAAGGACCTATCCATAGTTTGTCAAATTTTCCATAGTCACCTTTCTTCTCATGTGCTTTATCACATGTTAGGACTAAATCTGAAATCCTAAAGGCTTTCACTCTGGCTCATTTATCAAACCAGCATTTGATAATAGCTTGATGTTTGGCAAATTGATCAATTGCCCTATCTCTTTTCTCTTCTAAATGCATGAGCTGGAGTAATCTGACCTCCTGATTATTATCTATCCCTAGATATTCCTGTGCAAATTGTAATGTGGGGATTTTCAAGTTGAAAGACATGATAGGATCCACCCAATATACCAATTAGTAAGGTGATTTTCCTAAAGAAACCTTCATCCTAGTTCTATCTACCCACAGGGCATATTTCAGTAGGGTGTTCCACTCCCTAGGGTTCTTTTCTATTAATTTTTTTATGATGTTCAATAAGATTTTATTAGTTGACTCTACTAAGCCATTCACTTGGGGATAATAATTAGAGGAAAATTTTAGGATAATCCCATGATCAAAAGCCCAACTTGAACTTTAATGATGCAAAGGCATGTCCATTATCACATACTAAAGCATAAGGAACTCCGTACCTAGTCACTATGTTGCTCTCCAAGAATCTGATGACATCCTCAACATTGCAAGTCTTACTGTTGACTGCCTCAGTCCATCTAGTGCAATAATCGGTAATGGTTAAGACATACCTATGGCCTGAAGATGACGAACGATTGACAAGTCCTATGAAATCCATGCCCCATTGAGCAAATGGACACATAGCCATCACTAGCTGTAATGGTTGTGTAGCATATTTCTCTTGGTTAGCAACGACTTGGCAAGTATGGCAATACTTAATATGCTCTGCAGTGTCTTTAAAAATGGTGGGCCAGCAATATCTTGCTCTCATGATGGCATGTACAGTGGCTAGATGGGATCCATGTGCAGTTCCAAATTTATCATGCAACTCAATCAGCACCTTGTTAGCTTCCTATTTTTCTAGGCATCTGAGATATATTCCTTCATAGTTTCTTTTGTAAAGGATTCCTCCTTTAATCATATACTTCTGTGACCTTATCTTCAAAGCTTTTCTCTATGAGGCTTGCAGTTTTGGTGGGCATCTTCCAGTGATCAAGATATGCCTTATGTTAGAATGCCATCCCTTATCCTCTTTGGTACCTACTACGTATTCTTGACTCATGATATTTGGGTCAGTCTCATAGATCATCTAGCTTAAGGCTTGTCCTCGTACCAGTTTCATAGGCGTTATCTCCATATTATACTCTTGAAGTATAGTGATCCATTTGGCCCTCTTCTCACCAGGCTCACTTTGCATCAGGAGCATCTTTATAGCCACATCTGGTACTACAACAATTATCTTTCTCCTTAAGATATATTGTCTAAATTTCTTAACTACTCTGACTAAATCCAAATCTTGTCTCTCAACATCCATGTACCTGAGCTCTGCATCTTTGAATGGGAAGCTCATGAAGGATATAGGCTTTTCTTCTTTGGCCTCATGTCTTTGAGTAAGTATTGCTACATTTGTATGCTCTGAAGAAAATGAATATATATAGAAATCTCTAATATAATCAGAACTAATTAGAACGGGAGCATCTGATATGGCTTTCTTTATATCCTCAAATGCATCTCTTGCTTCAAGGGTCCACTCAATTTTAGCATGTTTTTTAAGCATGGCATTCAATGGTCTGACAATTTCAGCAAACCCAGTGATGAATTTCCTAGCGAAATTTATCTTACCAAAGTAAGACTTAAGCTCTTTCTTACTTCCAGGAAGCTGTAACTTCATGATAGACTCCACCTTAGTAGGGTCAATGGTGATTCCATTCTCTGTTATCAAATGACCTAGCCACTTTCCTGTGGTCACCCCAAAGATGCACTTCTTAGGATTTAGGGAGATACCATACTATTCACACTTCTTGAGTACTTTCCTTAGGTCTTCTATGTGATCACCCCTTTTCTTGGAAAAGGTTGTTAGGTCATCCATATAAATAAGTATACATTTGCCAATTAAGCCTCTGAATGCAATATCCATTGCTCACTGGAATGTAGCTACATCATTAATCAGGCCAAATGGCATGCGCCTGTAGGCAAATATCCCCCACTTTGTGGTGAATGTAGTTTTCAATCTGTCTATTTATCTACCATCACTTGATTACACCCTGAGAAACCATCTAAGAATGACATCATCTAGGCTCCATTCATCATTTGTAGGACCTCATCCAGGGAAGGTAAGGGATAATTATCTTTTTCAGAAGCTCTATTTAGATTACTGAAATCCACACATAGGCTTATATATCCATTTTTTCTTCCTTACAGGAACTAAGTTAGCCACCCAAGTTGAGTGCCTCACTAGAAATATAATCCTAGCACTGAGTAACTTCTTGACTTCTTCAAAAATGATAGGCTCTAGCAAGGCATTGACGGGTCTATGCTTTTGCCTGAATGCCTTTGCATCTTGTTTCAAAGGTATGGTATGGGTGATGATAGAAGTATCATAAGTTTTCAATTCATCATAAGTCTAGGTGATAACATGTATGTAATCTTTGAGCGCTTGAGTTATCCCTGCTTTCTCCTCCTCTGTGTAAACTTTACCAATCAGGACATTCTTCACATCTTCCTCTTGTCCTATGTTGATTGGTGAATATTCTCCTCCATCAGTCTTTGGGAGGTCCTTTTGTTTCATCATGTTGTGTAAGTCAAAAGCCTTTTCTAACTCAATCATCCCCTTGGGTATCCTATTACTTGGCAATTCTAGAATTTCTTCTTCCTCCCAGGTATGATCTTCTACATTCCTTTCATCTATAATATGGGCATCAAACACATCTCTATTTGATATGAAGTCCAAAATGTGTTTATCATCATCAAATACCTGGAGGTTAGAAACATTATTAGGTACAGAGGGAACTGATACTAACTCTACTAAGAACCTCTTGAGGCCAGAAATGGACAATGGTTCTAATGTACTAGTAGCTTGCACCAATGCATCTGCCCTATGATTCTGTTCTCTTGGCACATGGGTGATCTTGAATGCATCAAACTCCTCTATTAGGCCCCACACCCTATGTCTGTAGTTAGAGAGCTTCTTATAGTTACAAGAATATATACCTCTTACTTGTCTGACTACCAATTCTGAGTCTCCATAGACATGCAAAATTTTTACTCTTTTCTTTAGAGCAAACAGTAACCCATAGATTAGTGCTTCATACTCTGTGACATTGTTTATACATGGGAACTGTAGTCTATATGCTGCTAGATAAGATTTTCCTACCAGGTCTATAAGGTCTATCCCTACTCCAGCTCCTTGTTTTGATTTGGATCCATCAAACCTAAGGATCCATGATTCATCTTTAGTTAAAGGATTATCAGGGCCTTCTCTCTTCTTTTTGGCTCTGGTGGCTGCAGTACCTAATATCCATTTTAACTTTGATGGCTCATTCTTTTTCACTTTTAAGTTCTCCAACTGATGAGAAGTTGATACCTCTTTACCTTCTTTATCTTTAGTATCATGAACCTCAGTATCTGACTGTGCTTTGATACTCTTCTTTTCATCATTAAATATGTCTCTTTTATTGGATAGCCGATCTTTTGAATATAGCATCTTCTGCTTTTTCAATATGTGCAAGCAAAATGAACAAGTAGTCTCTGAATGTGGTGCATCATGCAGTCTACACCAACCTTCAATTAGAACATTATTTGGAGGAGTATCATGCAACATCATCTGCTGAATTTGTTTTGATAAGAATTCCTCAAACTTAGTCAGGTTACTCCCTTTATCCTCATCGGACACTTCATAATCAGATTCAATCAAACAATCAGTCTCTGGGGTGATGTTATCCTTCCTGGGAGTGTTCTCATCATACATCAAGATTTCTCCTGAATGAATAACATGATCTTCATCCTAGCATGCACCTCCTTCTAATCCTACAAATGATAGACAAGAGTCAATATCGTTACAATCATCTGTATTGATTACCTCGATCAAAGATAACCTCCTTTAGGTGCATGTCCACTCAAGCTCCATGATATCTAGGCAAGCCTCGCAAGTTTTTTTAGAATGTGCCTCATCACCTACCTACACCATACCTCAATTAAAATATCTTCATTAGATATGTTTAGCATTTGACAACGTTGCATTTCTTTAGATAGGTACAATTCAAAGTTTATGAAATGATCCAGCTCATCACTATCACTTAAACTATGATCAGACTTTATCATGACCCTGTCATCTTAATGATCATCTTCATGAACATGAATATCATACATGAGGATCTCTTCTATCTTGATTGTCTGGGGTCTGATGGTGTAGACTCCAGGTTCAACATCCACATATATTATCTCATTTGTGTTATTGTACTCAGTGATCATGTGCTTCATTCAAGGTTCAACATCAATCCTAATTTGATTGGGGATTCCATTCCAAGGTAGCCACATGTGACTGAAATCTATGGACATATACCAATTTAGTGTTTTTGACCAATCCCTGCTAAGGAGCATTCCATATGTATCAGGGATATCAAACACCTAGATATCAATATAATATTGGATCCTAGGATCTGATGCTAATTGCATGTGAATGTGAGTTAATTCTCCCACAACACTCACCTCAGTCTTGTCTAACTATGTCACTTTCTTTAGTGACTTAGCAGGATGCAACCCTAAGGCGTTACATATGGTCAAGGGCATTACATTAGTAGATGCTCCTGAATCTACTAAGCAATTATGTAGGTTTTTACCAAACATCCTTATGGAAAGGAGGAATGGAGGTGACTTGGTCTTATCCCTATAAAGGGTCATGTGTGAGGTTTCAATAGCCTGGACAATAGTTGGGATGTTATGTTTAACAACACTTTCTTTGGCTACATGATCCTTACTTAAAATCTAACTTGGATTAGGGGAATGACTATTCTCTTTGGGAACAGGATCATCTAAGGATCTCATGAAGGCTTTCTTAATGGATGGGGTTTTGAGTAATTCTGATAATGACAAGCTGATTTTGACCTTTTTTAGTTCATCTACTAAATATGTAACCAATTTATCTGATTCAGGGGTTTGGTTACTAGCTTTTGACCCTGCATTTTGTGGTGCAAAGTACAAGGCATTGACCTTAGGAAGGCCAGGGTTATTACTTGCCTTTGGGTCAGGAGGAGTGTTGAAATTATTAGGGGGCAAGGATGTGGTTAAGGGACTAGAAGGTATGTTTGGATTATTTCTGAGATTATAGTTATGTCTACCTTGATACTGCTGCTGATAGGCATCTACTTCTTCAGGTTCTACCACTGGCTCATTTTCATCTTCGAAAGGGAAGACATAATTTGCTTCAAAAGCCAAGGAGATTCTTCACATGCTAGAGTATAATTCTCATAAGCTGAAGGTACCTGATGGCGAGGGTGATTAACAAAACTCTCCAACACAAGGGCAGAGTCATATCCACAAGGGACAATTTTATTTCCTTCTACAAAAGGAGGATTTCCAGTGGTGTTTGATACTTCAGCCTGAAAAATACTAGCTACTATTCTAAACTGAGGACAATCCAACTCAGCATGAGCATTGGTGTTATGTATCCTACACCAGTTTGTAAGAGCTACTTCTGCTAAATTCACCCTAGTGGTCTACTTAGGTTCACTAGGAGGTTGGTTATCTAAGGGTGATGGCAGTGATCCATTATTTGGCCTAGTGTTCCACACTCTAGGCTACCTAGGTGCATTGTTATTACCACCATTATTGTTATAATTCCTTTCATTGTTGTATCCTCTATCAGGATATCCAGATCTGTCATTATTATATCCTCTATTCTTATTTGACTAGGAATAGAAATTCTGACCCCTTAGGTGTGTGATCTCAGTTGTCAGTTTTCTTAATTGTGCTAATATCTCTTTAATTTCTTCCTTTTCCTCCTGAGCTTTAGCCACTACATTCTCTGATTAAGGTTTAAAAAAGGAAGAACCATTACTATTACTCTATCCTACATCTTGAGGTACTTGTGCATGTCCTGGATATTGTACTATTTGGCCATTTCCATTTGGATATGGCATGATGCTAAGAGGAGGTATCTGTAGTGGACCTGACATTGTAGCTGGAGGCATCATGACTCCATTAGTCTGCTATTGGGCAAGATATGCAGGATATGTAGGATGTGCAGGATAAGTAGGAAAGGCTACATTAGGAGTTGGAGCAAGAACCAGCTGTTGATTAACCTTTATCCCTTCCTGAAAAGCCCCTGTCAATGTTGTGACACCAGGATGTGTCCTTCTTATAAACATGGAAGTCAAGGGATCTAAGGCTGAATAATATATGTTTCTAACTGCCTCATCTACTACAATATGGGGAGCTACTAGTTTTGAAAGCATCTTTTGGAATCTGGCATTAAAGTTAGAAATAGGTTCTCCTTCAAATCTCTTGATTGTGGCAAAGAGGTGATAATTCATTGAAGGATCTATAGGTATTTTGAATCTATCTTTGAAGGCTTTCTCTAGGGCATCCCATGAACCAACAAAATATTGAGCTAGACTTATATACCAGTTGTATGCTTCCTCTCCCAAGGAGTATGGAAACAATTGACATACAACATCATGATGCTCAATTCTTGCTCTGTAGCAGGCTTCTTTGAATGTCTGGATATGGTCATCAGCATCCTGATATGGATGATATTTAGGACAAATCTTATCAAGATTCTTAGGTAGAGGAAGGTAAGTAGTGAAAGTTAAAGGTGATTCTACAATAAAGAATGACATTGTAACTGGTGCTTGATGTACTGGTGGTGTAACAGGTGATCCTGCAAGTGTTTGAAGTACAGCAAGGGATATTGGAGGTGTTAGAGTATTTCCTAGTGAAGATACCGATGCACCTAAGTTAGGAGTGTGGTGAATATCTATGGTTCTAGGTCTAAGTCCACAGATAGGTAGTTCTTCCAAGAGTCCACTAGATCTAGACCTGGTGTTAGGCCTGTGAGCCAGGATTGCAGCAATTTATGATAAACTTATGACAATTTGACCGAATCTTTGCAAAGATCACAAGGAATGAACTTGTAAAATTGATATTTATGATCAAATCTTAAGAGTAACTAAATATTTGTGCAATATATACATGAAACTTGCAAATATGAACAAAGATAGGGCTTCTAGAGTCAGATATCAAGATATTTGACTATACAGTCAAGCTTCCATAGTAAATTTGTAGAATACTTAAATGACAACTTAACTTTCAAGGAATTCAACAAACTAACTGTAAAGTCTATGATATTTAGGCTTGATTCCCAAATATTTATGATGAACACACTCTAAAATGTTAGATTCAAGATAGACAACTGAGAGGGGGGGTGAATCAGTTGTCCCAAAACTTTCTTCTTATTAATCACTTAAATCCTCTTTGTAATTATACAGCATAATAATAAATCAATCATGCAATAATTCAAGAGCATAAACACATTAACACATACGACACCAAGATTTTAACATGGAAAACCTGGTTAAGGGAAAAAACCATGGGGTGACTAACCCAAGATTGTATTCTTTGTTAAAAGAATAAGAAGAACAAATGGCACATGTCAATTAGGGCTCACTATCCGAGCACACTACTCACAAGAGGCCCACTGCCTACAAGAGACACACTATCTACAGAATAATAAATATTACATACTTGAACTGAAGAATAGCATCTTCACCATGCTTAAGTCAGTTCCATTTAAGCTCAATACTTCTGCTCTGCTCCTCTCTACCACTGACTCATCTCCACAAAAGATGCTTTTAAAATGACTTCACAACTTCTTATTTATACAAGACATTTGACTTTGGGATAATCATCCAAGTCGGCATACATTACAGAGAAAATACATAAATACAACATGACTAATTACAAAAAGACTTCACGCGGATCAACACGCTATTGGCCACATAGATCTAAGACTTCAATCTTCCTTTAGGAACATGCCATTCTTCACAGAACATCTTCAAGATCATCCGGAAGAACATCATCATCCGGAAGTAATTCTTCAATTACGAGCTCAATCTTCAATGCGAATCACCAACATGAACTAGACATAATCCAAAGACCTCCACAAGCTTGCCTGAATCACCAAGAACATCCACACTACTTCTTACTGAAATCATTCTCTCCTTCATCCAAAACCTCAAGAACACAATCTGTCATCACTATCATATTGGAATAGATGCTTGCGGACCTCTAGATCACGGACCAATTGAGTTGTCAACTCACATTGACTTCCTAAACACGCCACCAAATCTGCAAAAACAAGATATTGCATTTCCAGATCTCACCAGACCTATCTATGTCACTCTGTCACCTTTGAGCATCTGCCAGAACTAATTTTACTCAAGTGGCCATAACTTCTTCAGATCTTCATGCAGACCTCTCAAATCTTTATTGGATCATCTTGAGACAAATATCAACAAACCCTTTGATGCGCATCCTCTAATCTTCATCTTAATTGGGATCTTTACCTTACTCTCTTCACTGTTCTTCTTTATTCCTGATAGGACTAATTTTCTCAATATCCTCAGCATACAACTCACCCAATCTTCATCATCAATGCAACAGGACTATGTTGACATCAATGACAACACCAGTTAGGCCCATACTTGCAACATAAACAACATAATACGGATAAACCTTTGCACGAGCACTCAAAGCATATGCAATTCAAATGAACTTTGTGAAGATTACCTCCTGCCAGTGCGGGAATTATATGTATCAGGCCAATTCACCTAGTAGACAAAAGGAGGCCCTCCTTCTAGCACCAATTTATGTTGATGATGATTTGTAGGTCATAACAATATGCATAAAAGTTTTCACAACAAACCTTTACTATCTTGAAAAGTACAATCAATTTAAGATAAATTGATGACTCCAAGTCTCCATGGATCAGGGCTTGATCATCTGACGTTACTCAGAGGTTGATGTGATATGTTGTTTCTCATTCAATAGGTCTTACACTATTCTACTAGTATCAATTGATGTCCACATATCTATTTCCTCCATGCTTCCTATAAATCTCTTCACAAACTGGATTAATCCTGCTATGCTTTACAGATGATGATGATCTTTGTTCAGTTGGATCAATTCTTCTGATCATTAATTGTATGAACTTATCTTTACTTCTACACTATGTATTTATCCAAATAATATGCCTATAAGTGTTTATTTGTATGATTATCATCAATATTCATATATATTTGCATGATATTTATCATTCTTACATGCTTTTACTCAAATATGCTTTGTATATTCAATTATTTACGAGATTTAGGCCTATTTCATGTTATTTTCTTTAGATTGTCTATTATTTACAATTATGAAAGTGATTGTAATGAAATTAAAGAAAATTGAAATAATTGCTTTCTAAATTTAATGAACCTTCAGCTATTGTTTCACATACATTCCAGATACTTTCACAAAGAGAAGAAACAAAACCATAATTCCACCAAGATGTTCCACATCTAGTTATGGATGATGCTAACTTCAAAGGAACAAAGAATGAAAACAACACATGCAGACTGATAAGCACTCCAAGGGACACAGCTAATCAATGCATATATCCAGGATTCATCCACTGATTACTTAGGATTTATGATTATTTATAATCAAAATAGCTTCTCTTCTATTAGGTATGTAAAAGATATGTATATTCACAATATGCTTTGAAATCAGTCCTAAAAATCTCAGCAATCTAACTTCAATTAATTTTCTAATAATACAAAATGTGCACTCCATCTCCTTTTATAGGCCAAAGAGAGGAGGTAGTTACACTGATCCAACGATCAAGATATATCTATCTAAATCTACGATCAATATTGTCCTTGACTTCATCAACTCCTGTTAAAAAGGCATAAGCTACCAGATGGCAACTGTCTGGTGTAACTTGATCTCTTTATCTTGTTATGCATGTGACCTTGTCATTATGCATCTTTGCTTACTCTGCTTCTACTTCTTCTCCATCAACATCTTCTTCATTTTCATCATCCTCATTTTCTTCATCTATGTCATCTTCATCATCACTAGCCATAGGATTAGGGCTTATGTGCACACTAATCATCCCTCTAATAGATTCATAAGCCTGTACTATTTCCTCAATTTGACCTCCATCCTAGACTCTGGATTTCACTGCAGCATGCTTATGAGAATTGAACTGTGCCTGGAGACTATTCCACTTTCTCTTTCTACTATTTAATGTTTCATTATACATTTCTACTTTAGCCTTCATTCTCATGGCCTTATTTATTACATCTTCTGTTAAGTGATGAAGTGGATCCTTTGTTGCCTTCTTAAAATTATTATGGAAGGCCTGGACAGCAAAATTAGTATCCTAATTTTCTATTTTCTATTCTAATTTGTCCTCTAAAGCTTCCAAGGTATTTATTTCATCTGCCATGAGATGATACAGTTTGACACTTATATCCCTGAGCTTGCTACTGCATCTCTTCAATACATCACATTCAAATCTGGTGTCTTCATACCAGATGCCAAGCAACTCGGCAGTGTTATTATCCACTACCTTATTATCCACAAGTATCTTCATGTCTATTCTCCTTATTTCTCCTAAGGCATCCAAGTACTTTTCTAACTTGAAAGACCTTCGCCCAACTTCATTTTGAAGTTTATCTACTTTCCTCTTTAGAGCACCAAGTGAATTGCAATTAGAAAGGGAGTTTTTTACTACATGCTCTGCTTCACTAGCAAAAGAAACAAACCAATTATCCACCAGCTGAGCCTTGTGTTTCATGAAGTCCAACCCCATTATCTCATCTTGAGAGATGATTGCCAATGGAGTGGATGTACTGAGTGGTGTATGCTTGGGGTCAATTAACCCTTTTGTAAATGGATGCAACTAAGCAATGTGCTCTTTATGCTATCTATTTTTATCCTTTTCCTTTTTAATCCTTTTCAACAAAGAATAAATACTATCCTTGGCCACTTGGCCCTCTTGTTCTTCTGTGGCAAACCCTAAATTAATATTGGTTATTTGGAATTCCTCAAAATTTATCTCCCCTTTGGCCTTATCTTCCATTGGCAAGGCAACTTGGGTTGTTCTCCTACCTGTAGTAGGGTCTCTTCTAATAGCATATGTTGGTCTAGCCTTCCTCTTAGGCTTCATCATACTAGCTGAAAACAATACTAAAACATCAAATTCTCTAACCTCACCAATTTGTTGCGGGCTTATCTCCTGTTGTAACCAATAGGACACATCAACACTAGGCTCTTGCTAATTAGCTTGCTCAATTTGAGCATTCTAGGATTTTGTATTGTGCTCTTGTCTAGGTGGAGAATTCTCCTTCTGTTGTTCTTCTTCATGCATCTTATCCTAAGGTATCTCCTGCTAAGGGATTTCTTCTTGGTAAATCTCCTACTGAGGGATCTCTTCTTGATAAATCTCCTGCTGAGGGATCTCTTTGGTAGGTGCCTCCTATTAAGTAGGATCCTCTTGGGATGTAGGAGGTCCCTGAGGTGCAGGAGGTGATTGTGTGGTAGTAACTTTAGGTGGCACAGAAGTATTCTAATCGGGTGCATTCTATTGAAATTGATCCTTAAGCGGATCCTGTACATTATGATCTTGTACATCATGATCATGCACCTCCTATTGAGGTGGATCCTCTAGAATATCTTGAACATTATGATCATGCACCTCCTGTTGAAGTGGATCTTCAGGAGGTTGATGGATATTTTGATCTGCTTGGTCTATATGTTGACCTTGACCATGATGACTCAAATTCTCTGTTATCTGTTGCTGACCATCATCTGATTGAAGGCTATGTCCTACATCTTTTGATGTACTTCCCTCTTCAGGAATCTGAGTTTTCTCTACTATCTCTTCACTTGTTTTCATTTGTGGTGTTGGATTGGCATCTTGACCTTCCTCCTTGGCAGGCACTTCATTATACCCCTTCGTTTGTGCATGAACTTCTACCTTTTCTTGTTTTGGGGGCGGATCACTGCCTTTATCCTAATCTTGGTCACCTTGATATGCAAGATCAATTGTTGTTGGATGGGTGACCTGCTCAACTAGGTTGGTCAATTTGATTTGTTGGGCTATGACCTCTGGATTTTCTTCTTCAATTTCTTCTATTTCCACCTCCTCTTGGAGAGTTTCTTTTTGCACTAAAGGAGTGCTGCGAGGAGTCATTCTTGTATTGGCTACCAATGTCTCCATCCTTTGAGTAGACACTTCATTAACTATTTCATCATCTGATAGCTCAACTGTGTCATCAAGTGGTAGAGGTGGTTCCCTTCCTTCATTCTACATTTCTTCCTTTTATTCATCTAGTTTTTCAGTTTTAAATTGAATAATGTTTGGAATGTCGACCTCATGTTGCAAGTTTTTCATTATACCCATACCACCTACACCTCTCAATAATAGAGGGTCTATGTCTATCGTTCCTCTCATTGCAGTCTTCTTCTTCTTCTGAGGTGGTGGAGATGGTGTGACAACTTTCCTCTTTCTCCTAGTGATCAATAAATTAGTGTCTAAAGGTTCTTCCTGTTCCTCTTCAACTGCAGCAAGAACAGGCTTGGTAACAACTTTCTTTTGTTTAGGAGGTGATGCATCAGATGAAGTTCCTACAGCTGATGTAGATGCACCATTTGATATTGGCTTCGACTACCTGATGATCACCACCCTAGAATTTTTCTTTCCTTTCATCCCTTTCTTGTCTTTAGGTGGCTGCCTTTCTCCATTAGATTACCTCTTTAATGCTAATAAATCATCATATTCTTCATTAGACAGCTCCTGTCTTTTTCTCTTATTATCCATGGTAAGGTCTACACCCTTGTCTCTTAGTTTCTTAACCTCAGTATCTACTCATTCCTAGGTTCATTTCATGACCGTTGACATTTTCTAGGTAAGTGAGACTACCTCTAGCTGTTTCAAGTCAGGTGCTATTATAGTATCATTATACACTTTATTCTTTTCATACTCTTGAGACATTACCTTTTCATCATCTTTTCTTAACTGAACTGGCACTGAGATACAATCAAAAGTGCGTAGCTACTTTAGGGTGAGCCTTTGGTATTCTCTTCTCCTCAACTCTACCTCATCATCACAGTCAGTCTAATAGTCCTCTAGGTGTTTTTGATGGATGGTCTTCTCTAGAAATATCTCCATCCTACCATAAGGATCATAAGGTCTAGCTAGTTCAAAGGGTTGCAGGTGCATCATATTGAGTCCTCCTATTGCATATTTCACACTTTCCCTATCTAGGCACATATACCAGCCCATCATGACTAGAAACAATATCTGTGGAATCTTTCCTCGCTTAATGTGAGCCTCTACCGAGGGTAGTATCTGTCTAACAAACTCCATCAGGATGACTTTATCATTTGGGTACCTGGGCAACATAAGAGGTTGCCATCTAAAACCCTCTATCCTCATATATGAGAATGTGGGAAATTGAATGAACCAGGCCCCATGCTTATATATATAACTGCATGTGCTTCCACACTTATTCTCTTCATCCTGTCCTCTTCCATAGTTCTAACTAAATACATAGAAAAAGAATCATTCACTAACTTATAATTATCCAGGGCCTCCCTTCTCTTCAGCTATGGATAGTATTCCCATATGTTCATGTCTCCTAGGTTGCTTCCCAGTCTTCCTACTGTCTGTAATCCATTAAAAGTTCCTTGTAAAGCATAGGAATATACTCCATAAGATGTGATATGGAACATGTTAATGTTCCCCCCCAGCCTAGTCATGCCCTCATCTAACCTGTCGCTTATAATTTTGGCCCACAGGGGGATGTCATCAGAATACTCAATCATCCACATGATACCATACATCCAGTTCTCAAACAATCTAGCATTTGGCCTTCATGTCATTCTGGCTAGCAGAAGCATCATGTACTGATACTCTGATGAGAAATCAAATTTGAACATGCGCATAGGCAATTTTCCGGTAGCCTTATACGTGCTCCTCTTCGACCTCCACTGGTACATGACTCTCCTAGCTGCCTTCTCATTGCTGTTGTATTCTTTCTCTAGCTTGTTGAAACTCAACCGAACCACCTTGGGTCCCTTAGGTAAGTTGAATGTCGTGATGATGCCAGAAATGGAGAAATCCGCATATACCCTGCCATGTTTCTTGACTTTCTTGGTCTCAGGGTTGTAACTCCTAGCACATTCTACTACCAGTTCTGTAGCCTCCATGGCATAGGGGAATCCTTTGGCATTCCACATTCCTGAATTGACTATACTCATGAGGAGAGGGTTATTTGCTCCCCTATCCAGTCTCTTCGTCCATGCATCAAGATTCATGTATCCTTGGTGTGTATTGTTGATTATTCCATATCTAAACATTACCCCCTCTGGTTGTGGGAACATGGCTTTAAGAACTCACTCTGTGACATGTTCTTGCGAGCTGCCATGATGTCCTGTGATAAAACACACTTGTCTTAACCTTACATGTCGTGTGCAGAAGTGACCTTGCAATCTCATGTATTTCATGGTGATTATTCTAGTATTCTATTCCATCACATGTAATTATCATGCTACTTAACTTTGTAAAAACTGTATTTACCTTACGATTTATCGTAAACGACAAAACTAGGGTTTTCTCTTACATACCTGATAACCACTCCTCTTTCTTACTGTCAAGGTGATAACTTTATGAATATGATTAGCCTGCAATTGCTGTTATCTATTCTATTCGAATGCAGTTCTGTTCTGTTCATGAGTTGCAGCAAGGGTTTAATTACTCAGAGCTCTGTAAATTTGACTTAAACGCATGGTAAATTCAAAATGACCCCTAAAATTACCTTTTAACTATTAAACATGTTGAATTAGGATATATTTAATGTCATTTTGCTCATGTCCGTCGATTAATCACATGATATTAGTAGATGCTAACAAGTGGTGTGCAGGCATTTGAAGTTAGGAATGTCTCACCTACCATTAGGATCTTATTTAATGCAGAGGGTGATATTCAAAAACATCTGGATATTTGAAAATATGACCGTTGTTTGGAGCATGACAGTGATGTCATCACAAAGATAGTCAATGATTGACCAGTGATTGAGATTAGGTTAATATGTCTCCCTTCTATAACAATTGGGGCTATATAATGTTATAGCATGATTGAGAGGAGGTGCCACATGGCACCACTTGATTGGTTATCTGGAATCATTGCCTCTCGGGTCACAATAGTCAATGTGAAGGATATTAAGAAATATCTAGATCTTTAATCTTCATGAAATATCCTCCTTTATGAGAAAGTGTGTATGACGTCATCACAAAGATAAATCTTTGGAATGGTTCAGGGGAATGATGTCATCATCATATTGGTTATGATCATGCATGTTTCGAAATATGACCTTCTTAGTTTAGGTCATGAGGGTGATGTCATCAGGAAATCATGACCCATTAATATTGGTTACAGATGACATCATCGTCATATTAAGAAATATGACGGACATTCAGAAATGTGACCTTTTAGGCATTAGGTAGACTAGCGATGTCATCATCATATTAAGTTCTTTATAGCTCAAACCAAGATGACGTCATGGTGATATTTTGGTGAAGGGTGATGTTTGGGAACATCCGGATATTTAGAAATGTGACCCTTCGAAAATATGCCCAAGACTTGATGGGTAAATCTTCCTTCAGATTTTACTTTGAGGTTCAGTATATCAACGAATATGCAGATTTTGGGTGATCCTCATCTTTCGGGGTCATCTAATGAATATGCAGAGTTTTAGAAAATATGACCCTATGAGAAATATCAGATTTGACCAGTTCTTTGACTTTACATAACTTTTTACCCTTTGAGAATATCAGGGTGATCCAAAAGGCAATCTTTCTTAGAATTTCATGGTCTTTAAGACTATGGGATTTATGCTAGTAAATTCTAAATTCAGAAACTGACCCCTTCTTGTGATGCACATGCATATGCAAGGGTGATATACTTAACTGACTTTTGCCAAACCACCCAAAGAAAGGAAACAAAAGCAAGCAAAAGCAAAAAGGTTGGGTCCCTATTTTGCTAAGGCAAAATGGGGCGTGTTGTGCAACCACACAACAAATGCCATGAAACATCTCTAGGCATATCAGAACTAGCTTTGCAAGTCTTATAATAAGAAAATTCATTCCAGAGAATTTGCAGTAGGTGACCTAGGCTTAAAAGAAAATCAAAGGAATCTCTTAGAATAAGACAAGAAGGGGAAATTCAAGCCCAATTGGTTGGTTCCCTATGTCATCATAGCTAAATATGGTTCAGGAGCATACACCATTTTTAATATGAAAAGGGGGATAAGATGAGATGTGATTGTTTTAGTTTGAATCCTCCTTTCCACAAAACATTCCAAGGGCTTTTCAACCTAGTGCTTCTCCTATCAAGAGGAGATTCATCTATCAGATTTGGTTGCCACTTGGTTTTCTGCTAGGAAATTTAGAAGTTATCACACAATGTTGCTAATTAATGCTTTGATGCTCTTGAAACCCTAATTTAAGAAAAATAATAATTAGATCAGTAAATTATGACAAATACCATTGGAATTAGACAAAGGGCAGAGAACCTTAACTCATTATTTTTTGCAGTCCAAAAAATGGAAATGTTGAGGACAATAGTGATGGCACCCTAGTCCAAGGTAAAACTTTTCTTGTGGATTCCAGATCTCCTTCCAGCACTGATCTCTATTATATCTTCAGTTTCTAGTGATCTAATAGTGGAGGACAATGGTGATGGCACCATAGTCCATTGAGGAAGATTCTTCTAGATGTTAGAAGCTCTTCAAACCCTGATGATCATTATTCAATCTGTTTCTGTAGCTTCATATGTAGAGACAATGGTGATGGCACCCTTGTCCTGAAATCTTGCACAATGTCTGCTTCTTTTTAGATCCATAATCTTCAATATCTAGTTATCTTCCTTGCAACTCCACTTTCTCCAGATCTAATACCCGTAACCTGCAATCACAAGGAGTGTGGGAGGGGGTTGTGGTGTTTAGAGGGTTGCCTTGGTCAAGCCCCAGAGAGACATTCAAGTCTTTCGAAGACCGTTGTCAGAGAGAGAGAGAGTACATATCCTTGTGGGATAGAGGCAAAAATCCAAATGATAATGATGATAAAGCACAATAAATGTCACCTTGATGATGAAGCTCTCATAGAAGGAAGAAGATCTTCAGTGCTATGAGGAGAAGATGTAATCCAACCTGCTAAAACAAACACAATAACAATGCTATGCTATGCTCTGCAACACAATGATACCACAAGTATGCCAATAGCTCACAATCAAAATTTACATCTAGATATCTTCTCTAGTTTCTAAATGATAACCTACACATGCTTATATATGCAACTACAAAGATTCCTGCCAAGAATTTTGTAATTGAGACTTATGATGTCGGCCTGGAAACCAAATAACGGTCAAAAAACCAATATTTGAATTTAGGACAAACCTAAAATAAGGCTAGACTAGGGCACTAGCGCCCAAGTCCACCACCTTGTCCTTGTTCCAAGATCATAAAATTAGCACCCCCTAGGTCCCATTTGTCACAAGACCCAAGGGTTTTCTCATTGGGAGTCTAAATTGTCATGCAAGATGCTCTAAATGCAATCTAAAGACTAGGAGCTAAACCTTAATAGGAAAAAGCCCCCAAGGGTGCATTTTTCTGACATAACATCGCCTTTCTACTCTTGAAGGAGAAGAGATTGAAGAACCTATGAATATCATCCATATGAAACGGTTCCATAGCTAAGTTGTTGGATACCCCAAATCAAAAATACAAAAAAGTCTAAAAATGTCAAAAAATTTAAAAAAAAGAAAAAAGAAAAAAAGTAAAGAAAAATAATTTGTCCTATGGTGAAAACCAATTCTTGTGGCACCTTGGGCAAGTACAATGAAGAACACCTATTTGTAGGCATCATGTGTAGTCTTAAATCAGATCCATTATTCATCCATCTCTCCCACTATCATTACGTCTATCATCCACTTCATCCATTACCTACTATCCCTGCTATCTAAGCTTTCACCATTCCGTAAATATGAGATTCCATCATTTCCAAAATATGCATCTCCCACTTTGGTCACAATACATAAATCCTTCCATCACCATCCTGTATGTGTCCCACAAGAGACTTGAGTAATAGAAAAGAAGAACTCAACCCCACTATCGATATGCATACCTTCATCCCCCCATCAGGTATCCTCACTATCTGAGCTTCCACCCTGTATCTCCACTTTTTCTATATAGTGAGTAAGATAAAAGTAGAAATCACACCCATGATAAAACCTCCCACCCTCATCCACCCAAACACCTAGTCTCCCTTCATCACTCCCTCCCCCAATCTCTTTTGTGGTTTTATTACATCATGTCGTTGCACCTCCAACAGGTCACCTAGTGGGTTACCCTATCTCCCTCATCATCCACCTACCTCCACCTAACCTCTCTTGATCATTCCTCCCCTAGTCCATCTTTGTGGTTTTATTACATCACATCTGTGCACCTCCAATAGGTCACCCAGTGGGTTACCCTACCTCCCTCATCATCCCAAACTCCTTTGATCACTCATCCCATGGTCCATCTGCATGGTTTTATTACATCATGTCTTTGTATAGGTCACCCAGTCAATTACCCTACCTCCTTCATCATCCCAAACTCCCTTTGATCACTCATCCCTTTGTCCACCCTCATGGTTTTATCATGTCACATATTTACACCTCCAACAAATCACCCCCTTGGTTATCATCAATTCCCTTCACATCACATCCCCATCCTATCACCCTAAACATGATTTTAATACCATGGTATAGTCTAAAAACTGACCATTCCATCCTCTACCTGACCTCCATCCATCTACATCATACCATCCCTATATTCCCATTCATCAAGTTACCAAAACTACATATCATCACCACCCACATCTAGTGTGGCTTGATCCCGTGGATACAGGGTATGTAGGTAGTCTAGAATACAAAGAAAGTATCTAGTATGCAGGTACATAAGATGCCACCCATCCAATCCCCACCTGGATGGTCCCTATTACCTGAGCTTGTTGATCACACTTGACATCATCACACTACGCTTCATACACATACTATCAAAGCATCAAACTTTCACTCAAATCAAGGACCATAGGATCAGCTTCAACCACAATTTATGGCCTATATACCTTTGTGCCCATTCTTCAATTTATCCTAATCATCCATCGATCCCTGCCTTATGGATTCATCCTTCCTACAATAGGCAGCATCCTTAATCTACACACATCTTGGCAAGAGATATAATGGTTATCTGTTGGGTTAGTTGGTCTTTTAGTTATTGATTCTCTTTTGTTCTATTCTTAGATTGTTTCAAAACTACCCTGATCTTTATATATCAGGGTATGTGGCGAACAATCTAGAAGGAGGCATGGTCATTGCTTTTGTATGTTGTGCTTGTGGGATGTTCATATTACTCCAATTTCATACTCATATCTTGTGAATGTTAGGACCAGTTCTTGCATATTAGTTTCCTTTTGCATCTAAGGTTCCTCATACCTTTTGTGCACTAAGGGCTTATGCTATGGGCCCCCCTTCATTCGTACAGACAAGGTTGTACTATCTTGGGCATGTATGGGATCATCCTATTTTTTGTAGAATCAAGTCCTATGCATGGGATACATTGTCACCTTGGTTCCTCATACCTTGGTGCATAACATCTCATGCTATATCAACATCAGTGCTCATAATTGTTAGAAGAATTTCTAATACATTCAACAATCCCCTTTATCCATACATCCTACATACACCCTCCTATTATCATCTCTCACCTCCTATGTTTCTCCAAGTTTCATCAGAATGATCTTCCTCTCTCCCCACCTATTTTCTTCTACCACCTTATTCCCCACTCCTTGTGGCTGTTTTCTAGGACCTTGGTATCATGATCGATAAATTAAATCATTTATCCATTTATCGATTCACCCATGACCTTCCCATTCCCTCTCGTTATCCATCTCATTTTGCATTTATCCATTCATCCATAATATATGTTTATTAATCTAAACATATGTTCATTATCCATTTGCATTCCATTATCATTTTGCATTCATCCATAATATATGTTTATTAATCTAAACATATGTTCATTATCCATTTGCATTCCAGTATCATTTTGCATTCATCCATAATATATGTTTATTAATTTAAACATATGTTCATTATCCATTTGCAGTCCATTATCATTTTGCATTTATCCATAATATATGTTTATTAATCTAATCATATTTTCATTGTCCATATGCATTCCATTATCATTTTGCATTTATTCATAATTATGTTTAATAATCTAAACAGATGTTCATTATCAATTTGCATTCCATTATCATTTTGCATTTATCCATAATATATGTTTATTAATCTAAGCATGTATTCATTTGTTCATTTGCATTACATTATCATTAATGACCCATTTGCATTCATTCCTAGGTTCATTTATCCATTTTATTCCCTTATCCATTATCATTGTTAGTTGATTCATTAGTTCATTATATATCTATTTCATTATCATTATCATTATGCATTAATTTAGTTATTTATCTATCCATCATATCATTAGTTCATTGCATTGCCATTAGTCCATTAGCCCATTTTATTATCATGTTAAATCATTAATTCATTAACACATCCCCTATTATTTCACTATCATATTACATTTGATTCATGCATTTATCCATTTGTACTTAGTAGAATAGTACATCCATCTAAATTAATCCATTATAAAGTTTGTTTATCTAAGCATCCTATAGCCATTTCATTACCATTTATTCATTACCCATAGGGCATTTCATAAACATATATACATCACAGCATATCAAAAACCATGTCATATATCCACATCCATAACATAACTCATACATCCATCATGGGACCTTGTAATCCTGCATAGCACAAACATCATCAATCATATCATACATCCATAACCCACACATCAAGTCATCTCACCCTACATAACAATATCAACATCACATCATACATAATCTACATCATAATCCATATACATACATACATAATCCATCACATAATCCAATCATAATCTATAAAACATAAAGAAGAAACCCATAAACACAATTCATATCATTGCACAAAGTCTCATCTCATATATACATCAAAAAATGATCAAGATACATAAGTTCTGATGACCCATCAAAATACATAGATACAATCAAAATTTGGAAGTCTATAGCCCCTAGGTGGACTTATCTTGTGTTGATGTCCCTGACTGGGATAGCCCTGCCCCTCTCTATGGTGGTGGCCCCATGGCTTGTTGACCTGCTTTCCCTAGTATTGGTGCCTGCCCTTGTTACTAGTGTTTGTGCCTATAGCGGTTCCTGCACTAATCTCTTTGATGACCCAGTCCTCCTCAAGCCTAAAGCCCCTAATTGACTCCTAAAGCTTACACTCTGACTTGCTGGCAACTAGGCATTCGTATAAGGTCCTGTAGTGTTGCACCTCCCTCCCCTTCCTCTTGTTTTCCTAGGTGCTAACCCACCTCAGTTCAGTACTAATCGCCAGACTGGGAGCTAAAGCTCAGTCTAGGTGCTAAACCCTCCCGTCGGGGTGCTAAATGTGGCCCCTGGGGCACTAAGTAGCCTACTTTAACACCCAACTTCTACCCTCTTCCCTATAAGGAATCTAAGGTAGCAGAACAACTTCCTACACTAATCTTGAGAGGAGGATAATGCAAAACTTTACACTTTAACAATTACAAAAACTCAAAAGAAATAAACATAGCTATCATGCATACCACAACACAATGATTTACGTGGGGAAAACCCTTTTGAGAGAAAAACCCCACACTCCAAAAGCTGGCCAATATATTATTCAAAAAAGTAATGAAACATCTTCCTAAAATTGCCTCCAATATTGAGAAAAAAACATTGCCTCTATGGTGCCAAGATCATGCTCTGATATCGCTTGTAATGAAACAACTTGCACAATATATGAATATAATAGTAAATATGTTGCAAATACTTGATAATAATATGCCACTTCAAGGGGCAACCTCCTAATCCACTTCGAGGGGAATACCTCCAATAGTCTTCAAAGAGAACACAATATTCAATATGATGAAATAAGACTCACTACCTCTTAGATATACCTATTTAAGCCTAGGATATCACCCATGCTGACTTAGATAGCCCTACTTAAGCCTTAGACTGACCTAAACAACTTAATAACAATAAAATAATGATAATATAACTTAATTAAGAGTTAAGATAGACACAAGCTGACTATTCATAATCATATACACTATAGAAGTAAGGGCATAACATGTCCCTCACCTTTACAAAAGCATTGTCCTTAATGCTGATCAATTTTCATAGTTTCTTCATATAATCTTCATCATCCATGTGGTAACTTTAACTAGAAAATATTTGCTTATAATGAGGTAATTTGGAACTGTTGATGTCCTTAGCTTCTTCATGCGTGTCTGGGAAAATTAACTTCAACTCCAAGATGTGTCTTCCCTTTGCATCTAGCTCTTGATGGTGATGAATGTGTTCTTCCTTTACTTGAACCTTTTGATGTGCCATAGAGGAAGAGGTGAGGAATAGTACATGGTACCCTTCAATTGGTTGAATAGCTTGATTAGGAACTTCTTCTTCCTATTTCACTTATTCTTCTTCAT